>OZ038375.1:108620443-109220443 GCA_964036015.1 Leptarthrus brevirostris
GGACAACCCAAAAAGGATTTAGAAAAGGTAGACATATGACCAAACCATCGCAGTCAAAAAGTATACCGCACAGCGGAATTGAAAACCACATTGAGCCTGCTGAAACCGATTACAATTTAACAGACGAAATCAGAGGAATCAATAAGGATCTTACAACCAGCAAACAAATAACTTGAGGCATATGCTCCAGATAAAGACAGCTTTCGTGGAAACATATATTTTACCAACGATACTGTTGACATGATTCGAATAATTTAGAGACTTATTAAATATTCGATCTGGGGAAAAAGTTCGTGGCGTTTTTCCTGATAGATGGCATCAATTGCAAATAACTCAGAAAACACAGATCGCAGCGATACCACTAAACGCAATTGGTGCAGTGGTTGGAAAGTTTTTTTTTTTATAAGATGTGGCCAAATCCTAGTGGATTATTTTAATTTCCTAATAAAAGCTCACGGGGTCATCTGGTCTCGAACCCGGGACCCATGACATGTTGGTCTTGCCGCGCAACGTATTGATTCAACTCAGTCTCCGTTTGTGTTTTAAAATGGAGAAAAGTAATGAAAAATTGCGCTATATTTTGCAATCTAATTACGACAAAGGGAAGAACGCTGCTTAGGCTTGTGAAAAAATTTATGCTGTGTACGGTGAAGGTACTTTATCAAAATCTGCTGCGCGGAAATGGTTAGCTCGCTTTCGTTCTGGTAATTTTGATGTGAAAGATGAGTCACGTTCTGGTCACTGAAAAAGCTGATGAAATTCTTGAAAAAGTCCAGCAAGATAAGCATAACGGAGACGGAGTTGGATCAATGCGTTGAGCCGCATGACCACCATGCCATGGGCCCTGGGTTCGAGATCAGATCTCCCCGTGAGCTTTTATTAAGAAATTAAAATAATCCACTGTCTCTGGGCTGTTGTCTAGCTCGCAGCAATGCAAAAACAAGACTCAAGCTCCCTCACTCCCCTTACCCTAATTACCTTTCGGCCAAAACCATGCTAACGCATCAAAGGGTTGTCCCCAGTATAAAAAAACAGCAGTGTCGATATTGGTATGGAGTTATACATTAACCACAAAACTGTTTTGAACCATTTACATAAAGCTACAAAAAAAACGTTCAAAGTATGGGTTCCTCATGCGTTGAGCGCGAAAAACATGATAGACCGAATTAACATCTGCGATACCCTGCTGAAACGCAATGAAATCGAGGCATTTCAGAAACGTGTCACAACCGTAGATAAAAAGCGTCAAAGATCGTGGACAAGGGATGGTGAACCGTTACAAGCGTTCGCGAAGCCAGAATTGACGGTGAAAAAGGTGATGCTGTATTTGTAGTGGGACTCCAAGCGAATCGTCCACCATGAACTACTTCCAGTTGGTCAAACGATTGATTCTCAACTCTACTGTGGACAACTAGAGAGAGAAAAACGGCCCGAATTGATTAATAGGAAAGGTGTTGCCTTCCATCATGATAACGCCCAACCACACTTGGTTGGGAAGTTTTGATGAATCCACCGTATAATCCAGACATAGCACCCTCTGACTATCACTTATTCCGATCTCTGCAGAACTCTCTCAATGGAATTAAGCTGCTTTCAAAAGAAGCCTGTGAAAACCACTTGATTCAGTTTTCTAACCCGAAACCACAGAAGTTCTTCACCGATGGCATCATGGCTCTACCCGAAAAATAGCGAAACATTGTCCATAATAATGGAGCATATTTGATTTAAATAAGTTCATTTTCACACTATAAGAAAACCAGGTGAATTTTACTAAAAAAAAAACGCCACGAATTTTTTCGCAAACCCAATATAATGCCAAAATTTTTAACTAAATCACTACAGGAAAGAACTATGTTACCATATCAGGTAATATGGAAATAAAGAAATGTCTACAGTAGATTTGTATATATATTTTTTGTTGTTGTTGTTGTTTTTTTTTTATACGATGTGGCCAAATCCTAGGGGACAACCCTTTGATGCGTTAGCATGGTTTTGGCCGGAAGGGAATTAGGGTAAGGGAAGTGCGGAAACTTGAGTCTTGTTTTTTGCATTGCTGCGAGCTAGACAACAGCCCAGAGACGGAGTGGATTATTTTAGTTTCTTAATAAAAGCTCACGGGGTCATCTGGTCTCGAACCCGGGACCCATGGCATGTTAGTCTTGCCGCTCAACGTATTGATCCAACTCCATCTCCATTAAAATAGCGTTTGATTTAGAGGCATTAAGATTTAAAACAATTTTGACCAATCCGTTTGAACACATTCATCAGACCATTTTCTAAGGTCTGTGAAGTTCGCCACCGCATCGAACGAAAATTCGATTTTAATAGCTCATTCGTTTGACGAGGGAATGACCATGTTGACCCACCAATTAGTTTTGTTAACCCACTTTTTGAAAACTAGATATTCAAAAAGCAAAAATCACTGCTAACTTCGGTAGCTACATGGATTGATCATCGTTTTACTACGTAGACCAACCCCCTAAAATTGTTGAAGAACATGTTCAAAAGAAGTCATAAAAAATTGTTTTCTTTTACATAATTTTCTTTTTTTTTAATAATCCATATCAGCTGTTCAATAACTTCTCATTTTGGTACCACACCCTCATACTCTTGCATATTTTTTAAAATTAGAATTCCAAAATTCAAAAAAATCCTCCATCAGAGCTATCTTCACAGCCTCTGGAGCCAGCATTTGAGTGAAATTGAACAATCAGACATTTGCCTATTTTCGACCAGCGTTCGAAAACGTTAACCCACCCCTCATTCTGTTCGTTCACAATCGTTAGTTTTTAAAATCATCTCCATCATCGGAAAAAACTTGCAACTTTGATTTAAAAAAAAAACTTATGATTGTGGACCAACAAAATGAGGGGTAGGTTAATCTGTTCTAAGGCTGGTTTCAGTCTGTGGCCACTGGTTTTTTTATTTTTATTTTTCTGTATATTTATTATAAGTCCACCTTCAATTAAAAAGTAAATCTCCAGTGTTTTAATTTTATATTTGTAATTTTGCATGTTTAAACGACTATAATGAAAAATTTCAACTTTGGCGTTATCACTATTTGACCAGTGGCCAAAGAATTTATTCCTATTCCACTATAGTTAGTTATGGTGTCACATAAAATCGAGGAGCAATGAAGGTCGTGAATACAACACCTTTAATTGCCAGTTTTAGGCCGAAATGCACCCATCCATGCAATTACTACTCCTCCTATAGAATCTTATCAAATTTCCTTTTTCTTTTCCGGTTAATTAATCTTCCGAACGTGCCTTTCTGCTGGCTGACGTGCCGTCCTTGATGGACTCTGTAAATATATGTATATCCCGGCTATGACCTGTAATCAGCGAACATAATTAAATTACAATCAAGACCGTGTCAAAGGTTGCTCCTAAGAAACTCGTTCACGTTTCTGGGGCCACGTCTACACTTCGATTGTTTGCCTCTCTTAAATGAGCTCACGTTGTATAACATTATAAACACCCTTACACACTGTAAATAGTTCCAGCTCGAAAACGCTGGAAAATAATATGTCGGGATCGCAATTAAGGTGTACTGATATCATCTCACCTAATGTCCAGAGTACCAAGCTTACTCCAGTGCAGCATACTATCAGCAGTTTCGGGTGGAAGGATTCAATTCCCGATGGGCAGATAATAACTAAATTTTAAGTTCGGTTTAATTTGTAAAATATTGCATCCCTGTTGACGGTAATTGGCAGCCTAATTACGAACGGGGTAAATGAAAGTAATACGTTCGGCCGCGGTAATTACCTTTCATGAAAACTCCAGTCTATCATAATTATAAATGTCACGAACATTTACAACTACATGAGCACGTTATCCATTTAAATTGAGCACTTTTTTCGGGTTTAGAGGTAATAACAGCCGAAATGAAGTTCATGTTACGTCTTCACGTAAATCTCTCCTTAACCTGAACAAGTACTTAGATACACTCATTTCCCAGGTCATCAAGGAATATAAAAAGGTTTTTCCAAAAGCAATTCGTTTCACTTTCTTGAGTTGCAAACTCAAATCGAGCGGAAAGGATTAAGATTAAAAGTTGCAAATCGTACCAATTGCGTTGAAAAAGGGTTTCTTAGAGTTGGTCCTAATTAGCAAACACTAAGGTCTTGATAAGATTTTCTTCTCAGGTACTTACAAGAAAACGCTTCCAAATCATCTTCCCAATTCGTTTCAGGAATAAAAGAAAGTCGTCAGAATGTTATGCTTTCAATTAGGGCTTGTGATTTATATACAATTCGTCCTACTTTCTTCCCAAGAAAGTGAAAGTATATTGCAATAAAAATTTATTTGCAGCCCTGAACATTCGCCAGGATGATATACCTCCGAGTAGGGGCAGTGCTCGGAATCGTTTGCTTGCAATAAAATTCAAAGACATTTTGAAGAGTAAGATATCACGCCTTCGTTTCGATTTCGTATGCCCTACGAAAAATCGATTTATAGGAACATTGGTTTCATCCAATTTTCAAAGGGTGCCAAATTTATTACTTGGAACTAACAAATTTATGATAGAAATGCATTTCTAGAGGGAAGATTGCCATTTCTTAAGGTCTCTGTGGACTTTTTGATGGCTAGCTTAAGAGACGAGCTTCAAAAAGTCTTAAAATTAAAGTTCACGTACCTGTTGGTGTTATTTTGTAGTTTTCCTAAAGAAAAATTTGTCAACGGTTTGTATAAGAACACCTACTAATAGAAAAAGGAATTTTGGGTTGCTTTTGTTTAGATATAAGTTATTATGCACTTTTTTGATTAACGTACGCCTTCATTTTGAATATCTCAGTTGTAGGTTAACCCCCTTTGACTATGAATACTAATTTGCTCAACTTATTTTGTAATAAAAGCAAGGCTTTCAACGTTTGTCACTTTAATGCGAGAAGTATTAAACCTAATATTGATGAATTACAGGACATTTTTGGTCAATCTGATATTCACGCACTTTTGGTTAGTGAGACCTGGCTTAATATTGGTATTTCCTCTTGATATTACCTGGTTACCAGATTTTTCATAATGATCGTATTGATCGTATAGATGGTGTGCTACATCAAAGATTTTCTCAATGCTGGAAAGTTAAGTTTTTCCCGTATAGCTGCACTGGAGTTCTTATGTGTGGAAATCTATAGTGGTAACGATAAATGTTTGCTAATTATAGTTTATTGTCCACCAAATAACTTTATTGCCGATGATTGCAGAGAATTCGAGAATGCTGTCGCAGAATTAACTAGAAAATCGAGGAAAATTCTATTCGTTGGAGACCTTAATGCAAACATATTAAGATCAAATGCTCTTTCAGATAGTTTCTTACGCTCTCTTCGCAACAGGAGAAATAAATGTTGGCAAACTTTTCTTCTAACCCAGACTGAGTCTGCTTATACCTCTTTTTCTGAACGTTGTGATACCCTCTACCTTGAGTACCTCCAACGGATAGAAACAAGCCTCATATCCGACCCCAAGAGTTTTTATAAATTTATTAATTCCAAGAAGAAATCCAATGGTTACCCTTCCACCCTAAAGCTCGAAAATACCTCTTCGTCTGATCCTAAGGTTATCGCTAACCTCTTTGCACACTTCTTCAGTAAATCTTTCAGCGACAATTCTCTACGACCCGACCTTAACTATTTTGCATTCATGGACAAAATCACTCAAACGTCGTTTACATCTTTTGACCCTGATCCTGAACTAATCGCAGCCAGTATTATTGGGCTTGAGGGCGACTTTCACCCAGGTCCAGATGGCATTCCGGCCATCGTTCTGAAAAAGTGTGTCATGCATCTAGTTCAACCCCTTACTTTGCTTTTTCGTCTCTCGTTCACTCAAGGGGTTTTCGCTCAATTATGGAAAAATTCGTATATTATTCCCATCTTCAAAAAAGGCTGCAAGAACGATGTGTCCAACTACAGACCAATTGCTAAATTATCATCCATACCTAAACTATTCGAAAAATTGGTCTATGATTCCATGTTCTTCCAGTGTTAGTCTATCTTCTCACTTTCCCAGCATGGCTTCCTCAAAGGTAGATCTACAACCTTACTGACTTCGTCTCTAAAACACTATGTGCCCTGGAAAAACCTCAACAACTGTCAGTACAATATTCTTTTCAGCTCATCCATTTCTAACCCTATTGTCGCTCGTTCCGGCGTCCCTCAGGGCAGCCACCTCGGCTCATTGATTTTTATCCTTACAATAAATGATGACAAATAATGACAACATTAGTGGCGATCGAGATGGCTGCAACAAAAACCAGGGAGGCTAGGTGACGGGCAGTCAGTAGATGAATCCGCAGCCGGATCGTCGCAGGCGGCGCCGATGACCAGCTACTTCAGAAACAGAATTCTCCAAGGAGGGAAGAGAAGATGGATATACTCCACTAGTCATGCGTGAATCCAAGTTCTTAACGTTACGGGCCATAGAGTTAAGTAGATCTGAGTTTTTACCGGCATTCGAAGACCAGGCTCCAACATTACTCTAAACCTCTCTTACAAGTCAGCATATACCCTCCAGAAGAAATAAAGAATCTCCATAATTGTCAGGGTTTACAAGAGCGTCACTACACCACACCACAGAATTATGAGAACTGCAGGTCCGATTCTTGAGTGACACGATCACAACGTCATAGGTGCAGGTTCGAATCTCGGCTTGTCTATGAGATTTTCATTTGCAATTGGAACGAATAAAAAATCTATCTCTGGGCTGTTGCAATGCAAAAACGAGATATTCAATTTCCCTAATGCTCTTTCATTCATAGCTATACTAACGCATCGTAGCGTACAACTCTATCTACATATCTCGCGAAATATAAACTATTTCTCAACATTTTGTGATTAAAACCCCGTTCCTGATTATTATAGGGTTTCGACTCTAATCTATAATTCAGTCTGGAAATACTTGTGCCACCAAGTTGTCTTAAGCTGAAAGAAAAAAAAATATAACGCCAAATTTGCCAAATCGCCAAATGAAACCGTTTCTCTGGATTCTCAGCGCTATTCTTTCTTAGAGTTAATTGAGTAGCTCTTCTCTTAAGCAGATTTTCTAAAATATATTAAAATAAGACTTTGTGTGTGACCAAAAAAATAAAATAAACCGAGAAAGTAGATGCAGAGGATCTATGACTCACTCGGTTTTCGCCACATACAAATGAACCAAATCTTTCCTCCTCTCATAATCCATAAATTAAAATAAAACACGAAGTGAAAATGCCGTTTTTGCGATTAGTTAATAAAAACAAACTAGCAATATCCATTATGCTTGAATAAACCCACGACCGAAGGAAGTCGGAAACAAGTTGTCCGGATTGTCAACGACCTTCCTCAACCAACTGCAGCAATGATTCAGGTTTTGCAAGCAAAATCTCTTCTAAATCATAGGTCTGCAACTACGAACAGTAAATAGGTGAAAGTTATGACTACAAGATTTGCAGCCTAATCAGAGAGCTACTAAAAATAAGTTTACTTTTCCATACAGACTTTATTTATCCTTCTTGCAATAGCGCTCCTAAATCTTGCTTCTAGGCAGATCGACGATATCTTTAAAAATATCTACTGCGCCATTAACCAGCCACCAAGCATTCTGACTTGACTGTCTTTCCTGAAGTCATTTCATTAAACTGAGACGTGATCAGATCATGATATCACTTCTAAACCTTTGGCCCCAGAACCTCACACTATGAACATGAGTTGTGACTCCCCATCCACCAGGTGTTACACGATTTGTTTTGAACTTAGATGAGGTAATTTTTGCCGCGATAGAAAGTCGAGATCTTGGGGGCTGACTTGGTTTGAATCTCCTCTTTGTTAATCCGGAAAATAATGCCAAGATCTGACTTGACTAGCTATTCTTGGGGTTTCATTGCAAAACCCGTCGCGACGACATAGCATAGACCGTGCGGAGAAGAAACAAGTTTCATAAGCCGGCTGTCGGGTGCATTGTCATAATTAATTGATACCTTCAGATATTTATCAGAAAAATGACAGTGAAATGACGCCCGATGGTTTTTGTGTTTCCTCGTTTTAATGGGCAGCACACGAGCGAGGAATTTTAAGAAAATTTGCGCAATTCATTATATCGGACTGGAAAGCGGTTATTAATTATGGAATAGAGCTGACACAGGCAAACTTAAAACCCAAATCTTTCCTATTTATTTCCCGTGATCTGATACCACGATTTGATTTTTCCCCGCGAAGTCACGTGTGGCTTTCCTTGCCAACTCGCTTACAGGTTATCACACTTTTGTCTGACAATATTCGTGCCAAAATTCCAAGAGAAGTTGATATAGACTCCGCTAATTAAGACCAATTTAGTTTAAGTGATCTTCTTTTTTCGTACATTCTGGCAAGTGGCAAGGTTACCCAGTTGATCGTGATTAGCACCTCGTAGAAATGGTTAAATTGGGATGCACGTCTTGTTTCGGTTAATTCAAGATTTGAGTTTACATTCATTTTCAAGTGATTGTGTCATGCAAAATATTTTTGGACCGTAGCGTATACTTGAAGGGAATAAGTAAGATGAGAGAGAGTCCCATTTGTCATGTACCTCAAATAGAATTCTCAATCAGCGAACTTTTCAGAATTCCAGAAATTCGTGGGATTTGTGGGCGAGTGTTACTATCTATTATATCTTTCCTGGTATTCAAAATATTCTCGATTAAGATCTGTTTCTGAGATTTTCAATATTTTCGTTCTGCATGAAGTGTACTGTTTCCGGGACCTGTTAGAGTTAATGAGTGAAAAATTCAAAATTTTCAAAATGTTTACAAATTTATTAATGAGGGGTATATATTTAGTTCGCTTCGATTATATACGACTTAAAATGCACTGACTTGTACTGACTGCTTTCTTTGAGAGTGTGTGTATACATAGTGCTATAAAGTTATTTTACAACATTATGTTTTGTTTATGTTTACCCGTTGTCTTTCCGTATCTCAATTTAGAAGCCCTAACTAACTCTTTTCGGCCTTGGCTTAATAAGTATCACATTTTCCGCTCTCTCATTCTCTGGAATGTTCCTGTGACCTAGAACCCATAGAGGATAATATTGAATCTCCGCCCAAGAGAGGTGAGTTTCTCCCTAGAGCTGCTCACTAGCTTTGAGGAGGAGGTAACCGAGTCAAGCGTCTTTATGGCAGCCTGGCTGTCAGTAAAAATGCCAACGTTCGTCATTGGTACTTTACTGAGTCCCAACAAACAGCATGCCTTCAGGATCGCGAGGACTTCCGCTTGGAATACACTTGCGCTGTCAGGCAGTTTGTACGACTCCGAAATACACCAGCTCCGACACCACAGTTCGCAGAGTTCAGGTCAAATACAGCGTAATCAGACATATGAGAAGATCCCAACCAGACTCCTTTAATCTGACCGCATTGCACGCCTGACGCCTGATAGTTTATGTGGAGATCCATAGGTAAAAGGTGCAGCATGACATTGAGAGCCCCCGTTGGTGTTGTCAGCAGCGCCCCAGTGGCCCCAATGCAAGCGGTTCTTTGTAGCTTGTTTAATTTGGTCTTGTTATTATACCCCTTCTCCATGGCCAACCACCTAACTAGGGATCCGTAAGTTAGGATAGGACGTCCCACAGCTGTAAACATCCATAGGGTCATTCTAGGCTTCAATCCACACCTTTTACCAAAGGTGCGGCTGCAAGCATAAAGAGCCAATCTTGCCTTTTTGACTCCCTCTTCAATATTCTGCTTCTAGTTCAATTTGTGGTCGAGAAATTACCCCACGTATCCTTGGAGGATAACAAGAGTTGATGCCCCTTTAATTTGGGTATGACAAAGTTGTGAAGTGTGGTCTTTGTAGTGTAGCTCGGTCTTTTCCGAATTTACAGCCTAGCATAGCCAGCATAATTAGGCTGATTCCATCCGGCCCAGGGGATTTTTGTGAGGCAAAGCTATTCATAGCTCAGATCGTTCTTTCTCTGGTGTTGATGGCTTCCACCTCGCTGTTTGGAATGTAGTTCGAAGCTGAGTTGCAGGTTGCCGATGTGCTTTGGCTTTCTTCCCTACAACCTGGGAAGTGAGAATCCATTAGAAAAACTCCAGGGTTTCATCAGTGCATTGCGTCTACGGCCCATCCGATCTTCTCAGAAAGGAAGGGTTGGTGTTCCCTTTGGACAAAATCCTACTTAGTCTAGCTGCTTCCCTGGAGCTTTCAATAGATTGACAGTATTCCATCCAAGCCTGTATCTTGGCCTCTCTGATGGCTTTTTTGTAAACCTTAAGGTAGTTCCTATAAGGTTCGAAATACCCATGCCTGTAGCAGATCTTGAAGATGTCTCGGGTAATCTTCCTGAGATTAGAGATATCTTCAGGGTGGGAGAGGGGAGGGCGACCAGCAGCTCAACTCAAGGCAGATCGCCTGATCATCCTCCTTCCTTCTCAAGTCAATGGAGAATATCATTGACCATTAGGTACACAGTCTAGTTGGAAAACTAAAAGATGCTGTAAGTAGTAAGGGTGCTGCCCTCTGCGCATTTCCTGATATCGAAAATGCATTTAACAACACATCCATTGAGGGCCATAGACAGAGGTATTGATCTGCCGATGGATTGGGGCAATGCTGAGTAACCGGAACATCACGGCCAGGCTGAGTGATGAATCGGTAACAGTAAGGTCCACCAGGGCTGTCCTCAGGGGGGAGTTCTTTCTCCTCTGATGTGGTCACTTATTATCGATGATCTCCTGTCAAAACTAACTGTTGCTGGTTGTTACCATTATGGGCGAACAGGACAAAACTTCATCTGTAAGACTTCAAAATGCTCTCAATATGATGCAGTCCTGGTGTACTAGGGAACGACTCAAAGTAAACCCTAGTAAAACAACCATTGTACCATTTACAAGAAAAAGGTAGCTGAGGTTAGAGGCTCCTACTCTTGAAGGCACACGGATAGAATTCACAAGTGAGGTAAAATATCTAGGAGTGATTCTAGATCAAAAACTCACATGGAATCCTCACCTCAATAGAGTAACAGGAAAGGCTATGACTACCCTATATCCTGTCGGAGACTCTTTAGTAAAACTTGGAGTCTAAGGCCTAAAATGGCCCTATAGGCATGCGAAGCAATGATAAGACACATGGTCACCTATGCGGCACTCTTATGGTGGCTCAAAGCAGAACAAAATACAGCGCAGTCCGCATTACAAAAACTGCAGAGGACAGCATGTCTATAAGTCACGGGTGCATATGCCCCACGGCAGCTATGGAGGCTCTACTAGACCTCCTCACTTTACACCTACACCTAAAGAAGGAGACTGTCGCGAGCGCAATAACACTGCATGGTATCAATCTCCTCTCAGCAGGTAATCTGACTGGTCAAACGAAAATTCTTGAAGAATTCATGGATGATCCTTTAATCAACTCAATTTCAGATGCCTTGCCGAAAAGGTACAATTTTCATATACCATTCGAGCAGATCCTGGAGAGCAGCGATTATTGGCTCAACAACAGACACATCTTTGAAAAAGAATCTCTGGTTTCGTACACGGATGGATCCAAGATTTAAGATAGAACGGGCATCGTGGTCTATGGATCCAGAATATGGCTGTACAAATCGCTCGGATATGCACCAACCATCTTTCTCAGTTCATCGGATCTGAGCCATTCGGTGGCTACTCGAAAAGCCGGCTGGCCATGCATATCAGATCATGGGAGGACAAACGCAAGCACTCACACTGGCCAAATACTCCAGGGCTAAGACAAGCAAAAAGGTTTATAACCTACTCAAAACAGAAAACGGAAGCGCTGCTCTCATTCAGCAGACCAGATTGAAGGCTCATAACTGGTCACAGCCTCTTAGGCTACAACCTAAGAAAGATGGGGCTAGCTGAAGAAGACACCTGTCGCTTCTGTTTAGAAGAAGAGGAGACAGCGGAACATATCCTCGGCAGTATCAGTCTCAGACATCTCGGTGAGGCTTTCCTATCACCGTCAGGTATAGCAAAAGCACAAAGAAATTTTAGGTATAATTAGGGATTTAAAGTTTGATTGGGTGACTTAAGTCTGAATGAGGTCATGTCACAAAAAATCAACTTTGTCGAAGTGACTAAAGGGTAATTAAGTCTTTAGACCCATTTATAATAATAAGGTCAGAATTTTTAATACACAATTTTTCTGCGTCTAGCTTTTGTATATTTTTCCCTCTCTGGATATATTCTTTACATTTCAGAGAAATTTTAGTAAGTAATTCCTTGAAGTTATTAAATATTTAATGAATACTTTTCTAGGATGGCCAGTTCGTTCTTAAGTACAATTACAAATGCAATCGATATCAATCAAATTACTTCTTTCACATAAATTAAATTCTTCTCAAATAAATTATTTACCATGCAAGAATCACGCAATTTAAATTATTACTTCGAAACGAAAAACTCGAGTCTCTCTTGCAAAGTACTTGGAAGGAGCAAAATTATTTCATACAAGTTTGATATGTAACGATTTACCTTAATGCAACACGTTTGATGTCTAAAGGTACAGTCGGGGTCGAAAAAAGTTGCCGCCGCTATGGGAAGAGAAGTGATAAGCCTGCGCATTAGCCGCCTCAAACTTATACCGGCAGCATGTGTGTGAAGTTGAACCTCAAAACTGAACACGACTGAAGGGCTGCTAGTACCATCCTCATCGTCACATTTACCTAGTCTACCTGTACTACGACCTGGAGTTGCTCCTGCCTTGCCTTACTATCGTTAGGAGATTCGGGCCGAGGTGATAAGCTACTGCCGGCAGTTCTGAATGAGTTGTGCCTACGTCCGGATTGCATTACAAAGCGGGGTGCCGTGTACACAAGACGCAAGCAGTGGACAGCGACGGATTTAGTCAACGATGGAACGTGAGCGCGTTAACATCAGAAGGCGGTCGGGGGAGTTTTGTTTTTTATGGAATTTCGCTAAGTAAAAATTATCGCGCGGATTGGATCTTAATTTTGTTTTTTTTTATAAACAATTCCATTGAACTCGAAGTGAAAAGAAAATTGTCTCGGAAAATGCCTGAAAACTGTTCAAGTGAAAGGAATTACATCAAGTCGACGGCTCAGTGTCAATATCGTCATATTTTTTAATTTCTGGTTTTATTAATTCACCAAGTGGATTTCTGACATTATACCAGTCTTGGACTTATGTCATTGCGTTAGTCACCAACAGAAGAAGGTTTCCTCATTGTGCATTCTTTTGTTGCCCCAAAGTGTGACAGTGTCACTTCAGATTTCAGTGAATGAAAATCGAATTCAGCCTAGTGAACCAGTGCCCAAAGTGTGTCCCCAGTGAAATATTTTCCCTCCCCCCACCACCAATATACATGCAACGCGTTATTCATCACTATGTTGGCTGTGAAGAACTTCTTTTTACCGGAACGTAAGGCTCCAGATGCAACTCCTCAGAGATTCTCCAGGATGCCAGAGGCTTTCCTTCGCTCTATCAGAAGGCGATCGTTGCGTGTTAAGCGCGCCAAAAGCCTTGTCATTTCTGATCGCGAGAAAAGGAAATCGGGTGAGTCTAATGTAGGGTGGATTTAATATTTTTCGAATTATTTTTGATTTGTTTACTTGCCCCCCAAAAAAAAAGGTTTATTTATGCCATCGTTATTTGTTTATAAATTCCCTTGTGCCAGAGGAAGGAAGCAGTTACGTAAATACCCGTCGGTATTGGCTGTGCTTTCACTAAATCAACTGCAGACGTTTGTCACATTTTTGGCAACCCAACGCGAACTGCAAGGATAAAAATATTTTTAAATTTTGCGAATATTTTTTTGGCATATTTTCTCGGGTTTCACTGAATCTCTCTTAACCATGGCGATGCCCTGCCATGCACTCATTTTGAGGTAATTAGAATTGCGTAATCATCGCGCTTATGACGTCAAACATTTTTTTTTGGCAACTAATACAAATCGGACATGACTAGTAAAAGTTCTGCGGAAATTTTTAAGTAATTTCTTTGGAGAAAGTTAATACTTCGCTATTGCTGCGATGTGTTATCAAAAATATGACGTCGTTTCTCTAAATATACTTCGCTTCTATTTTTTTTTTGGTTTAATAGGAGTTTGATAAAAAACGAAATGAGCTCATGTTTACCGCTAATACCAAAATAATTCCTTATCAGCTTGTCATTCAAAGCCCAAACATTGCAATTCAGGTAAAATCCCTTGTCAATCTAGGCCTTGAACAAATCTGATTACAGTTCGAGAGTATACTCAAAAGCGGATAAATGTTCGTGTTTCGTCGCAAAGATTTGCGTTTACGTCGCTTATCTCTGCACGAGAGCCAAATAAAACTATTTTCAGGTCAAAATTCGATAGGATGTTGTGTCGATTTTCTTTATAGTCAAAACTAGACATTTGTTCAAATTGGCGGTGTAGATATGTTGTAGGCCGAATATGGTAAAATTATCTCGTCTTTATATATGCTCACGGTTGTATTATTAAAAAAACAAAACGTTTGAGGAGTTAAATTGTCCTAATCGTTGTAAACACATAGGTGTGAGGCGCTTCTCCTTTGTTATAAACTTTAATGTCAAACCATTAAGGCCTGACTCCATCATTTTAAAGCAATAGTAAATGTGTCTAATTCGTGGTAGCGCTATGAACCCGACGTTGCCCATGCGAGGCTTTTTCGCCGCCACCGTATTCTAACCTAACCTAAATGCACCTTTCAAGAAGAAAGTCTAAATATGTTTAGATGAATAAGTCAGAGACCGTCGTTTATTAATCGGCTTAATGGGACAGGACATGGTCCAAGACGGTCACTGAATACATGGAACTCTTAATGAACACGTATTTCCGTCGTTTTACGGATAGATGTACCGAAAACACGTCTTCAGGAAGTGCAACGTACACCGTGGGAAAGCGTTATATCAATTATCACATAGAAGAGAATCTTGTGAGATGTGATCAGTTTTTCGCCGCATAAATCCCCTGGTCTCGATGGAATTTTGCCCGGTTTGCTTCAAAAGTTACATGATTTAGTAGGAAACGGGTTTGGGTAGTTTTTACCGCGAAAATTAGCAAAAGAGGTCATAAATCCGCAAAGGATTTCAGCCCAATCCGTCTCGTTTCTGCTTAAGAGTTTGGAGCGAGTCCTGGATATCCACTTACGAAACATCCTTGGCGGATCTTCCCTTTCCCAATTACATGAGGTAGGGCGAACTCTTAAGCAATCAACGCAGAATAAGCAATATACCGCATTTCTACATATTAAACAAGCTTTCAATAACATGCGCATTGAGTCCATTCAGGAATCCACCGTAGACCTAGAAGCTGGCGAAAGACTTATCAATTAGATAGTAGCAATGCTAAGGACTAGAATCGTTCAAGTGGACCTCGGAAACAGCCACCTGACCAGATTTGTACGTAAAAGTAAACCCCAGGGAGGTCTTATATCTCCACTCCTCTAGCTAATGATTATGAATAAATCCATTGAAGCTAGAAAGAGAAGAGATCAATTTTTCGTGCGGACGATCTGGTGATTATTACAACAACATTGATTTCTTAGTGGAAGATCTACGGCTACTGATTTGGCGATATTTAAGAATTTTACTGCCAATTCTATCGAACAGAGTGCTCAGGTTGATGTAGTTTATACGGATTTTGTGAAGACGTTTGACCGTGTAAATTTTTCGCTGCTAAAGTTGAAGTTACAGTCGTCGATGGAGTAAGTGATAACGTGTTGACTTATCAATCCGGAGGTCCCAGATTCGAATCCCACCGGCGGAGACCCATGGTTGTTTGTTGCTGACAACAGATTACGTTAAATAGGCTTTGGGAGTTGCAGAGAAAATACCAGTGGCTCGAAATCCACTTTAAATTGTAGGTCGACTTGCAATCGTTGTCTCGAATCGGGTTGAAGTTCTTCTCCCGCCCCGTGCCCCACAAGGGTTACAGGAACTAGAGAGAGAAAGAAAGTTGAAATTATTGGCTTTGGGTATACTTTTTTGTTTGGCGTGAAAGGTGACAATCTTCCAAATACACCAGGGGACCCGATTGTCTCCGGTAGTGTGATATTTTTACTCACTAAACACACCCCTCTAGGGATTAGCCGAATCGGAAAACTTTATCCGAGTCCCTTTTCGTCCCTATCCCTTGCGATCTCAGCGAGAGAGACCCAGACTAATCTGGTTTTTTTCCCTCGCCTCGATTTCTCGGGTCAGCGCAAGCATTTTCTTATAAGACACCCCCGCCACTCTTTTTTCTTCCATCCACATGCCGCCGTCTCTGGCTCCTCCAGGCATAGCCTACAGGTATCATCCTCGAGAATGTTCATCTTCTTTAGAAGACACCTGAAGTTACCATGTCCTGTTAGTAGTGCTGCCAGCCATCTCAAGGCTCTACGATCCATATCCAGGACCTTCCTCTGTTCAACACTTCTGGTCGCTACAATCGCTACCTTAGCCTGTCTGCACGAGTCCACGACGTTCCACTATTTTCAGTGTTTCTTCGTAGCCCACGTTTCTATCAGGCCCTCTGCCGTGCCCCTACCTAGGGCAGTGAACGGCTCCGGACCTTGGAAACTCGAAGCAGCTCCTAGTTTTGCCAGTACGTCTGCTCTCTCGTTTCCTTCGAACCCTGCGAGTCCTCGGACCCGCGCCAATGTCATCTCATTTGATGAGGCACACGCGTTGAGGTTACGGACACACTACAAGGCCAGTGCTGTGTTGAACTCTGTACCGTCCATACACCGCCTGATTGTTGAGTGCCGCCACTATCGTCTTGCCCCTCGCCCGACTCTCCAACAAGTAATCCAATGCGTAGACCAGAGCCAGCATCTCTGCCTGAAATACTGAGGTGTATGCCCCCAGACAAAGATGGGTGTTCAAATTCAGGTCCTCGCTGACGATTTCTGCACCTGCTCTCCCATCATCAGTTCTGGATGCATCCGTGAAAATTGTAACGTCGGTTAGACAGTTTTCAGGGAGGGACCTATCCCTTATAAGCATTTCGTGGTGTCTATAAATTACCCTTACTTTGCTTATACCATCAACAAGCATTTCTAATTCCGGTACCTTATCTTTGACAAGTTCCAGTATTTTCCTATGCCTTTGGTTATCACGAGATCTGTACCAGTTTGCGCCTCGCCTTTGGGTATACTCTCATCTTTTCTTGATAGGATTTTCTGTTATCTTGCTAATTTTAAACAGTCCGTGTGGATTGATTCTACCGCGGCTAGAGGCTTTGATGTTTTATCGGGTGTACCTTAAGGAAGTCATTTAGGTTCCCTCTTGTTGAAGTTGATTTATTTTTTCAATGGTGTAGTATAACAGGCTTAAAGTGTACTCCTTTTTTCGTCTTAAGGATCCTGTATCTTTTCCTTATACAGTTGGGGGTGTTAGTATCAATCATCCAGATGTTGTATGTGTCTTGGGGATGTACTTTGATCGTAACTTATGGTATACACATCACATTGGCCATATTCGCAATAGACGCTCTTAAACGCCTTCTCGAAATCTACGAACATTAAATGTAAATGGGATACCTATCCGGCGTTTGATTATTATTCGGAGAGTGTTGATGTGATCAGTGTAATAGAAACCCTGACGAAAGCCTGCCTGTTGATCGTAAAGAGTATGCTCGATCGAGTCTGCTGACTCCAAGGTCGCTTTTTTTGAGAATCTTCAATTACGCCTGTTTTCCATTCAGTGGGATACGTCCTACGGAAAGGAAGAAGTATAAATCGCATCTATGGGATTCGTCTTAATTATTCGCTGGTATTCGGTGATACGATTTCAGTGATTTATCTTATAAAACTATCATAAGTGGCTCAATTGGTTGAGTGGCACGATCACCACGCCATCGATGCAAGTTCGAGCCGCGGTGTCTCTGTGAGCTGCCGTTTCTGGGCTATTGTCGAGCTCGCAGCATTACAAAAACAGGACATTGAATTTCCCTTATTCCCCTAATCCTAACCTCTAATCTTATGGGAGGTTTGTGTTAATGTTGGCCAGGGCCAGCGATTTGATAGTCTCCCCATTTCCGTAACAAATAGGGATCCCTCGATATTTCTTACACAGGATGTTCAGTTCCTAGAAATTTTTACCTGTCAGTATCTTGGCAATCGTGTATAGATCTCCTCTGTCATCGCGGTAGGCCGATTATTTTGTCTATACAGGATCAATTTAAATAAAGAAACTTAACAAATTCAAAATGTTCGAAGGACTCAAATGGGTCCGTTAAATCTGAGCCTGATTGGTTCGGAGTTGCTGAACGCCAGACACTTACTCCTTAAAGCAGTGTGCAGTAGTATTTTTATTAAAACAGATAACTTGTGTTTCTTCATATTTCTGAAATTCTTTCATCGGGGATGGGGACAAAGTACAGGCAGCCACCGCAGTCTTACAATAAGGATTCTTTAGCCATTTAGGTTAGGTACCGTAAAAGTATCGACATATAAATTTATACACATAGACATAGAGAATTTTTACTGCATAAAATTTCGCTCTCTACTACTTCCTACAGTCACCTCAAAAACTTGAAAAGTTAATTTTGCAAAACCGAACCTCTGCAATCCACTTCAGTTGCATTGTGAGACTTTCCAAAACATTTCATCACAAAACTCCTTAAAACAGGATTCCTATATCATTCCACGTAGAGAACTTATAGATGAATTGCCAGCAGATTGGGTCACCATTTTAATTTTTAATCATATCCTAGTTGGATTGCAAAAGGTGAATTTTTGGTCGAGGGTGTTATAACTCCTCTTTCCTTTTAACTTTCCCTACATGCACACATCTCTGGGTAAGGAATTCTGAAGGAAATAGCATTCCGTACAAGAAGTAGATTTTCCTAAGGCTTTCGAAAAGAATTATTAATGTTTATGCTTGTACCTGTGCCATAGCATTGCACGAAAGGAATACAAAATGAAACAGGACTCCCAGGGCGGATAAACAAAACACGTCTCAGGCGAGTGTATCTCTAGTATCTGAATGAACCTATAAATTTGTCTTCCGGTAATGCATAAATTATGTTCCGTAAAAGATGATTTGATGGGAAACAAAAAAATAGGCGCAATTTCTCTTTCTTCTTGCTTGCCTGTTATGCTCACAGCATTTAAGGTTATGCAAACGACTGTTATGCTGGTTACCATTGAACATAAGCAAGCACAGAAAGAGGTCAGCGAATTTGTTTTTCGCGTCGCAATTGAATGAGTTTCTCTCTCCAACGTAATCAAGATGTTTCGAAACAATACAACGAAATTTAGTTGTGGAAAAAGTTTGTAGTGGACGATGGTTACTCAATTGTAAATGGCTCGAGCAGAACAATTAAAAAACTTTTAACAGATGCAAAGCGAAATTGGAAACAAAGTTGCTGCGATTTCTTTGTTAGACCGAGAACTGCTGCTGTTTGGAGCACGTGCCAAAAACGATCGGATTGAAGACAGAAATGGAAATGTTATGTTTGCCCTAAAAGTGTTTCAAAACTATCCCCAAATTGGTTTGTTTTAAAATCAAACTTTTGCTGTTGAAGCACGTGCCAAAAACAATTGAATTTCAGACAGAAATGGAAGTGTTATGTTTGTCCTAAAATTGTCCCAAAATTGTCCCAAATTTAGTTTGTTTTTTAAATCTATAAACCATTTTGTTTGACTCACAAAAGGAAGTTACCAATCTCTCAGTTACTTAAGATTCACCTTGAGCCCAGTAGTCTCACTTTACCAAAGCTATCAGACCTAACCAAAGATGGAAATGGCATAATCCACGTAAGCGCACACCCGTCATCATTATTAACATCATTTTCCGGAAGATTGATTATATTACCGCAACAATACCGTAGTGGGATCACAATTCAGATCCCAACAAGTTCCGAAATTAAAGATTCAGTTCACAGCGCAGTGACGATACAGGAAATTATTTTTGTTAATTTTTTGTGAAAGCCCACGTACAGTCCTTTCTGGATTTTGAGGCTATGCTAGCCATTTCCAGTACGAGTAACCGCTAGAATAGTGTGTGCGCATGATCGCAATTCTAATTTTAAGCTCTGATGTAAACTACTATGTGACTGGGATCACAATTCTTAGCTTTCGCGCGATTCGTAACTCTGCGACTAATTGAATCTAAAGCAAAACGATAATTAAGTGATTGATCGCATTTTAAGAGTCGCAGGCATACAACGATAGTATATTAACTTGGGACTTTAAAAAAAACAAGTCGACAACACCATTAGTGACGCGTGTGCAGATTTGTAAGCCTGATGTATAAACAAATCGTAAGAAATCGAAAATGTTGCCGAGTTTGACCTTCCGTTTTGTTGTGACAGAAATGATTTAACAATTTTCTGTTGAATTTAATCTTGATTTGCATCACTATCGCGCCACTTTCAGCGCTTATCTTTCTTCGACATAAAAATCTTAGCTTATTGCACCCCTAAGCACATAGAAACTAACTGCACTGAATCGTAAATCAAAGATGATGTCGACGCCTTAAGCCTACAAATGAATACCCACACGTGACTAACGAGCACCTTCTCGAGCCTCGAAAGTGCAAATTGCCATAAATGTTGCAGCACCATCTGAAAAATATCGTCAGGTCTTAGATCTCACCTGCGATTCTCGCTGGTCTGAATGTTCGCGGTGGCGTCTTGACAATCTTCCTGTATAACTTTATACCAATTTACGTGCAAGCCTTGTGCTATAAACAGTTCTCATAGTAGTCACGATTGCGTAGGAGTACTATATAGCAGTTTCTTAGTCTTTTGCAGTAATTGTACCAGCAAAACTCCTTTAGGCTCGACGGACATTACATTATCATTGTCTTCTCCTGTGGAGCACATTAATAAGATACAACAGGTTTGCTGCGAACCTCTATTTTTGGTGGTATAGCGATTATCGATAGTTTAAACCCATTTTAATTACACCGACACCGAGTTTACCAAAAGCAATCACGACTCAGTTTTAATTATTAATTAACGCATTAAATGGGCTCCTATGTGGCGGCACGAGGCAAGATTTGATTATCTACGGCCATTTTTTTTTTTTGCCTCAAAACAATTTTACTTTCTCAAGCTTTCAGGCTTTTTGCTCCATATCGTGACGTGCATATACCAAAAAGAAAAGGTAATCGAGCCTTGAACTCGACGAGTATTACATCATGGCATGAAGTCATGACCATTTGATTGGGCTCGTTAGAACGTTTTTTTCCTTGTTATTATTTCACCCAAACTAAGCTAAGTTCAAGGAGAGATTATGAGATTTGCAAGACTATATCGAAAGAAAAAAAGCCAAATTTTAGGATGATGATGGCGACGAGTGTTGCTCTTTGTGAGGCGCACAAAATACTAAATTTCGATTTGTTATGAGAAAATAACAAGATGGATAAGTTTCGTTTTGAGGCCAATTCTCTACGCTAATTTTACGGTAGAAACTAATAAAAAAAAAGTAAGAGGACCACGTAGAGTTGGAGTTCTCACAAAATCGTGTTGGATTCAGCAACATTAGACAACTTTGGGTTTACATTACAAAGAAAGATTTGTAGAAAATTTGATCAACTTGTTTTGAGACTTAGTGATTTAGTAAGAGAGTATCTTCTACAGATTACGTCGTTAGTTATTGCAACAAGACTCATGACTGTTGTCACATTAAATTGCTCAATTTTAATTTTTTTATGTTACTGTATGGCATGCTATGAGCAAATGTGAGTGAAAATTGCGAGCAAAAGCGGAATACAGAGCAAAAATAGAATAATTATGGTTCATAGCAAGAAAAAAGTTGTAGAAAAAAAGCTGCGAGCAAAAACGATTTGCGTATTTATCTCGTTTTGGCCCGCAGCGGGAACTTAACGTGGCGAATTTATAAAGATCTATAGGGTCTTCTTGACTGTGAATAAATTTTAGACTTTTACCTAAAAAATAAAATTCCATTAATTAAAATGAAACCATTCAACCATTAATACAAACCTACAATTAAGAGACTAATAATTCAAGCAAAATCGAATTAATTTTTTGCTGCGAGCAAAAACGAGTTATCTTTTCGCTGCGGGCCAAATCAAAGGGGTTGGTTAACTTGTTTTGGTTCGTAATTCTTTTATATACCACTTTGAACTGTTTCTATTCCGTTTTTGCTCCAGCATGTCTTAGAGCCCTTACCATCGAAACCAAATCATTGAACGATTTATTAATTCATTATTTCTCAACAATCATCTCCATGTAAGTGAGCTGATCTATTCGGAGGCTTAAAATTTCAGTAAAATTTTCAAATTTTAAAAGGACAGTAGTACTGAGGTTTCTGTAACATAGTCTTTTAGTAAGCCTCCAAAAGGGTGGCGTGCTATCACTACTCCTGTAGTTAATAGTTAAGGTCAAAATCTTTAGCACCTTAGAAGACGGTTTCGCGGCAAATGCCTATGCGGATAATCTAGTTAGTTATACTGGCATCAAATTTCTGTCCAGGTTGGAGTATGCGATTTGTAAACTTGCTAGCTGGGCCTCCAGCACTGGACTGGGCATAAATCCTGCAAATACAAAGGTGGCGCTCTTCACCAGGTATTAGGAAATAACAGAGTTTAGAATTCCAATTCTAGGGGGAAAACTCTGGCCTTTTCCAGTGAAGCCAAGTATCTAGACTTAATGTTAGATTCGAAACTTGACTGGAGGATTAATATACCAGACCGTGAACGTTTGGCGTTAGCTGGAGACCAACCCAAGGTGATGCAGTAAATGTATATTTCTATACTCAGACCTATTCTGGAGAGGAAATGCAGTCTGTTTTCTAGGAACCAGAGGGTGGCAGACATAGGGATATCGGGATCTCTACGTACGACACTAACGACGGCACTAGAAGTTCTGCTTGATCTGCTGTCGCTGCGCATCTATACTGAAGAGCTTCTCCCTCTCTCTGGTTCCTTTAACCCCTTGTGGGGCATAGGGCGTCTTTAGACGTTTCTTGTGTATTGTTTTCAGATAAGCGAGTTACAAGCCTACCTATCGTATCCCAGAAGGAGGGCTGTTCCTTAAGGCGTCCTGGGAGTCACCGAGAGTGTATTTGTATAGCGCGTAGGTACTTTTTAAGCCGAGGTTTTGTGGCTGGCGGGTGGGTTTCCCTCCTCCTTTCTAAACCGGGCTTGAGACCGGCTACGGCGGGATTCTGCAAGAGCTTAGCAGCGACTAATACTAGTCAGGTAGAAGGCTGTCAGGTGATGAAAAGACAGGTCATGCGGTCAATCGGCCATTCTAAAGAACGCCGGATACGTTGACTGCAAGTCAGACACAGATTAACATGTTTCGGTTGTAAACTTTAGAGGCTTTAATACCTAGCTTCTTGCAAAAACGGAATGCAATGGCAATGAAGTGTTAGGAACAACAGAGATGGATCTAAAATGAATACAGGTATAGGAGGGGGATTATATTCTAGCAAATGGAAGTGGCATGAATCGTATAAGCGTATATCGAAAACATATATATATAATTTTCCAGGCAGCGCTGCTGATATGTAGACGAGGAGAGTCGGGTTAAGATATCCGCATATAAACAGTGAAAGCTGTAGTACTATGCAAAGATTGTCTAGAGGTCACACTGCAATGAGGTGACTCTATGTTGGGTACCGGGACACAGTATTCCGGGGAATGAAAGATCGGATGAGTTAACTATAATGGGTTCTGAAATGGATATCTTCGTAACAATGGACTACGTGAGGACTCCAATTGGGACCCTAAAGAAATACATCTATATAAAAATGCGTATATAGGAAAAACAGGGACACATGTTGTATTGTCAGAGAAATATGGCCAGAATATAATAAGAGGAAAACGAGGGCACTCCTTAGTGGAAATAGTAGCGATGCCAGAACTCTAGTAGGCTTAGTGGACCATTGAGCCATAGGCAAACACGCAAGAAGACTGGGACTTACTACTATAATTTTCTGTCGTAGATGCAAGGATTCGTAGAAATATTATGAGAATGCCCTGCTCTAGCTGTAAGAAGTAAAAGGCTACTTGATAGTTATTTCTTTGCGGAACTCAGTAAACTGAATAAAACAGATCTCAGATACTTTCTGAGAACCTTAAGGAAGGGTCATCGAAGCTAATTGATAGGTGGTTTCCCACGGAAAAGGGGCACAAGCGACCCAGTCGGCGGTTTAGTGGCGCTGTTGAAGGAAACAAAGGTAGTGAAAGATTACAAATAGGAAGATAGAAATTCGGAAGACGAAATTCACTTCATCCATGTTAAGACCTATCCGGTTTCTTCCCATTATGTATTTAGTAATCCATCGATTTCAACATGCTTCGTTATTCTATAACGACTAATTTTATCTAACTCCGCTGACCTTCTCGTCATGCAAAACAAAATTTGTTTTGCAATAACTAAATCTAAACCGTTTCGGATTAAGCACAAGTTTTAGTTCAGAACACTCAGCACTGCTCTAGAAAATGAAAATTATATTAAGTTGAAAGATGTCCTCGACTTAATTCACAACTACGAAGATTATGTCCATTTTGTGGTCAATGCTTAAATACAAATCTCTCTACATGTAGGTTACTATGAAGGCATATTTCACGCTTCGGTTAAGAAAGAAAAAAATCTTCATCGAAATAAAGCGCTTGGCTACTCAACACCATAAAGGGCTATTGTCACTGGTAAGCCTGTTTTATGAATCCGCCATGACCAAATGCACACTGAAAGTAAGCCATTAGTGTCGACTGAATGACGATACGCGCACTACACGGAACCATAAATTGTAAATCTGAAAATAAAGGGAAATCGTAGATAAAAGCAACTTGGAATTGGATCCATCCGTGCAGACTATATAGACAAAAATTTTGCTAGGAGGTTAATGCAAATGTTCCAAACCCCTGGCTTTTGTATTTTCGCAATATGCAACATGTGAAACAAGACGTCCCCGAGTTCAAATGGTCTGATGGTGGGTCAGTGGCAGTTGGTTCGTTGCACGCGAGAATGCAATTGCATCAAGCAATAAATTGCTGTCTACCGGTGATCAGGTTGGATTATATCTTCCCCCATACGCTGGCCTTTCACTAGATCCTATGAATAGGAAGCTGGAGCTGGAAATATGCAATCAGCAAGAGAATGACAAAAACCACGAACTCGTGAGGCTATTCCGGATAGAAATATGCAAATGAAATTGGGGAGCCAATTCATTTCCAACGTTGATAGGACAGCTGTCCCCCGAAGGGCTCAGATGGAAGTGATTTAGCTCGTAAAAAAGGGAAACTGAGTGTCTATCTTTATCTATAAATATTCGCTCAAACGATTCAATCCAGGGCACTAAACAGACTAGTTATCGCGGGAAGTCCATTGACCGTCACAATTTATGACTGAGCTTCGCTTAGACAGATGATCACTTTCCCAAGATTCGGGTATATTACGATTAGGGATGACTTCCTTTCAGAAATTGAAATTGTTCCTGAAATAATTTGAGCCTTTCTCCTGTGACGAGAGGCGAATTTATTTAACATTGCCTTGCCTCGGTCCATTCAAGACTCATTACGGAGTGAAATTTATTAGCTTTGCAAGGACCACGTCATAATTTTGAGATCCTTTCTCCTTTTGACGGGTGACATATGCAATGCATGGGAAGTGAAAGACATTATTGGCGATTGAAATGCAATTTGATATGGTTCGGATCAGACGAATGGACACTGGACAAAAGCAGCTATTTATGTGAGCGTCACGATCAAAGAAGAAAGTCAGATGTTACAAGATTTTATGACTGACAGAAGGTCAAGGTGTTGTGCATTTGATCAGCTGCTTGGAAGATGAGAAATGGTCAATGCGGTGAGAATACTTGCATGTCCTGAACACAAATCCTTAGAGCTTTTTACCAGTCAGATAATGTCAGTGCAATAATCTAAAGTGCTTTTCTCCCTCGGGTTGTGTGTTCAGGTAACCTCATCAGAGTCAGTCCCAGAACGAGTAATCCACATATGAAAGTCATACGTCATGTCAAACACATTTGCATCACCATCATCCCTTAGAGATCTGACACTGACTGGGTTTATATCTACTCCAAGCAGACACCATTTGTCATGGGCTAATGGATGCCGTTGCATTAATCGCACTTCAATTGTGATAAATGACGTACTCCCAGAAATTGACAAACATTCAGTGTTCAGGTTTTGAACTGCATAAATGGCAAACTTCTTCTTTCTTGGCACGCTATGCATGCTAATTAGCCACCATTCTAGCGGTTACCAAATAAACACCGTTTGTCTCCCACTCGGTCTCGTGACGCAAATTTTTAATTTACTCGAAATACGGGAAGGTGGGCTCAGATGATGGTGATGGTTTTGTAATATCTTCCTAATGCGGAGCCCCCCAACTTTTATGGTTATTATTGTACCTTCCGAATGGAAATAGAACAAACCGACCAAGGTAGCAGGTAGGCAGGTCTTGAATTTATTTATACGTGCTCCATGAAAACTGAAAGTGTTTACCTTTTTTGGTGATTATGATCGACTCACTGCACAAAACACGGCCAATCGATATTTCGTCAAGATTTAGTACGGTTTTCTGAAGGTCAGGTTGTACAGGTGATGACGCTCTTGATGACGGTCGCGAATTTAATTAAAATTTAAGCATTGTTCCTGGTAACTTGACTGGAGGACTGTTTAGAACAATGGCAATCGTAAGCTCTTTATTTAATATTCGCTGCATACCGTGAAGTTCTAGCAGTTTTGGATTTATGGAAACGAGTCCGATAATATTCTGTTATCGACTTAGCACGTTGCAAAGCATGTTTTGCTTGAACCTCTGCAGGTGCTCGATATGCAAATTACCTTTGCTTTGAGTGACATAGATATGAATATAAAGTGACCCATATTTTATTGGTAAGATATTGCTTAGACGTTTAGTTATCTTGTGGCGTTGTAGTAACAATGAAAACTATTTTTGCATTAAATGTCAACAAAATGCATTTCTTTTGTGATAACAGTCGCAATTCCATAACATGACAAGCGTCGCTATCATTATCTATTCAGAATTGTGTTTCAATCGAATTACACCTAATCCCAGTGTAAGTTGCTGTGAATGACCTTGTTATGGAAGTATTCCTTTCACTTTAAAAGAAACAAAACTTCTTCGTACATTGTTTTATTGGAACCCTCTCTAATATTATTAAAACAGAAGCATTGGGTACTTCTGCCAAATAAAATTATTATATTCTGCTACATATTTGACTGAATAACTTTTGTTTTTTGTGAGTTTATCCTTAGAACTCACACGCATTTCAATACAACTCCAGTGAAACTTTAGTTTACTTAAGCAACGTAGCTTGGACTTTGTTCCAGGAACTGTCTTTCCATTTCTCATGAGGAAAACGATTGAATCCTTTCAACCACCGAAATTGGGTTTGAATACCCTGACACTAACTACCCAGGCCAGGAACCAAGGTATCTTACTCGACTCCAAACTAAACTGGAGGAAGAACTTGGAGGAGCGCGTGAAAAAGGCTTAGTTTTATGAAGAAAATGTTTGCCAGAACTGAAGCGTAAACCCTCGTATTGCACACTGTATGGTCATTTCCAGTATGACACCAATTTTTACTTATGGTATAGTAGGTTGTCTAGAGGACCGCTCTTGAGAAGCTGTAAGCCTTAAAAAGCTTACTTAAATTCAAAGAGCTGCCTGTCTGCATATCTCCGGAGCAATTAGCTGAACACTAACTATGGAGTTGGAGACAAAGCCCCACGTTGCAGCTGTCGTCCACTGACTAGCTGAAGGAGTCTAATTGTTGGAAAAACTCTGACCTTGGCCGTAGCAGTATATTAAGGCTGGGGAGGGAGGGATATAGTGGTATTCGCTAATGGATCTACGTAGAGGACGTGGTTGGGGGTGGAGATTTATCGGATTCATATGTATTTATATCGGCAGCAAAGCGGCAATAAAGGCGCTGAACCCAATCGTAATAAAGGCACAGCTGGTACGCATGTGTCAAAATAGTATCCAAAACTTAAAGGCAATACACAGCTGAACTCTCTACTGCGATTCTGGTCACAGTGCGATACACGGAAATGAGACGGCTGCTAGGCAAATAAAGATAATATGCAATGGAAGGTTCTTAACTGAATGTTTACTGTGTATATAGGTCAATCGGCTTGCCTTTGGAATCAGTAAGGAGAGAAGTTGATGTCAAGGCAGCTGTGAAAAAACCGCACGGATATCATATATATTGTAGCAGTTACTACTGGTCACTCTACTCTTTATAGTAGACTAGTAGACATGCACAACATTTCAATAACCCCACCAACGACTTCTGCAAAAGTTGTCTGCATTTGACCTGATCAGGAGAAGTATAAAACATTAGGATCGTACTTCTTCGGCGGACTTCACGATGTTGACAACATAGGACTGAAGCTGCTTCTATTTCTAAATAAATCCCACATAAAAATTCAGGTGCGATCCCATGGATATGGTAATGGTAACCCAACGGACCATTCTTAAGATCGAGGCTGATATCTATTGGACCGATAGCCACCACTCTAACCTAACCTAACCTCATTTGAGCCGACCTTTTCAATTCCGTATTTTTGCCGAGATCATAATTTTTCTCCTCTGAGGGTTGAGTACTATATGCATTTCAGAGTAAAATTTCCTATAGCACTTGAGCATTGTTCCTATGCCATCTCTTATGATCGTATATAGGCTTTATTAGATTGCAGGCCTACTAGTGTTTACGATCGCATATCTTTCCTGTTGACTTGCTACCATCTGACGATATTTTGGTCTTCAGCGTCTTAACTGAGAATTTGTTGGATTATTCTCTTTCCTCTCAGCTGTTCTGCTTTGCATTGTACAATATAATTTCAGAGGATTCCTCGTGTTCTCCATTCAACCCTTGTGGTTTGATAGTTAAGCGATGACTGATTTCTCTGGATCGGGTAAGAATTGTTATCACTGGAGACCCAGATTCTCTGGATTATTGACGAATCAGATAGGTTATAAAATAAAAACTAAATGAAATGCTGTTTTCATTTCAATAAGTTTTTTATTCTTTTTGACGTTCCCGGTCGATCGATGTTAACGTCTTTATTATTATTGTCTGATTCATCACTGCTCCGGATAAAATTTCTTCTTCCTCGACCTCGATTTCGCTTTCAAAACGAACATTTTGTTTTTTATATATATGATGATGCCAAAGCTCAGGGGATTTTGATTGATTGATTAGATTTGGAGGTGTGAGGTTCTCAAGCGCCGCGGCGACTGGGGCCTATTGTGCTAACGCTCTCAACTCCTTATAGTAAGCCGGTCCCTCCGAAGAAGTTCAACAGCTCCCGCAGTTGGCAGCTCGGTACCAGGGTTGGTTTCCCGAATAGGATAAATCTGCTCCTGGCTACTGCAGGGCATTCACATAGCACATGTAATGGGGTCTCATCCTCCTCCAGACAGAATCTGCAGGTGGAGTCGATGGTTCTGCCTATCCTCACCAGGTGCTTCCTTAGCTGACAGTGGCCGGTAAGTAGGCCTGCTAGAGTTCTAAGGCTTCTTGAGTGAGCGTGCCCCTCAATATTGTTCCAATACAGCCTATGCCCCTCATTTGTGCGGTTTGCTATTAGCCTTTTAGCCGTGCAGAGAGGTATTCCACAGACCGGCTCCGGCCCTATAAAAGGGGTGTTAGACGCTTAAGCACAGCCTTGGCAGGAAAGGAATTAAGGATGAGGGAAATGGGTTAGGAGGTTCAGTGAAGGAGGTGTCGATGTACGCCCCGTTTGAAAGTTTCAGGCTCATAAGACGAGGGAAAAACAGAAGATGGTAAACTGTTCCACATTCGTGTTGTTCTGCTTAGAAAAGATTCCCGAAATTTGACGATACGTCCAAATTTGACCTGGAGAGTATAGAGGTGGGAGCGATTTGTAGATCTTGTATCACGAGTTGTCATGTGCCTACAAGGAATCAGGCTAGCAATTTCGTTAGAACAATGGCCATGGAAATAACGATAGAAAAGTGAGAGACAACCGACGTTCCGTCGATGCTCCAGAGAGTGAAGGCCCTCAGAGATTGAGTGATCGACAATAAGTTTAATAGCCTTACGCTGGGCTTTGTCTAACGCGGACAGTGCGGTGTGTCCGGCCCCTGCCCAAATATGGGAATTATATTCAAGTCTAGGCCTAATGTGGGACTTGTAGATCAGTGCTAAGTCAGGTGGGGAGAAATATTTCTTACATCTTTGTAGAAAACCCAAACATTTCATCGCACTTTTAGCGATTGCAAATATATGATCAGTCCAGGTAAGATTGCTGGATATCTGGATACCCAAGATATTTAGGGAGGGCGAATTTGGTATATTCACTCCGTCGACTGAAATGGGTTGGGGGTGAACCGGGCATTTTTTAAGGGACATTAAAGAGCATTGAGTTTTGGATGCATTAAACGTAACACGATTTGCTCTGCCCCAAGCAAGCACCATAGAAATGTCGTTGTTTAATGATCTAAACATTCGTTCTCGATTGACTTCTGTAGCATTTCCACGTGAATTCATTACAGAATCAAATGAGTACGCGAAATCAAGGGTGCTGTCGTCGTCGAAACTATGAATAGGATTGAGAGTAAGGGATAAAAGATCATTAATAAAAAGAAGAAATATGGTTGGTGAAAGAACTGAACCCTGAGGTACACCGGCATTTATTTCGTAGGAATCAGATGTAACTCCGTCAATTACTACACGAATTGAACGGCCTGACAAAAAACTCTCTATCCATTTAACGAGGGTAGTTTGCAGACCAAATGTTTGAAGTTTGGCTAAAGGGGCAGCATGCCAGACTCTATCAAAAGCCTTTAAAATATCAATACTGACGATTTCGGACTCACCAAAATTGTGAAGGCAATTATTCCAACGTTCCGTTAGAGCCGTAAGTAAGTCTCCGGTTGAGCGGCCAGTGCGGAAACCGTACTGGCAATCGTTGATAAGATGGTTATTTTCTAGAGATTTCAACAACTGAGAGTTGATGAGTGATTCAAAAACTTTGGATATGATCGAGATTAGTACAATTGGTCTGTAGTTAGAGGGGTCGCATGCCTCTCCTTTTTTAAGTATCGGCCGGACATGAGCAAGTTTCCATACACTTGGAAACATTCCTGTTGAATATGACAGGTGAAAAAGTTTGCGCAGAGGTTTAGCCAAAGCAGAGGCGCAGCATTTTAAAACAAGGGGCGAGAAACCATCAGCCCCAGTAGCTTTGGACACGTTTTTTATATTTTTGAAAAGAACAAATTTTTGGTTAATAAATCTTGAGTAATATAAAACTAATAAGCTTTTTTGATTTAATATAGCATTAAATCGAAAACTATTAGAAGTACTAGTGGTTTTACGGGAATTACCACCACGTATTTAGTGTATGTAAATTCTAATTACGAGGAGGGTTAGATCACCCTATGAGCTATTTAAAAACTTATAAACATAGTAATCCTGATAATAAAAAAAATATCACATGCTTAATTATTAAGTCATCCTTCGATATAAGTAACAGCAAAGATAGATTTACTCTATTTTCAATCGGACACAATACTTATAAGAAGCTTTACAAACCTTGAAAAGATATTCATATTCTTTTTGAAATTGTATAAGATTACAATATTGCATTGAATCCTTCCATGCAATATTAAACCGCCAAAAAAGTTGCATCCTCCTCGTATATGTATATAGCCAAAACTAAGCTGCTTACACCATAGGTACTTAAGTTTGAGCTGTTTACTAACAGCATAGCTTGAGTAGGATTTTTCCTTTGAAAGAAATCTTTCATTAAGGCATATATAACCTGCAAGTACATACACACACATGATAATAAAATCCCCCCCTATTTACCAAATTCAATAATTCATGTATTAACTGCTCTGGAAAGGCGCAACCTCTTCATCACAGCATTCATTCTGTCACATAAATGTCCCCGAATGATAGCGATACTGCAATTTCGTAATTTTTATGTTCATTTCGTGTCAATAAAATATCAACCACCCAGTGTGGTCAGCTCTTGAAGGGGTCATAAATAGGCACTTTAAACTCTACCTGAGAGGATGGATTATGAGGCGTGTACGCTACCACTTTATCGCACAAGGGAGTGAATTGAATATGAATTAAAGGAGTGACCCATCTTGATATGTTTGCTCTACTCAAGACTGGTCAGGACGACCTGAAAGTGGCGAAGGGGTCATTCTTCTCTTCTACATAATACAAAACTGGTTAAATTTGTCTAAAGCTGCAACAGTTTGGTAACGTGCAGAATTTTATTATTTTGAAGGAGGCAAAAAGGAGAGAAAGGGGTTTCTTATTAATTCTTTGAGTTTTCATTGAAAATCTTAAACACGTTTGTTTCGCATTTGGTACTCTTTACAATACCCATTTTACTGTAAAGAATACGATGGGACCCTTGTCAGATTCGCTTTTTATTAAACCACTTCCAACGGAAATCTTTTTTATTTCCACTCTTTGTTTTTTTTATCTCATCCGTTTCCACACGTGTGATTTTACTACTTCCTCAAAAGCAGGAGCTCCACAACTTAATGGCGCTCTCGTAAGATAATTTTCTCAAGATTCACTTCCATTCAATAATTGTTTTATTGCCATGATTTACACACGCACTAAACCTAAGCGAAGCCTTCTTATAGTGCAAATTGCAATCTTGGCCATAACCACTTCACTGAATTACAATTAGATACACTTCAAGGTCTTTAAGCCCAGCGGATGGTGGACTAGAAGCGTTCATTATTCTTCCTCTTATCTTAAGCTCTTCTCCATTAACAGAAATTCTAATATTGGAGCTCTTCGGAATATCTTAAATGTAAGATTTATGCTAATTAAGTAAACGCGGCTGTTACGATATGATTCTTTGGAATTCGTTATTTTTGCAAAAATTGTTATACCTTACTCAGGTACCAAACGGTAGCATGCACAGGAGGGTTTATCCTGAAGATTTACTGACAGCGGACCCTTAGCACGTTCTTCGGACTAATTCAAAATCACGTCTTAAGAACATCTGCGCTGAATTTTTTCTTAGGTATGTGTGCCTAAATCCTTGCAAAATGTTTTTTCTTCGGACTCCTTTTAGATCATGTCAGGACGTTTTTTTTTATTTACAAACTAAAAGTCACAAGACTTCCTGGTTAAAATGGTGTTCAAACGCTCCTTCAATTTCTTGACAGTGTGTTTGGCTACTTTTTGTACTCGTTGTTAAAAATGGCACGCACCTATAATCCTCGATTCATTTAAAGTATTCAAAAGATGTCCTTGTGCTCTCGTATTTAGGGCAGTTGTTTGTATTATCACTTTGAGGATTTAATACTCCGAAAGGCGGTTAAACGAAAAGCAACTCTAAAGATACTTCTGACCCTGGGAAATCGACAGGCAACTTGTCTTGTTTGGTCCTGCCGCATAAGAAAGAAATCTCATAATTTTTCTTTAATTTTACAGTCTTGACGGGTTCCAACAATGTTGCCAATAATTGCATTGTTCTTACACAACTAAAAGGTGTTCCTCCTTTGTGTGCCGTAATAATTACGAACTAATGAACCAATCAAACGCTTCTATTTACGACTTTAAGGTATGTCACTGGATTGTCATAAATTATGAGTTTAGGCAGTAGACGGACAAGAAAAGTAGACAAAATTATGCCTGAAAGGGTCAGCAAAATACCACAGTCACGGAAACGAAAAACATGAACGTTCCGTATCGCTTGAGTAGTCCTCGTTTGAATACAATAATTTTCTCTTGAAAAAATTGGGCAGTTGCATACACACCTCTCAAGTATTTTCCAATGCTATGGTCGTAAAAGAATAAATAAGCGCCATGAGAAGCATCGAAACTGCCAAAATTGTTTGTGAGTAAATTGATTCCCTCTAAGTGAATACCACAAAGGAGTGGTCAAGCAGAACAGTTGTATGTTGATGAATATCAGACTGGCGAGGGTTATTATTTTGAGAATATTGCATCCAATTAGTTGTGTTTCCATACATCCCGAAACAATAATAGGAAACTCATATGATAATGCATTTGTGATTACCAAAAAAAAAAACATTCCAAACAGGATCTGACCCTTTTTCGTAATTGCCTTTCTCTACATTCTGACCCGGTTCTATTCGGATATGTGTTTAGCTCGGCGCAGAGTAAACAAGGTCAGAAAAAGAAAAGCAAATCTTGACACTACCCGAATCACACAGGATAACTAATCCTATTCTATATATTAGTCTTGTGGAAAAGGCTAGATCTAGACAATATGCCAACGACAGAAGGTCTGGGAGATGCTATCCAAAGACACTAATCACCCTGTAGACGACATTTTTATAAATGGCCCAACATCAATCTCAAGCTCCTAATCCTTCAAATGAAGTCACATTTACACGGCGCAATGTTTTGCATAAACAAGACGACTACACACCCCAAGGGCAATCCCTTTTTCAATTGTTTTTGTCGTTTGTGGCAATCCAGATCACCTTTAAGACATGTCAAAATTCTGTCAACCCTTTGACTGTACCTACAATATCCCCTGCCTGTCATTTGAGGTGGACACATTTCAACTCAATTTGTCAAAGACTACCTCCGGGCTTAAACGACAGCGATTGGGTGATACTATTCGATTTGCTCAAAGAACGTAGGTATAAGTTCTCACGGAATTTAAAGATCGTTAGCAAGCTGGTAAGGTAATTTGTCTTGTGTCTTAGATTGGCTGTTGCGGGTAAGTTTGAGGTGGATTGAGCGATGCTGAAGAAATACAATATACCAAAGTGTGGATGTGGATAACATTGAAGTTTTACTTTTGCGGTTTTACAGAAAATGTGTTCGTCAGTTAACGAAACTACAAAGTGATCTTACAATTAATTCGCTTTCATAATGGCATTTATCAATTCAGAATGTTACAGATAGTCCTGTTAATAACCTAACTTGGTCAAACACATACAGGCATAAAAAGAAGTTAAAGTTTTCAACGCTTCTCCTGATTACTCTGTGGTAATGTATGTAATGTGGTTTTCATATCTCTTTGCTATAAAATTCAAGGTATAGTGATTCATAAAATTTGTTTACACAAAGTCATCTACTAATTAAAACAAATATTATCTCTCTATTACCCCCACTCTTTGGTCCGCTTCTGCGCGAACACCTCAAACTGTGGCCACATTTGTAGATCTGGGTACCTTCCCTCTCGCGCGGTCGTCCAATTCGGCGTCTTCCTTGGATCCCGTGGGGATTCTAATCTAGAGGCTGTTGTCCGATGTTGTTTGGCTCTTTTCTTAGTGCGTTGTCTATGCATTGCCACTTTCGAATGCGAATACTGGTGTCTATCCTGTCTTGGCCTGTAAGGCTGTGCAGGTCTTCGCTGGTAATGACCTCAGGGCTCGTGTGAAGAGGTATTCGCCGCTTCAAAGGTGTTGTTTAGGACCTCAACAACATATACTCTCCACCTCCACAATTGAAGTTCCTTCGTGACGAGAAAGGATCCATTAGTATCTCTTACAGGATGTTGTGTTGTAAGGGTCTTTTCTGCCAGTTTTTGAGCAATCTTGTAAATATCTCCACTGTCACTGCGGTAGACCACTTCTTCTGCCTTTTCTGCTAGCGCGTTGCGCTTGTCACGTCTTACAATTTACAATTTACCGCCCTTTCTATGGCCAAGAGCTCCGCTTGGAATACACTGCAATGGTCCGGTAGTCGGTACCTACTGTGTATGCTTAGGCAATCCGAGAAGACCCCCGCTCCCACTCCGTCCTCCGTCTTAGACCCATCCGTGAAGAAGGGGGGTGGTGTAGTCGGTGTTCACCTGCAGATAGGTCCTTAGTATACTGCTATGGCCGTTGTCAGATCTTTTCCAGCAATTGGACTCTTTCAGTCTTACGGCACTGCGTGCAGCTATACTGTAGCCGTGGACGTCGATGCGGTAGGAGATGGAGCATAGTCTCCATTGCAGCCATTGGTGTTGTGCTTATAGCTCCGGAGATGCCCAAGCAGGCAGCTCTTTGAATTATGGCATTATATTAAAATTGGCCCCGAACTTATGCAATACCTTATTCATCTACAGCTGTTTTGATGTTCTCGACAGTAATAAAACTACGATTCTCTGAGGAAAAATTAAAGCTTTAGAAAGTAGCTATCCTTATCATTCTAGTTTGCAGCCGAAATAAATTGTTTGGCTAAAAATATAACCACATAAATGGAAGTGTAACAGGAAGCGTTGTCATGATGCAACAGTTCCCTTAGGTTCTATGGGACATGGGGCGGGAGAAGAACTTCACCCGATTCAATGACAAATATTACAAGTGGACCTACAATTTAAACTTTCTTCTAAACCACCGATATTACTTTACAACCCTTAACAGCATAATCAGGTAAGAGAAAGTAACCGGTCGCCTCCGGCGGAACTCGAATATACGACTCTTGTGTGAAAAGCCCGCAATCGTCGACTTAATTGTGGCAACGTGGCAGCTAGCAAACGCTGTTTTTAATAATCTAATCTATAAGGTAAAATCCTTATTGGCAGCATCTTAACTGTCAGAAAACTTCAGCAAAATTTGATTTTCGAATTGCGCATTCTTACATTCGAAATTTATCGTCTGATTTTGAGACGACTTTACTTAATAAAATCCACTTTTTCGAGCCCGTTCAAGAAGTTTCAGCCACTCATTTTTCAGTATTCATTTTATATGTTTTGCACTCGCCATTTCGAATTAACTGTTCAATTAAATCTTGTGATAAAACGAGTCGATTACTTGCTTTAAAGCCTCTTAACTACATACAAGATATTCAAAATTTTATATCCAATTCTTTTCAGAAGATGCAACCTCATTCAAGAGTTTATAAAAAAATTGTGTGCACTGAAATCCCATTGCACTCGCTCTCCTGTCACACTATCTTATCAGAAATTTTATTAAAACAAGGAACTTGATTTATCTCCTCCTTATCTTTCCCATAACATCGCATCATGTCTGGGCTTAAATTTTTCTTCCAAATCAACAAGTCAACAAAATATAAAAAAAAAATGTTAACAAGCAAGCAAGACCCAACAAGACAAGTTGCGTCGCTTGTTTCATTTCTTTATCTTTCAAGGAGGTGTGAAAACTGTCAACGGCTGGCCAAGGTATGAGATGATAGCCACTTAGAAATCTCATAAATGTCAACAAGACCTCCCATTCAATTCTCACTGGGCGAACAAGATCAAAAGTTTCGGGGTATAAAAATTGGCCTGTCTCATCACCATTATCATCATCATCATCTCATCACATTATGACGATCATTGTCGGTGTCAAGGATGCTGCACGATCCTAACACGAGAAATATTTCCTGGAAATATGGTCAAAGGGACCGGAACTAGTTTTATATTTAACCCCAAACTCGTTAACACCTCGAGATTCTCATTTAACCAGTTCTAAGATTAAGGATTGGACCATGAATGTGGTTTTTCAGAATGAACCATGAAATTTTGAGGTTCTTTTGTGTCCACCTATGGAGGACTTCTTACTTTGATGGACAGAAGATTGACAGAACAATAGAATAAAGTTAAGCTGCCACTGGTGTGATATGCGTAACTTTATGGTTCTTTGAAGACTATATAGGTAGCAGCTCATGTAAATTTTGAACTTCCCTTTAGGTTTTTTATTTACACTTGTTTATTTTTTTCAAGATTAGGATTTAGGAGTATTTAAAAATGTGCTGATAGAGTAAATCTGCGTTGCAATTCAAAAGTCTCGTCGATAATTGTTTATCAGTGGCAGTACCCATTAAATTGCAACACACTCGTCATGGTAGAGTTCCATCGAAATTTCCATAAATGATTTGTAACAACAAAGAAATAACAGAATCTTGGTTGTTTGCATAGTAATTTATCCTTAAGCTGTCCAGGTGGAGTTGATGCATCGTAAATGTTTAAATTCTATGTTGCTGTACATATCTCCCATGAGAATAAGAAGATACAACTCAAATTTCTAATATGACGTACGAAAGCAAAAGTTAAAAAATTATTATTTAAACAACGTACGTAAATCTATCTTTAAAACTTTTAATTAAAATCTGTTTTTTCTATTATCTTTCAGACTCATTTGTCAACAGTCAAGAATGGACGATATCCCGATCAGTTCCAGATCTCCGACTTGGTATCGTGGGATCCTTGAGCTCAGGGAAATCAGCATTAGTTCATCGTTACCTGACCGGTTCCTATATGCAAGAGGAATCACCTGAAGGCGGACGCTTCAAAAAAGAAATATTTATAGACAATCAAAGCTACTTATTACTCATAAGGGACGAAGGAGGACCTCCTGAAATGCAAGTAAGTTAATCATATTTTTATCGATTTGGTAAACACTCAAATTTGTGTCAGCATTTCTCTATTTTTTTTATTAACGCCCCCTTGTTAGGTGTAATCAAAGTGGCGCCAAAAGAATGCTTTTACTGACGATTGCCTCCCTTCAGATTTTCTTTTTAGCTTGTAAACGAGGGTGGGATTTAATGACAAAATATTGCGTGCTCATAGCTACTTTTTCAATTTCTTGCTACTGTTTGCTTTAATTCATTCTCCTGTTGCTAAATTTATTACCACTTCTCTGCTAATTTTGCTAATTGAAATGGAATTTTCAAATTTTCTGTTGTGATTACATAAAAATGTAGGCGCACTGTGCTAATCATATAAAATTCTTAATAATTTCAACCTGCATTGCGCACTTTCTGTTTGTTAAATAATTGAAGGCAAGATGTAGAAGACTTTTTTACCTGTCTCGACAATTGAAAAAGCACTTAATCAGCTCGCAATGACTCCCAGTCATTTTCACTTTGCCTTGAGAATAATAGTATGTTCTATGGCATATCCACCCGCCAGTCACAATCAAGGACACAAAAACAAAACAAACAAAAAAATTAAAAAAAACGCATAACTGCAGCACGAATTCTACTTCACCCTCACCGGCACTCCTTGACCAGGAATCCATTTTTCCTTGAGGCGTGCTCTCATATTTACATAGTTCCACGACTGCATGCATACCTCAGATGGAATCGTCTCATGAATGACACCAACAGAGCGTATTCTGCCTTTGTTGACTTTGTTCTGATGACAGAGCAAAAACACAGGCATCTGAAAAATTATTATCAACAACCCTCTTTGAGGGTGGCATTTCTCTATGAAAAAAATGCCTATTCGTTACGCGGCAGCATGCAAAAATCCAACTGGGATCAGTCAGAAAATTCGCAACCCATGCCCGATTCTCTGGTTGCAATTATATCTCATCCCCAAAACGGCTTCAGATGCAGTAGTAGGCAGTCACGACATAGAGCACCCTGCAGGGTATACCATATATATATCCAGACTGTAACCATGCACCTCATTAGGCGCTCCTTCAAGCTTAAGTCAATTAATTTTTGCGTCAGCGCGTTGACAGTCCGACTCCTCACGTCAACAGCAGCATCAGCAGCAGCATATGCAAAAATCTCCAGCGGAGTGCAACTGATCGATTTGCATAGACCTGGACATGAACCTTGGATAGTTTGGGAAAAAAAATGTCTATTGACACATTGCATACACGCTGCTGTGATTGTATCACAGGAAATCCTTTTAAAACTTTTTTTCTCCTGCTGAGCCTATCTGGGTCTATCGATTTAAAGGCATGTACTGCTGACGGAGTTTGTTTATCGCTAAATCAAACAAGGCTTAGAACTTTGTAATAAATTTAAGGTGTATTTGATTCAGAAAACAGATAGAAACTTTTTAAATTCCTGCTGGCATGGCATAGAGTTATTCCTTTTGCTACCAGCAAAAATAGGTAAAAGAAGGCTATGGGGTTAAATTTTAAGTTTCCCACCTTAGCTGGACATAAATTCTTCGATGACTTACTTGAGAAAACGTTGCAAATGAATCTTCCCTTCTTCTTTAGTTCAACAAATACTTGCCTGCCCTAAAAGAACGCTAGAGATATTTACACTTAGTGTTCGTTCGTTCGAAAAATCCACCTGATGATGAACAACTTGCTTTCTTCCTTGCAAATTCTGGCATCTAGAAGACATCTTTCACGACGTATGTATGGCCTGGTAGTGTACTTGGCCTGGTAGTGTCATGACTAGTAGCCACTTCCGGTTTTTGTGGTCCACAGTCACGTTCTAAAAATCTACGTTAACTCTTTTCACTTTTTATCAGCCTCGCTTACTTTGTTGCAAGAAATAAGGTCTCTTGATTTAACATTCTACAAAATCCCTGCTTCCTCCATTCTTCTGCGTCGAATTTCTTCACTTTTATTGTATTTCCTTTTCCATGTTTACCCAACATGGTTATATAACCAAATTGCCTTGAATACCATTTTTTGCCGGCTAAACAACTTTAAACTTGCTAATTCGAGAAAAATATTGCAATAAAACACAAAAATATCTGTAACTGGTCTTCCTACAATCTTAATCTGAAATAGCAGCGGCAGCAGCAACCTTTTCTTGTTGAATAAATCCTCCGCGGAAGCGATTTCGGATTAAACGTCAAACAAACTGGTTTTAATACGTTTAAGCATTGAATCTCTATCTCTCTCTCTAAATTTGCAATCAATTATTAGCAGTGGACCTAAAATTTGCATATATTTTGCGTCGCCATAAATCCACGACATAACGAAATAAAAAATTCTGCAACGAATTTGTAGGCATTCTTTCGTCATCGCAATTTTCCAGCTTTGCCGAGACTAATCAATGATGGTAGCTCTAACGCGCCGCAAATCGTGCTACGATACCGTGCAGTTTTAGATCAACAGGAAGAATCCTGCGAAATTACAACCCTCGAGCGGGGAATAAGTGAATGCCCTGATTAAATATTTATCCGGAATTTATCCCTAATGCGATGTGAATTATCCTTTTTGTTTATTTATGACCGACAAAGTGAATGTTATTCAGGTCGACAATATATCTCGGGGTAGTACATAGTATGTTGAATTCTGAGCCCCAAAGAACAAAGGGGTGGAGCGACACACACGTTAACTACACGAGATGTTCCGGGTTAAGCTCATGTTGGTCCTTCTTCAAACTGCCATCGGCCGATTTTGTTTCTTACGTCAACTTCATGTGTGTCTGGAGAGATCAAATAACCTCTTTCCTCTCGAGATGATATCTACAACTCTGGACATGTAAGGTACTAGGTAGCGAACTCAAAAGCTGTTTACTTCGAAGTAAATGTTTTATTTTGTGGGTCGAGACATATGTATGTATCTCTTCCTACCTAGCCAGAAAAACAGGGACAAGCTTCCGAAAAGTTTACTCGGTGCACATTCATGTAATCGTTACGTGAACAAAATTATTTTTTTTTGCTGTAAATGAGGATGTCGCCCCAAAACCTCCAGAGCTTTGGAGGTGTGTTCCAATTAAATTTTCAACTCTAAACCGACATAAATTACGAGAGAATTTTAACCTAAATTTACCGTTCATTTAGGTTACGGATATAGACGAAATAAGGGCTGCCAACAATAAATTGCACAGGACGCGTCCCTAAAATTGCTTGAATACCTGCCCCGGGGCATTTTCATCTTTCTATAAATTAAACGATTTCACGTCCTGTTTAGTGTTGAAAAAGATTCCTCAAGGCGTTATGTGTGAATCTGCATCTTCCGCTATAAAATTTGATTTAAAAGAAATCGATTGACGGAAATTTAGTCATTCGCAGGCAAGTTCACGTGCCGTTGATGACTATTCTTTCCCTTCACCCGCATATATATATATCCACTTACAGCATCCCTTGGAGTGTAGACTAAATCCCTCAGGTCGTGTTGTTGTCGCCAACTCTTATGTTTATATACATGCGTTACCCTGCACTCGAGCCTAAGGGAACCAAGGTAAACCGCCTGACTCATTCCTCTTCGCTTCCTATGCAGTGTTCAGTTACGTGGGCACTTTACGCATACTTCAAACCCCGCTCTATCCGATCAAACCCTTCTTTTAGAACTGCACGTGTGGCTCTCTCTCTGTAAATCGAGAAAATCCAGGACTACACAGATAAAGGGGGCGCATAAGAGTTCACTTTGAAGTGCTCTTTGGGTACCGGGGTGTGTGACTCCTCTCATATTTTTTTAGTGAAGTTTCACATCAAGTATAAAAAATGCAGCCCTGACGCCACTTGCTTTAGTGGGAAGAAATTGCAGTGTCAGTCGCTGGTGGTGTTTTGGGGTGCTCAGGTCAATACAGTTGGGTCGTCCGCTAAAGTGTTGTGTAAGAACTGAAATTGAGTGTTGTGCAGTGCAGTGTTCCATCACAAAGCCTTATACAAGGACGGGATCCCTCTTTTTCGGTTATCTGAAGCAGAACGATTCCCAATGTTGTAAGGTGGTAAGTTCCTTGAAATGTTCTTCTGCTCAGTGACTGCAAACTCTTTCGTTTTTCTGTTGCTTTAACATTTTTCAGATTCGAGTGGTTTGCAGTTACATTGCCCCAGAAGGAGGCTGCATGTCGGTTATATCAAAATGTTGTGCATAAAATCAAATTAAGAGAACTCTTTGAGTTAAATACATTTGCTTATAGTAGGGGGAATGAGGGGATAAAAGTGATTCGAGCAAAATATTCAGAAATTTCTTCGGTGTTTGTTTTCTTATTGTACCTTTCAAAAGAGCTTTGAAATCTGTTGTGCTAAGAGTCGCTTCTTTTTCGAAACGACGTGTCTTAGGCAGAATCGATGGCAGACTTTTCTCCATCCACTGGTTTATTTGGTAAGTTCAAGTATTACTCAGGCCTCTTCATCCATAATCAAGTCGCTTTATTTACATAACATGGCAGGATTCTTATTACTGCGACCACTCTAAACCCCATATGACAAAAGTCTCATTTGTTTCTTATTTACCAATCCAGTCACCGGCTGCTTGCAATGTTGAGGACTCTTCTAACGTCTGCTTTATTTATATTGTTCACCCCAAGTATAACCGTCTTTCGAAATATCAGAGACTCCGTCGGGCAATTACTTTATAATTTCAAAGAAAGTACTCCGCCGTTACTGTCGCCATTAGTTGTACAGGATTTCTTTAAGGCTATACCTAGTCACATGAGGAAGACGTAATATGTGTGTCTCAACTCCGATTTGTTGGGATAAATGAGTTTTTTTTGTTATATGTTGCAATTAAGAAATTAATATTTTTGTTATTTTATGTCCAGGGTATCATAATGAACCACTTTGGCCTAAATGTCCCCCTCACGGGGTCCATTGTCTGTTTTCCAAAAGAAACCTTTTGTTTTTACGTTAGAAGTGAAAATCTTCCAAAGACACCGAGAGACCCGAATATCTCTGATAGAATTACTCACTAAAAACACCACTTTATTGTGGTCACTTTATTGTGATCACTTTTCGTCTCATCGTGGAATACCTGGACTTCGTTATCCAGTTTCCAGATCTAGTTTTCCTCCCTCACTTCGTTATTCCGGGTCAGTGCAAGCTTTTGTTTATGAGACACCTCTCCACGCCTTTTGTCCTCCATCCAGGTGTGTCTCAGTAGCTTCCATCTTCTACTTGCTAAGGTACACTATGTATACAGCGGTCTCCTGCTCCTCCGTTCTTTAGATGACATCAGAAGTTTCCATGTCTCTTCAATAATGCCGTCAGATATTTTAGGGCTCTTCGATTCTATCTAGGGCCCTCCCTCGTTCCGCACTTCGATCGATGTAATCGCCATCCTAGCTTGCATACCACGAGTCTGCAATAGTCTACTGTTCCCAGTGCTCCGTCGTGGCCCAAACCCAAAACAGGCTTGCCGCCGTGCCTCTGCTCAGGGCAGTGAACGGCTTTAAACCTTGGAAAATCGAAGCAGCCCCCACCTTAGCCAGTTTATTTTGCTCTTTCATTTCCTTCAATTCCTACATGTTCTTTCACCTAAGCCAGCGTTACTCTGCACTGTCCATAAACCTGACCACTGTCTAATTGTAGAGTTCTACCGTTATCCTCTTACCCCTAATACGACTCTTCGGCAGGTGATTAAGCGCATATACCAGAGCCATACGACTTGGTAGACTGAGGCTTACGACCCCAGGTTTAGATGGGTGTTCAGCTTCAAGTCTTCACTGAATGATTCCCTACATACCCTCCCACATTAATATCAGGCTCTGAACTGACCCCGAGACAGTAAGTTCCTCTCCACAGAGTTGCAGTGATCTAAAGTTTAGATTTTTTGTTTTCTTACTGGAAATTATGAGATAAGACTTCTTTTCATTTATGAAGAGCTCTTGCTGCCCACATTATTGCTCCAACAAAATCTCCTATGGTGTCTGCCATGGTGCTGATTAACTTACCTCTTGCCATAATTATTATGTCATATCCCATGTTGCATATGCCCTCTTTTTCAAGCCTACGTAGTAATGAGTCGACAGTAAAGTTGCGCAGAATAGGAGATAATACTCCTCCTTGTGGGCATTCTCTGTTAACCCTCCCGCGCAGTCTCGATTCTCCTCTGTAGATATTTACTGCTCTCGTCTCTAACATATCGCTAATTCATGTTCTTACTTTGGATTAGTTCCACATCCGAAAAGAACATGCTCTAGCCTTCCTAAGTCTATATTATGAAAGACTCCTTTAATGTCCATTATACCGGACATTGTTATGCCTCTGTTATTAAGCTCGTCTTCTGCTACTCTCTCCACTTAGATTTCGGTAGATCACGTTTACTGTGCTGCTTCCTAGTTCTTTTTTTACGATATGGCCAAAGCCTAGGGGACAACCCTTTGATGCGTTAGAATGGCTTTGGGCGGAGGGGATTAGGGTAAGGGGAGTGAGGGAACTTGAATGTATTGTTTTTGGTTTGCCCAGAGACGAAGTGTATTTTTTTAATTTATTATTAAAAACCCATGGGGAGACCTGGTCTCGATCCCAGGAACCATAGCATGGTGGTTGTGCTGCTCAACGAACTGATCCAACTCCGTCTCCAGTTAGTAAGTTAGTGGGTATCTCACGATCGTCATTCCTTTGATATGATAAGCCATAATCATATCCATAATTTTCAACAGAAAGGACTTCAGGCTTATGGGTATGAAGGACGAAGAAACCTCTCTGTCCTTGCAAATTGTGGTCATCACAAAATGATTCTGGCAAAATATAGAGCACCTTTTCTTGCAAGACTATCCGCGATCAACTTACTTTTTATGCATTCCTATACTTTCAAGCAGAATATGTAACATATGTAATCTTTAAATATATTTCCATTTGGAACCATAGTGCTCTTCCACGTTACCTCTCTAACTGGGTTGAATCTTTCTTACTCGAAAACTGCTTTAGCTAGTCTTTTTGGTGGATAATCTAATATAAAGGCTGTAGCGGAGGGGCAATGGGTGAAATTGTTTCCCTTCCTGAGTCTCGACCGAAATCTTACTGTCTACAAGAATCGTTTCAAACAGGCCTGACGAAAGTACAGTAGATAGGGGTCATTAAACTATTTTGACCATCACCTTACGAAATTCAAGGTCGCACTGGTCTTATTGTTATGGCATTAAGGTGATCTTTCAAAGAAAAACGGAAATACTGCCAAACACCCAGATCCCTGAGTTTCTCAAGCGGACTTTACAAGAAAAATAACATAAATGTGAACGTACTGATGTTTAGAGGGAGCTGATTGATGGAACAACAGCTGTGGAAGGCCAAGTCAGGATTTAAAAGGACACTACTAACAAATAATAAAACACGGTACGAACCGAAAAGAGTTCCACGCCTGTATAAAGGGCTGCTAGGTATTTTTCTTCTATTAGAAGAAGTCTGTTGTTTTGAAGTTATGCAATTCAACGTTGGTTTGGTGTTCCATATAGGATAAGTTCGTACATATCCTTGTTGGTATGGTAGAATGGATTAGTGTCCTTGTTTTGTGGCGAAAGATTTTAACGTGAAAATGATCTTCATCTCTGTCGTGCGTTGATGGATGTTTACTTCATTGAAAGAGGATGCATTAGGAGAGGCTGAGGAGAAAGGGCATCTAGGATTGGAATAGTGGAATAGGAAGCTAGCTTTTAGAAAAAGCGTAGTAACGTATCAAATGCCCTCTGAAATGGTAGACTTTTGTGCTGAAGCACCTTTTTAAAGGATTCTTTTATTGCCATTTGTTTGAATTCACTCAGCCAGCCAAAGCTAAGCTTGAATGGAAACGCAAAAGAGGTAACTGCACTCAAAACAGACTGACCATTGGGGTTAGTTTTATGTCTCCCAATTTTGAAGAGCAAGCCTCAGACTAGTAACGGGCATTATTCGCATAAATTTTCAATCAAATACTGATTTTTTTTAAACAATTCTTAGAATAAATTTTTATTTATTTTAGGTTATTTGCAAATAATAAATTATTATTTGTTATTTTGTGTAGGTTATTTAAATTTCAAATAACTATTTGTTATTTGATAATCGGGGTTGGTTCGGATTTGCTTCACTTTCAAACCTTGGCCTGCCTATGAGTATTTCCTTCAATTTCAATGGCAATGGCTTCTTAAATATTAAACATTTGTTTGCTATTCAATTACCAAATAATTACTCGTTAGGTGATATATCTTTATGGAATAATTATGTGCTTTGTTTTTCACTGTAGCTTCACAACTTTACACATTTGAATTGTAAGTTCGGAATGACGAAATTCCTCAATTTCTGACTGATGACTGATGAAGTAATAACTTATTTTAATTTTTAATAAGGATAGTGAATAGGGACGTCCTATTTTTTATTACCAAAATATGCATAAACCAGGAATTTAATTTCTTCTTCTTACAAAAGGTTTATTGCATTGTCACTCTTCTAGAAGAAACCTGCTTAAGACTCAAGTTCTTTTGTATAAATTTCGCAAGACAAATGCAATTAGAAATATCTAGGGCTTCACGGCACCGAGACAAGACCGAGACTTTGGCAGATCTCGGTCTTGGTCTCGTCAAGGTGAAGACGATCTCGCTCTCGATCTCGATCTCGGCGAGATAAAGGCCAGTCTCGGTGCGATCTCGCTCTCGGCAAGATAAAAAAAGGGTATTTCGGTGGAATAACGGGGAGCGAGGACAAGTGATATATCTATGTATATATGCATTTTCCTCATATTTCCATCGTCAAAATAAGGTAGCAAAGGCTCTTGTTTGCTATTGGGGATAAAGCGCAAATATCTGAAGAAGGAAATAATGTAGAAAGAAGCGATTGGGGAGAGCAGTGTATACTTATATGCCCCATAAATCACACAATTGGAATTTTTCGGAGCGACATAAAAGCTGAAACAACTAAAAAAAAATTTCCCCAATAAAATGATAAAAACTAATATCTCGTCCACTCTCGTCACCTCAATCTCGCTCTCGGTATCGTACTGTTACCAATGATATTGGTCTCGCTGCCGGTCTCGGTATCGTGTCGAGACCGATACCGCAGCGAGATTTATCTCGAGTATCGTGAAGCCCTAGAAATATCTTTGTCTAAAGTAGTTTTTCTTCTAAAAAGATTTATGACTACTTAAGGTTCAATTATTTGATAATTGAATAAGAAATAAATATTTGCTGATTATTCATCAAATAATTCATAATTATTTGCTTATCAAATAATTCACGGGTCGAATAGCAAATAATTATTTGAAATTCAAATAAGGAGAACCAAATAATTCTCCAAATAGCAAATCAATTTTGATCCGGTATTCAATTTATTTGATTTTTTAGTTTTTATCTTCATTCGAATAAACTATGCCCATCTCCACCTTGTTCTTATGTCTTCTACCGTGTTACTGTACCCTTCCTTCCTAATTTTCTTATTAGAGTGGTTTTGAGGGAGAGACAAATCTTTTAGTTTACTTCTATGCTCAACCTGTAAATAGTTTTAAACTTCCTTTACACAAATAGTGCTCTCTGCTTTCTGAAACAGACGACTCTATCACAAGCAACTGCAAGAATTTAAAACATCCAATGGAAGCGCTATCTAAAAGTGAAGCCAAGTGAAATCCAACTTTTGAATAATATTTGAATGCCACGACAAAACTTGATTGATTGCACACATAACGTCTGAAGGAAAAACCAAAACCACGACACCCTGCTGTTTTCTTGTTCTCATGGAAATCATTAAAATAAAATAAAACGAACGCCAGACGTTTGCTTCTTGTGTTTTCAAAACTCTTCCATCGTCAGCCTTCCATCATTTCTTTTTTCCGCGAAGTTCTATCAACACGAAAACTCATTCAAAGTTCATTTCGCACAACAAACGATTCCCTCCGTTGAAACAAATCTCAGTGCTCTCTATAAATGGAGGGTAGAAAATTAGCTCCTATGCTCAGTCTAGCACTACAGCAAAGCACACCCCTAACTGTCTCGGTCAGGAACAATACAATAATTACCCTGAGAAGCGCCATATGAAGAAGAGGAAAAAAATGTACCCTTTTAGCGCGCTTGTTAAGTCGCTGAGTTGTAAACACAGAATCCAACCGACACCATCCCTTGAGGTCAAATTCACTAAAAAATTTCTTTTTTAATTTTTTCAGTTTGCTGCATGGGTCGATGCGGTCATCTTTGTCTTCAGTCTGGAAAACGAAGCCAGTTTTAACGCGGTTTACAACTACTACACCAAAATGTCGCATTTTCGGAACAGTTCAGAAATTCCAATTATTCTAGTTGGGACGCAAGGTACATAGATGCTTTTCAGGTTCAACTGACACGGCGTCACTAATCTGACTTTAATATATTTCCGTAGATGCAATAAGTGAGCGAAATCCACGAGTAATAGACGATGCCCGTGCTCGGAAGCTTGCCAATGATCTTAAAAGGTGCTCTTACTACGAAACTTGTGCTACCTATGGCCTTAACGTTGAGCGAGTGTTTCAGGACGGTGAGTTACCTTTGTTTGAGTGGCATACGTCACTCTAATAATTTCTTCTTTCTCTCATTCCAGCATGCCAGAAAATCGTTCAGCAACGTTTGGCATCTACATGTATACCTCCTCAAAACTCGCGGCCAACAACGCCGCAAGGAACTCGCCTAGGCATAGCTAGCTTTCACCATTCGAGTCCTTCAAATGGTTTCACAACGCCTAACCCTTCCGTAGTGGGTGCCCAGCACCATGTTAGTGGTAACCTAACTCTACCTCATCGCCATCATGTTCTCTCAACATCCAGTCATCACCTGCCCATTCGGATTAGTGCGGACTTTGCTCATGCGGAACAACAGCATTCTGCTCACAACCAACACCCACCTAGTTCAAGTCATCAGAAGTGGGGTACCATATCGCACGGTACATCTCAACAAGCTGTTGTGACGATAGCAAATGAGAACAACAATATAGCAAAATTTGCTCCATCTAGCCAGAGCCAAGTTTATCATGCATCTGCCGTAGAAAACCTCGCACCATTAGCCCTGGTGCCACCTTCGGGAAAAGATTCCAAAGACAACAGCTGCGGGGGAGGAAAAGATCTTCCAACGCCAACTTCGACACCTACCACATCAAGAAAAAGTCGTCGACGGTCGAACCTATTCATTCCATCGTCCAAGAAAAGTGACGAAAAATTAAAGAACGGAGAATTGGGCAGTGGTCGTTCCATTCCGCTTAAGCAAGGATACCTATACAAAAGGTCGAGCAAATCGCTGAACAAGGAGTGGAAAAAGAAGTACGTAACGCTTTGCGATGATGGTAGACTAACTTACCACCCGTCACTGCATGACTACATGGACGATGTACACGGCAAGGAAATCCCACTCCAGTACGTCACTGTTAAGGTTCCTGGACAAAAGCCACGCGGCTCTAAGTCAATAATCACCAACAGCGCCCTTACGACATCAATTTTTATTAACGGAAAGTCGGCTCACAATGGGATTAGTGAAGGATTGGGTTGTCTATCGCTGGCGAAAGACAACAAAAAAATAACCGAAAAGGTGCTATTGACAGCTTTCGATACTCTTCGAGAGCCTGTTAAATCTAACTCCTCCCAACAGACAAGCGGAGACGAGGGCATCGCGATGAGCAATAGCAACTCGCAAACTTTCCTGACTAGCGACGGAAATCAAGGCAAAGTAGAAAGTCAGACTCCGAACGTGAAAAAACGGCATCGGCGCATGAAGAGCAGTGGTGTTAAAAACAACGACATCGACGACTCCGACGGCTTCGAATTCTACATTGTGTCGTTGGACAACAAGCAGTGGCATTTTGAGGCAGCTAATAGTGAGGAGCGCGACGAATGGGTTGCTGCTATTGAACAGGAAATTTTCAAGTCCCTGCAGGGTATTGAGTCAAGTAAAATGAAGCCAATCTCTTCGAGTGAAGTAGCTAGTATGGTTTCGATTCGCTCAAGAGTACAAGGAAATGGATTCTGCGTTGACTGTGATGCACCCAGTAAGGCAACATACTTGCTCCGATAGTACATTGTTTTTGATCATTGCTTCTCTTGCAGATCCCGAATGGGCTAGTCTCAATTTAGGCATACTAATGTGTATAGAGTGCTCAGGAATACACCGAAATCTCGGATCCCACATAACCAAAGTAAGGTCTCTAGATCTGGATGATTGGCCGTGAGTATATTTGTGAATTTTATGCCCATAGAAGACTGTATTTATTTTTTCTTTAGACCCGGTCATCTGAGCGTAATGCTTGCTATTGGCAACAGTTTGGCGAATTCAGTCTGGGAGGCTAATACTCGATCAAAAGTGAAGCCAACAGCCAGCTCTTCAAGAGAAGAGAAAGAGGCTTGGATAAGAAGCAAGTACGAGGCTAAGGAATTCTTACCGGTGTGCAATCAAACGATGCCAATTGCACAGCAGTTGGTCGAGGCTGTGGTCAAGTTAGTTCCTTTCAAGGTCGTATCTATTCAAACCACAACTAACCTTAAATTTATTTTACAGATCTGACATGAAATCCATAATCCTGCTTCTTGCGCAAGCATCTGCAGATCAAATCAATGCAATTGTTAGCTCTAGAGATCAGCGGACGCCTCTGCATCTGGCCTGTGCAATCGGAAACCTTGCAATAGCGCAATTGTTAATATGGGTAAGCTACCTGTGAAGTATATAAAGTTGAAAATTTGCTTCACGAATGTTCTTTCTTTTTTAGAATAACGCAAACATTAAGCAAATGGATCATGAAGGACGCACATGTTTGGCCTATGCAAAAGCAGCTGCTTCGCTTGCAACAGCAAAGACCCATCAAGCGTCCTGTGCAGCGCATACCACCTCATCCAGTGCAAGCAATAGCAGTACTGCATCATCAACTACATCGGCCTCGAGCAACGCACCGCAGTATTCCGTCGAGGAAACCTCTGCCCTCGTTGACCTGCTTGTTGGACTTGGATGTCCCGATTCAGCACCTCTCACTGCTAGCGGTACTCTACCCCGGAGAAGAGACACCCTGGGAACACCATACGAAAAGCTGCCGTCGGGAGTTATTTAACTCCCAGAATGATACCAGAGAAACCCGCTAGCCTAGCATTAGTTCTCTAGTGATATTGACCTGTTCATAGTTTTACTTTTTTCGTTTTTTTTCATTTTGAACTTTTATCGAGCAGACTTCAGTTCGAGCTGGAAATGTGATCCTTTGTTTCTTTGTTTTTGTCTGTTGTATTTTGATTATTTTTATCTAATTTATCGTCCTAGTGCTGTACGTAGTCCCTAAGTCTAATTTATTAAGTCGAAAGGAAAGTACCGAAATTGTAATTAGGAGAGAGAGGCGCCTCGGACGAAATTCGATCTTGCATCAGACGCTATTCGATCTTCTCGGCTCTTGCCGTAGAAGACTGGGTTCTTAATGTCGCCTTCGGACACTCAGTTTGCAATTCTTTATGGTTATCACTTCGCACTTTTTTCCTTATGCAAGACCGAATTTTGACCAACGCGCTTCTAAGAAAATTTTACTGCTTCTCGTGTCTCTTTGAAAAAATCTCGCTAAAGTTTACTGCAAAAAAAAAAGTAATTATTGCAAAAGAAGAATAAAATTATTGAAAAGTCAAATCTTTTTTACATGATTCTTAAATTAGAGCGCAACCAAGTTTACATATTTTCATCTAAATAGAATGATTACATGCGCTTCTCGTATTAGTCTAATTAATTATTAAGACTTTTGTAGAAAAACAAAGAGCTGAAATAGGCACGTTTACTAATATCAAAAAAGAGACTATTAAAAATCTCTCTCTAGTTCCCTTAAATCCTTGTTGGACATGGGACGGGAGAAGAACTTCACCCAATTCGGGGCAACGATTGCAAGTGACCTACAATTTAAAGTGGATTCCGAACCATGCCACTTTCACATCTCTCTCAATTCATTTCTACTAACCCAGAATTAATTATGTCTGGATTAGATTTAAACTCAATAGACACATTATTCATTTCTGCTTTTTTTCCGTGGCCCAAATATGTCTGACGCTGATACTGTGTGTTTCTTTGATAAATTGTCTTCAGATATCGATAAGACTCTGCAAATATATCCGACTTCTAAAATCGTTCTAGCTAGCGATTTCAGCGTCCACAACACATAGTGGGTCAGCAGACATTCTTCTAACACAAACCCGCCTGAAAGGCACGTAGAGTTATTTGAGTCCATTAATTTGCAACGTATTTTGGTTGAGTGTCCGACTTGTGTTCCTGATATTATAGGGCACAACGCACATCTCTTGGACCTTTTTTTAACATCGCATCCAAAAAAAAATACTCTTTTTCAGTCACGGCTCCCTTGGGCAATTCAGGCCACTGTCTGGTCTCCGCCCAATTTTCCTATTCTCCACAAGAGAATCATATCACCGAGTATATTTTAAATATCCTATGGTTTGAAAGGCAACACTTTATTCCTTCAGAAACATGAACCCAACTTACACCAAGCGATTCAATAATGGCTATTCTGCGGCTATTAAAAACAAAGAAGCAGCCTTCCAGACATACAAATTATGCCTACCAGAGGAATTAAGACGTATCTATATAACTGCGCGAAATATATTCAAATCAGTGAATAGTCGGGCTAAGTTCAACTTCGACCAGAGTGTTAAACGGAAGGTATTTGCTATCCAAAAGCGTAGGAAGGGCTTCTGATCTCTTGTCAAAACCGTGAAGAACAATTTTAACAGTTCTTCACTACCACCATTCATCCATAATGGAAATGTTTATACTGACTTTTTGGACAAAGCCAACCGCTTGCTGCTGATTCTTACTTACTACCTTCATCGCAGCCTCTTCCATCTCTGCCGCAGTGTACCAGTAGGCAAAAGCCGCTATACTGACGCACTCGGGAAGTTTTAAAAGTATTATATATTTACTCAATTCGCACTCTTTAAACATCTTTGGTATTAAGATATCCAGTACCCTTGGATTTTCTACAGAGATGTAAGCAATAGGCCCTATTTATAAACGCAGGTTTGGGCAGTAACTGTCCAAATCAGCTGAACCGAATGAGTTGCTGAATGACGCAGCTGCAGCACAAACCTGAATTTATGAACAGACCTAGCTGGTGCTCCAGTTGGTTTTCCCGTTCCCTGGAGCCTGGAAACATGGAAAAAATGACGAAAAACCGTTGCAATGGCCTCATTTCCAGTCAATTTTCAGAATGCTCAAAATTAATTAATTCGATGAATTCCAGTAAAATTTCCAGGGCCATTTGAAAGAAGATATTCTAAACTGTGGATTGGGATAATTTTCCAGGCTGGAAATTGCGCATTGACTGAAAAATGACTCATCAACGAAACGCTTCCAGGAGATACAAAAATCGTTCCAGTTCCGTCAAATTGAGATACTTTCCAGTGAAACCTTCCAAACTAATTGTTTTTGGCGTCCTCTTTCGAATGAGACCCCTTTTATTTGATTTCGTAACAAAAAATTTTTTTCGCCAAAAAAATCATGGGCTATAGGCCAGTGATTTTTGTCGATTTTGAGTGAAATTTTTTTTGCAAAAATTTTGATGCCATTCGAAAGAGCATGTCAGAAAATGGTGATCTAGCTTGTTTTCCCGTTCCCTGGAGTCTGGAAACATGGAAAAAATGACGAAAAACCGTTGCAATGGCCTCATTTCCAGTCAATTTTCAGAATGCTCAAAATTAATTAATGCGATGAATTCCAGTAAAATTTCCAGGGCCATTTGAAAGAAGATATTCTAAACTGTGGATTGGGATAATTTTCCAGGCTGGAAATTGCGCATTGACTGAAAAATGACTCATCAACGAAACGCTTCCAGCAGATACAAAAATCGTTCCAGTTCCGTCAAATTGAGATACTTTCCAGTGAAACCTTCCAAACTAATTGTCTTTGGCGTCCTCTTTCGAATGAGACCCCTTTTATTTGATTTCGTAACAAAAAATTTTTTTCGCCAAAAAAATCATGGGCTATAGGCCAGTGATTTTTGTCGATTTTGGGTGAAATTTTTTTTGCAAAAATTTTGATGCCATTCGAAAGAGCATGTCAGAAAATGGTGATCTAGCTTGTTTTCCCGTTCCCTGGAGTCTGGAAACATGGAAAAAATGACGAAAAACCGTTGCAATGGCCTCATTTCCAGTCAATTTTCAGAATGCTCAAAATTAATTAATTCGATGAATTCCAGTAAAATTTCCAGGGCCATTTGAAAGTAGATATTCTAAACTGTGGATTGGGATAATTTTCCAGGCTGGAAATTGCGCATTGAATGAAAAATGACTCATCAACGAAACGCTTCCAGGAGATACAAAAATCTTTCCAGTTCCGTCAAATTGAGATACTTTCCAGTGAAACCTTCCAAACTAATTGTCTTTGGCGTCCTCTTTCGAATGAGACCCCTTTTATTTGATTTCGTAACAAAAAAATTTTTTCGCCAAAAAAATCATGGGCTATAGGCCAGTGATTTTTGTCGATTTTGAGTGAAATTTTTTTTGCAAAAATGTTGATGCCATTCGAAAGAGCATGTCAGAAAATGGTGATCTAGCTTGCTTTCCCGTTCCCTGGAGTCTGGAAACATGGAAAAAATGACGAAAAACCGTTGCAATGGCCTCATTTCCAGTCAATTTTCAGAATGCTCAAAATTAATTAATTCGATGAATTCCAGTAAAATTTCCAGGGCCATTTGAAAGAAGATATTCTAAACTGTGGATTGGGATAATTTTCCAGGCTGGAAATTGCGCATTGACTGAAAAATGACTCATCAACGAAACGCTTCCAGGAGATACAAAAATCTTTCCAGTTCCGTCAAATTGAGATACTTTCCAGTGAAACCTTCCAAACTAATTCTTTTTGGCGTCCTCTTTCGAATGAGACCCCTTTTATTTGATTTCGTAACAAAAAATTTTTTTCGTCAAAAAAATCATGGGCTATAGGCCAGTGATTTTTGTCGATTTTGAGTGAAATTTTTTTTGCAAAAATTTTGATGCCATTCGAAAGAGCATGTTAGAAAATGGTGATCTAGCTGGTTTTCCCGTTCCCTGGAGCCTGGAAACATGGAAAAAATGACGAAAAACCGTTGCAATGGCCTCATTTCCAGTCAATTTTCAGAATGCTCAAAATTAATTAATTCGATGAATTCCAGTAAAATTTCCAGGGCCATTTGAAAGAAGATATTCTAAACTGTGGATTGGGATAATTTTCCAGGCTGGAAATTGCGCATTGAATGAAAAATGACTCATCAACGAAACGCTTCCAGGAGATACAAAAATCTTTCCAGTTCCGTCAAATTGAGATACTTTCCAGTGAAACCTTCCAAACTAATTGTCTTTGGCGTCCTCTTTCGAATGAGACCCCTTTTATTTGATTTCGTAACAAAAAATTTTTTTCGCCAAAAAAATCATGGGCTATAGGCCAGTGATTTTTGTCGATTTTGAGTGAAATTTTTTTTGCAAAAATTTTGATGCCATTCGAAAGAGCATGTTAGAAAATGGTGATCTAGCTGGTTTTCCCGTTCCCTGGAGTCTGGAAACATGGAAAAAATGACGAAAAACCGTTGCAATGGCCTCATTTACAGTCAATTTTCAGAATGCTCAAAATTAATTAATTCGATGAATTCCAGTAAAATTTCCAGGGCCATTTGAAAGTAGATATTCTAAACTGTGGATTGGGATAATTTTCCAGGCTGGAAATTGCGCATTGACTGAAAAATGACTCATCAACGAAACGCTTCCAGGAGATACAAAAATCTTTCCAGTTCCGTCAAATTGAGATACTTTCCAGTGAAACCTTCCAAACTAATTGTCTTTGGCGTCCTCTTTCGAATGAGACCCCTTTTATTTGATTTCGTAACAAAAAATTTTTTTCGCCAAAAAAATCATGGGCTATAGGCCAGTGATTTTTGTCGATTTTGGGTGAAATTTTTTTTGCAAAAATTTTGATGCCATTCGAAAGAGCATGTCAGAAAATGGTGATCTAGCTTGTTTTCCCGTTCCCTGGAGTCTGGAAACATGGAAAAAATGACGAAAAACCGTTGCAATGGCCTCATTTCCAGTCAATTTTCAGAATGCTCAAAATTAATTAATTCGATGAATTCCAGTAAAATTTCCAGGGCCATTTGAAAGTAGATATTCTAAACTGTGGATTGGGATAATTTTCCAGGCTGGAAATTGCGCATTGAATGAAAAATGACTCATCAACGAAACGCTTCCAGGAGATACAAAAATCTTTCCAGTTCCGTCAAATTGAGATACTTTCCAGTGAAATCTTCCAAACTAATTGTCTTTGGCGTCCTCTTTCGAATGAGACCCCTTTTATTTGATTTCGTAACAAAAAATTTTTTTCGCCAAAAAAATCATGGGCTATAGGCCAGTGATTTTTGTCGATTTTGGGTGAAATTTTTTTTGCAAAAATTTTGATGCCATTCGAAAGAGCATGTCAGAAAATGGTGATCTAGCTTGTTTTCCCGTTCCCTGGAGTCTGGAAACATGGAAAAAATGACGAAAAACCGTTGCAATGGCCTCATTTACAGTCAATTTTCAGAATGCTCAAAATTAATTAATTCGATGAATTCCAGTAAAATTTCCAGGGCCATTTGAAAGAAGATATTCTAAACTGTGGATTGGGATAATTTTCCAGGCTGGAAATTGCGCATTGACTGAAAAATGACTCATCAACGAAACGCTTCCAGGAGATACAAAAATCTTTCCAGTTCCGTCAAATTGAGATACTTTCCAGTGAAACCTTCCAAACTAATTGTCTTTGGCGTCCTCTTTCGAATGAGACCCCTTTTATTTGATTTCGTAACAAAAAAAATTTTTCGCCAAAAAAATCATGGGCTATAGGCCAGTGATTTTTGTCGATTTTGAGTGAAATTTTTTTTGCAAAAATTTTGATGCCATTCGAAAGAGCATGTTAGAAAATGGTGATCTAGCTTGTTTTCCCGTTCCCTGGAGTCTGGAAACATGGAAAAAATGACGAAAAACCGTTGCAATGGCCTCATTTCCAGTCAATTTTCAGAATGCTCAAAATTAATTAATTCGATGAATTCCAGTAAAATTTCCAGGGCCATTTGAAAGAAGATATTCTAGACTGTGGATTGGGATAATTTTCCAGGCTGGAAATTGCGCATTGACTGAAAAATGACTCATCAACGAAACGCTTCCAGGAGATACAAAAATCTTTCCAGTTCCGTCAAATTGAGATACTTTCCAGTGAAACCTTCAAAACTAATTGTCTTTGGCGTCCTCTTTCGAATGAGACCCCTTTTATTTGATTTCGTAACAAAAAAAATTTTTCGCCAAAAAAATCATGGGCTATAGGCCAGTGATTTTTGTCGATTTTGAGTGAAATTTTTTTTGCAAAAATGTTGATGCCATTCGAAAGAGCATGTTAGAAAATGGTGATCTAGCTTGTTTTCCCGTTCCCTGGAGTCTGGAAACATGGAAAAAATGACGAAAAACCGTTGCAATGGCCTCATTTACAGTCAATTTTCAGAATGCTCAAAATTAATTAATTCGATGAATTCCAGTAAAATTTCCAGGGCCATTTGAAAGAAGATATTCTAAACTGTGGATTGGGATAATTTTCCAGGCTGGAAATTGCGCATTGACTGAAAAATGACTCATCAACGAAACGCTTCCAGGAGATACAAAAATCGTTCCAGTTCCGTCAAATTGAGATACTTTCCAGTGAAACCTTCCAAACTAATTGTCTTTGGCGTCCTCTTTCGAATGAGACCCCTTTTATTTGATTTCGTAACAAAAAATTTTTTTCGCCAAAAAAATCATGGGCTATAGGCCAGTGATTTTTGTCGATTTTGGGTGAAATTTTTTTTGCAAAAATTTTGATGCCATTCGAAAGAGCATGTCAGAAAATGGTGATCTAGCTTGTTTTCCCGTTCCCTGGAGTCTGTAAACATGGAAAAAATGACGAAAAACCGTTGCAATGGCCTCATTTCCAGTCAATTTTCAGAATGCTCAAAATTAATTAATTCGATGAATTCCAGTAAAATTTCCAGGGCCATTTGAAAGTAGATATTCTAAACTGTGGATTGGGTAATTTTCCAGGCTAGAAATTGCGCATTGAATGAAAAATGACTCATCAACGAAACGCTTCCAGGAGATACAAAAATCTTTCCAGTTCCGTCAAATTGAGATACTTTCCAGTGAAACCTTCCAAACTAATTGTCTTTGGCGTCCTCTTTCGAATGAGACCCCTTTTATTTGATTTCGTAACAAAAAATTTTTTTCGCCAAAAAAATCATGGGCTATAGGCCAGTGATTTTTGTCGATTTTGGGTGAAATTTTTTTTGCAAAAATTTTGATGCCATTCGAAAGAGCATGTCAGAAAATGGTGATCTAGCTTGTTTTCCCGTTCCCTGGAGTCTGGAAACATGGAAAAAATGACGAAAAACCGTTGCAATGGCCTCATTTCCAGTCAATTTTCAGAATGCTCAAAATTAATTAATTCGATGAATTCCAGTAAAATTTCCAGGGCCATTTGAAAGTAGATATTCTAAACTGTGGATTGGGATAATTTTCCAGGCTGGAAATTGCGCATTGACTGAAAAATGACTCATCAACGAAACGCTTCCAGGAGATACAAAAATCGTTCCAGTTCCGTCAAATTGAGATACTTTCCAGTGAAACCTTCCAAACTAATTGTTTTTGGCGTCCTCTTTCGAATGAGACCCCTTTTATTTGGTTTCGTAACAAAAAAATTTTTTCGCCAAAAAAATCATGGGCTATAGGCCAGTGATTTTTGTCGATTTTGAGTGAAATTTTTTTTGCAAAAATTTTGATGCCATTCGAAAGAGCATGTCAGAAAATGGTGATCTAGCTTGTTTTCCCGTTCCCTGGAGTCTGGAAACATGGAAAAAATGAAGAAAAACCGTTGCAATGGCCTCATTTCCAGTCAATTTTCAGAATGCTCAAAATTAATTAATTCGATGAATTCCAGTAAAATTTCCAGGGCCATTTGAAAGTAGATATTCTAAACTGTGGATTGGGTAATTTTCCAGGCTAGAAATTGCGCATTGAATGAAAAATGACTCATCAACGAAACGCTTCCAGGAGATACAAAAATCTTTCCAGTTCCGTCAAATTGAGATACTTTCCAGTGAAACCTTCCAAACTAATTGTCTTTGGCGTCCTCTTTCGAATGAGACCCCTTTTATTTGATTTCGTAACAAAAAAAATTTTTCGCCAAAAAAATCATGGGCTATAGGCCAGTGATTTTTGTCGATTTTGAGTGAAATTTTTTTTGCAAAAATTTTGATGCCATTCGAAAGAGCATGTCAGAAAATGGTGATCTAGCTTGTTTTCCCGTTCCCTGGAGTCTGGAAACATGGAAAAAATGACGAAAAACCGTTGCAATGGCCTCATTTCCAGTCAATTTTCAGAATGCTCAAAATTAATTAATTCGATGAATTCCAGTAAAATTTCCAGGGCCATTTGAAAGTAGATATTCTAAACTGTGGATTGGGATAATTTTCCAGGCTGGAAATTGCGCATTGAATGAAAAATGACTCATCAACGAAACGCTTCCAGGAGATACAAAAATCTTTCCAGTTCCGTCAAATTGAGATACTTTCCAGTGAAACCTTCCAAACTAATTGTCTTTGGCGTCCTCTTTCGAATGAGACCCCTTTTATTTGATTTCGTAACAAAAAAAATTTTTCGCCAAAAAAATCATGGGCTATAGGCCAGTGATTTTTGTCGATTTTGAGTGAAATTTTTTTTGCAAAAATGTTGATGCCATTCGAAAGAGCATGTCAGAAAATGGTGATCTAGCTTGCTTTCCCGTTCCCTGGAGTCTGGAAACATGGAAAAAATGACGAAAAACCGTTGCAATGGCCTCATTTCCAGTCAATTTTCAGAATGCTCAAAATTAATTAATTCGATGAATTCCAGTAAAATTTCCAGGGCCATTTGAAAGTAGATATTCTAAACTGTGGATTGGGATAATTTTCCAGGCTGGAAATTGCGCATTGAATGAAAAATGACTCATCAACGAAACGCTTCCAGGAGATACAAAAATCTTTCCAGTTCCGTCAAATTGAGATACTTTCCAGTGAAACCTTCCAAACTAATTGTCTTTGGCGTCCTCTTTCGAATGAGACCCCTTTTATTTGATTTCGTAACAAAAAAATTTTTTCGCCAAAAAAATCATGGGCTATAGGCCAGTGATTTTTGTCGATTTTGAGTGAAATTTTTTTTGCAAAAATTTTGATGCCATTCGAAAGAGCATGTTAGAAAATGGTGATCTAGCTTGTTTTCCCGTTCCCTGGAGTCTGGAAACATGGAAAAAATGACGAAAAACCGTTGCAATGGCCTCATTTCCAGTCAATTTTCAGAATGCTCAAAATTAATTAATTCGATGAATTCCAGTAAAATTTCCAGGGCCATTTGAAAGTAGATATTCTAAACTGTGGATTGGGATAATTTTCCAGGCTGGAAATTGCGCATTGAATGAAAAATGACTCATCAACGAAACGCTTCCAGGAGATACAAAAATCTTTCCAGTTCCGTCAAATTGAGATACTTTCCAGTGAAACCTTCCAAACTAATTGTCTTTGGCGTCCTCTTTCGAATGAGACCCCTTTTATTTGATTTCGTAACAAAAAAAATTTTTCGCCAAAAAAATCATGGGCTATAGGCCAGTGATTTTTGTCGATTTTGAGTGAAATTTTTTTTGCAAAAATTTTGATGCCATTCGAAAGAGCATGTTAGAAAATGGTGATCTAGCTTGTTTTCCCGTTCCCTGGAGTCTGGAAACATGGAAAAAATGACGAAAAACCGTTGCAATGGCCTCATTTCCAGTCAATTTTCAGAATGCTCAAAATTAATTAATTCGATGAATTCCAGTAAAATTTCCAGGGCCATTTGAAAGAAGATATTCTAAACTGTGGATTGGGATAATTTTCCAGGCTGGAAATTGCGCATTGACTGAAAAATGACTCATCAACGAAACGCTTCCAGGAGATACAAAAATCTTTCCAGTTCCGTCAAATTGAGATACTTTCCAGTGAAACCTTCCAAACTAATTCTTTTTGGCGTCCTCTTTCGAATGAGACCCCTTTTATTTGATTTCGTAACAAAAAATTTTTTTCGTCAAAAAAATCATGGGCTATAGGCCAGTGATTTTTGTCGATTTTGAGTGAAATTTTTTTTGCAAAAATTTTGATGCCATTCGAAAGAGCATGTCAGAAAATGGTGGTCTAGTTGGTTTTCCCGTTCCCTGGAGTCTGGAAACATGGAAAAAATGACGAAAAACCGTTGCAATGGCCTCATTTACAGTCAATTTTCAGAATGCTCAAAATTAATTAATTCGATGAATTCCAGTAAAATTTCCAGGGCCATTTGAAAGAAGATATTCTAAACTGTGGATTGGGATAATTTTCCAGGCTGGAAATTGCGCATTGACTGAAAAATGACTCATCAACGAAACGCTTCCAGGAGATACAAAAATCGTTCCAGTTCCGTCAAATTGAGATACTTTCCAGTGAAACCTTCCAAACTAATTGTCTTTGGCGTCCTCTTTCGAATGAGACCCCTTTTATTTGATTTCGTAACAAAAAATTTTTTCGCCAAAAAAATCATGGGCTATAGGCCAGTGATTTTTGTCGATTTTGGGTGAAATTTTTTTTGCAAAAATTTTGATGCCATTCGAAAGAGCATGTTAGAAAATGGTGATCTAGCTTGTTTTCCCGTTCCCTGGAGTCTGGAAACATGGAAAAAATGACGAAAAACCGTTGCAATGGCGTCATTTCCAGTCAATTTTCAGAATGCTCAAAATTAATTAATTCGATGAATTCCAGTAAAATTTCCAGGGCCATTTGAAAGTAGATATTCTAAACTGTGGATTGGGATAATTTTCCAGGCTGGAAATTGCGCATTGACTGAAAAATGACTCATCAACGAAACGCTTCCAGGAGATACAAAAATCGTTCCAGTTCCGTCAAATTGAGATACTTTCCAGTGAAACCTTCCAAACTAATTGTTTTTGGCGTCCTCTTTCGAATGAGACCCCTTTTATTTGGTTTCGTAACAAAAAAATTTTTTCGCCAAAAAAATCATGGGCTATAGGCCAGTGATTTTTGTCGATTTTGAGTGAAATTTTTTTTGCAAAAATTTTGATGCCATTCGAAAGAGCATGTCAGAAAATGGTGATCTAGCTTGTTTTCCCGTTCCCTGGAGTCTGGAAACATGGAAAAAATGACGAAAAACCGTTGCAATGGCCTCATTTCCAGTCAATTTTCAGAATGCTCAAAATTAATTAATTCGATGAATTCCAGTAAAATTTCCAGGGCCATTTGAAAGTAGATATTCTAAACTGTGGATTGGGTAATTTTCCAGGCTAGAAATTGCGCATTGAATGAAAAATGACTCATCAACGAAACGCTTCCAGGAGATACAAAAATCTTTCCAGTTCCGTCAAATTGAGATACTTTCCAGTGAAACCTTCCAAACTAATTGTCTTTGGCGTCCTCTTTCGAATGAGACCCCTTTTATTTGATTTCGTAACAAAAAAAATTTTTCGCCAAAAAAATCATGGGCTATAGGCCAGTGATTTTTGTCGATTTTGAGTGAAATTTTTTTTGCAAAAATTTTGATGCCATTCGAAAGAGCATGTTAGAAAATGGTGATCTAGCTTGTTTTCCCGTTCCCTGGAGTCTGGAAACATGGAAAAAATGACGAAAAACCGTTGCAATGGCCTCATTTCCAGTCAATTTTCAGAATGCTCAAAATTAATTAATTCGATGAATTCCAGTAAAATTTCCAGGGCCATTTGAAAGAAGATATTCTAAACTGTGGATTGGGATAATTTTCCAGGCTGGAAATTGCGCATTGACTGAAAAATGACTCATCAACGAAACGCTTCCAGGAGATACAAAAATCGTTCCAGTTCCGTCAAATTGAGATACTTTCCAGTGAAACCTTCCAAACTAATTGTCTTTGGCGTCCTCTTTCGAATGAGACCCCTTTTATTTGATTTCGTAACAAAAAATTTTTTCGCCAAAAAAATCATGGGCTATAGGCCAGTGATTTTTGTCGATTTTGGGTGAAATTTTTTTTGCAAAAATTTTGATGCCATTCGAAAGAGCATGTAAGAAAATGGTGATCTAGCTTGTTTTCCCGTTCCCTGGAGTCTGGAAACATGGAAAAAATGACGAAAAACCGTTGCAATGGCGTCATTTCCAGTCAATTTTCAGAATGCTCAAAATTAATTAATTCGATGAATTCCAGTAAAATTTCCAGGGCCATTTGAAAGTAGATATTCTAAACTGTGGATTGGGATAATTTTCCAGGCTGGAAATTGCGCATTGAATGAAAAATGACTCATCAACGAAACGCTTCCAGGAGATACAAAAATCTTTCCAGTTCCGTCAAATTGAGATACTTTCCAGTGAAACCTTCCAAACTAATTGTCTTTGGCGTCCTCTTTCGAATGAGACCCCTTTTATTTGATTTCGTAACAAAAAATTTTTTTCGCCAAAAAAATCATGGGCTATAGGCCAGTGATTTTTGTCGATTTTGGGTGAAATTTTTTTTGCAAAAATTTTGATGCCATTCGAAAGAGCATGTCAGAAAATGGTGATCTAGCTTGTTTTCCCGTTCCCTGGAGTCTGGAAACATGGAAAAAATGACGAAAAACCGTTGCAATGGCCTCATTTCCAGTCAATTTTCAGAATGCTCAAAATTAATTAATTCGATGAATTCCAGTAAAATTTCCAGGGCCATTTGAAAGTAGATATTCTAAACTGTGGATTGGGTAATTTTCCAGGCTAGAAATTGCGCATTGAATGAAAAATGACTCATCAACGAAACGCTTCCAGGAGATACAAAAATCTTTCCAGTTCCGTCAAATTGAGATACTTTCCAGTGAAACCTTCCAAACTAATTGTCTTTGGCGTCCTCTTTCGAATGAGACCCCTTTTATTTGATTTCGTAACAAAAAATTTTTTTCGTCAAAAAAATCATGGGCTATAGGCCAGTGATTTTTGTCGATTTTGAGTGAAATTTTTTTTGCAAAAATTTTGATGCCATTCGAAAGAGCATGTCAGAAAATGGTGATCTAGCTTGTTTTCCCGTTCCCTGGAGTCTGGAAACATGGAAAAAATGACGAAAAACCGTTGCAATGGCCTCATTTCCAGTCAATTTTCAGAATGCTCAAAATTAATTAATTCGATGAATTCCAGTAAAATTTCCAGGGCCATTTGAAAGAAGATATTCTAAACTGTGGATTGGGATAATTTTCCAGGCTGGAAATTGCGCATTGACTGAAAAATGACTCATCAACGAAACGCTTCCAGGAGATACAAAAATCTTTCCAGTTCCGTCAAATTGAGATACTTTCCAGTGAAACCTTCCAAACTAATTGTCTTTGGCGTCCTCTTTCGAATGAGACCCCTTTTATTTGATTTCGTAACAAAAAAAATTTTTCGCCAAAAAAATCATGGGCTATAGGCCAGTGATTTTTGTCGATTTTGAGTGAAATTTTTTTTGCAAAAATTTTGATGCCATTCGAAAGAGCATGTTAGAAAATGGTGATCTAGCTGGTTTTCCCGTTCCCTGGAGTCTGGAAACATGGAAAAAATGACGAAAAACCGTTGCAATGGCCTCATTTACAGTCAATTTTCAGAATGCTCAAAATTAATTAATTCGATGAATTCCAGTAAAATTTCCAGGGCCATTTGAAAGAAGATATTCTAAACTGTGGATTGGGATAATTTTCCAGGCTGGAAATTGCGCATTGACTGAAAAATGACTCATCAACGAAACGCTTCCAGGAGATACAAAAATCTTTCCAGTTCCGTCAAATTGAGATACTTTCCAGTGAAACCTTCCAAACTAATTGTCTTTGGCGTCCTCTTTCGAATGAGACCCCTTTTATTTGATTTCGTAACAAAAAAATTTTTTCGCCAAAAAAATCATGGGCTATAGGCCAGTGATTTTTGTCGATTTTGAGTGAAATTTTTTTTTGCAAAAATTTTGATGCCATTCGAAAGAGCATGTCAGAAAATGGTGATCTAGCTTGTTTTCCCGTTCCCTGGAGTCTGGAAACATGGAAAAAATGACGAAAAACCGTTGCAATGGCCTCATTTCCAGTCAATTTTCAGAATGCTCAAAATTAATTAATTCGATGAATTCCAGTAAAATTTCCAGGGCCATTTGAAAGTAGATATTCTAAACTGTGGATTGGGATAATTTTCCAGGCTGGAAATTGCGCATTGACTGAAAAATGACTCATCAACGAAACGCTTCCAGGAGATACAAAAATCTTTCCAGTTCCGTCAAATTGAGATACTTTCCAGTGAAACCTTCCAAACTAATTGTTTTTGGCGTCCTCTTTCGAATGAGACCCCTTTTATTTGATTTCGTAACAAAAAAATTTTTTCGCCAAAAAAATCATGGGCTATAGGCCAGTGATTTTTGTCGATTTTGAGTGAAATTTTTTTTTGCAAAAATTTTGATGCCATTCGAAAGAGCATGTCAGAAAATGGTGATCTAGCTTGTTTTCCCGTTCCCTGGAGTCTGGAAACATGGAAAAAATGACGAAAAACCGTTGCAATGGCCTCATTTCCAGTCAATTTTCAGAATGCTCAAAATTAATTAATTCGATGAATTCCAGTAAAATTTCCAGGGCCATTTGAAAGTAGATATTCTAAACTGTGGATTGGGATAATTTTCCAGGCTGGAAATTGCGCATTGACTGAAAAATGACTCATCAACGAAACGCTTCCAGGAGATACAAAAATCGTTCCAGTTCCGTCAAATTGAGATACTTTCCAGTGAAACCTTCCAAACTAATTGTTTTTGGCGTCCTCTTTCGAATGAGACCCCTTTTATTTGGTTTCGTAACAAAAAAATTTTTTCGCCAAAAAAATCATGGGCTATAGGCCAGTGATTTTTGTCGATTTTGAGTGAAATTTTTTTTGCAAAAATTTTGATGCCAGTGAAACCTTCCAAACTAATTGTCTTTGGCGTCCTCTTTCGAATGAGACCCCTTTTATTTGATTTCGTAACAAAAAAATTTTTTCGCCAAAAAAATCATGGGCTATAGGCCAGTGATTTTTGTCGATTTTGAGTGAAATTTTTTTTGCAAAAATTTTGATGCCATTCGAAAGAGCATGTTAGAAAATGGTGATCTAGCTGGTTTTCCCGTTCCCTGGAGTCTGGAAACATGGAAAAAATGACGAAAAACCGTTGCAATGGCCTCATTTACAGTCAATTTTCAGAATGCTCAAAATTAATTAATTCGATGAATTCCAGTAAAATTTCCAGGGCCATTTGAAAGAAGATATTCTAAACTGTGGATTGGGATAATTTTCCAGGCTGGAAATTGCGCATTGACTGAAAAATGACTCATCAACGAAACGCTTCCAGGAGATACAAAAATCTTTCCAGTTCCGTCAAATTGAGATACTTTCCAGTGAAACCTTCCAAACTAATTGTCTTTGGCGTCCTCTTTCGAATGAGACCCCTTTTATTTGATTTCGTAACAAAAAAATTTTTTCGCCAAAAAAATCATGGGCTATAGGCCAGTGATTTTTGTCGATTTTGAGTGAAATTTTTTTTTGCAAAAATTTTGATGCCATTCGAAAGAGCATGTCAGAAAATGGTGATCTAGCTTGTTTTCCCGTTCCCTGGAGTCTGGAAACATGGAAAAAATGACGAAAAACCGTTGCAATGGCCTCATTTCCAGTCAATTTTCAGAATGCTCAAAATTAATTAATTCGATGAATTCCAGTAAAATTTCCAGGGCCATTTGAAAGTAGATATTCTAAACTGTGGATTGGGATAATTTTCCAGGCTGGAAATTGCGCATTGACTGAAAAATGACTCATCAACGAAACGCTTCCAGGAGATACAAAAATCGTTCCAGTTCCGTCAAATTGAGATACTTTCCAGTGAAACCTTCCAAACTAATTGTTTTTGGCGTCCTCTTTCGAATGAGACCCCTTTTATTTGGTTTCGTAACAAAAAAATTTTTTCGCCAAAAAAATCATGGGCTATAGGCCAGTGATTTTTGTCGATTTTGAGTGAAATTTTTTTTGCAAAAATTTTGATGCCATTCGAAAGAGCATGTCAGAAAATGGTGATCTAGCTTGTTTTCCCGTTCCCTGGAGTCTGGAAACATGGAAAAAATGACGAAAAACCGTTGCAATGGCCTCATTTCCAGTCAATTTTCAGAATGCTCAAAATTAATTAATTCGATGAATTCCAGTAAAATTTCCAGGGCCATTTGAAAGTAGATATTCTAAACTATGGATTGGGATAATTTTCCAGGCTGGAAATTGCGCATTGAATGAAAAATGACTCATCAACGAAACGCTTCCAGGAGATACAAAAATCTTTCCAGTTCCGTCAAATTGAGATACTTTCCAGTGAAACCTTCCAAACTAATTGTCTTTGGCGTCCTCTTTCGAATGAGACCCCTTTTATTTGATTTCGTAACAAAAAATTTTTTTCGCCAAAAAAATCATGGGCTATAGGCCAGTGATTTTTGTCGATTTTGGGTGAAATTTTTTTTGCAAAAATTTTGATGCCATTCGAAAGAGCATGTCAGAAAATGGTGATCTAGCTTGTTTTCCCGTTCCCTGGAGTCTGGAAACATGGAAAAAATGACGAAAAACCGTTGCAATGGCCTCATTTCCAGTCAATTTTCAGAATGCTCAAAATTAATTAATTCGATGAATTCCAGTAAAATTTCCAGGGCCATTTGAAAGTAGATATTCTAAACTGTGGATTGGGATAATTTTCCAGGCTGGAAATTGCGCATTGACTGAAAAATGACTCATCAACGAAACGCTTCCAGGAGATACAAAAATCGTTCCAGTTCCGTCAAATTGAGATACTTTCCAGTGAAACCTTCCAAACTAATTGTTTTTGGCGTCCTCTTTCGAATGAGACCCCTTTTATTTGGTTTCGTAACAAAAAAATTTTTTCGCCAAAAAAATCATGGGCTATAGGCCAGTGATTTTTGTCGATTTTGAGTGAAATTTTTTTTGCAAAAATTTTGATGCCAGTGAAACCTTCCAAACTAATTGTCTTTGGCGTCCTCTTTCGAATGAGACCCCTTTTATTTGATTTCGTAACAAAAAAATTTTTTCGCCAAAAAAATCATGGGCTATAGGCCAGTGATTTTTGTCGATTTTGGGTGAAATTTTTTTTGCAAAAATTTTGATGCCATTCGAAAGAGCATGTCAGAAAATGGTGATCTAGCTTGTTTTCCCGTTCCCTGGAGTCTGGAAACATGGAAAAAATGACGAAAAACCGTTGCAATGGCCTCATTTCCAGTCAATTTTCAGAATGCTCAAAATTAATTAATTCGATGAATTCCAGTAAAATTTCCAGGGCCATTTGAAAGAAGATATTCTAAACTGTGGATTGGGATAATTTTCCAGGCTGGAAATTGCGCATTGACTGAAAAATGACTCATCAACGAAACGCTTCCAGGAGATACAAAAATCTTTCCAGTTCCGTCAAATTGAGATACTTTCCAGTGAAACCTTCCAAACTAATTGTCTTTGGCGTCCTCTTTCGAATGAGACCCCTTTTATTTGATTTCGTAACAAAAAATTTTTTTCGCCAAAAAAATCATGGGCTATAGGCCAGTGATTTTTGTCGATTTTGGGTGAAATTTTTTTTGCAAAAATTTTGATGCCATTCGAAAGAGCATGTCAGAAAATGGTGATCTAGCTTGTTTTCCCGTTCCCTGGAGTCTGGAAACATGGAAAAAATGACGAAAAACCGTTGCAATGGCCTCATTTCCAGTCAATTTTCAGAATGCTCAAAATTAATTAATTCGATGAATTCCAGTAAAATTTCCAGGGCCATTTGAAAGTAGATATTCTAAACTGTGGATTGGGATAATTTTCCAGGCTGGAAATTGCGCATTGAATGAAAAATGACTCATCAACGAAACGCTTCCAGGAGATACAAAAATCTTTCCAGTTCCGTCAAATTGAGATACTTTCCAGTGAAACCTTCCAAACTAATTGTCTTTGGCGTCCTCTTTCGAATGAGACCCCTTTTATTTGATTTCGTAACAAAAAATTTTTTTCGCCAAAAAAATCATGGGCTATAGGCCAGTGATTTTTGTCGATTTTGGGTGAAATTTTTTTTGCAAAAATTTTGATGCCATTCGAAAGAGCATGTCAGAAAATGGTGATCTAGCTTGTTTTCCCGTTCCCTGGAGTCTGGAAACATGGAAAAAATGACGAAAAACCGTTGCAATGGCCTCATTTCCAGTCAATTTTCAGAATGCTCAAAATTAATTAATTCGATGAATTCCAGTAAAATTTCCAGGGCCATTTGAAAGTAGATATTCTAAACTGTGGATTGGGATAATTTTCCAGGCTGGAAATTGCGCATTGACTGAAAAATGACTCATCAACGAAACGCTTCCAGGAGATACAAAAATCGTTCCAGTTCCGTCAAATTGAGATACTTTCCAGTGAAACCTTCCAAACTAATTGTTTTTGGCGTCCTCTTTCGAATGAGACCCCTTTTATTTGGTTTCGTAACAAAAAAATTGTTTCGCCAAAAAAATCATGGGCTATAGGCCAGTGATTTTTGTCGATTTTGAGTGAAATTTTTTTTGCAAAAATTTTGATGCCATTCGAAAGAGCATGTCAGAAAATGGTGATCTAGCTTGTTTTCCCGTTCCCTGGAGTCTGGAAACATGGAAAAAATGACGAAAAACCGTTGCAATGGCCTCATTTCCAGTCAATTTTCAGAATGCTCAAAATTAATTAATTCGATGAATTCCAGTAAAATTTCCAGGGCCATTTGAAAGTAGATATTCTAAACTGTGGATTGGGATAATTTTCCAGGCTGGAAATTGCGCATTGAATGAAAAATGACTCATCAACGAAACGCTTCCAGGAGATACAAAAATCGTTCCAGTTCCGTCAAATTGAGATACTTTCCAGTGAAACCTTCCAAACTAATTGTTTTTGGCGACCTCTTTCGAATGAGACCCCTTTTATTTGGTTTCGTAACAAAAAAATTTTTTCGCCAAAAAAATCATGGGCTATAGGCCAGTGATTTTTGTCGATTTTGAGTGAAATTTTTTTTGCAAAAATTTTGATGCCATTCGAAAGAGCATGTCAGAAAATGGTGATCTAGCTTGTTTTCCCGTTCCCTGGAGTCTGGAAACATGGAAAAAATGACGAAAAACCGTTGCAATGGCCTCATTTCCAGTCAATTTTCAGAATGCTCAAAATTAATTAATGCGATGAATTCCAGTAAAATTTCCAGGGCCATTTGAAAGTAGATATTCTAAACTGTGGATTGGGTAATTTTCCAGGCTAGAAATTGCGCATTGAATGAAAAATGACTCATCAACGAAACGCTTCCAGGAGATACAAAAATCGTTCCAGTTCCGTCAAATTGAGATACTTTCCAGTGAAACCTTCCAAACTAATTGTTTTTGGCGTCCTCTTTCGAATGAGACCCCTTTTATTTGGTTTCGTAACAAAAAATTTTTTCCGCCAAAAAAATCATGGGCTATATATAGGCCAGTGATTTTTGTCGATTTTGAGTGGAATTTTGTTTTGCAAAAATTTTGATGCCATTCGAAAGAGCATGTCAGAAAATGGTGATCTAGCTTGTTTTCCCGTTCCCTGGAGTCTGGAAACATGGAAAAAATGACGAAAAACCGTTGCAATGGCCTCATTTCCAGTCAATTTTCAGAATGCTCAAAATTAATTAATTCGATGAATTCCAGTAAAATTTCCAGGGCCATTTGAAAGTAGATATTCTAAACTGTGGATTGGGATAATTTTCCAGGCTGGAAATTGCGCATTGAATGAAAAATGACTCATCAACGAAACGCTTCCAGGAGATACAAAAATCTTTCCAGTTCCGTCAAATTGAGATACTTTCCAGTGAAACCTTCCAAACTAATTGTCTTTGGCGTCCTCTTTCGAATGAGACCCCTTTTATTTGATTTCGTAACAAAAAATTTTTTTCGCCAAAAAAATCATGGGCTATAGGCCAGTGATTTTTGTCGATTTTGGGTGAAATTTTTTTTGCAAAAATTTTGATGCCATTCGAAAGAGCATGTCAGAAAATGGTGATCTAGCTTGTTTTCCCGTTCCCTGGAGTCTGGAAACATGGAAAAAATGACGAAAAACCGTTGCAATGGCCTCATTTCCAGTCAATTTTCAGAATGCTCAAAATTAATTAATTCGATGAATTCCAGTAAAATTTCCAGGGCCATTTGAAAGTAGATATTCTAAACTGTGGATTGGGATAATTTTCCAGGCTGGAAATTGCGCATTGAATGAAAAATGACTCATCAACGAAACGCTTCCAGGAGATACAAAAATCTTTCCAGTTCCGTCAAATTGAGATACTTTCCAGTGAAACCTTCCAAACTAATTGTCTTTGGCGTCCTCTTTCGAATGAGACCCCTTTTATTTGATTTCGTAACAAAAAATTTTTTTCGCCAAAAAAATAATGGGCTATAGGCCAGTGATTTTTGTCGATTTTGGGTGAAATTTTTTTTGCAAAAATTTTGATGCCATTCGAAAGAGCATGTCAGAAAATGGTGATCTAGCTTGTTTTCCCGTTCCCTGGAGTCTGGAAACATGGAAAAAATGACGAAAAACCGTTGCAATGGCCTCATTTCCAGTCAATTTTCAGAATGCTCAAAATTAATTAATTCGATGAATTCCAGTAAAATTTCCAGGGCCATTTGAAAGTAGATATTCTAAACTGTGGATTGGGATAATTTTCCAGGCTGGAAATTGCGCATTGAATGAAAAATGACTCATCAACGAAACGCTTCCAGGAGATACAAAAATCTTTCCAGTTCCGTCAAATTGAGATACTTTCCAGTGAAACCTTCCAAACTAATTGTCTTTGGCGTCCTCTTTCGAATGAGACCCCTTTTATTTGATTTCGTAACAAAAAATTTTTTTCGCCAAAAAAATCATGGGCTATAGGCCAGTGATTTTTGTCGATTTTGGGTGAAATTTTTTTTGCAAAAATTTTGATGCCATTCGAAAGAGCATGTCAGAAAATGGTGATCTAGCTTGTTTTCCCGTTCCCTGGAGTCTGGAAACATGGAAAAAATGACGAAAAACCGTTGCAATGGCCTCATTTCCAGTCAATTTTCAGAATGCTCAAAATTAATTAATTCGATGAATTCCAGTAAAATTTCCAGGGCCATTTGAAAGTAGATATTCTAAACTGTGGATTGGGATAATTTTCCAGGCTGGAAATTGCGCATTGAATGAAAAATGACTCATCAACGAAACGCTTCCAGGAGATACAAAAATCTTTCCAGTTCCGTCAAATTGAGATACTTTCCAGTGAAACCTTCCAAACTAATTGTCTTTGGCGTCCTCTTTCGAATGAGACCCCTTTTATTTGATTTCGTAACAAAAAATTTTTTTCGCCAAAAAAATCATGGGCTATAGGCCAGTGATTTTTGTCGATTTTGGGTGAAATTTTTTTTGCAAAAATTTTGATGCCATTCGAAAGAGCATGTCAGAAAATGGTGATCTAGCTTGTTTTCCCGTTCCCTGGAGTCTGGAAACATGGAAAAAATGACGAAAAACCGTTGCAATGGCCTCATTTCCAGTCAATTTTCAGAATGCTCAAAATTAATTAATTCGATGAATTCCAGTAAAATTTCCAGGGCCATTTGAAAGTAGATATTCTAAACTGTGGATTGGGATAATTTTCCAGGCTGGAAATTGCGCATTGAATGAAAAATGACTCATCAACGAAACGCTTCCAGGAGATACAAAAATCTTTCCAGTTCCGTCAAATTGAGATACTTTCCAGTGAAACCTTCCAAACTAATTGTCTTTGGCGTCCTCTTTCGAATGAGACCCCTTTTATTTGATTTCGTAACAAAAAATTTTTTTCGCCAAAAAAATCATGGGCTATAGGCCAGTGATTTTTGTCGATTTTGGGTGAAATTTTTTTTGCAAAAATTTTGATGCCATTCGAAAGAGCATGTCAGAAAATGGTGATCTAGCTTGTTTTCCCGTTCCCTGGAGTCTGGAAACATGGAAAAAATGACGAAAAACCGTTGCAATGGCCTCATTTCCAGTCAATTTTCAGAATGCTCAAAATTAATTAATTCGATGAATTCCAGTAAAATTTCCAGGGCCATTTGAAAGTAGATATTCTAAACTGTGGATTGGGATAATTTTCCAGGCTGGAAATTGCGCATTGAATGAAAAATGACTCATCAACGAAACGCTTCCAGGAGATACAAAAATCTTTCCAGTTCCGTCAAATTGAGATACTTTCCAGTGAAACCTTCCAAACTAATTGTCTTTGGCGTCCTCTTTCGAATGAGACCCCTTTTATTTGATTTCGTAACAAAAAATTTTTTTCGCCAAAAAAATCATGGGCTATAGGCCAGTGATTTTTGTCGATTTTGGGTGAAATTTTTTTTGCAAAAATTTTGATGCCATTCGAAAGAGCATGTCAGAAAATGGTGATCTAGCTTGTTTTCCCGTTCCCTGGAGTCTGGAAACATGGAAAAAATGACGAAAAACCGTTGCAATGGCCTCATTTCCAGTCAATTTTCAGAATGCTCAAAATTAATTAATTCGATGAATTCCAGTAAAATTTCCAGGGCCATTTGAAAGTAGATATTCTAAACTGTGGATTGGGATAATTTTCCAGGCTGGAAATTGCGCATTGACTGAAAAATGACTCATCAACGAAACGCTTCCAGGAGATACAAAAATCGTTCCAGTTCCGTCAAATTGAGATACTTTCCAGTGAAACCTTCCAAACTAATTGTTTTTGGCGTCCTCTTTCGAATGAGACCCCTTTTATTTGGTTTCGTAACAAAAAAATTTTTTCGCCAAAAAAATCATGGGCTATAGGCCAGTGATTTTTGTCGATTTTGAGTGAAATTTTTTTTGCAAAAATTTTGATGCCATTCGAAAGAGCATGTCAGAAAATGGTGATCTAGCTTGTTTTCCCGTTCCCTGGAGTCTGGAAACATGGAAAAAATGACGAAAAACCGTTGCAATGGCCTCATTTCCAGTCAATTTTCAGAATGCTCAAAATTAATTAATTCGATGAATTCCAGTAAAATTTCCAGGGCCATTTGAAAGTAGATATTCTAAACTGTGGATTGGGATAATTTTCCAGGCTGGAAATTGCGCATTGAATGAAAAATGACTCATCAACGAAACGCTTCCAGGAGATACAAAAATCGTTCCAGTTCCGTCAAATTGAGATACTTTCCAGTGAAACCTTCCAAACTAATTGTTTTTGGCGACCTCTTTCGAATGAGACCCCTTTTATTTGGTTTCGTAACAAAAAAATTTTTTCGCCAAAAAAATCATGGGCTATAGGCCAGTGATTTTTGTCGATTTTGAGTGAAATTTTTTTTGCAAAAATTTTGATGCCATTCGAAAGAGCATGTCAGAAAATGGTGATCTAGCTTGTTTTCCCGTTCCCTGGAGTCTGGAAACATGGAAAAAATGACGAAAAACCGTTGCAATGGCCTCATTTCCAGTCAATTTTCAGAATGCTCAAAATTAATTAATGCGATGAATTCCAGTAAAATTTCCAGGGCCATTTGAAAGTAGATATTCTAAACTGTGGATTGGGTAATTTTCCAGGCTAGAAATTGCGCATTGAATGAAAAATGACTCATCAACGAAACGCTTCCAGGAGATACAAAAATCGTTCCAGTTCCGTCAAATTGAGATACTTTCCAGTGAAACCTTCCAAACTAATTGTTTTTGGCGTCCTCTTTCGAATGAGACCCCTTTTATTTGGTTTCGTAACAAAAAATTTTTTCCGCCAAAAAAATCATGGGCTATAGGCCAGTGATTTTTGTCGATTTTGAGTGAAATTTTTTTTGCAAAAATTTTGATGCCATTCGAAAGAGCATGTCAGAAAATGGTGATCTAGCTTGTTTTCCCGTTCCCTGGAGTCTGGAAACATGGAAAAAATGACGAAAAACCGTTGCAATGGCCTCATTTCCAGTCAATTTTCAGAATGCTCAAAATTAATTAATTCGATGAATTCCAGTAAAATTTCCAGGGCCATTTGAAAGTAGATATTCTAAACTGTGGATTGGGTAATTTTCCAGGCTAGAAATTGCGCATTGAATGAAAAATGACTCATCAACGAAACGCTTCCAGGAGATACAAAAATCTTTCCAGTTCCGTCAAATTGAGATACTTTCCAGTGAAACCTTCCAAACTAATTGTCTTTGGCGTCCTCTTTCGAATGAGACCCCTTTTATTTGATTTCGTAACAAAAAATTTTTTTCGTCAAAAAAATCATGGGCTATAGGCCAGTGATTTTTGTCGATTTTGAGTGAAATTTTTTTTGCAAAAATTTTGATGCCATTCGAAAGAGCATGTCAGAAAATGGTGATCTAGCTTGTTTTCCCGTTCCCTGGAGTCTGGAAACATGGAAAAAATGACGAAAAACCGTTGCAATGGCCTCATTTCCAGTCAATTTTCAGAATGCTCAAAATTAATTAATTCGATGAATTCCAGTAAAATTTCCAGGGCCATTTGAAAGAAGATATTCTAAACTGTGGATTGGGATAATTTTCCAGGCTGGAAATTGCGCATTGAATGAAAAATGACTCATCAACGAAACGCTTCCAGGAGATACAAAAATCTTTCCAGTTCCGTCAAATTGAGATACTTTCCAGTGAAACCTTCCAAACTAATTGTCTTTGGCGTCCTCTTTCGAATGAGACCCCTTTTATTTGATTTCGTAACAAAAAAATTTTTTCGCCAAAAAAATCATGGGCTATAGGCCAGTGATTTTTGTCGATTTTGAGTGAAATTTTTTTTGCAAAAATTTTGATGCCATTCGAAAGAGCATATTAGAAAATGGTGATCTAGCTTGTTTTCCCGTTCCCTGGAGTCTGGAAACATGGAAAAAATGACGAAAAACCGTTGCAATGGCCTCATTTCCAGTCAATTTTCAGAATGCTCAAAATTAATTAATTCGATGAATTCCAGTAAAATTTCCAGGGCCATTTGAAAGTAGATATTCTAAACTGTGGATTGGGATAATTTTCCAGGCTAGAAATTGCGCATTGAATGAAAAATGACTCATCAACGAAACGCTTCCAGGAGATACAAAAATCTTTCCAGTTCCGTCAAATTGAGATACTTTCCAGTGAAACCTTCCAAACTAATTGTCTTTGGCGTCCTCTTTCGAATGAGACCCCTTTTATTTGATTTCGTAACAAAAAAATTTTTTCGCCAAAAAAATCATGGGCTATAGGCCAGTGATTTTTGTCGATTTTGAGTGAAATTTTTTTTGCAAAAATACAAAAAAATACATGGAAAAAATGACGAAAAACCGTTGCAATGGCCTCATTTCCAGTCAATTTTCAGAATGCTCAAAATTAATTAATTCGATGAATTCCAGTAAAATTTCCAGGGCCATTTGAAAGTAGATATTCTAAACTGTGGATTGGGATAATTTTCCAGGCTGGAAATTGCGCATTGAATGAAAAATGACTCATCAACGAAACGCTTCCAGGAGATACAAAAATCGTTCCAGTTTCGTCAAATTGAGATACTTTCCAGTGAAACCTTCCAAACTAATTGTTTTTGGCGTCCTCTTTCGAATGAGACCCCTTTTATTTGATTTCGTAACAAAAAAATTTTTTCGCCAAAAAAATCATGGGCTATAGGCCAGTGATTTTTGTCGATTTTGAGTGAAATTTTTTTTGCAAAAATTTTGATGCCATTCGAAAGAGCATGTCAGAAAATGGTGATCTAGCTTGTTTTCCCGTTCCCTGGAGTCTGGAAACATGGAAAAAATGACGAAAAAAAACCGTTGCAATGGCCTCATTTCCAGTCAATTTTCAGAATGCTCAAAATTAATTAATTCGATGAATTCCAGTAAAATTTCCAGGGCCATTTGAAAGAAGATATTCTAAACTGTGGATTGGGATAATTTTCCAGGCTGGAAATTGCGCATTGAATGAAAAATGACTCATCAACGAAACGCTTCCAGGAGATACAAAAATCTTTCCAGTTCCGTCAAATTGAGATACTTTCCAGTGAAACCTTCCAAACTAATTGTCTTTGGCGTCCTCTTTCGAATGAGACCCCTTTTATTTGATTTCGTAACAAAAAAATTTTTTCGCCAAAAAAATCATGGGCTATAGGCCAGTGATTTTTGTCGATTTTGAGTGAAATTTTTTTTGCAAAAATTTTGATGCCATTCGAAAGAGCATGTTAGAAAATGGTGATCTAGCTTGTTTTCCCGTTCCCTGGAGTCTGGAAACATGGAAAAAATGACGAAAAACCGTTGCAATGGCCTCATTTTCAGTCAATTTTCAGAATGCTCAAAATTAATTAATTCGATGAATTCCAGTAAAATTTCCAGGGCCATTTGAAAGTAGATATTCTAAACTGTGGATTGGGATAATTTTCCAGGCTGGAAATTGCGCATTGAATGAAAAATGACTCATCAACGAAACGCTTCCAGGACATACAAAAATCTTTCCAGTTCCGTCAAATTGAGATACTTTCCAGTGAAACCTTCTAAACTAATTGTCTTTGGCGTCCTCTTTCGAATGAGACCCCTTTTATTTGATTTCGTAACAAAAAAATTTTTTCGCCAAAAAAATCATGGGCTATAGGCCAGTGATTTTTGTCGATTTTGAGTGAAATTTTTTTTGCAAAAATTTTGATGCCATTCGAAAGAGCATGTCAGAAAATGGTGATCTAGCTTGTTTTCCCGTTCCCTGGAGTCTGGAAACATGGAAAAAATGACGAAAAACCGTTGCAATGGCCTCATTTCCAGTCAATTTTCAGAATGCTCAAAATTAATTAATTCGATGAATTCCAGTAAAATTTCCAGGGCCATTTGAAAGTAGATATTCTAAACTGTGGATTGGGTAATTTTCCAGGCTAGAAATTGCGCATTGAATGAAAAATGACTCATCAACGAAACGCTTCCAGGAGATACAAAAATCTTTCCAGTTCCGTCAAATTGAGATACTTTCCAGTGAAACCTTCCAAACTAATTGTCTTTGGCGTCCTCTTTCGAATGAGACCCCTTTTATTTGATTTCGTAACAAAAAATTTTTTTCGTCAAAAAAATCATGGGCTATAGGCCAGTGATTTTTGTCGATTTTGAGTGAAATTTTTTTTGCAAAAATGTTGATGCCATTCGAAAGAGCATGTCAGAAAATGGTGATCTAGCTTGTTTTCCCGTTCCCTGGAGTCTGGAAACATGGAAAAAATGACGAAAAACCGTTGCAATGGCCTCATTTCCAGTCAATTTTCAGAATGCTCAAAATTAATTAATTCGATGAATTCCAGTAAAATTTCCAGGGCCATTTGAAAGAAGATATTCTAAACTGTGGATTGGGATAATTTTCCAGGCTGGAAATTGCGCATTGACTGAAAAATGACTCATCAACGAAACGCTTCCAGGAGATACAAAAATCGTTCCAGTTCCGTCAAATTGAGATACTTTCCAGTGAAACCTTCCAAACTAATTGTCTTTGGCGTCCTCTTTCGAATGAGACCCCTTTTATTTGATTTCGTAACAAAAAATTTTTTTCGCCAAAAAAATCATGGGCTATAGGCCAGTGATTTTTGTCGATTTTGGGTGAAATTTTTTTTGCAAAAATTTTGATGCCATTCGAAAGAGCATGTCAGAAAATGGTGATCTAGCTTGTTTTCCCGTTCCCTGGAGTCTGGAAACATGGAAAAAATGACGAAAAACCGTTGCAATGGCCTCATTTCCAGTCAATTTTCAGAATGCTCAAAATTAATTAATTCGATGAATTCCAGTAAAATTTCCAGGGCCATTTGAAAGTAGATATTCTAAACTGTGGATTGGGATAATTTTCCAGGCTGGAAATTGCGCATTGACTGAAAAATGACTCATCAACGAAACGCTTCCAGGAGATACAAAAATCGTTCCAGTTCCGTCAAATTGAGATACTTTCCAGTGAAACCTTCCAAACTAATTGTCTTTGGCGTCCTCTTTCGAATGAGACCCCTTTTATTTGATTTCGTAACAAAAAATTTTTTTCGCCAAAAAAATCATGGGCTATAGGCCAGTGATTTTTGTCGATTTTGGGTGAAATTTTTTTTGCAAAAATTTTGATGCCATTCGAAAGAGCATGTCAGAAAATGGTGATCTAGCTTGTTTTCCCGTTCCCTGGAGTCTGGAAACATGGAAAAAATGACGAAAAACCGTTGCAATGGCCTCATTTCCAGTCAATTTTCAGAATGCTCAAAATTAATTAATTCGATGAATTCCAGTAAAATTTCCAGGGCCATTTGAAAGTAGATATTCTAAACTGTGGATTGGGATAATTTTCCAGGCTGGAAATTGCGCATTGACTGAAAAATGACTCATCAACGAAACGCTTCCAGGAGATACAAAAATCGTTCCAGTTCCGTCAAATTGAGATACTTTCCAGTGAAACCTTCCAAACTAATTGTTTTTGGCGTCCTCTTTCGAATGAGACCCCTTTTATTTGATTTCGTAACAAAAAAATTTTTTCGCCAAAAAAATCATGGGCTATAGGCCAGTGATTTTTGTCGATTTTGAGTGAAATTTTTTTTGCAAAAATTTTGATGCCATTCGAAAGAGCATGTCAGAAAATGGTGATCTAGCTTGTTTTCCCGTTCCCTGGAGTCTGGAAACATGGAAAAAATGACGAAAAACCGTTGCAATGGCCTCATTTCCAGTCAATTTTCAGAATGCTCAAAATTAATTAATTCGATGAATTCCAGTAAAATTTCCAGGGCCATTTGAAAGTAGATATTCTAAACTGTGGATTGGGATAATTTTCCAGGCTGGAAATTGCGCATTGAATGAAAAATGACTCATCAACGAAACGCTTCCAGGAGATACAAAAATCTTTCCAGTTCCGTCAAATTGAGATACTTTCCAGTGAAACCTTCCAAACTAATTGTTTTTGGCGTCCTCTTTCGAATGAGACCCCTTTTATTTGATTTCGTAACAAAAAAATTTTTTCGCCAAAAAAATCATGGGCTATAGGCCAGTGATTTTTGTCGATTTTGAGTGAAATTTTTTTTGCAAAAATTTTGATGCCATTCGAAAGAGCATGTTAGAAAATGGTGATCTAGCTTGTTTTCCCGTTCCCTGGAGTCTGGAAACATGGAAAAAAGGACGAAAAACCGTTGCAATGGCCTCATTTCCAGTCAATTTTCAGAATGCTCAAAATTAATTAATTCGATGAATTCCAGTAAAATTTCCAGGGCCATTTGAAAGTAGATATTCTAAACTGTGGATTGGGATAATTTTCCAGGCTGGAAATTGCGCATTGAATGAAAAATGACTCATCAACGAAACGCTTCCAGGAGATACAAAAATCTTTCCAGTTCCGTCAAATTGAGATACTTTCCAGTGAAACCTTCCAAACTAATTGTCTTTGGCGTCCTCTTTCGAATGAGACCCCTTTTATTTGATTTCGTAACAAAAAATTTTTTTCGCCAAAAAAATCATGGGCTATAGGCCAGTGATTTTTGTCGATTTTGGGTGAAATTTTTTTTGCAAAAATTTTGATGCCATTCGAAAGAGCATGTCAGAAAATGGTGATCTAGCTTGTTTTCCCGTTCCCTGGAGTCTGGAAACATGGAAAAAATGACGAAAAACCGTTGCAATGGCCTCATTTCCAGTCAATTTTCAGAATGCTCAAAATTAATTAATTCGATGAATTCCAGTAAAATTTCCAGGGCCATTTGAAAGTAGATATTCTAAACTGTGGATTGGGATAATTTTCCAGGCTGGAAATTGCGCATTGAATGAAAAATGACTCATCAACGAAACGCTTCCAGGAGATACAAAAATCTTTCCAGTTCCGTCAAATTGAGATACTTTCCAGTGAAACCTTCCAAACTAATTGTCTTTGGCGTCCTCTTTCGAATGAGACCCCTTTTATTTGATTTCGTAACAAAAAATTTTTTTCCCCAAAAAAATCATGGGCTATAGGCCAGTGATTTTTGTCGATTTTGGGTGAAATTTTTTTTGCAAAAATTTTGATGCCATTCGAAAGAGCATGTCAGAAAATGGTGATCTAGCTTGTTTTCCCGTTCCCTGGAGTCTGGAAACATGGAAAAAATGACGAAAAACCGTTGCAATGGCCTCATTTCCAGTCAATTTTCAGAATGCTCAAAATTAATTAATTCGATGAATTCCAGTAAAATTTCCAGGGCCATTTGAAAGTAGATATTCTAAACTGTGGATTGGGTAATTTTCCAGGCTAGAAATTGCGCATTGAATGAAAAATGACTCATCAACGAAACGCTTCCAGGAGATACAAAAATCGTTCCAGTTCCGTCAAATTGAGATACTTTCCAGTGAAACCTTCCAAACTAATTGTTTTTGGCGTCCTCTTTCGAATGAGACCCCTTTTATTTGGTTTCGTAACAAAAAATTTTTTCCGCCAAAAAAATCATGGGCTATAGGCCAGTGATTTTTGTCGATTTTGAGTGAAATTTTTTTTGCAAAAATTTTGATGCCATTCGAAAGAGCATGTCAGAAAATGGTGATCTAGCTTGTTTTCCCGTTCCCTGGAGTCTGGAAACATGGAAAAAATGACGAAAAACCGTTGCAATGGCCTCATTTCCAGTCAATTTTCAGAATGCTCAAAATTAATTAATTCGATGAATTCCAGTAAAATTTCCAGGGCCATTTGAAAGAAGATATTCTAAACTGTGGATTGGGATAATTTTCCAGGCTGGAAATTGCGCATTGAATGAAAAATGACTCATCAACGAAACGCTTCCAGGAGATACAAAAATCTTTCCAGTTCCGTCAAATTGAGATACTTTCCAGTGAAACCTTCCAAACTAATTGTCTTTGGCGTCCTCTTTCGAATGAGACCCCTTTTATTTGATTTCGTAACAAAAAAATTTTTTCGCCAAAAAAATCATGGGCTATAGGCCAGTGATTTTTGTCGATTTTGAGTGAAATTTTTTTGCAAAAATTTTGATGCCATTCGAAAGAGCATGTTAGAAAATGGTGATCAAGCTTGTTTTCCCGTTCCCTGGAGTCTGGAAACATGGAAAAAATGACGAAAAACCGTTGCAATGGCCTCATTTCCAGTCAATTTTCAGAATGCTCAAAATTAATTAATTCGATGAATTCCAGTAAAATTTCCAGGGCCATTTGAAAGTAGATATTCTAAACTGTGGATTGGGATAATTTTCCAGGCTGGAAATTGCGCATTGAATGAAAAATGACTCATCAACGAAACGCTTCCAGGAGATACAAAAATCTTTCCAGTTCCGTCAAATTGAGATACTTTCCAGTGAAACCTTCCAAACTAATTGTCTTTGGCGTCCTCTTTCGAATGAGACCCCTTTTATTTGATTTCGTAACAAAAAAATTTTTTCGCCAAAAAAATCATGGGCTATAGGCCAGTGATTTTTGTCGATTTTGAGTGAAATTTTTTTTGCAAAAATTTTGATGCCATTCGAAAGAGCATGTCAGAAAATGGTGATCTAGCTTGTTTTCCCGTTCCCTGGAGTCTGGAAACATGGAAAAAATGACGAAAAACCGTTGCAATGGCCTCATTTCCAGTCAATTTTCAGAATGCTCAAAATTAATTAATTCGATGAATTCCAGTAAAATTTCCAGGGCCATTTGAAAGTAGATATTCTAAACTGTGGATTGGGATAATTTTCCAGGCTGGAAATTGCGCATTGAATGAAAAATGACTCATCAACGAAACGCTTCCAGGAGATACAAAAATCTTTCCAGTTCCGTCAAATTGAGATACTTTCCAGTGAAACCTTCCAAACTAATTGTCTTTGGCGTCCTCTTTCGAATGAGACCCCTTTTATTTGATTTCGTAACAAAAAAATTTTTTCGCCAAAAAAATCATGGGCTATAGGCCAGTGATTTTTGTCGATTTTGAGTGAAATTTTTTTTGCAAAAATTTTGATGCCATTCGAAAGAGCATGTCAGAAAATGGTGATCTAGCTTGTTTTCCCGTTCCCTGGAATCTGGAAACATGGAAAAAATGACGAAAAACCGTTGCAATGGCCTCATTTCCAGTCAATTTTCAGAATGCTCAAAATTAATTAATTCGATGAATTCCAGTAAAATTTCCAGGGCCATTTGAAAGTAGATATTCTAAGCTGTGGATTGGGATAATTTTCCAGGCTGGAAATTGCGCATTGAATGAAAAATGACTCATCAACGAAACGCTTCCAGGAGATACAAAAATCTTTCCAGTTCCGTCAAATTGAGATACTTTCCAGTGAAACCTTCCAAACTAATTGTCTTTGGCGTCCTCTTTCGAATGAGACCCCTTTTATTTGGTTTCGGAACAAAAAATTTTTTCCGCCAAAAAAATCATGGGCTATAGGCCAGTGATTTTTGTCGATTTTGAGTGAAATTTTTTTTGCAAAAATTTTGATGCCATTCGAAAGAGCATGTCAGAAAATGGTGATCTAGCTTGTTTTCCCGTTCCCTGGAGTCTGGAAACATGGAAAAAATGACGAAAAACCGTTGCAATGGCCTCATTTCCAGTCAATTTTCAGAATGCTCAAAATTAATTAATTCGATGAATTCCAGTAAAATTTCCAGGGCCATTTGAAAGTAGATATTCTAAACTGTGGATTGGGATAATTTTCCAGGCTGGAAATTGCGCATTGACTGAAAAATGACTCATCAACGAAACGCTTCCAGGAGATACAAAAATCGTTCCAGTTCCGTCAAATTGAGATACTTTCCAGTGAAACCTTCCAAACTAATTCTTTTTGGCGTCCTCTTTCGAATGAGACCCCTTTTATTTGATTTCGTAACAAAAAATTTTTTTCGCCAAAAAAATCATGGGCTATAGGCCAGTGATTTTTGTCGATTTTGAGTAAAATTTTTTTTGCAAAAATTTTGATGCCATTCGAAAGAGCATGTCAGAAAATGGTGATCTAGCTTGTTTTCCCGTTCCCTGGAGCCTGGAAACATGGAAAAAATGACGAAAAACCGTTGCAATGGCCTCATTTCCAGTCAATTTTCAGAATGCTCAAAATTAATTAATTCGATGAATTCCAGTAAAATTTCCAGGGCCATTTGAAAGTAGATATTCTAAACTGTGGATTGGGATAATTTTCCAGGCTGGAAATTGCGCATTGAATGAAAAATGACTCATCAACGAAACGCTTCCAGGAGATACAAAAATCTTTCCAGTTCCGTCAAATTGAGATACTTTCCAGTGAAACCTTCCAAACTAATTGTCTTTGGCGTCCTCTTTCGAATGAGACCCCTTTTATTTGATTTCGTAACAAAAAAATTGTTTCGCCAAAAAAATCATGGGCTATATAGGCCAGTGATTTTTGTCGATTTTGAGTGAAATTTTTTTTGCAAAAATTTTGATGCCATTCGAAAGAGCATGTCAGAAAATGGTGATCTAGCTTGTTTTCCCGTTCAGTGGAGTCTGGAAACATGGAAAAAATGGCGAAAAACCGTTGCAATGGCCTCATTTCCAGTCAATTTTCAGAATGCTCAAAATTAATTAATTCGATGAATTCCAGTAAAATTTCCAGGGCCATTTGAAAGTAGATATTCTAAACTGTGGATTGGGATAATTTTCCAGGCTGGAAATTGCGCATTGAATGAAAAATGACTCATCAACGAAACGCTTCCAGGAGATACAAAAATCGTTCCAGTTTCGTCAAATTGAGATACTTTCCAGTGAAACCTTCCAAACTAATTGTTTTTGGCGTCCTCTTTCGAATGAGACCCCTTTTATTTGATTTCGTAACAAAACAATTTTTTCGCCAAAAAAATCATGGGCTATAGGCCAGTGATTTTTGTCGATTTTGAGTGAAATTTTTTTTGCAAAAATTTTGATGCCATTCGAAAGAGCATGTCAGAAAATGGTGATCTAGCTTGTTTTCCCGTTCCCTGGAGTCTGGAAACATGGAAAAAATGACGAAAAACCGTTGCAATGGCCTCATTTCCAGTCAATTTTCAGAATGCTCAAAATTAATTAATTCGATGAATTCCAGTAAAATTTCCAGGGCCATTTGAAAGAAGATATTCTAAACTGTGGATTGGGATAATTTTCCAGGCTGGAAATTGCGCATTGAATGAAAAATGACTCATCAACGAAACGCTTCCAGGAGATACAAAAATCTTTCCAGTTCCGTCAAATTGAGATACTTTCCAGTGAAACCTTCTAAACTAATTGTCTTTGGCGTCCTCTTTCGAATGAGACCCCTTTTATTTGATTTCGTAACAAAAAAATTTTTTCGCCAAAAAAATCATGGGCTATAGGCCAGTGATTTTTGTCGATTTTGAGTGAAATTTTTTTTGCAAAAATTTTGATGCCATTCGAAAGAGCATGTCAGAAAATGGTGATCTAGCTTGTTTTCCCGTTCCCTGGAGTCTGGAAACATGGAAAAAATGACGAAAAACCGTTGCAATGGCCTCATTTCCAGTCAATTTTCAGAATGCTCAAAATTAATTAATTCGATGAATTCCAGTAAAATTTCCAGGGCCATTTGAAAGTAGATATTCTAAACTGTGGATTGGGATAATTTTCCAGGCTGGAAATTGCGCATTGAATGAAAAATGACTCATCAACGAAACGCTTCCAGGAGATACAAAAATCTTTCCAGTTCCGTCAAATTGAGATACTTTCCAGTGAAACCTTCCAAACTAATTGTCTTTGGCGTCCTCTTTCGAATGAGACCCCTTTTATTTGATTTCGTAACAAAAAATTTTTTTCGCCAAAAAAATCATGGGCTATAGGCCAGTGATTTTTGTCGATTTTGGGTGAAATTTTTTTTGCAAAAATTTTGATGCCATTCGAAAGAGCATGTCAGAAAATGGTGATCTAGCTTGTTTTCCCGTTCCCTGGAGTCTGGAAACATGGAAAAAATGACGAAAAACCGTTGCAATGGCCTCATTTCCAGTCAATTTATAGAATGCTCAAAATTAATTAATTCGATGAATTCCAGTTAAATTTCCAGGGCCATTTGAAAGAAGATATTCTAAACTGTGGATTGGGATAATTTTCCAGGCTGGAAATTGCGCATTGAATGAAAAATGACTCATCAACGAAACGCTTCCAGGAGATACAAAAATCTTTCCAGTTCCGTCAAATTGAGATACTTTCCAGTGAAACCTTCCAAACTAATTGTCTTTGGCGTCCTCTTTCGAATGAGACCCCTTTTATTTGATTTCGTAACAAAAAAATTTTTTCGCCAAAAAAGTCATGGGCTATAGGCCAGTGATTTTTGTCGATTTTGAGTGAAATTTTTTTTGCAAAAATTTTGATGCCATTCGAAAGAGCATGTCAGAAAATGGTGATCTAGCTTGTTTTCCCGTTCCCTGGAGTCTGGAAACATGGAAAAAATGACGAAAAACCGTTGCAATGGCCTCATTTCCAGTCAATTTATAGAATGCTCAAAATTAATTAATTCGATGAATTCCAGTAAAATTTCCAGGGCCATTTGAAAGAAGATATTCTAAACTGTGGATTGGGATAATTTTCCAGGCTGGAAATTGCGCATTGAATGAAAAATGACTCATCAACGAAACGCTTCCAGGAGATACAAAAATCTTTCCAGTTCCGTCAAATTGAGATACTTTCCAGTGAAACCTTCCAAACTAATTGTCTTTGGCGTCCTCTTTCGAATGAGACCCCTTTTATTTGATTTCGTAACAAAAAAATTTTTTCGCCAAAAAAGTCATGGGCTATAGGCCAGTGATTTTTGTCGATTTTGAGTGAAATTTTTTTTGCAAAAATTTTGATGCCATTCGAAAGAGCATGTCAGAAAATGGTGATCTAGTTTGTTTTCCCGTTCCCTGGAGTCTGGAAACATGGAAAAAATGACGAAAAACCGTTGCAATGGCCTCATTTCCAGTCAATTTATAGAATGCTCAAAATTAATTAATTCGATGAATTCCAGTAAAATTTCCAGGGCCATTTGAAAGAAGATATTCTAAACTGTGGATTGGGATAATTTTCCAGGCTGGAAATTGCGCATTGAATGAAAAATGACTCATCAACGAAACGCTTCCAGGAGATACAAAAATCTTTCCAGTTCCGTCAAATTGAGATACTTTCCAGTGAAACCTTCCAAACTAATTGTCTTTGGCGTCCTCTTTCGAATGAGACCCCTTTTATTTGATTTCGTAACAAAAAAATTTTTTCGCCAAAAAAGTCATGGGCTATAGGCCAGTGATTTTTGTCGATTTTGAGTGAAATTTTTTTTGCAAAAATTTTGATGCCATTCGAAAGAGCATGTCAGAAAATGGTGATCTAGCTTGTTTTCCCGTTCCCTGGAGTCTGGAAACATGGAAAAAATGACGAAAAACCGTTGCAATGGCCTCATTTCCAGTCAATTTATAGAATGCTCAAAATTAATTAATTCGATGAATTCCAGTAAAATTTCCAGGGCCATTTGAAAGAAGATATTCTAAACTGTGGATTGGGATAATTTTCCAGGCTGGAAATTGCGCATTGAATGAAAAATGACTCATCAACGAAACGCTTCCAGGAGATACAAAAATCTTTCCAGTTCCGTCAAATTGAGATACTTTCCAGTGAAACCTTCCAAACTAATTGTCTTTGGCGTCCTCTTTCGAATGAGACCCCTTTTATTTGATTTCGTAACAAAAAAATTTTTTCGCCAAAAAAATCATGGGCTATAGGCCAGTGATTTTTGTCGATTTTGAGTGAAATTTTTTTTGCAAAAATTTTGATGCCATTCGAAAGAGCATGTCAGAAAATGGTGATCTAGCTTGTTTTCCCGTTCCCTGGAGTCTGGAAACATGGAAAAAATGACGAAAAACCGTTGCAATGGCCTCATTTCCAGTCAATTTTCAGAATGCTCAAAATTAATTAATTCGATGAATTCCAGTAAAATTTCCAGGGCCATTTGAAAGTAGATATTCTAAACTGTGGATTGGGTAATTTTCCAGGCTATAAATTGCGCATTGAATGAAAAATGACTCATCAACGAAACGCTTCCAGGAGATACAAAAATCTTTCCAGTTCCGTCAAATTGAGATACTTTCCAGTGAAACCTTCCAAACTAATTGTCTTTGGCGTCCTCTTTCGAATGAGACCCCTTTTATTTGATTTCGTAACAAAAAATTTTTTTCGCCAAAAAAATCATGGGCTATAGGCCAGTGATTTTTGTCGATTTTGGGTGAAATTTTTTTTGCAAAAATTTTGATGCCATTCGAAAGAGCATGTCAGAAAATGGTGATCTAGCTTGTTTTCCCGTTCCCTGGAGTCTGGAAACATGGAAAAAATGACGAAAAACCGTTGCAATGGCCTCATTTCCAGTCAATTTATAGAATGCTCAAAATTAATTAATTCGATGAATTCCAGTAAAATTTCCAGGGCCATTTGAAAGAAGATATTCTAAACTGTGGATTGGGATAATTTTCCAGGCTGGAAATTGCGCATTGAATGAAAAATGACTCATCAACGAAACGCTTCCAGGAGATACAAAAATCTTTCCAGTTCCGTCAAATTGAGATACTTTCCAGTGAAACCTTCCAAACTAATTGTCTTTGGCGTCCTCTTTCGAATGAGACCCCTTTTATTTGATTTCGTAACAAAAAATTTTTTTCGCCAAAAAAATCATGGGCTATAGGCCAGTGATTTTTGTCGATTTTGGGTGAAATTTTTTTTGCAAAAATTTTGATGCCATTCGAAAGAGCATGTCAGAAAATGGTGATCTAGCTTGTTTTCCCGTTCCCTGGAGTCTGGAAACATGGAAAAAATGACGAAAAACCGTTGCAATGGCCTCATTTCCAGTCAATTTTCAGAATGCTCAAAATTAATTAATTCGATGAATTCCAGTAAAATTTCCAGGGCCATTTGAAAGTAGATATTCTAAACTGTGGATTGGGATAATTTTCCAGGCTGGAAATTGCGCATTGAATGAAAAATGACTCATCAACGAAACGCTTCCAGGAGATACAAAAATCTTTCCAGTTCCGTCAAATTGAGATACTTTCCAGTGAAACCTTCCAAACTAATTGTCTTTGGCGTCCTCTTTCGAATGAGACCCCTTTTATTTGATTTCGTAACAAAAAATTTTTTTCGCCAAAAAAATCATGGGCTATAGGCCAGTGATTTTTGTCGATTTTGGGTGAAATTTTTTTTGCAAAAATTTTGATGCCATTCGAAAGAGCATGTCAGAAAATGGTGATCTAGCTTGTTTTCCCGTTCCCTGGAGTCTGGAAACATGGAAAAAATGACGAAAAACCGTTGCAATGGCCTCATTTCCAGTCAATTTATAGAATGCTCAAAATTAATTAATTCGATGAATTCCAGTAAAATTTCCAGGGCCATTTGAAAGAAGATATTCTAAACTGTGGATTGGGATAATTTTCCAGGCTGGAAATTGCGCATTGAATGAAAAATGACTCATCAACGAAACGCTTCCAGGAGATACAAAAATCTTTCCAGTTCCGTCAAATTGAGATACTTTCCAGTGAAACCTTCCAAACTAATTGTCTTTGGCGTCCTCTTTCGAATGAGACCCCTTTTATTTGATTTCGTAACAAAAAAATTTTTTCGCCAAAAAAATCATGGGCTATAGGCCAGTGATTTTTGTCGATTTTGAGTGAAATTTTTTTTGCAAAAATTTTGATGCCATTCGAAAGAGCATGTCAGAAAATGGTGATCTAGCTTGTTTTCCCGTTCCCTGGAGTCTGGAAACATGGAAAAAATGACGAAAAACCGTTGCAATGGCCTCATTTCCAGTCAATTTTCAGAATGCTCAAAATTAATTAATTCGATGAATTCCAGTAAAATTTCCAGGGCCATTTGAAAGAAGATATTCTAAACTGTGGATTGGGATAATTTTCCAGGCTGGAAATTGCGCATTGAATGAAAAATGACTCATCAACGAAACGCTTCCAGGAGATACAAAAATCTTTCCAGTTCCGTCAAATTGAGATACTTTCCAGTGAAACCTTCCAAACTAATTCTTTTTGGCGTCCTCTTTCGAATGAGACCCCTTTTATTTGATTTCGTAACAAAAAATTTTTTTCGCCAAAAAAATCATGGGCTATAGGCCAGTGATTTTTGTCGATTTTGAGTGAATTTTTTTTTGCAAAAATTTTGATGCCATTCGAAAGAGCATGTTAGAAAATGGTGATCTAGCTTGTTTTCCCGTTCCCTGGAGTCTGGAAACATGGAAAAAATGACGAAAAACCGTTGCAATGGCCTCATTTCCAGTCAATTTTCAGAATGCTCAAAATTAATTAATTCGATGAATTCCAGTAAAATTTCCAGGGCCATTTGAAAGTAGATATTCTAAACTGTGGATTGGGTAATTTTCCAGGCTAGAAATTGCGCATTGAATGAAAAATGACTCATCAACGAAACGCTTCCAGGAGATACAAAAATCTTTCCAGTTCCGTCAAATTGAGATACTTTCCAGTGAAACCTTCCAAACTAATTGTCTTTGGCGTCCTCTTTCGAATGAGACCCCTTTTATTTGATTTCGTAACAAAAAATTTTTTTCGTCAAAAAAATCATGGGCTATAGGCCAGTGATTTTTGTCGATTTTGAGTGAAATTTTTTTTGCAAAAATTTTGATGCCATTCGAAAGAGCATGTCAGAAAATGGTGATCTAGCTTGTTTTCCCGTTCCCTGGAGTCTGGAAACATGGAAAAAATGACGAAAAACCGTTGCAATGGCCTCATTTCCAGTCAATTTTCAGAATGCTCAAAATTAATTAATTCGATGAATTCCAGTAAAATTTCCAGGGCCATTTGAAAGTAGATATTCTAAACTGTGGATTGGGTAATTTTCCAGGCTAGAAATTGCGCATTGACTGAAAAATGACTCATCAACGAAACGCTTCCAGGAGATACAAAAATCGTTCCAGTTCCGTCAAATTGAGATACTTTCCAGTGAAACCTTCCAAACTAATTCTTTTTGGCGTCCTCTTTCGAATGAGACCCCTTTTATTTGATTTCGTAACAAAAAATTTTTTTCGCCAAAAAAATCATGGGCTATAGGCCAGTGATTTTTGTCGATTTTGAGTGAAATTTTTTTTGCAAAAATTTTGATGCCATTCGAAAGAGCATGTCAGAAAATGGTGATCTAGCTTGTTTTCCCGTTCCCTGGAGTCTGGAAACATGGAAAAAATGACGAAAAACCGTTGCAATGGCCTCATTTCCAGTCAATTTTCAGAATGCTCAAAATTAATTAATTCGATGAATTCCAGTAAAATTTCCAGGGCCATTTGAAAGTAGATATTCTAAACTGTGGATTGGGATAATTTTCCAGGCTGGAAATTGCGCATTGAATGAAAAATGACTCATCAACGAAACGCTTCCAGGAGATACAAAAATCGTTCCAGTTTCGTCAAATTGAGATACTTTCCAGTGAAACCTTCCAAACTAATTCTTTTTGGCGTCCTCTTTCGAATGAGACCCCTTTTATTTGATTTCGTAACAAAAAATTTTTTTCGCCAAAAAAATCATGGGCTATAGGCCAGTGATTTTTGTCGATTTTGAGTGAATTTTTTTTTGCAAAAATTTTGATGCCATTCGAAAGAGCATGTTAGAAAATGGTGATCTAGCTTGTTTTCCCGTTCCCTGGAGTCTGGAAACATGGAAAAAATGACGAAAAACCGTTGCAATGGCCTCATTTCCAGTCAATTTTCAGAATGCTCAAAATTAATTAATTCGATGAATTCCAATAAAATTTCCAGGGCCATTTGAAAGTAGATATTCTAAACTGTGGATTGGGATAATTTTCCAGGCTGGAAATTGCGCATTGAATGAAAAATGACTCATCAACGAAACGCTTCCAGGAGATACAAAAATCGTTCCAGTTTCGTCAAATTGAGATACTTTCCAGTGAAACCTTCCAAACTAATTGTTTTTGGCGTCCTCTTTCGAATGAGACCCCTTTTATTTGGTTTCGTAACAAAAAATTTTTTTCGCCAAAAAAATCATGGGCTATAGGCCAGTGATTTTTGTCGATTTTGAGTAAAATTTTTTTTGCAAAAATTTTGATGCCATTCGAAAGAGCATGTCAGAAAATGGTGATCTAGCTTGTTTTCCCGTTCCCTGGAGCCTGGAAACATGGAAAAAATGACGAAAAACCGTTGCAATGGCCTCATTTCCAGTCAATTTTCAGAATGCTCAAAATTAATTAATTCGATGAATTCCAGTAAAATTTCCAGGGCCATTTGAAAGAAGATATTCTAAACTGTGGATTGGGATAATTTTCCAGGCTGGAAATTGCGCATTGAATGAAAAATGACTCATCAACGAAACGCTTCCAGGAGATACAAAAATCTTTCCAGTTCCGTCAAATTGCGATACTTTCCAGTGAAACCTTCCAAACTAATTGTCTTTGGCGTCCTCTTTCGAATGAGACCCCTTTTATTTGGTTTCGTAACAAAAAAATTTTTTCGCCAAAAAAATCATGGGCTATAGGCCAGTGATTTTTGTCGATTTTGAGTGAAATTTTTTTTGCAAAAATTTTGATGCCATTCGAAAGAGCATGTTAGAAAATGGTGATCTAGCTTGTTTTCCCGTTCCCTGGAGTCTGGAAACATGGAAAAAATGACGAAAAACCGTTGCAATGGCCTCATTTCCAGTCAATTTTCAGAATGCTCAAAATTAATTAATTCGATGAATTCCAGTAAAATTTCCAGGGCCATTTGAAAGTAGATATTCTAAACTGTGGATTGGGATAATTTTCCAGGCTGGAAATTGCGCATTGAATGAAAAATGACTCATCAACGAAACGCTTCCAGGAGATACAAAAATCGTTCCAGTTCCGTCAAATTGAGATACTTTCCAGTGAAACCTTCCAAACTAATTCTTTTTGGCGTCCTCTTTCGAATGAGACCCCTTTTATTTGATTTCGTAACAAAAAATTTTTTTCGCCAAAAAAATCATGGGCTATAGGCCAGTGATTTTTGTCGATTTTGAGTGAAATTTTTTTTGCAAAAATTTTGATGCCATTCGAAAGAGCATGTCAGAAAATGGTGATCTAGCTTGTTTTCCCGTTCCCTGGAGTCTGGAAACATGGAAAAAATGACGAAAAACCGTTGCAATGGCCTCATTTCCAGTCAATTTTCAGAATGCTCAAAATTAATTAATTCGATGAATTCCAATAAAATTTCCAGGGCCATTTGAAAGTAGATATTCTAAACTGTGGATTGGGATAATTTTCCAGGCTGGAAATTGCGCATTGAATGAAAAATGACTCATCAACGAAACGCTTCCAGGAGATACAAAAATCGTTCCAGTTTCGTCAAATTGAGATACTTTCCAGTGAAACCTTCCAAACTAATTGTTTTTGGCGTCCTCTTTCGAATGAGACCCCTTTTATTTGGTTTCGTAACAAAAAATTTTTTTCGCCAAAAAAATCATGGGCTATAGGCCAGTGATTTTTGTCGATTTTGAGTAAAATTTTTTTTGCAAAAATTTTGATGCCATTCGAAAGAGCATGTCAGAAAATGGTGATCTAGCTTGTTTTCCCGTTCCCTGGAGCCTGGAAACATGGAAAAAATGACGAAAAACCGTTGCAATGGCCTCATTTCCAGTCAATTTTCAGAATGCTCAAAATTAATTAATTCGATGAATTCCAGTAAAATTTCCAGGGCCATTTGAAAGTAGATATTCTAAACTGTGGATTGGGATAATTTTCCAGGCTGGAAATTGCGCATTGAATGAAAAATGACTCATCAACGAAACGCTTCCAGGAGATACAAAAATCGTTCCAGTTTCGTCAAATTGAGATACTTTCCAGTGAAACCTTCCAAACTAATTCTTTTTGGCGTCCTCTTTCGAATGAGACCCCTTTTATTTGATTTCGTAACAAAAAATTTTTTTCGCCAAAAAAATCATGGGCTATAGGCCAGTGATTTTTGTCGATTTTGAGTAAAATTTTTTTTGCAAAAATTTTGATGCCATTCGAAAGAGCATGTCAGAAAATGGTGATCTAGCTTGTTTTCCCGTTCCCTGGAGCCTGGAAACATGGAAAAAATGACGAAAAACCGTTGCAATGGCCTCATTTCCAGTCAATTTTCAGAATGCTCAAAATTAATTAATTCGATGAATTCCAGTAAAATTTCCAGGGCCATTTGAAAGTAGATATTCTAAACTGTGGATTGGGATAATTTTCCAGGCTGGAAATTGCGCATTGAATGAAAAATGACTCATCAACGAAACGCTTCCAGGAGATACAAAAATCGTTCCAGTTTCGTCAAATTGAGATACTTTCCAGTGAAACCTTCCAAACTAATTCTTTTTGGCGTCCTCTTTCGAATGAGACCCCTTTTATTTGATTTCGTAACAAAAAATTTTTTTCGCCAAAAAAATCATGGGCTATAGGCCAGTGATTTTTGTCGATTTTGAGTGAATTTTTTTTTGCAAAAATTTTGATGCCATTCGAAAGAGCATGTTAGAAAATGGTGATCTAGCTTGTTTTCCCGTTCCCTGGAGTCTGGAAACATGGAAAAAATGACGAAAAACCGTTGCAATGGCCTCATTTCCAGTCAATTTTCAGAATGCTCAAAATTAATTAATTCGATGAATTCCAATAAAATTTCCAGGGCCATTTGAAAGTAGATATTCTAAACTGTGGATTGGGATAATTTTCCAGGCTGGAAATTGCGCATTGAATGAAAAATGACTCATCAACGAAACGCTTCCAGGAGATACAAAAATCGTTCCAGTTTCGTCAAATTGAGATACTTTCCAGTGAAACCTTCCAAACTAATTGTTTTTGGCGTCCTCTTTCGAATGAGACCCCTTTTATTTGGTTTCGTAACAAAAAATTTTTTTCGCCAAAAAAATCATGGGCTATAGGCCAGTGATTTTTGTCGATTTTGAGTAAAATTTTTTTTGCAAAAATTTTGATGCCATTCGAAAGAGCATGTCAGAAAATGGTGATCTAGCTTGTTTTCCCGTTCCCTGGAGCCTGGAAACATGGAAAAAATGACGAAAAACCGTTGCAATGGCCTCATTTCCAGTCAATTTTCAGAATGCTCAAAATTAATTAATTCGATGAATTCCAGTAAAATTTCCAGGGCCATTTGAAAGAAGATATTCTAAACTGTGGATTGGGATAATTTTCCAGGCTGGAAATTGCGCATTGAATGAAAAATGACTCATCAACGAAACGCTTCCAGGAGATACAAAAATCTTTCCAGTTCCGTCAAATTGCGATACTTTCCAGTGAAACCTTCCAAACTAATTGTCTTTGGCGTCCTCTTTCGAATGAGACCCCTTTTATTTGGTTTCGTAACAAAAAAATTTTTTCGCCAAAAAAATCATGGGCTATAGGCCAGTGATTTTTGTCGATTTTGAGTGAAATTTTTTTTGCAAAAATTTTGATGCCATTCGAAAGAGCATGTTAGAAAATGGTGATCTAGCTTGTTTTCCCGTTCCCTGGAGTCTGGAAACATGGAAAAAATGACGAAAAACCGTTGCAATGGCCTCATTTCCAGTCAATTTTCAGAATGCTCAAAATTAATTAATTCGATGAATTCCAGTAAAATTTCCAGGGCCATTTGAAAGTAGATATTCTAAACTGTGGATTGGGATAATTTTCCAGGCTGGAAATTGCGCATTGAATGAAAAATGACTCATCAACGAAACGCTTCCAGGAGATACAAAAATCTTTCCAGTTCCGTCAAATTGAGATACTTTCCAGTGAAACCTTCCAAACTAATTGTCTTTGGCGTCCTCTTTCGAATGAGACCCCTTTTATTTGATTTCGTAACAAAAAATTTTTTTCGCCAAAAAAATCATGGGCTATAGGCCAGTGATTTTTGTCGATTTTGAGTGAATTTTTTTTTGCAAAAATTTTGATGCCATTCGAAAGAGCATGTTAGAAAATGGTGATCTAGCTTGTTTTCCCGTTCCCTGGAGTCTGGAAACATGGAAAAAATGACGAAAAACCGTTGCAATGGCCTCATTTCCAGTCAATTTTCAGAATGCTCAAAATTAATTAATTCGATGAATTCCAGTAAAATTTCCAGGGCCATTTGAAAGAAGATATTCTAAACTGTGGATTGGGATAATTTTCCAGGCTGGAAATTGCGCATTGAATGAAAAATGACTCATCAACGAAACGCTTCCAGGAGATACAAAAATCTTTCCAGTTCCGTCAAATTGCGATACTTTCCAGTGAAACCTTCCAAACTAATTGTCTTTGGCGTCCTCTTTCGAATGAGACCCCTTTTATTTGGTTTCGTAACAAAAAAATTTTTTCGCCAAAAAAATCATGGGCTATAGGCCAGTGATTTTTGTCGATTTTGAGTGAAATTTCTTTTGCAAAAATTTTGATGCCATTCGAAAGAGCATGTCAGAAAATGGTGATCTAGCTTGTTTTCCCGTTCCCTGGAGCCTGGAAACATGGAAAAAATGACGAAAAACCGTTGCAATGGCCTCATTTCCAGTCAATTTTCAGAATGCTCAAAATTAATTAATTCGATGAATTCCAGTAAAATTTCCAGGGCCATTTGAAAGTAGATATTCTAAACTGTGGATTGGGTAATTTTCCAGGCTAGAAATTGCGTATTGAATGAAAAATGACTCATCAACGAAACGCTTCCAGGAGATTCAAAAATCGTTCCAGTTCCGTCAAATTGAGATACTTTCCAGTGAAACCTTCCAAACTAATTGCTTTTGGCGTCCTTGGGCTTAAAAGAAAAGAAAAATGGAAATTAGTTTAAAATAGTGCCGAAATTAAAAAAAGGGTTTTGAAAATCGCACTTTGCTTCTCAGGTACTTGAGTGCGTAAAAGATCTCATGCTTTAAATGTTGCCATTAATTTCCAAAATACTTTAACTAATTACAATTTTATTTATTGAAAATATTATTGGGAGCAAATCTGTATTAAATTATTTCCAATTGTGTGCACTTCTGATGGCCAAATATGCTAGCATCAAGTGTATACATAGAACGAAGGAGTTTTACTGCACTTACCAGTGCCGGTAGTTCCTCGAAAAAGGAAATTGCTTCGTCGTCCAAATCAAGCTCCCTGTTTTGGACTTCATCCATTTTAAAATATGGCTTTATCACATCAAGAAAGACAAGTTTAATAAAACAAGAGCGAAAATTTACTTAAAACTTTTTAGACATATTGCTATCTGAAATTATGTTGCTTTTATAACGTTTGAGGCATGGCTAGTCAACTAACCACTATGTAAACCAATTAAAAATCGTCAAAATCGCCAAATCGAGCTGTCAAAACACGTTTCCGTAATTTCCGTTTTTCTGTTCCCTGTGCACGAACCTACGAGTAAGAACTGCCGATTCTGGCAGTTTCGCTGTCAAAAGTGTCATAAAAAAATTTTTGATATCGACACTGCTAGAATAAATCGAAACTCGTGGTGCACTGAATGACTGAAGTTTTATGGAAATCGCGAATGATAACAAATCTCAGCTGATAGTTGTCAAGAGTATTAAACACGAAGGTACATTTCTTTGCCTAAAAAGTGTCCTTGACGTAGTGAATGTACCTGTAGTTTCTTTAAAAAATGATTAATGCTGAATTCTAGCCTTATAAAAACGACTGTTGTTAGTTATATATAAATCACCGGCAGAGAATATTCGCGAACTATGGCGACTTCCAAGGTCATTTTAATTCTTTCACTATTCCTTATATCGTTGGAGCATTTATCTGTTTGTGAAAATATTACGATATCTAAAGAGGAACCCAACAGCTCGCAACAATCTGTGATCAAAAATGCCCTCGCATCCAGCATCAACAGCAGCACAACTTCAGCTCCAGCAATAATACACGAATCGTCAACTGCAGCAGATCATGATACATCGAAGAATTCAACTCCTTCTCCAGAACCACCTCTTCCGGATAGCAAAGCCGTCGAGCAGGAACACAACAGTTCATTATCGATATTTTTTGTATTATGTGTTATAGCTTTAGGAATTTTGCTCATACACATGATGCTGCAAACAGGCTTTCAGTACTTACCTGAAAGCATAGTAGTCGTTTTCCTTGGTGCTCTTATTGGACTTTTGCTAAATGTGCTCAGTGGAGAAAATTTATCTAGTTGGAAGCGCGAAGAAGTATTTTCGCCTACAGGATTTTTTCTCGTATTGTTACCTCCAATTATATTTGAGTCTGGGTATAATTTACATAAAGGTAATTTTTTCCAAAACATAGGGTCAATTCTTGTGTTTGCTATATTTGGAACGACGATATCAGCCCTTGTCATTGGAGCTGGAATTTACTTACTGGGACTAGCTGACGTGGCTTACAAATTAAACTTTTCTGAATCGTTTGCATTTGGATCCCTAATTTCTGCTGTGGATCCTGTGGCAACTGTGGCTATATTTCATGCATTAGATGTGGATCCAATTCTGAACATGTTGGTCTTTGGAGAAAGCATTTTGAACGATGCCATTTCTATAGTCCTGACGGCAACAATTACTGCGGCAACGAACAATCCTTCCTTTGCTCAGGCAACTGCCGGAGAAGCGATATTGTCAGCTCTGAAAACATTTTGTGAAATGTTTTTCGCTTCGGCAGGAATAGGTGTTATTTTTGCGCTTATAAGTTCTTTACTACTAAAACATATAGATCTACGAAAACATCCCTCACTCGAATTCGGTATGATGTTGGTTTTCACCTATGCTCCGTATGTGCTAGCAGAAGGAATTCACTTGTCTGGAATAATGGCAATTTTATTTTGTGGTATTGTAATGTCGCACTATACTCACTTTAATCTCTCAACTGTTACGCAAATCACGATGCAGCAAACCATGAGGACCCTAGCTTTTATTGCTGAAACTTGTGTCTTCGCATATCTTGGCCTGGCTATCTTTTCTTTTAAACATCAAGTTGAACTAGCTTTGGTTATATGGTCCATCATGTTGTGTCTAATTGGAAGAGCTTGTAACATTTTTCCTTTGGCCTATGTCGTAAACAAGTTCAGAGAACACAAAATAACAAATAAAATGCAGTTTATAATGTGGTTTTCGGGATTACGCGGTGCAATTTCATATGCGTTGTCTCTTCACTTGGAGCTCTCTAGTGATGAAACTAGGCATGTTATAATAACCACAACACTTATTATTGTTCTTTTTACAACTCTCGTGTTTGGTGGTTCAACAATGCCACTTTTGAAATACCTGCAGCCAGGAAAAAAACTTAAGCGGATTACAAGGTCCCGAGGCTCACTTAGGAGAAAAGAAAAGCAAATTTCACTCAGTAAAACTAGAGAATGGGGCCAGGCAATTGATTCAGAACATTTATCGGAACTTACGGAAGAGGAAGATGTCGGCTATTCTAAAACTCGAATTGCTGGATTTGGGCATCTTGACAGAAAATATTTCACTCCGTTCTTCACAAGACGTTTTACTAGCCAGGAGTTGCACGATTGCAAGAGTCAAATGGCTGATCTAACAAATAAATGGTATCAAGCTATTCGAGTGTCTCCGCAGCATTCTGAGGATGAAGAACAGCCAGATGACGAGATAGGTGTATCGTCCAGCCGGACTAACCTAGCACCTAAAACTTAACTTTTTCGTATTGCTTTTTTCCATTACTTTTATAAGCACAGAATTTATTATCACTACTGCTTAGAGGTAGCACAAAGTTTTCGCAGTATTTATTTAGTATTTATTTGAAATCTTCTGGATTTATTGTTATTTATTTGAACGCCCAACGCTTTATGTTCCTTTTTACTGTGGTAAGACGAAAAAACCATAACTTGTTTGTACAGGGATTTAAATTTATTTCAACTTGATGCCATTAAACTATGCGAATGTGATGAGATGTATAGTGCCAAGGGCTCGTAGGCTTAAGATTTACCAAAGCATTGTAAATAATTCGAGGTATACGGGAGCACTGTCGTTTTAATTTTATATTTTAATAATGGAGGAACTGGTGATCAAAACTATCTAATTGCACTTCTGTACAATTTTTATTTATTTTTTCAATTCAATTCATCGAAAGTATGCTAAAATCGAGTCAAAAGTCAGCTATTTTGATCAAAAGTATTTTATTCAGTTTTTTCCTTCTCTTGTAAAATTTATTTTTGTGTACTCAGACCGTTTTGTTCGCCAACTACTCAATTTTGTTTAAGCAGATCTGGACCGAGAATGTTAAAGTGTGTAGCCAAATATTATGACCTAATAAAATTGTTGTGATCTAAACTGTATTGTTCTTTGTTTTAAATTACATTAGAGTTTGTTTGAATGTATTAAGTATTTAATATTTTTTATAGTTGGAGATGTTGCGACAATATAGTGCCAACTCTGCTTCGGAGTGGCTGCACCTTACATAGAAGAGAATATACACCCGTAAGAGCTACGGACACGCTTCAGTTGTCTATTGAAAAGTCCCAGACCGTATTATAAGGATTATGTGCACGACTTCCTTTATGTTCACAGCGACAAGCGTGGATTCATTGGTCCTATTACATATATTAAGTTTAGTCTTTAATATATAATTAAATAAAGACTTGCATTTTGTACATCCCAAGTACGCCCTATGCCACAAGGGGGTTAGAGGAGTCAGAGAGAAATACTATGATAGGCCCTAGTGTCGCATCCTAAAAATAGAAATAATGACTCGCATCGCTGCTTCTTCCATAGCCTCTCGCATTTCTTTCGATGGAGGTGATAACTCTTCATACGGTATTAATAAAAAAGGCGTCCGTTCATCATTTGTACCTTCCACTTTCTTTCCAACTTCCCCGGCTGTAATACTTAATGGAAAGAATACCATGGAGACGGAGTCGGATCAATTCGTTGAGCCGCACGACCACCATGTCTTGGGTCCCGGGTTCGAGACCAGGTCTCCCCGTGAGCTTTTATTAAGAAATTAAAATAATCCACTTCATTTCTGGGCTTTTTCTACCTCGCAGCAATGCAAAAACAAGACTCAAGTTTCCTCACTTCCCTTATTCTAATTCCATTCCGGCCAAAACCATGCTAACGCATCAAAGGGTTGTCCCCTAGGCTTTGACCATATCGCACATATAAAAAAACAAGTATGTGTTTTGTCGCGCTAAACACACCGCAAGTCTTCGGTAATCTGCCTGTTGGGTTTCTTTGCATAACTGTCTGCTTTCCTCTCGTCTCCGTCTAGCAAGTGCTCCTCCGTGTCCGACGACATCGCCTCGGAATCCAGATTCTGTATTGCTCCGATTGTGGCAATCCCTAATGGCACTTTTTATGTCATGTCTTGTTTTTGCTTCCGTAAAATAATCCATATGATCACCACATGGATATTTAATTTATTAATATGGGGTATATATTCTGTCGTTGGTAAGTAGACGTAAAGAGACTCGAACCTGAGGCGGTGTCACTTAAAGGATTCGTTTCAAAAGATGCATTTATTCGGACTCATTCTTTCTGTCAACAAGTCTGATAACGAAATTGGTTTCGCTTAGATCCAACCACCCAGTAGGCTGCCAAACCGCACCATAGTTCAATTATATTAAGAAATCACGATGTTCGCACAACAGGATGTAGTCTTGTGAGTGTGCTTACTGATAGACTCGGATTAAGTCAATGAAGTGAATATGTGTCACCTCAATATTCATAGGCGACAACAGAAATCAGTTCGAGCTTTGATTCGTATTTGGAAGAACCTTCACTCCTAATGTGACCATGTCACTCAATTACTTGCTTGCTGTTATACGGACTCAACACTTATAAATGAATGAATCTCTATTAGGCACTTCGTTCAGAACAGTGACTCGTTCCTTTGAAACGAATCCGTGAGCCTCGACAAATCTCTAGTGGTAAGTGATAACATGTTGGTTTTTTCTCACAGTAGTTCAGGGTTTGAACCACGCCGACGGCGACCGATGGTTGCTTTCTGCTGACAACAGATTACGGGAGCATGCTATTATTGATTGCAGAGTAATGTCGGTGGTTCGGAATGAATCTTAATTTTTAGGTTCCCTTGCAATCGTTATCTCGAATCAGGTGAAGTTCTTCTCCCGCCCCATGCCCCACAAGGAGTTACGGGAACTAGACAGACTTATTGAGTACGAAAGTAAATGCAACCTTAGTTTATATTATCCGCTTAGCTGATTGTTTCGCCTTAATCAGCAGCATCTCAAAATCTTGACATCTGTTTAAAATTTTTCCTTTTGTATGGTCAAAAATTCGATGATGTATCGTAGGTAAACCACAAAATCGGAAGAAGGCTTCTTGATAACGCATGCAAAATTGTATGTGGCACAAGTTGGCTAGGTGTATTTGTACTGAAAATTGACCGAAAATAGAGTAATTTTAAAAATTTGTAAATTTCTTTATTTCAATGTTTTGTGCACACTACAGTTCTTCCGTTATTTTATTTTACGACATTCATATTTGGTTCCTTTATTAAACGTTATCTAGGACTAGATTTTCTACGCGTTTTTGTAATTCCTACAAACACTCTCCTCACTTTCTTAAGACTGTTCGTTTTGGAATATTTATATTTATTCTTAGAATAAATAAATTAAGAAAACTATAAAAGTTAATTATTTACAAAGAATTTTTAATCATATCTTCAAGTTGTTTAGTGTCAATTTGTGGAGAAGTACCTGATGGAGAAGTGTTTAACCAATATTCGGAAGCTCCAATATATACGGCCACAGTTATTCCGACAATACACGCCACAGATGTTGAACTTTGGAAAATAGCGCATGTTGCTATACATAAACCGAGATATGTTAGAAATCGGGTTAAGCTGACAAACTGATCACGTTTTTCAAATGATGTATCTAAGGAGAATAAGAAAAAAGTAATATTTCTGTTACGATACATCTCAACATCTCTTCACAGACCTGTACACTTTCCATCCCTTAATTCAAAGCTTTCGGCGCATTTTAAACACATATCAGGACCGTCGGCATGGCATCCTTTGCAGGATCTGTCGCATTCTAGGCAACTGAATGACCCTTCGTTATTGACACAAAATTGATTATCGCTACAAGTGTTAGCCTTCAAGCATTCATTCACATCATAACAACCATCATTTAACAAAATCCATCCTTTTTGGCATGACTTGCACTCTACAAATAAATGGGTATATTTACATTTTAAAAAAAGCAAGCAATATCTTACGTTTGGGACCACCGCCGGAACAGCCATCTTTACCACATGCTTGATGACATGCTGAGCAAAGCAACTTGTTCTCGTCTTTAAAGGACTCGTAGTATCCTACTGAACAGCTCGCACAAAATTCACCTGAATAGCCTACATCACAAGCGCATTTACCGTTTCCTTTACGAGTTCCGTTCCCCTTACACTTGCCTGCATTAATAAGTTAATTATTTAATATTTGCGCTTTTACAAAATTCAAACCATTTCCATTGCAATCAGAACAGGGTTCGCACTGTGGCCCGTAGTGATTTTCGGGGCAGCACACTTTCATTTGCTCAATACAAAGCCATGAAAACAAATCTGAAAGAGAGATTACTTTCGTTGTATCTTATGCTTAGAGGAGTAAATTAATGTTTGTGAAGAAGTACCTGAATGCTCATTCTGGTGCTCAAACCACCACTTTTCTACAAGCGATTCTTTCTCATCTGCAATTGTAAGACATTGTTCTTGTCCCCTCGTAACATCTTGGCAAACAAGTTCCTGGATCTCAACAAGTCTTACTTCGCTACTTTTATAACTTCGTAACTTTTCTTTTTCCCATGCAGCATCGCCGCCCTCATGTTTTCCTCTGTTTGTTTTTTCCAAGCCCTAAATATCGATTAATTGTCATAATTTCTTTACGGAATAAAAGGCATATATTATACTCTCTCAAATGATTCCGTAAATATAGTGCATGCTTTACATGGTGGCAGCCTTACTGATGTATCTTTGGAAGTAGCAGAAAATGTTATTGGTGGTGGACCATCAGCTTTACAAAATGTTAAAGACGTCGCTAAGAGAATATGATAAAATTGCATATTACTAAGTAAGAGTAAGCTTTGCACCCTTTATCAAACCTAAGCAGTTATGTATACCGTTGAAATGAAAGATAAATGTGACGATAATCAATTGTTAAAATCTAACAAATTTACTGACTTACAACTGTCAAAATAAACGGCCGTGTTGACAGTTCCAAATGTGGCAGAACACTACGTGTACCAATTGGAATTTGGAATGAAACGGATGAATTTTGCAATCAGTAGAAAATCAGTCACAGTGGATAGTCGTTGGAGAATGTACCCTTATTTCCCCCTTTTTTCACTCTAAGTGCTAATTATTTTGTGATTAAAAAAAGATATAATTAGTAATGATTTTAAATAGTTTGGAGTTTATCTTGTGAATATTTTTTGGCAGCGCTTATTCGCATCACCCATGTCCGTGTAAAAAGTGCTTTACACGGAGTACACGGATCCGTGTGATTTAACAATATCAGGCAGGTCAAAGGCGATAACGGCACCCTTGAGGAGGCTTGATCTTGACGATCCTCTCTTATTTACCTCATGCTAAAAGCAGGGTCATCGTCTCAAGTTTGGGAGAATCCAATATCCAAAAAGTGGTAACTAAAAGTACCCCTCAGGGAGGAATCCTTTCACCACTCAAAGACGTGGAGATGTCCGGTCACAAGGTTATCGCCTATACCGATGATATTGCCCTTATATGTTAAGGAAAGCACCCCAACACACTGGCTGAAGTGTTACAATACGCCCTCTCCAAGATATCATCATGGAGTGATGGGTGTGGTCTGGGTTTAAACCCGAACAAAATAGAGTTAATACTCTTCTCTCGGAGACATAAAACACCCCCTATGAATTGCCCTACACTAGACGGGGTTAGGCTGGAACTGTGTAATCGGGTTAAATATCTAGGTCTACTCCTAGATAGAAAACTTACCTGGAAGCCCAAGAAAGAGTTCGGAGGGCTACAGTAGCGCTGTACTCGTGTAAGAAGGGTATAGGGAAAAGATGAGGTATGGAGCCACAAGTGTCATACGATCTATACTTATGTATGGGGTGATTATCTGGTGACCGGCCTTAAATATTTCAACCCATCACAAAGAATGGATAAAGTTCAGAGGAGTCAGTGCATCTTTACACTAACGGCTCCAAATTAGAAGGCAAAGTTGGTGGAGGTATCTTCTCGGAACATTTGGATATCTCATTCCGCTTACTTGACTACTGCAGCGTGTTTCAAGCGGAAATCATGGTGGCTGCGGACCGCCTGAATCATCTTACGCTACCTACAGACAGCATATGTATTGTCACAGATAGTCAGGTCGCTATTAAATACCTCTCGGGTGGATACACCACCTCCAAAACGGTTATAACATGTCGCTCAGCACTAAATGACATAGCTGAGCATCTGAATGTACGGCTCATCTGGATGCCTGGACATAGTGATATTCCGGGCAATTGCAGAGCCGACGAACTAGCGAGAATCGGTACCACTCGTCCTGATTCGAACATTAACCACCAGCTGGGTAAACCGCTGGCCACATGCAAACTGGAACTCGACCCTAAATGGTCAAACGCATACAACTAACTAATATTTATAATTTGTGCAAATAAATATAATTTATCTAAAAAATGGTTAATTTTTATTATGGCATATTTAAAACTATTTCAAACAAGCCATTTAACATAAACTAATCTAATCAATATAACTATGCATAAACACCTTCCAAAAATTCTTCAGTGGTACCACCTTCTGCGAGCAATTTCTCATTGTCTTCCTTCTATCGTCTCGCATTTTCTGCGAGGAATTTTTCATTCTCCTCCCTCAATCGTTCAGATTCTAGAAAATTTGGATATTCTGGAGTATGTGCAATTTTGCAACCAGGCACATGATTGTAAAAACCGCAGGATTTTGTGTCTGGATTGAAGGACAAGAACTTTGCACAAGTGTACAGGCGAGGCCTTCCTTTTACGCAAACAAAATAATGGTTGCAATCATTTGGATGTGGATAATATTTTAAAAGAAATTCGTCTTCCTCGCCTTCTTCGGGATTCGTCGAATCCTTTGGCGGACAAGTAAAGCCTAAAAATGCTTCAGCATCACAATCGGCAGCTTCATCCGCCCAGTCACAGCGATAGGTGTCTTTGTTGAAAGCAAGTCCTTCTGGACATGTTGTTAGCTTTCCATATCCATGATTACAATTCATGTATTGACCACAATGTGATGCATCTCCAACGCGATAAAATCCAAATTGTCGGGGGCAATTATCTGTTCCGTTTGGTGGTTGGAGTCTACCGCGAGCCCCGCAAGTTATGCTGGGAGCGTATACACATTCTAGGGTCGCTTCCTTGAATAAAAGACCATCGGGACATAGTTTCTCTTCAGGTACTCCATCTACACATTGGATATAGCCATCACATTGACCTTCTTGGGGATAACGTTCGTCCTTCTCTGTGCACTGAGCATTAGATCCTGGAAAAAAAAAATTTTAAAAATTAACGGAGAATAAAGAATTGATAACAAATAGAAAATTGTCGGATATAAAAATTTCAACGTAATGCTAGCTACACCAGACTAGAATTGTGCCTATTAACTATTAAATTCAGGCTATTCAGGCTTAAGATTAACAGGAGCAATCTTTGGAGAATGACCTGTTGCACATCCGGTAACATTTTCTACTCCATCGCAAGCGTTTATCAGTACATTAAAGGCATGATCCTCGCCATAGCTATATAAGCGAGGTTTTCCATTAATACAAATGTATTAATGCTGGCAATCATGTGGTGAAGGGTAATATCTATATTCCTGTTCTATAAGAAGTTCTGATTTCGCCTCTGGTGGACATGAAAATCCTAAGTAAGCTTCTGCATCGCAGTCTGGTACTTCATCGAGCCAGACACATCTATAGGTGTCTTGACTGAATGCCAAGCCCTCTGGACAATCGAAAATGTATCCTCGACCAGATGCTCATCCTACTTGGACGAAAAACAATTAGCAGTACCGTAGCCGTTATCACGGGCACTGCCTCATAGGTAGACACGCCGATAGACTGGGCGCGCCTTCAAACGACTTCTGTAGGAGTTGCCATGACGAACAGGAAGAGGAACCTCCTTGGTTACTGCCGGTCCAAGCCAACCGTAAGAACCGGTTTTTGGGCTCCCCCTTCTTTGAAGAGTTAACCAAGTTAGGCTTCACTGATGTCAGAGACCTAGCTCGATTTATCAGGAGTTCAAAATGGTTCCCGACGACGAGTTAAGGTTGAACACCCTTCCCAGTTCAGTCAAATTTATTTTGACTTCCCGTGAACTGGTTCCACTGGAGACAAGGAACTGGCTAGATGTACAGGGAGTAACAGGTTTACCCTGTTATTTCTTAGGTATTTTTATGGGGGTTTGTAAAATTTTTGTATCCTTAACGTGGTATCACAATGGGCCTCCTTGGCCTAAGTGTGCTTTCGTAGGCAACCACTTTAACCTAACCTAACCTAAGAGCTGCTCTGCTCCTGTTTCGGCCTCATTAAACAGACCTATAAACTTACTAATTTCGTCAAAATTTATAGAATTGAAAAATTAGTTCTATCGTGAATGCAGATTCTATCAAAGAAGAACTGCAAACGCATACAACTAGCTAATATTTCTAATTTGTGCAAATAAATAAAATTTATCGAAAAAATGGTTAATTTTTATTATGGCACTTTTTGAACTATTTCAAACAAGCCATTTAACATAAACTAATCTAATCAATATAACTATGCATAAACTAACTTATTCTACTAAATGGACACTTTCCATTACTTTTTCATTGGTTTCTTTCGATTGTTCTACACCTTCGGTGGGAACATCTTCGGTGGGAACACCTTCGGTGGGAACATCTTCGGTGGGAACACCTTCGGTGGGAACACCTTCCAAAAATTCTTCAGTGGTACCACCTTCTGCGAGCAATTTCTCATTGTCTTCCTTCAATCGTCTCGCATTTTCTGCGAGGATTTTTTCATTCTCCTCCCTCAATCGTTCAGATTCTAGAAAATCTGGATATTCTGGAGTATGTTCAATTTTGCAACCAGGCACATCATTGTAAGTACCGCAGGATTTTGTGTCTTTATTGAAGGACAAGAACCTTGCACAAGTGTACAGGCGAGGCCTTCCTTTTACGCAAACAAAATAATGGTTGCAATCATTTGGATGTGGATAATATTTTAAAACAAATTCGTCTTCCTCGCCTTCTTCGGGATTCGTCGGATCCTTTGGCGGACAAGTAAAGCCTAAAAATGCTTCAGCATCACAATCGGCAGCTTCATCCGCCCAGTCACATCGATAGTTGTCTTTGTTGAAAGCAAGTCCTTCTGGACATGTTACAAGCTTTCCATATCCATGATGACAATTCATGTATTGACCACAATGTGATGCATCTCCAACGCGATAAAATCCAAATTGTCGGGGGCAATTATCTGTTCCGTTTGGTGGTTGGAGTTTACCGCGAGCCCCGCAAGTTATGCTGGGAGCGTATACACATTCTGAGGTCGCTTCCTTGAATAAGAGACCATCGGGACATAGTTTCTTTTCAGGTGCTCCATCTACACATTGGATATAGCCATCACATTGACCTTTTAGGGGATAACGTTCGTCCTTCTCTGTGCACTGAGCATTAGATCCTGAAAAAAAATTTGAAAAATAAACGGAGAATAAAGAATTGATAACAAATCGAAAATTGTCGGATATAAAAATTAAAAAGTCGCATTTTGTCTTACTAGTACGAATTTATTCGGAACTTATTATACAAAAATTTCAACGTAATGCTAGCTACACCAGACTAGAATTGTGCCTATTAACTATTAAATTTAGTTTAATGTTGTAAGCGCTTAGCCGCGCACAGGCTTAAGATTAACAGGAGCAATCTTTGGAGAGTGACCTGTTGCACATCCGGTAACATTTTCTACTCCATCGCAAGCGTTTATCAGTACATTAAAGGCATGATCCTCGCCACAGCTATATAAGCGAGGTTTTCCATTAATACAAATGTAGTAATACTGGCAATCATGTGGTGAAGGATAATATCTATATTCCTGTTCTCCAAGAAGTTCTGATTTCGCCTCTGGTGGACATGAAAATCCTAAGTATGCTTCTGCATCGCAGTCTGGTACTTCATCGGGCCAGTCACATCTATAGGTGTCTTGACTGAATGCCAAACCCTCTGGACAATCGAAAATGTATCCTCGGCCAGATGCACAATTCATAAATTGTCCACAGTTTGATGCATCACCCATTCGATAGTATCCATATTGATGAGGACATTCTTCTGTTGCTTGAGGTGGTTGCAATTTGGCACGATTACCGCATTCTACTTCGCGTGGATATTGACATGGGAAGGCTTGGGGGCTCACTTGATCATTGAAAAGAAGTCCGTCTGGACATAATTTTTCTTCACCAACACCATCAATACATTCAATGTATGCGTCACATTGGCCAGAAACTGGATAACGACCGTACTTCTCCGGGCATTGTCCTTGTCCGTAACCTGTGTATAGAAATTGAGAAGTTACTGAGTATTGCTTAGATTACTTACGTGAAATATGCACTATTGAGGAAGGATTGTTTAGAAGAAAAAATTAACAGACTTTAAGAACTACATTAACTTTGGACTACTTTTTGAATTGAAATTCGAAAAAAAGTAGATTTGTTTTTGGGTCACACAATGGAGCCGATGGTAACGATGTTTTTTAATCAAGGAAGGATAAGCCAAGAAAACGAATAGGAATGGAGGAACGCTTGAAGCTCAAATGTCCGAAGTTCTGAGCAGAGAAAGTCGCAGAGCAGGGCTTAAGGTCAATGTTGCTAAAACCAAACTTATCAGCTTGGACTCCATTAGACAACATGAAATTTATCTGGAAGAGCAGCAAATAGAGCAAGTGGATAATTTTTGCTATATCGGCGGAGCTGAAGCTGATGTAAAAGCTCGAATCAATAAGGCTCGAGTTGTATTTAATAGTCTTGCTGAGATCTGGCGCAATAACAGCATCTCCAGACGCACAAAACTCCGGATCTTCGAGTCGAACGTAAAATCTGTTCTGTTGTACGACTGTTCAACATGGAAAGTGACCTGTAAAATAACATTTAAGCTACAAGTCTTTGTCAACCGGTGTCTCCGGCGCATCCTTAACATCCATTGGCCTGAGGTCATTATCAACGAAGACCTACACAGCCTTACAGGTCAAGACGGGAGCAAAACAACATTGCACGAGAGGCTCTAGATTGGAATACCCACGGAATCCAAGGAGGACGCCGAATTGGACGACTGAGCAACACATGGAGAAGATGCGACGAGAGGAAAGGTACCCAGATAAATAAATCGTGGCCACAGTTGAAGGCATTGTCGCAGAACCGGACCAGGTGGAGATTCGGTGTAATAGAGCCTTATGCCCCACAAGCGGTATAAGGAACCAGAGAGAATGTATCGGTATGACTGTTTATCGTATCTATATGACTGTCAACGTGTATAAAGACACAACCTACTCTAGATGTTTACAAGCTTGGAAACTACCACGAACAGCTGGCCATTGGAGGTGTAAAGAAACCGAAACTTTCCATATGTAAAAGGTTGAGAAATTCTTCTTTTTCGTAGAAATATTTTTAAAGTCTCCACTTGCTCTGAACATATGGTCACGATAAAAAGTGTATTCTTTATAATATTCATGCAAGTTGCGGTGGAGAGTGTGCAGTTGTGATTTAGGATTATATAAGGATTGCTTAATCTGGTTTTCAATATAGAAATAGTGCCGATACAGTTGGAGGTAAAAATGGTGAGGACTAGTATAATTTTCGGGCTTGTATCTAGAGCAGACTGTGATGAAGATGATGAGGAGAACGATACACTGATTGTATTATAAAGATCACTTTCGGTAGTGGTTCTATAATGGGCTGGGGAGGTATCTCATATGATCAACGCACGGAGAGGACATTTGAATGCTCGTCAATATATGGAATAGGCACTCGAACCTTACGTACGATTTATTGTAGAAAATTTTTATCTCATACAAGATAATGTGACATTCTAAGATGCAGACTAAACACTACCTTCTTCAGGTTAACATCAATCGCAGAGAGTGGCTAAGATTTTGCGCGTTGAAAACTTCGGTGATAAGGGGGGATAAGTTGCACCTTGTATATTACCATATCCACACCTGACTGGGAAGGGATATAGAACCCCAACAGGGGGGGGGGGGTGGATCTTAAATAACGATTACTTGGAGCCCGTTACGACATTGTTACCACCTGCACGGGACAATATTCTTTAAGTAATTTTTTGTAATTGCACAAAAATTTGTGGTGCAAACTGCGGATGCGGAAATATCGTTTAATTTGTTCCATTGTTTGTGGCAATTGCCATGGACAATCATGTTTTACAGCCATGCCCGAAGACAGATGATTCCGATAAGTATGATGACGATGTTAAATAGCAGAATTATTAACGTCAGTTCAGGAGATTTCTCTATCAGGAAAAGAGTTAACAGAGGCACGCCACAGGGCGGAGTTTTATTATCTCTGCTCTGGAACGTCTCTCTTTAAAAAATCCTCAAATCCCTCGTCAGCAAGGGAATGAAAACGATAGCGTATGCAGACGACATTGTATTACTGACAAAAAAGAAATTCTTGCAAACGGTCAGTGATGTTATGAACTCTGCGTTAAAAGATATATCTAAATGGGAAGAAATCAACGGCCTTACGGTGAACCCCTCTGAGACGGAACTGATAATTTTCACATAGAAAACACGAACTGTCTATATGGAAACCATCAAAACTTAAAGGTAGTGTTCTCAAAATCTCTCCGGAAGACAAGTTGCTGGGAGTTGGTAATAAATGGGGTATGAAACCGCATATAGTACATTGGATGTACACAGCAATACGGAGCGATAGTTTAGTGGTGTGCGGTAAGTAAGCAGTCATATCTCTAATTTCGAAGAAAGGTGCAAATGCTAGCTTGCTTGGGAATAATCAGTGAGATAAAATCCACACCACAAGCTGATATTGAAGCTATCCTACACCTGCAACTGCACATCAAAAAAATGCCAGCCTTAAGCCTTAGTATGTCTACAAAATTTCAAATCGATACAACAATTAGAAGTGGGTAAAAAGCCAGTTGCAAGATTTGAAACATTCTAAACTAAGAACTTAAATATTTCTTAAACAAAATCCAATGCCCTTCGACCTTCATATGGAGAATACGTGTCTCCGAAACAAATGAGATTTATGTAATAAAAAACAAAATTTCCTTTAAAGTGGTTGGCCAACATCTGAGCTCATCATCAATATTTCCAAGAAGCATTGGAAAAATATGAATTTTGCACAAAATGCGAACACCTGCACCACCAAGAAGACGCATTGTTTACGAATTCTGAACAACGCGCCATCAAGAACTTGAGCTCCGGTTTTCAATTGTAGATCTATCTCGAGTCGTAAAGAAGACGTTCCTATGCGGACACTGAAGCTCATCAAAGTGAAAGTGAAGAAAAAACCTTGTCGTCTTGCAAGAGTACTAAAATTATTTGAATAACAAATTATTGGAAAAAACTTCTCGAAATATTCGAACTGGTTATTGCGTAACCATCAACAGTTGGGAAAAATGTCTTCTTTGACCTAGAAACGATAGCGCCAGTTAGCGGCTGGCAGATTATCGTCGTCCGAACACTATGTTGTTAACTGGGTTCCTACTTCTTGTCTGATTAATTACCTTGAAATTAAAAGCTTTGCAAATATCACGTTAAGCGGTAGAGTTTCAACGATACCCGCCGTTATCTCACAATATATTTGTTGTTCCGATCGCTATTTCTGATCTTGATTTACCGATCATTGTATGGATGTCGCAATAACTAAACTCTTTTTTCCTGGTTGTTCTAAGTTCAGTTATAAATTGTTAACCATCTCAATAAAGTATTTGTTTCACAAAAGCGTTACTATTGTAATTGCAGTTGAATTTCATAGTCTACGTTCGTAACTAATCTTTGTACATAAATATTTATAGATGCAAATCTACGTTAGTTCAGCTGGATGACTTTTACTGGTAGTCAGTTAATCGATAAACAATATAAGTCGCATCTCAAACTTTAGATACGGATGCAGAGGTAAGATTTTTAAATTAGACACCATCAAATTTTTTACAGTTGCATCATACTATGGAACCAGTCGTCCAGACGTCCACTTTTGGACGCAAGTAAGTACTTTCAACTGTTTCTTTTTTCAATAGGCTCCAGGGAACGGGAAAACCAACTACACCATCATTTTTTGACATGCTCTTTCGAATGGCATCAAAATTTTTGCAAAAAAAATTTCACTCAAAATCGACAAAAATCACTGGCCCATGATTTTTTTGGTGAAAAAAATTTTTTGTTACGAAATCAAATAAAAGGGAAAAATCTTCAAACAAATGCCCCTTTTAGGGTTCCGTACTTCAAAAGGAAAAAAACAAAAAAGATCCTTATAAGATTACTCTTACGTCCATCCGTCTGTCTGTCACTGATGTTTTTCTCGAAAATGACGTGCCGTAGGAATTCGAAATTTGACTAGAATGTTACAACAGGGCTTTCTAACGCACACATATTTTCATTGTCAAAAATTAAGAAATAATTTTATTTTTATTTTTATTTTATTTAAATTTTAAAGAGAAAGTGTGTGTAGATATTGATCTTAGATAACAAAATACCTGCAGCTTTTTTCGTCAGTCTCGTAGTTGTTGAAAAAATAAATAATTTTATGTTAACTTATAAGACTAATCTAGGGTCCGTCTGTTTGAATATTACTGAAATTTGATAATAATGGACTGTTATGAAACCCTGATTGCACGAGCCCGACTCGCTCTTAACCGACTTTTTTTATGATAATGTAAGTAACCTACTACTCACAGGCCAGGACGGAATAGATATTGGTTTTCAAACACGAAAGTGGTAATGGATAGGCCAAACTCTGAGAAAAGAGGCAACAGCAACGAACTGTAGATTGAAACCCGTGCGGGACCCAAAGAAGGCACCGAACTGGACGACCGCGCAATACGTGGAGAAGATACGTAAATAAAAAGGTAGCCAGGGCCCTACTTGGTATCTCGACTCGATGTCGATCATTGTCAATATGGAGAGGTTTACACTCACTTGAGAAAAAATGCAAAGTCGCTGATTTGTACTTTAATCTCTTAAACCCTAATATAGACTCGGGTATTCTTGTTAGCAAGGTTTCCTTCAGGCAGTCCAAATATAATCTCCGAAGACTGACTTTATCGTATGTTGGCCCATCCAGATTAAATTATGACATGCATGAAACAATTAACCGTCTATGTAGAGCTGTTATTGGCACTTAAGGAGGCACTTAAATACCATCTATTCTCTGTGCTTCCGTGACTATCTCTAATGAATGTTGTGTGCTGGGTTTTCTTACTTGTTTTCATCCTGTTCTTTCCTTTTGCTTTTTTTCCTATGCATGTTGGGGTTGGAGCCTCATTCCACCGTTTCGATGGAATTGATGTTCAATTGATTCTTGGCTCCTACCACGAAGTGCGCCTTCGGTGTTAGAAAAATTGTCAACACCTACCGTGTCCTCCGTGTAAAAGTTATGGACACGGATCTTGTACTCCATGTAAAAGTTATGGACACGGACCTTGTACACTTAAGTCTTTTGAGTACATTTTCATTATAGCCGAATCACAAGTACATATCGGTACATCGATATTACAGAATGTAGGTAGTTGTGAGTTTTGAAATCGATGCTATGAAGTAAAGAAATATTGCGGCCTTTATGACTTTCTTGGAGATGTAAATAACATGCCAACGACTACTTTTTCCAACCTATAAGATGATTACTATAAAGTTTCTTATACTACACGGAAAGAAAAGTTCTGGCATTTTTATATGAAAATTCCTATAAAAAATTTTAACTGCAATCGGGTTGTAACTATCAGCTGCCTTGATTTTTACGGAAGAGCATCGGAAAATTTCCCGAACAATGAGCCCCGGCTTTCTGTTCTGTTTCAAGCATAACATTCAAAAGGCTTAAAAGTAATCACATTAATTCACCTTTAGCAAAAAAAAAACAAAAAAACAAACAAATAACAAATTTGATTCGAACTCTATTCTTCAGAAGCACGTTCTAACGACTTTACCACTACGTCAATCTTTTCTTTAAACAATTCAGTTCCATAGAAACTAAACGACCTGGGAAAATTACGGTGGAAAACCGTAAAATTTGCCGGTTATTCCCAGAAAAAATGGCGTATTTGGACTAAATCATACAGTAAATTTAATGAATAAATTTTACGGTGCTGTTCCATAGAAATTACTTTTAAACATTACTGGAAAGATCGCAAATTTTATAGTGCGGCTGTTTAAATTTTACCAAAATATGTTAATTGCAACACGATTACGGCGAGTGGAACCGTAATTTTTCCTGCAATTTTCTTTTCGTTACAGTCTCAGACGCTATCGAGACTACAGAGAGCAGCCGGTCTGTAAATAACTTGGTGTCTGTGCCTGAGTACTATGCCCATAGCGGGTTTGGAGGTCTTGCTAGACCTATTTTCACTGGACATATACCGTGAAAGTATGGCAGCGACAAGTGCAATTAGACTGAATGCTGTAGGAAGGAGAGGTGAAACAGCCATTTTTGCATCCTTCTTAAGTCTGCATCGATCACAAGTTCGACAGACACTTCTAAGTCTCAGAAATTACCTTCACGAGGAACTTTAGTAAAAAGCTACCTGCTAGAGAGTAATGGGACAAGAGTGAAGTGGTGGAAGCATCGGATATCTCTACATACACGGATGGATCTACACCAAGTGCGGGCAATGGAACGGATCCAATAAAGTTCTTCTCCACCCTCCTCAAAGCCTCAAAAGTGGTTACAGGAACTTACAGAAATTTACAAATGAGCTATATATAGAAGGAAACTGGCTGACTGGGTTTTGAAGATGGAAAAGTACCGGAAACCATGAACTCACATCTGGCCTTGTCGCACGGATGAAAACAATATATACCAATTGGACTGATCATAAAGCAACGTGTGTGATTACTTGTCTTAAAAGTATATCCCACTAACACAATCTAGATTTGCAATTTATTTAAAGCGTAGTAATTCTTACTACTTTCACTATTTTTTTATTATTATTTCTGAAGACTATTAAATTCACATCGATTACAACTTGCCTCAAGTCTGCTGACGTACAGCCCCATATAAGGAATGAAAAAGTCAATGGGTATATTCCACACACCGTATTAAAATTACAGGAGTAGGCATAAAATGCACAAAATATTTTTTATTTCACTTTTAATTTATGAGGACTGTAATACAAGTTTGAATACTATTATATCTTCACTTCTCTCTAGTTACGGTAACCTCTTATGAGACATGTGGCGAAAGATCAGTCTACTGCAAGTCTATTTTAAGTTGAAAACGGATACCGAACCAGCAGGTATTAAATTGCAATTCCCCATAGCTTTTTAGTATAATCTGTCGTCGGCAGAAAACCATAGGTTGCCACCGGCGCAATTCAGACGTGGTCTTTCACAAACGAGTTTTTCAGTACACATTGACGAAATTTTGAAAATAATTTTACAACAAAAATTGTAAATCAAATTATAATTTAATAATAATTTTTGGTGAAGATATTCTGTAGAAAGAAATTAGTACACGCAAAAGGCAGTCTTAAAAATATTCGCAAACTAAACAAGTGATAAATTGCATTAATTTGCCAAAAACTTTCACACGAACACTTGAAACTGTTATATCAGTTAAATTTGAGAAATAACTATATTTCAAATTATAATAATTGCTCTATTCTATTCTACTCTTTTACAGCAGAATGCCACAAAAGCCAACAGAATGACGTTAGATTTAATTATAACATTAACGCGTCAATTATTTCTACGAAAAAAACACACAACCTCCTCAAACCCCAAAATTAATTGTTGCGTATTTCATGCAAATTTTGAAAAATAAAATAATAAAACAAAAACGAGAAAAATAATCACTACAATCACCCACCTTGTAAGGCAAAAATTGTTAATGTAATCACAGCCAATGGGGTGAACCTCTTCATGATGAATTTCCGTTCCGTTCAGGACTACCGCAAACTTTCTTCAAATTTCCTTAATTCTTCAATTCGATCCCAGAGCGCAGACAAGACAAACAGTTCAATCGTTTCGCACAAACTGACAAAGCTTACTTAACCCAAGCTTAAGATGCTCTTACCTGAGACAGGTCTGTGTCGGAAAAGTGGGTGAGGGGCTGATGGCTTAGCCTGTTTGTTGACATTTACGTAAATTGTAAATGAGGAACAGGCGGTGGGTTTCGTGGTGATCAGACGATTGCAGAGGTGCGATTATTGAATTAACTAATCGTTCGGCAATGATAGTTATGAGTAACACCGTGCCTAGTTTGAAATTAAAGACATTACAGGTCATCCTAGGTAACCGGGCCCGAAAGCCATGCAGAGAGTTGCTGGTGTTGCGATTAGTTCTTTTGCTATCACTAGGCAATTAATCTATCATTCAAGTAATCCTTGACATTTCTTAAGAAAAGGCATGCAGACTTGTCTGAATGTTGTTTATCAGCTTCGGACATGAATTTTGAAATCGGTAATTAATATATTTTCCAGAAAGTTACCGATGGATTTTATTTTACGAAAGAAACACCTTCAACAGCTGATGATGATGCTACTGTTTACGCGGAAGAATCATTTTCAATTATGTGCCCGTTTAATATTCAGTTCACAAAATTGCCGAGGGGTTCTAATGGACTGCGCAAGAGCAGCATTTAAATTACATTGAAGGTAAGGTCACAAAAAAATCGGGTGTGCGATTACAAATAGTAAAATTTAAATGAATCGCCAAAATTCAATGGGGATTCATACTCCGATAAGCCCACAGGAATTTGGTTTGGTTTACTACAATGAAGCCACGATGCAGCATTTCTTCAAATAACGTTTTCTTCTTTTTCTGTTTCCATTTTAAATTGAAATTGTTAGCCTTGGAATTAATAAAAAAAGTCGCTTACTTTCATTATTGAAATCAATTTCAATAAACAGGTTTTACTGAACATTAACTGAAAGCACGGTGCGATGATTCACGTACAAATGCTTAAGTGATTTTAATAGTTAAAAGACTTTCTAATAAAAACTACTATTTTTACTAAAGTATAACTTCCTTGCTTCTTTTTTGACTAGGTATTAATTAAAAATTTGGTTAGCTATTTTGTTGTGAAATTGCATACCTTCGTAAATTAGTAGTCAAGTTAAATTTTTACCAATATTTTGGATCTAGAAATTGTCAAGATAAATAAATAGGAACAGTCTAACTTCTAAGAAGCACTGAGTTTATGCAGAGTTAGTTCAAATATGTATACGTTTCAGCCTCTAATAATTTCATTCTTTAGCAAATTATTACTTCGGCGTTGACACGCAGGCAAATTTGTTTATGTCCTGTGATCAAGTTGATCTCTCCCTCTTGGAAACAAATCAGTTTGTATCGGTCGTACAGAGTAAACATGGAATGGGATGTCAAAGAGAACTAAATCGCTGTCGATGCACTGCACAAATGAAAGAAGACGCCGAATGAGATATTTGATCTTCTGCGGCAACTGAAAATTACGCAAAAATTTGTTAACTGTACCATAAAAAGGTATGCTAAGGCTACCTGTATGGATAAACCTGCGCAGGAGCGGCCGATCACGCACTACAAGTACGCCAGCAGCCGTAAAAGCTGTGCGTGCGAGAATTCGACGAAATCTTTACCGCAAATAAAAACTAATGGCCAGAGAAATGAAGACACCGAAAAGAACCATTTCGAGGATAATGAAGAAGACTTAAAGCTTGGGGCTTTCCAGATCTACTGGACAAAGGCTAACAAACCAGCTTCGTGAAATCAAAGCCACTCGATTAAAACGCCTCTTAGCGAAGTTCGCAACACAACGGACCATTTATAAGTCTATGTGAGGCTGATCGGCTGTAGGGCTGATGGCCGCCACCCTAACCTAACCTAGCGAAGTACGCAAACAACGAGCACCGGCGAATCCTATTTACAGACTAGAGAATTTTTACCATAGAAGAAAAATTCAATCGCCGAAACGACCGCATGTATGCACACAGGTCTAAAGAAGCTGCTGAGAAGATTCCCAAGGTTGAGAGAGTACGTCACCTAGCATCAGTCCAAACCATGAGTGGCCTACCACGGAAGAACAGATCTACATTTTTGCGAAAAAGGCGTGAAAACTAAAGCCAAGAAATACCAGAGATACGTCATGTATAACATTGTGAAGCCCTTAAACACGACCCTGTTTAAGAGGTAGCATTAGATCAACAGAATTCGGCACCGGCACCTAAAGCAGAGACCACTCAGGACTGGCTTAGAGCGAATGTTCCTGAATTTATTGCCGCAGAAGATTGGCCTCCCGGAAGTCCGAACCTGAATCCTTTGAACTACCGGCTTTGGAACGTTTTAAAGGAGACGGCCTGCTCTACCCCTCACCTAAATATCGAGTCGCTAAAGGCTGATCTGATCAAAGCAGCGAGGGCTCTATCTTTGGAAGTTGTGCGTACTGCAATAGAAGAGTAACCTTATATATTGAAGAAGTGTGTAAATAAATAAATTGATTTAAAATAAATCTTCCGTTTTTTTTAAATTATTTCACAAAATGTTAGGGACAAGACTTATGGCACGACATGTATAGCGACCGTTTTGTTATAGAGCTAGAAAGTTTTGTCAGGGTACCGTACCAAAGTGGTAAGGGACCCTTATGGCGTGACTTCGTCTGTCTGTCTGTCACAGCTGCTTATTTCAGCAACTACTAATGTTATTGCAAACGGAAAAATTTTAAAATATTTTTATTTTTATTGCAGAGGGCGGCAAAAGAAGGGGTTAAAATTTTAAAGTCTAGGTTAAGTCGGTTATCATATGCACATTATAAAATATATTTTCATTTCCTTTTAGCATCATAGTTTTCGACTTATGATGAAAAATGTCTAACAAAAATACCATTCCCCCACCTTATCTCCGAAGTTACAGTACAGAGTGGATCAATTCTTAACTCAAAAAATAATCATGTATTTTAAATTACTACTATAATAAGATGGGTATGTACATGCCAAATGTTAGCTAATTCTTTCAAGTTTTTATGTACAAATTTTCAAATCTTCAAATTGTTAAAATAGAAAACGAAAACGTTGGCTAAAGATTGTATACAAAAAATATCAATTTCAATATTATAAAATTTGACTTACCTTCATCGTTCCTCTTTGTCCCTTTTACTGTTTTATTCATGGTCTCCAAAGGATGATATATAAATTCCTTTATTGCTATATTGTCTGTAAGTTTAAAATACATTTAATACATTTTATTAAAAAAAGTTATATTGATATTAAGTTGTACTATTCAAATATTTTGTATTAATTTAACTTACCTCTAGAGACCAAATCTTTGGTTTTATTAATTAAAAAAAAATTTCCAATGAAACTGCGGGGAATAAAATCCTGCGCTTCAACCCTTTCTATTCTGTGACCCCTGAATTCAGTCCGGATTGTTTATTCCACCACCCCCTTCGCTTTCACTCCTTTGATTTCTGATCTCGCGAATTCAGCCCGGATTAAAAAAATGAAGTTTTTTTTCGGCCCCTCGGCTGACTTCTAGTTAATTTTAATCTAAACAGTGAGCGGGTAAAATTTTTTCTCGGACAACCCCTTCGATTGTCCTCACTTTGTGAAGTTCCCCTGGATTTAGAAAAATGATTTCCTCGTCAGGTCTAATTCTGGAGGGATGGAAAAACGAAATCATGTAGGGATGCATTCATAATGGGTAAAACGTTTTCAATCCCTAAAGATCGCCCGTTCGATTTTTTTTTCATTTTTTTTAGTTCGTCCGGATTTTAAAAAACATTTACTCGTCCAAGCTAATTCTCGAGTGCCATTTTTAAAAGTGTGCTATTAATAGCACGTAATATTTGAAAGTGAGAAGTCGTTTTGATAGTTTGATAGTTAATAATGGCACAATTTACTTGTGAAGAATACGCGAACATTATCATCTGTTACGGATTTAGCAACGGAAATTCCCCCGAAGCAGAGCGTGAATATCACCGGGGATTCCCAGAAAGAAGGCAACCGTCCTGATTGTTTTTTAAAGAATGTTTCAAGGGGTTCGAGAAATTGGAATCGCTCATACACTTTCGACACAAGCGGGGGTCAATGTTGCGCAAATTTCATCAGAAATGGAGGAGACAATTCTCGCGGCAAGCAGAGCTTATAGCGTAGGCGTTAGTGTAGCGACGGTATAGAGAGTATTACGAAGTGAAGGACTTCATCCATGTTACACACATACAGAAACTTCAGCCGCAGGACAAAATAAGCCGTCGAGAATTCTGTAATTGGATACTTGAAGAAGAACTTGATCACTGGATATTCGGATAAGATTCTGTGGACGGATGAATCACACACACTTCACTAAATGTGACATAGTGAATTTACATAATATTCACTTTTAGGGTCCAGAAAACCCGGAACCTTGTGGGCAGGAGTTGCAGGTAATTGAGATAAACAGCCACAGCTATTTAAACTTCCTGCAAAACGATCTAATCGACTTAATGGAGGATATACCCTTGGAAATACGAAGAAGTATGTTATACATATCAATATCATGGGGTGCCAGCACATTACGAAAGAAACGTACTCCAGTGGTTAAATGGTAATTACACGGCCAGCTCGTTCTCCCCACCTAACTTGATTTTTATTTATGGAGGACCATGAAAGAAATGGTATACGGGTCAGAAGTTGAAGCAAGAGATGAACTCATAACAAGAATTTTAGAAACCCGAAATAAAATTAAAGAAAATCTAGCAACAATTGACTTGATAAGAGCTCTTCTGTGTATTCGAAGTGACGGAGGACATTTTGAAAATATGTTAAATTATTAATTTTGCTTCCTTTTTTTCAGCACTATTAACAACCTAGTCCTCTTCCGGACTCCCGAATTTTAGCACAAGGAGTAAAAAGATCAACAATTTAGGAGACAGGTCGAGTTTTTTTTAGGAGGGCAGGTATAAGCTGTACGTTTGGTGATGTAACTTGAGAATGGTAAAAGATTTGTGTGTGCTTCAAGCTTCCATCCAAAGAAAACACATTAGCCACTATTTTGAATATAGAAATAAAAAAATTGAGCAATTACATATTCTTTGAAATGAAAATGAATTTATTTTTTTTCCAAAAATGTAAGTATGAAAATCAATTTTGTTAAAACTATTAGCAGCAAAAAAAAAATTACACAGTCTTTAGTACCGTGTTACCTACCTGGCAACTAAGGTATTAATAAAGTCTCTGGCACTAAAACTTTAGAAGATATGCGTTAAAGTGGAAGATTGGTTTTTTCATCATAAAAAAAATTTCAAAACCCTATAGCTGTAGGGAGGGGAGGAGGCGGGTGGGATAGACCCCTCCCATACAATTTTTTTCGTTTCTCATCAGATCTACCCGATACTTCATATTTGCACACGAGCTTTGAAACGCCCTGTATAAGCAGCTCGACGAATTTATTTTATTTTTGTGGCTATTACGCGCGTAAGATTCAATTTTTATTTAAATTACCATTTGTTATTAATGAAATGATAAAACGGAAGTCAATTTAACTAAGTGAAATAAAAATGCTTTGTGCATATTTCAAGCGAAGTCAGAAGAGGATCTTTCCACATAGGAGGTACTGCTGAACCAACGACGGACTGTTGAAATCTCAACACTCCACCTAATTTAATCTTTCAATCCTGCATGTATTTGTACTAATTGTTACACTTTAATACATATATAATTGAAGAGATAGTCTTGGCTCAACGCGATGCAGCAGTAATACGTTTAAATTCTCGAAATATAATCAAGGTTTCATGCGTGTTCATAAATTCCAGTTTGGTTATTTTAAACCTTGTTTTATTAAATAAAATAATATGTGAACATCAAATTTAGAGATCTTCGTTACTATTCTTAAGATTTTAAGCAAATCAAATTCGACACCCAAACTTATTTTTGTATCCAAAAAAAAGTGAGCTCAAGAAAATTATTTACAATTTCGATATTAAAAAACAATTTCCAAAGTTTCGTGTTTGTTTATACATAGTTTTGTTTCTTTTAGAATTTTACTTGTATTTATTTTTTCATGAAGACAATTCAAATGTGTTTCCCTGAACTCACTAACCAAAAATTATGTTAATTTTGTTTCATTACGTTTTAGATATATTTTTGTAATTTTTATATAATAGATAACTACTTATTTTTATTAAAAATATTTTATCAATTAGAATTTTCCACTTTTTTATTTTTCCACTTCCACGACGTATGAAATTTAAACCGTAATAAGTAAACAAAAACAATAAATTATGTTTAAAATTATAAGATATATGGAAAAAGTTCCAAAAAGTTCGACAGAATATTTTTCGAATCTTCTACTGCATTTGATAATTTTTGCAATGCCAGTATTTTTAAGTTTTATCTTAATTTTCTCTATTTTTTTTTACTTTATAATACTTTTTTTCTTTCATTGTAATTTTACATGCATTAAATTTATTTTCTTTTATACAATTTTTATATTATCTATAATTTTTGTGTTCTCATCAAGTCCGAAATGAAGCCAAAAGTTCTTTTCCATTCTTGCTTTTTTTTTCTCTTTCTAGACAAGAGCGCTATTTATATGACCAACCTTACTGTTTTAATTATTTTTACAAAATTTGCCTTGTTAGGTTTCGTTTTTTGTTCTCATAACCGAAACATATTTTTCTTTTTATAAATAATTTTTTCTTATCCAAAGTGGTATGCCAGAAAGTGAAGATAATTTTATATATAATTTCCATTTTATTTTCATTGTTTTTTCATATGTATTTTTTTTTTAGTTATGCAGTAAAAGACCTTGTTTTATAATAATTTGCAATTTTGTACAGAGATTTTAAACTACAAAACTACTTGTTACCATTTCTGAAATATGTTTTCTTTTGATTTTTTTGTCCGAAAATTCTAAAATATAATTTTTATGTTTATTTTATCCCAAAAATTTTACAAATTTGTTTTTATTAAATTTTTATTTATATTAATAATTATTTAAAACATTTAATTTTTTTTTTTTGAAGCTCGAGAATATCAATTTTGTGTCATTCCATAATAAAAAAAAATTACTAATTTAAAAACAAAAATGAAAATTCAAAAACGTCTTTCACTATTTTTGTGTTATTTTTGGATTTTTTTTAGCAATAAACCGAAACAAAAAATAAAGTTGATTCTCTTTCACTGTCGATGGAACGTTTTTCGTGTGTTATTTTTTCTATTTTTTTAGTTATTTGTTTTTCTGTATTTGACTAAATAAACAAGAAGTTATAACAAATTTGCATTTTCTTTAATTATAAATATATATCACCTTGTTTCATATCTTTTCAATTTATTCCCATTTTTCTATTATTGTAAATATCGTTAATATATTCCAATAAAAAAATTTCTTCTACTCGCATCGTCAAATAAAGAGTATTTAAAGAGAAAAACAAAATTTACATTTTGATAATAATTAAGTTATCAGGAGACTATTAGTCTATGTAACTTGCATTTTTTTTCTTAATAAATTTTCTATTGTTTTGTCCTATTTTTTGGATTTTTTTTTGTATTTTTACAACTTTATTATTTATAGAAAATGTTAATGGAATAATAATAGTAAATGTTATGATAAAAATTGAAGGCAATAATTAGGTAATGCTATTTATTTCTCTTTTTTTTTAGTTTCTAATTTTCCTTTAGTGCTTCTTTATAGTATTTTGAATTAAGAATTACTTTGAATTATTTTAATAATTTTGAATTTGAAATTGGAATCAATTTGAAAGTTAGTTATATTGTCGGATGAAAAAAGCATGTGCATCCCTTAAATTTTGCATATAAATGTTTGATTTCCAAGTTAAGGATATGCTGACTGAATTTAACCAGTTAAGTGGGCCCTTTCCCTAAAATTTGCAAATAAAGTGAAGGGTGTCCAAATACTAGAGCATGTCCGGAAATTATAATTTGAAAACAAAGAAATGTATATTTCTTGTTGCTATACATACAGAATTTCTTAATCACGTTATACGGAGGCAGCAACCACCTTTTCGTGTTATAAGATTTCCGATAAGTTTCACTAATCCAAAAGTAAAAAAAAAAATAAATGATGGCAAAAGTGATGTCTGAAAAAGGTTACAATGATAAAGGTGATGAATGTGAGCAGAAATGCAGTCTTTTAAGAAAAGTAAAGGCAAACAAAACAAAAGTGATGAAGGATCACGTGGCCTTATTTTAAAATTTTCAACGACTTTTTTGGTAAAAAAGTATGTATATCTCTTCCAAAGGCAATTATTGGAGCGACGATGAATAAAGAAGCAACCAACAGAAGCATTAACGAAACAACAACACATGAAGAAAGTAATGTAGAGAATGAATATGGGAAAATCAAGAAACATAAGTTCGGAAAAGATTGGAAACAAGCATTTTGAAGAGAAACTAAAATGGAAACAGGAAAGTTATGAGGAATAATACAAGCAATGGAAATAAAAAAAACGAAATTGAAAGAACAAACGCTCTATTGAAGTTGAATAAAATAAAACTCTCACGGAGTACAACCAATTATTATTTTTTAATTTCTTAATAAAAACTCAAGGGGAGACCTGGTCTCGAACCCGGCACCCATTACATGGTGGTCGTGTCGCTCAACGAATTGATCCAACTCCGTCTACTTAATTTAAAAGGAAAATGTAACCATCGGTATTGAATTTAGTCAGTGATCAGTTACCCTGCCATTTAATTAGCACACACTGGTATGGTACTGGTATGTCTATATGCGTGCAATCAACACATAATGTAACATTTGGAAAACTTTTTCTCCTCAGATCATTAAATTCTTCTGCAATTTTAGAAATATTGTGCATTTCAGGCCATATAATGTGTTGTGATCTTTGCCTGTATAATAAAAGACACATGTTTTTGAAAACTCGACGAGCGAATCCGCGATCAAGACCAAATCTAAGGAGAAACATTTACAGTAACATGAGCTATTTCCAACATCTGTATATACCTATCACCAATACCACGAAATGATTCTTGGTTTCCTAACGTCCATAATGTTAGTAGCAGAGCTACTTCTAAGGTCCTAAGATAATAATAATCTTATATGGAATTTATAATATTATAATTTAGTTATTATCTTAACTATTCCTTACTTGTACAGATATCCTACTAAGCCTGTGTAGCCACAGAAAAATCCCTGTCAGAGTACTGCCTAACAACACATCTGAAATAGCCTTTTATTTTAGTGTTATTGTTGTAGTAAAGTCAAAGTTTCGTTTCCTATATTCTATTTGACCTTCTTCATAATTCCTTATCCAATTTCCCAGAAGCCAAATTTTAATACAAACCTTTGGCTAAATTACATTTTGTGAATTCCCATGAAACTTCCATTTCCATAACATCTACTAAAATTGAAGATGTACAAATAATTGCTGAAGCAAGCGTCTACTATGTTCATGTGTAAACCACTGACCTCCTTAAATTCTAAAAACATAAAAATCCCACATCTTATCACTAAAGTACTTCATCCGTTGTCGAGATTTTCTGTAGTCTGGGCTCGTTTTTTGCGCTTGATTGTTTAGTTTTAAATAAAGTACGTCGGAGTTAATCTTCAAAGTAATTATCCGAGTTTTATTTGAATTAATCCCTTCCCACCACATTGTCGTCTAATTTAGAAATCAACGTTTCACTATCACTGCTTGAACTGCTACTTTCATCTTTTTTTTTTACAATTTTCGAACCAAAATTTGGTATTTCTTGTATAACACATTCTACTATAATATCAACAACAGAAGTCATTGCAATAATTTTTGGTTACAAATTTCGTGACTTTATTCACCCTGTGCACCAAATTAGTCGTTAAACCATAACTTAAACAAAAATGTTGAAACCAAGTTAGCCGGTTGCTCTCAACATGTTGAATTTAGCCACGCACCCACACTTAAAAATTTCGGAAAAATGTGGACAGCGGCCAGCAAAAGAAAAATTAATGGCTTCGGTAAAACGAAAGATAAGACCATTTATTAGGAAAGACTAAAAAATACTGTAAGGGCACATCATTTAGTTTTCTGCATGTAACTAAATTAAAACAAAATAAAATTAATATTTGTGATTTTTTCTGCTTTGGAAATTTGAAAACCGTGCAGCACTTTCTGCGACAGTTCTTACATAAATTCATTTTGATTTAATGTGAGGAAGACTTAACTTTGAGTTTTTATGATCTCAACACGATTTAAATGTTATGAAATAATAAATAAACAAGTAGTATCAGTTCAATCTCAAGCCAAGTCCTCAATCAGGCGTAACCGTGATTACTGTAACATACAGTACGTTTACATGCATTCTTCAAGTAAACTTCTGATAAACTTCGAGTAACCAAAATATCATGTAAACGCGCATTAACTTCAGTTTACTTCACGCAAGTAAATCACAAGATTTTGTCAAATCGTAAATAAAAATTATGATCGGCATTGCATTTTGCGATTCTTAGGTTTATTTAAGGGGGGAATCCCGGTTAGCAGGACCAAAAAACCGAATTATTTTTTTTTCGCTTAAACGAATGCTTGGTATTTCAAAAACATGTAGTTATAATCCTAGAGCCGTACCTGAACTGCTTATCTCTGAAACCGCGCACCGCGTGTTTGATCGGCGCCCGGGCCGCCCGGCGCCAATAGATCGGTCGGTCTCCTAGAAAGCTGTAGTTTTGCTTCGAGAAGCAAGATTGGCCCGAAAACAGAAGGCCTTAGAAAAAAATCAGCTCCACGAAGAAGAAGAGGGCTAAATGTATGCTCCTGGAATGGCTGATTAACCATTGGAACCCGAAAGGTATCAAAAACATTGCTTTCTTCCAGATTTCCGGCGCGAAACTTTAAACGCACTTTACTCGAATTCATATTTTTCGAACTTGCCCGATTCATAGTTCAAAAAGTATTTGACCTATCATGTTTATCCAGCGGTTTTTTTGTAAAATATTAATTTTTTTCCAAAATTTTTTTGGTTCACCGACAAACCTTCAAACCCAACTTGAAAAAACTTTTTGAATTTATTGTTTCAGACCTTTGTGTGAGGAGCTACAAATCGGGCAATTTGGTGTATCGTTTTTGGACACGATGCACATATGAGCTTATAAATCGTAATGTAATTTATTAATCAAAATTAATTTTTGTACTCTAAAGTAACCTCAATAAACCACAAAAGTTTTGGAAAAATTTTTTATCTTCTTCATCCCCAAAAAAATCTTGGAAAATCGGTTACTTTTCAGGCTGCTAAACGGGATTCCCCCCTTAAGCTAAATAGCAAAAAGACAAAGCTTAAATGTAATTTCAAGAAAATTTGAAATGAAGTAATTAAAGTAAATTTAGTCAAAAACCCTACTTGAGTTTAGAGTAAATTTCAATTCAAGTACTCAATTATACATGTAAACGTACTGATAGTAAGAGGAACAATTTCAGTTATTGCTGAACTACTATACTACTCATTTTAGCACGTTTCATGAACCACCAAGTAATATAGTAATCTGCGCTCCCTAATAGTCTAGTCAATCTGTTGTCAGTTTAAGTCACAGTGATGTGGAGATTAATACAACGAGTGCAAAATTATTGGTAACTATGGTGTTCAACTTGTTGAATATTGGAACGCTGCCAACACCCTATCAATTATAAATTAAAGGTTTTCTACCAGCGAAATGAGGCCGACTCATACTTAAAAGCGGTAGAAGGAAGAAAAGCGTTATTTAGAGTGTTATTGCTCGAAATATTAAAACAAAGGACAGAAAGACGAAATAAAGAGAAACTATTATAACCTTTACACCAGTGATGTCCAAACCTATGCCCGCGGGCAAGTGAGCTTTTGAGCTTTTAAATTTGTATATGCACTTGTTTGGCTGTTATCGGTTTCCTGTTTTTGCATTTTTTAATTGTTAAAGCATACAAAAGTTTAAAAATCTTCATATTTAAGTAGTTCTGTAAGCAATTGTACAATATCTTAAGATGTACAACCTTTTGCAAACATTTAAAGTTTCTAAATTAAACAAACAGTACAAAATGCTTCTAAAGCTTTTAAGCATTCTTCAAGTTAAGTAGTGTGAGTTTGGCCATCACTGCTTTACACCACCAAATTCAAAATGTTACTATATAAAAACAACCATCTGTTGAGATGACTTTAAATTAAAAATTAAAACTAATTTTCTCCATAGATATCTAATTACTAAAACCACTTATCAATTTATAAAATTGGAGAAGTAGTAATCTCGTTATTCTATTAATACTGATTCCAATTTCACATTCAAATATTGTTTTTAAAAATAATAATTTCGCCAGGAATCACAGGAATTTTAAACACATTAATTTTAATTTAAAAAAAAAAACAGTTATACTAAAAAAATTAATTAAATCAAACAAAAAATCAATACAAAATTGTAAAATCAAAAATATTGTCAGTCTGTATTATGCCAAGTGATAAACTAAATCATCCAAAATTTTTTTGAATTTTTTTTTTTCATTCAATGGGAATGGCCGAAATATTATATCGAAATATTAATTTTACCTTATACAAAATACACATACATATTAATATCCAAACGTTAATTTTCCAAAATTTTCTTTTACTTTCGATATATGTATGGTCGTACTACAAAAATTTTGACGCCAAATATTACAAAAAACACTCACAAATACGATTAGCAATAATTTTTCGAGCTTATCACTGACACAAAAAAACTCAATTAATTTTTTAAATACATATTATTAAAATTACGAATTAAATGAATATTTTAGGTAATGAGTGTATAACTTATTTCTTAATACATACTTATACCGTAAAATCTCTAAATAAAAGGTAGAAAAAAAATTAGATTTTTTAATTGAATTGCAAAAATCTTAATACTAAATTTACGTTTATCGCATTTCGTAAAATTTATCAAAAAATATATATTTTGTAACATATTACGATTCTATTTCTTTTAATTCAATCTTTTATTTTTTGTAAAAAATTTTTATTTTTATAAAAATTTATAATTCCAATTTTTTATGATTTTATTTTCCTTTAATTCCATGATTCCTGTTTTCATTTAATACTATACAACAATGCTGGAAATAATTATTCGTTCCACTCGAAGATGGCAACTGAATTTTGTTAAAATTTTAATATTTTACATAAACTGCTAGAAATTTGAAATAAGCGGTTCTTCCAACATTGCCAAGTGTTATTTATTATGAAAAGTAAATTCATTGATTTGTCAGTAACTGAAAAAACGTATTTTTATGCTATTGTAGGCATCGACCACTCTTTTCCTTAATATCAATAAAAAAAATGTACAATTACAATCGTTGTGGTCAGCGAATGGTTTTTATACGCTTAAAACGCATATTTTTCTCTTGCTAACTTTGAAGACTGCAAATATTTCCAACAGTACGAATCGACTGCAAATTCTATTATGTATTTAAAATAAGAGCAAATATAAAAAATATTGAAAACTTATTTTCTAGTGATATAACAGAGAAGACTTTTCGAGATAAATTCAACATGATTGGCATTTAGGCACTAACAAAGTTCATACTTAAATTATTCGTAGCAAGGGTTTGGATTGTTAAAAGTATAGTTAAAGGCATTGATTTGAGATAAGAAAGAGCGTTTAAATTGCAGAAGAAAAATCATTTTATTGGAAGATATTTCAATGTAAATTAAAATGAAATGACCTAAATCTTTCTTTCATTACTACATACATCTCGACCCAACTATTAAAACAAAACAAAAGTAAACGCTACAAGATAACAAACATTTAAAAATTTTCCTTCTGCATTTTCTTTATAAAAAAACAATCAATCTTCTCTCCAGAATGATAGTATTCGTACGCGAAATAAAAACATATTATACAATGTACAAGCCTTCTCATAATATCGAAATGATCAACAAAAACTATTTTTTTTTCGTTTCTTCCTTACAAATAATAATAACAATTAAAAGGAACTGAATAATATTTTGGTTAATACAATGCGCACTATTGACTATGTTTTAATAATTCTTAATATTTTCTATTTAGTTTGGTTCACCCACAGAGACAAACATACTCGTATTGTTCACAATACACCTTGTTAGTAAATAATAAAATTCTTCAATTTGCTTTCATCTATTGGACGAAATAACTGTAGGAATAGCATTTTAACTGTTTTTAGGAGTTGTTTTGTTTTTGTTATATGGCTAAATAACATTATTTCTCATTTGTTATTTTATTTTCTTACTATTTATTTACAATTTGTAAAATATTTCTTTTGTTTTGTAATTTGAGGCTATTGAAAAACAGATCATGTTTTTGTTTTATACAATATTACCGTTTCGATTGATATATAGTTGTTATATGACATCTGTTTCCGTTGTATTGTTACTATTTTATATTTAATATGTATGTACTATTTTATTTGTTGTGAGCACCAGAAAATTTATAAAAAAATTCTCTTGTTTATTGTATACTGTATAATTGTTTATATCGCAAATGTAATTATTGTTACTAAAAGATCTTAACACAAGGAGAAATCAGTGGGACTTAGTCTTACTACAATTGAAATAAAAACGTCTTTGATGAAAGTTAATATCCTTTTTTTTAACAACGAAATATAAAATAAAACAGGCTATGGGGGAGGTACTTCTTAGAAAACCTGGACAATCTCGAGGGTAAAGATTAACGAAATAGTCAGCTTCTTAAATTCCTCCTATTGGCTTTAGACACTTTTTTCATAATACACTCAGACGATTTCAACCATGATTTCAGATAAGAATCAGGGTTGTGAGTGAATCGAGTCCAACAAAAAACCGGGTCTTACTGGTTGTGGCATCCAAATGACGCAAATTGGAGTGTTACCATAATGGCGACGGTCAACAAATATAAAATTGGAAAATTACAAACGTAAATTACTTGTTTTACCTCTCTCAAAACTCGTCAAATTTGTTTCAGAGTTTAGGTTACATTAAGGGGCTACATCCAGCCAGGAACTTTCAAAAAATCGATTTATTTTTTTGTCATTTTCTGTTAGATACAAGTGTCAAAAATATAGTGTCAAATTTTTGAGACGATTTTCCAAGAAATTTCGTCGTTATACCCGCCCATCTCCACCCCCTGCGGCGTCACTTTTTCGAAGCAGTAATTGCCGTACGCGCTTATTTTACTGCCAGCGCACAATGGACGGATTGTCACCTGACCATAATGCACTATTGTAAGAGTAATATTTACGGATCTTAATCGTTTTGTTTCGGTCTTCAAAATGCACGTTTATCTAGGTTTTGGGGCTTACAAATGTAGTCGAGAAACTGCTTTCTTAGCACAAAGTGCTCGAAACTCTGAACGCGTTTTCTCAAAAAGCCTTTTTTTCAATACGCTGACCGGTTGTAACTTTTGAACCGATAGACCGATTTGTTTTAAAATTTTGCAGGAATACGTTAAAATACATTCTTAATTGCTTCCCGAACGCAAATTTTACTAATAATGAATATTTTTCGAAAAATTTACAGTTAAAGTGACAAATTTTTGACCAAAAATGCGTAAGACTTCAATTTAAAAAAACGAAGATCGGTAATCAACTGTACACACGTTTACCTTTAACAACAATTTTTATTTTATGATTTCAGATTATTGGTTCGTGCTGTGGAGCCTCCATCAGGAAGCCGTGAAAAAAAATCAACATTTTTGATTCGACATAAATAATGTTGTAATAAATCTTTTTTCATGATTTTGTCAGTAAGTTTATTGTCTTATTACGTCTACTTTTTGTTAACAAAAAATCCATCCCATTACTTTTAATTGTACAAAAAAAAAGTCCCCCTGAACTTTCGCTTCAATTTCACACTCTAGATGTAGCCCCTTGAGTAAACAGTACATTAGGTGGGTCTATTGTACCTAACAGATTTATGCGAATATACCTTCCTGTGGCACTGCTCTTCTTCACTTCTTTAAGGATTCGCAGCATAGATTTAAGTGCAAAGTTCTAAAACTCCCCTAGCGCAGAGAAGGCGTCGCAAGTTTACTTTTATCTCCTATTTATTTTTTTAGCACGTTCGAAAAGATCAACGGTCAGAATCTGCTGGATTCCAGTACATGTCGGCATAGAGGGTAACGAAAAATCCGACGAGCTTGCAAAGAAAGGGTCAAATATAGATATAAACATGAGCATGGATAGTGTTCATCCTCCCCTTAACGTAGCGAAAAGCCAAAGTGGAAAGATACTATTTCATCAAAACTTCGGAACGGTGGGAAAATATTACCTATTGTCTCACAACACGAAAACTGAAGCCGAAACTGCATTAAATCAGAACTTCTAGTCTCTTAGAAGATAGTCGATAGAAAGCGCATCCGAGTTATGACCATGAGACTCGTCGCACCATCGAATGAGTTCTGTAAAAGTTGCAGAGACGAGTAGGAAACTGAATCCATAGTGTACCTACTCTAAAAGAACGACGACTCGCCTGTATGAGAGCAAGGTTCTTTGAAAATCTGGAAGACTTAGCCGAGCCAGCACTGGATTTAAATAAATTTTTACAGAGATCTGGATGGTTTTAAGTTCTGACCATGCTGTCTTATTTTCTTTTAAGGGCATTCACAATGACCTCCGAGTGGACTTGGTGCTTCGGGACCAAACGGCCCGCCCTAACCAACCAACCATGTAAGTTCTGGATGAAAACGAAACGTAAAAGACATGGATTGATTAGTAGAAGGCATTCAAAAAGCTATTATTAATCTAATTTATCATTAGAAGTATAGAAATGAGAAGACGGCACAAGAGTTAGTTCAGTTTGTCGAGATGATTGGAAGTGCGATACAAGCTTGAAAACAATGAACAGCTTTATGACGAACGCGAAAGCAGATATACATTTACACATTTATAATTAACGCTATTTCTAATAGAATACGCTACTTTTATATTTTTATAGGTAACGTTTTTTTAAAAAAATTACGTAAGAAGTAATCTGGCTGATACATGCTATCAGCCTTTAGACATTAATAAGCCAAGAAATAAAGAAAACAAGTGAAGAGAAAACAGACGATAGAATTGAGTACAAAATATGTACGGGATATACACGACGCCAGTAGCTAACTATTTGGTGCTACTATAGAGGAAGAGTCAAAGGAATTTAACTTTTCTTTATTAAAAGCGCTGATCATGTTAAAAAATATTTTTAATATTTCTCACTTCGCTCGAGTTTTAAACGATTGATTGAAATTCGATTGAATTTTTGAGAGGACCGAATTACATGATTTGCTTTCAGATCAAAAAGTTAAATAAAAACAACAAAATTTTAGTCGTTTTGCGAGCGAGATGTTTTAATAAGGTCTACAGTTAAACCTATCTATAGCGCAGGGTGTAACTATGTAGGCGTGTATAATGAAAACCCCTTAATAGCATTTCTAAAAAATTTCCGCTTTTAAGAGGTGGACGTGTTTGAAGCAAATTGATGCTCGAGACTGGAAAAAGTGTCCGTAAAGGGAGGTTTTACTGTATATACTTTGTATTACAAAATTATCATTATGACGACAGTAAATATAGCGAAGTGTTTTATGTGGCACTTATAAGGCAGACCACAACAGCCTTTTATTTAGATAAACGAAAACTTTGAAATATAAAACAACTGCAGAAACTAAATGCTCGCACGTAGTGGTGCGGAAAATAATTTAGAAATTCAAACAAATAGATTCTGTAGGACAAAAGTTATCGGGATGTTCAGAAAATGTACACAGAAGTGATGAATATATTTAAGGGCTGCAATCATTTTAAAAATATGAACAATATATATGTTGTGCAAAATCGTTAAGTAACAGGAAAGAAAATTCAATCTTGTATAGTTTGATTTTTCTGTTTCAAATCAAGGACTACATATGTATACAAAATGAGATTACACGGAAATCTTTGCTTTGAAAACAAAATTAAGCAAAACATTTTCAAGACGCAATCATCGAAATTTGTTCAATTTTAGTACAACAGAGTTCTTTCGCGGGATTTAAAACTTTTATTGTGTGGCGCGAATAAAACAAGTAAATGAGGCAAACGACAGGAGAACATTGTGTTAAAATAATATTATTACAAAGAGATAATAAAAAGGCTTTAAAAACGCGTATAAATTGATCAAAATGTCGCCAATGCCAATAGAATTGCTACCTCGTCAAACACCCATCAAACAAATATTTGAAGTTTATAGTTATAAAAGTGAAGAAATTAAGAGAAAAAGTAAAATAAGCAGTCTTTGTTAAATAGGCATTTTCATAAAAGCACTTTACTATGTACATAAATGATTTGTGACATTTCAGCAAATATTGCAGGACGGGGGAAAATTCATTCTCTTTTTCTTGGCCTACTAAAGATGCGGTACTGGACGAGATTCTAAATTATCACTTCTAAAAGAACTAGCTATAAAAGGAATATTTTATCGAATTTTGATTGTAAGTGAATGGCAAATTATTGATAATTCAATTTGAAGCCATAATTTTTTGTTTGTAAACTACTATTTGCATTGAATATGAAGTGTTCATATCTGAGTAGTTACAAAAACTAACACTATACAATATTTCTTACAATTATCTGATATTAATGTATTTCTACTTTAAGTAATTGGTTCACATTACATTGCATATGACATAGAAATCAATTTGTATTTTTTTTTATACTTTTAAAATCCGTAATATAATTGTTGTTAGTAAACAAAAAAAAGAAAAGTAAAATGCGATCAAAAAGCAAAATAAATAATCTTTTTGTTCAATAATTACATTAACGATAATATTTTCATTTGTGGTTTTCCGGTATAATTAAGGCAACTGTTAAGTAATATACTTTTTATCATATTACTAAATAAAAAAGTTTCAGGTTTTATTGTTGACTCCTAAAAACAGCATATTAAATACGTAAAAGGCTCATTTTTGTGAGTTTCCTTCCTCTTCTATTGTATCCGTTTTAAATACATTTATTTAAGTATTCTCAAAGGCAATCAAAAACAAAAATATTCACGGAAACTAAAAATTTTCTCAATCTAAGAATTAAAATTTATGAAATTGTTGTCAAAATAATCGTCACAATTACACTTTTTTACTACGAAAACATAACAAAATCCAGAAAAAAAAACTTAAACTGTAAACTTAAAACAAACATTTATGTTATGATTAGAGTAATAATGAAAAAAGACAAACGAAACATATAAAAACATCAAAAAACATTAAAAAGAAAAAACTAAAACTGAACTTGTTTTCTATACTTTGCTTTTACAATTTACATTTCAATGTTGTAAAATTGTAAAAATTAATAAAGAAACAAGTTAAAACATGAAAATTTAACAAAAATAAACTGAGCAGAGTAATCAATTATCTACAACTGTTTATATTTTATATGGTGTGCTTCGTTCAGACTTTGGAACTATTGAGAGTTTAGACAATTCCTTTTTTCTTTAAAATATGAATTTGTTTTTCCTTAGCGTGTCTAGTGGAATTTCCTTTTTTTGCTTCCACGCTTTTTGCCAGAAGATTTTTTCTTTCGTTTGTTTCCGCCACTGCTGCTCGGGACACCATCGTCTAAAATTCGAATGTCTCCAATGATTTCATTACCAAGAGTACCTACGACAAGCAATTAAAAAATTAAGCAATTAAGTAAGGCTGTTCCTATAAAAAAAATTTTTTTTAAATAATATTTTAGGAGCTTTCATATTGTCATGGACGTCTAGGAATATGATAATTTTGTTAAAAACTTACCTAACGTTGTGAGTTGTCTTTGCCTGTGCTTTTCAGCTTTCGTAACGGGAAGCCTTGTTAGGTATGCTTCTTCGTACTCTTGTCTTTCCTTTTGAGCTTTTGACAAAATCTGTTGTGCTCGAGAACCAGACGAAACTTCTGTGGGAACGTCAAGATATTCTTCCTTTAAATCTTGTATAATCGATGACCTACAAAACAAAAAAAAAACCAATTAAAACATTCGAAAAATATGAAAACCACCTGAACGTACGTTAAAGCCTTCTTTCTTGCTCGCTCCAACAATTTCCTTTCTCTATCCGCTTTTGTGTCTTCATCATCATATGGCACAGATGTTAATTTTGGTGGAACATACACTCCAGTTTTTGATGTCGATGATTTATTTTTACTTGATTTTTCTTCTTCTTCTGATTCAGATGATTCCGAATTTGATTCATTTCCAGGAACGTTTGACGTCAGATTGCTTGGATTTGGCTAAAAATGTTCATCAAATTTATATAATAATTTATCAATCAGGCAACCTTAACAAGTACCTTAAAAGAAATTGGATCCGAAGAGCTTGTTGCGCCTGTAACAGCAGTTTTAACCAATTTGTCTATTTGATACCTCAACTTATAGTCGATGGGTCTTATCTTTTCTAAAACAGTGCGAATTTCAATGAGTCTGTCTATTGATGGATCGCGTTCAATAGTTTGTCCTAAAAAAACAAAATGTTTGCAATGTGAAAAATTTTTGTATTTAAAATACAATTATTTACCTGAGCACTTTCGCAACACAACATATGTTAAATTAATTAAATAATTAAGTAACATGTGATATTTTATCTCCAAAAAACTAAGACCATATTCTGTTGATATTTCACCAGTCTTAACTCTCTGCAGCATGCCTTCAACCAGATCTGACACTTGTTTTACATTGTTATTCATTTCACCTAGCAATTGTAAAGCTTGTGGTAAGTCCTGTTGGACATCGTAGTCGTCCAAAGCCTACAAAAAATTTAATTTCGTTATTTATAACAATTTTCGGTTAATAAAAGTTTGATTTCTCTTCAGTTTTATTTAAATACATGAATATTTCCTTTTACGTTATAGAAAGATCGGCTCGAAAGTGTTGTGTTTTGTATTCTAAAAAAGCTTAAGGGGTTAGAGGCCACTCTAGGATTTTCAAAAAATTGATTTTTTTTATTGTCTTAAAAAATAGTTTAACCCCAAAATAAAAAACAAAACGTTTTGTGCGAAAAATTAAATTTTTTCCTTCGAAATTCGAGGCCGCCGCCGAGCGCGTCAAACCTGTTCCGAAGCGACTATCTACGACGAACTCGCTTGGGCAAAAGGTACGGCACAATAGGGCTTGCCTATTTCTCCAAAAGGTCTCTATTTCGTTAGTTTAGGGTCAGCAAGCACACAGTAAAGAACATCTCTTCTTCCCAAACGATAATTTTTGCGTGTTTTTCGAAGTTTTTCGCGGTTTTTTACGGTTTTAGTGTAACGTTTAAGTTGAAATGAGTGACCAACCAGTACACCCTGGTAAAAAAGGTACGAAAACCTCGCATCCAACACGGCATCGGATAGGCGTGATAAAGCGACCAGCAAATTGATTCGAATCTGAGGGAGTCAGTGCTTCCGCGAAGAAATTGAAGGACTGCAACGAGGAATTCGATGTCAATAGAGAATTCGGCTATCGAATCTTCAATTTACTCGCTGTTTTTACCGTCATTGCCCGTAAGGTCAAAACGTGCGGATCTGAGATTTCGTTCCAAGAAAGAAGTCCTCGTGGTTTAGGCTTCAAAATTGTGATCGCTTGCCCGAAATGCACCGATGTGGATAAACAAAGCATATGAAATCCTCAAGCGGAAAGACAGTGTTAGATATCGCTGTTTGTAATTTCAATGGCAGCCGCCTCAGGACTCTTCGGCAAATATTCAAGGTGATGGGGATGGAGATTGGCCCCCCACTCATACAACTTATGCATTGAAGCCGACGTGAAACCGGTCCAGCGCGCCGAGTCATCTCTGAGCGACGCGGTAAAAGAGGCTCACGCACTCAATCGATCAACATCAGGAAGGAAGCAGATGACGAATTTTTAAACATCGGCGAACAGCTTTATGGTCCCGGCATTGCAGACTAATGGTAAACATTTTTTTACCACAAATTTTCCATTTTTACCCATAGAAAACTATTCTTAAAAATTTGAACGCGTTTTTCTCGAAACACAGTTTTTCAAAAATGGCACGCAGCATAACTCGAACAATTATCATTATTTTGACTTGAAAAATTTACGAGATGTTAACAATATTCTAGAGAACACCGTGCGGAATTTTCGATAACATAATTTGTTGATTTTTAATTAACAAAAAACATGCCTTCTTTTAACTAAAAAATTAAATTTTTTTTTTCAAAAATCAATATTTTTAAAATCCCATACGATGTTCTCTAGCAAAAAGCCTCTAGATAATGTGATTTTTTTATTTTTCTCCAGATTCAAATTTGCTCCCTCAGTGCTGCGTACCGCGGAGCCCTGAAAGCAAAACATGGCCCAGGAGGATGTCTGTAGAGCCGCCATTTTGCTTTTTTACTGTGTGAACAAGTTTTATATGCAAAAATTACGTTACAAAAACTTTAAACGCGTTTCTCTCAAAATCACGTTTTTGGAATTGGCTCCACACTTTTCTCGAAAACTACTCAACGGATTTTAATAATCCAAAAACCATTCGATTCGTAATAAAAAATACTAGTAACTAAACCTTTAAAAATATTATGTTACACACCCCTATTTTTTTATACAGGGATAGTTTGCCCTCAAAATATGGATTTTTTTTTTGATTTTTCAGAAAAATGTTTATAAAATGATAGTAAAATATTTTTTAGGTTTAGTTACTAGTATTTAGTCTTAATTCCCGTTTGAATTTTTATTCTATCTGTTACAGGAAGCCCAAAAACTATGGAGCCGTTTAAAAAGTATCTTTTGGAAGACGCCCTCTGCAGTGGTCAAAATTTACTAAGACTGCAAAACAAAATAATTTTTTTATATTCTTAATATGTTTTATAAAATTCCCAAAAGGAATCAGTTCAATAAATAAAATAGTCTTTTCACACAAAAATTAAAAAGTGGATTTTTTTTTCAATTATGAAGAGAAAGGTCCCCTTTAGGCAGTATTCTACTTTGAAACTTTGAAAAAATCGATTTGTTTTTACATTTTTCGGAAGTAAAAATATTTAAGAATATTCTCTCAAAATTTTAAAAAGATTCAAGCAGTCTAAGTGTATTTTTCCGCCCCTCAAACGTAACTACCTCAGCTCGCTAATTCCACGCAGTGACCCACCCACTCGCTGACTTTGAACGCGTTTATCTCAAAACTACTTTTTTACACCGCTTGGTGCTAAAATTTCCGAAAGTACTGAACCGATTGTTATAAAATTTTAACCACATATTCTACACACCTATACCAACCGGCTGAATTAGAATTATTTAAAATTCTATAAATGTACAATAAATTTTGATTTTTACAAATTTTTTATGGCAAAATTCAGTGAAAAACATGCAATTTTTTATCTTGCTTTTTTTAAAAACTGTCTGTTTGAGATGGCTAGTTTTTAAAATTTCTACACCAGCGAAGACCCACCTACTAATCGAAGAGTTGTATTCAAATAGTGTTTTTGTGCGTTAAAAGTGCATAAAATATATAGGGCATTTCCACGCGTGAGTTACGGACGTTGGTACGCTAACTTTCGCTACTTGACCTATTTCTTTCCTTATATGCTTTAATTTGCAAATATATTTCTGCAGAATTGTGTACATTAGAGTCACAAAATTCCAAAGCCACCTTATTTTTTTTTAGTTACAGGGAATAATATTGTTAGTTTTATATAATTACAGGTCATTTCCACGCGTGAGTTACGGACGTTCGTACGCTAACTTTCACTGTACTTGACCAAAACTAGTATTATTTCCGGGAACTAAACAAATAATATGGCTTCGGAATTTTGTGACTCTTATGTACACAATTCTGCAAATTAAAGCACATAAGGCCAGAAATAGGTCAAGTACAGTGAAAGTTAGCTTTCGAACATCCGTAACTCACGCGTGGAAATGCTCATAATACTTTTTTTAATGTATTTCAAGACTGATTTATAAAGCCTAACAAACTCCACATCAATATCTTCATTCATACTCTCTTACATTCATAAAAATAGCCTTTTTTCGAGCGCCCAAAGTAGAATACTAAATTTGACGTCCTCGCAATATAACATAAAGTAAATGTGACTTTTCCGTACTATCTGTTCCTTTACTTTCTTGTGGGACAGTTCAAGTATATAGTACAATTTCCCTACAATAAGCTAGTAAAAAGTTTTCATCAAAAAAAGATCGGACTTCTCTAGGCAAAGTTTCCACCTGACCACTTAACGTCTATGAGCTTTTGTTAGTTATATAATTTTTGTCATGGCTTGAGCATATGAGTCGCCTTAAGTAAAATGCCTGCAGAAAACAACAAGAAACCTGCTGCATAGTGTGAGAAGCTTTAGAATGCAATAAAAGCACATAAAATTTGCAGTAGCTTCCTAATAAAGTGAAGTGAAACTAGCCGACTTTTAGTTAAAAATAATACAAAAAACAAGAACTATAGTTAGTAGAGGTCAGTGATGGGCAGATGGTGATTATTCGAATAATTTTTTATTTGTTTGTTAAAATTTATATCAGTTAATCGCAAATAAATTATTTGTTATTTGGTGGTCCTTATTAAATAAATTTTTGTTATTTCATCGTGCGTTAATTAATAACCAAATAAGTATTCGTTATTGGATGTTATTTGTTATTTGGTGCACCTTATTGGAATTTTAAATAATTATTTCTTATTTGATCGTTCGTTGTTTGTAATCAAATAATGATAAGGAAATAATTATTGTTATTCGGTCGTTCCTTATTTGATAATCAAAAAATTATTCGAGCTGAATAATTGATCGTTAGATAATCCATCTTTTTGGAATAACTAAACTACTCAAAACAATTAAGGGAACAAAAAAAATATCTAAAATTTTTAGTGATTTTTGACGGTCTGTATAAGTGAGAAATAATCGTATCGAGGATCTCTAATTTACCAAGTGACTAATGCATAATTGTGAGAACAGTCGAAAAAAAAATGATTTTTCCATTTTTATGAAGATTACACGATGTTTGAGATCACAATTCTTGTTCCTTTAATATTTTCCAAAACTTTGACCGATCGAGCCAAAAGAACCGTCCAATAGATCGATCTGCGGATTTACAGGGCTTATGGACATACAGTGTAAAAATTCCTACAAACCTTAGCCTTCCTATCAGTATTTGCAAAGATGCGGTCAATTTACCAAAACAAGGAAAAAAGTCACTTTTTTTGACTTTTTCAAAATTGAAATTACGGATAAAAAAAAATTATTATTTTTCATGTCTTGACGGATTCTTTTAGGAAATTTATTCCAGTTTCCGAAACTGCCCTTAAATTTTCTGTACGATCATTGGTTGCTGAGATATCGATGGTTGAATAGAAAAGTGTCCTTTTTCGTTTAATATCGGATATCTCCGCGACAAATCGACGTATCAAGGATTTTAAAAAAGATAATTAAAGCTGAATTAACAGGCTATCTAGTTCATAGGGTGGTCAAATAAAACAACAATTTTCGGAGTCCGTGGACCAAAAAAAACATGACTAAAAACTTTAAAATTTGTTTCCGCTATTCCTTTGGATTGCGTGAGCACCGTGGCCTTTAAAATTTTTTGGCTGAAAGTTTCAAAAACTAGAGTTCTGGTGCTTTAAGATGTTTTTTTCAGATCCTCGATACGATTATTTTTCGCTTATACAGCCCGTCAAAAATCACTAAAAAATTTAGATTTTTTTTGTTGTTCCCTTAATTGTTTTGAGTAGTGTATTTATTTTTTTGCAATGCAATTAGGATTATCTTAGTTTTTTGTGGTTCCTTTTATAGAATCCCTAAATATATTTGTCTACTAAATGTTCAATTATTTAGAATCGAATAACAAATTATTATTTGCGAATAATTCATTACATAACGAATAATTATTTGATTATCAAATAAATTATTTTAATTTAAATAAGTAGCACCAAATAACAAATCATTATTTGCAAATAATTCTCCAAATAATAATTGTTGTATTCAATAAAATTTTTAGTTGGTTTTTTAGCTCTTAGCGAATAATAAAATAGTTTTTCAAGAAAAAGTTGAGCCGACTTCACAAAAAGCGCTAAAAAGCATAAAATAATTTTTAATTTTATATCTATTACGACATTTTGAAGTCGGTAAAAATCAAACAAACCAAACAACTACAACAAAAATATTTAATCGTCATTTCTTATGATCCCGTAAACTGAAACGTTCAGGTAGTATTATGTATTATTTTCAATTGTAGTTCTGTAGTTTTTTTTATTTGTTTAATTTGCACCGACTTCAAAATGTCGTAATAGATATAAAATTAAAAATTATCTTATGCTTTTTAGCGCTTTTTGTGAAGTCGGTTCAACTTTTTTTGAAAAACTATTTTATTTATCACTTTTTAATGTCTTCTACTCTATGCAACGAAGAAAGAACCATCCAAATCGGTCCACGCGTTAAGAAGTTAGGTTTATCCCCCTACCCTACCTTCATTTCACTAAATTTTTTTTCGTATGGTATCAATCAAGGAATTTACTCTACCGAACAGAAAAGGAATCATCAAAATCGATCGACACGTTACGAAGTTATGCCCGGTCAGACATAAAAAAAATACACGTCGAACTTAGAATCTCTTTGTTTTTCGGAAGTCGGTTAAATAATGCCCATCTCTGGTAGAGAATGTACAAAGGTAGTAACATGTTTTATTGGATAAAGTAATATTTTAAAAAATATATAAAGCAATTAGTAAACATGTCTCATATAGTACGAGAGCTAGCAACATCGTGAAAACAAGAATTCCAGGTAGGCTGGTTTTTTGATATCCACTCTTTTTCACTATCACGGTAGGCATGGGGACAGTCTGGCGGGCATGACGACAGTCTGGCGGGCAGGAGGACAGTCTGGCGGGCAGGAGATGTTTACCTGGGAGCGTAACACTAATACAGGTAAAAATATTAATTTTAAAATCATTTTAGGTACATTATTTTTTTTTAAATTCATTTTTATTAATTTGCAGCAATACCAATTTATTATTGCCAGACACTTTCGTTGTTGATAACGCTGTGCCAGATAATTTGTTTGTAATTAAAAAATAATTATTTTTAAAGAATTTCAGTATGGCTGAAATTTTAATCTGCTGTTAGTCACCATCAAAAGATGTAAAATTATTTTGCCAGACAATAATTTGGTTGTTTAATTAGGAGCCAGACCGTTTAAGGAGGAACCCACCTTGAAGGTTTCAAAAAATATATTTCTTCATTTTTTTTTGTGCATAAATTTGTTCCTTTTAGTGTCTAGAATAACCCTCTAAAAGAGTTTATTGATATTCGAAGTCATATCAAAGATACAAGAGGAATTGTGGGGCCGGTGGCGGAAGTTATCATAGAAAAAAAACAGTACCAAAAATTTTAAACGCGTTTTTCTCGACACCACATTTTTCAAACTGAGTTCCAATTTTTCTCGGGAACCATTTAATGAAATCGATTAAATCTTTTTCGACAATGTGTAAAACTGTTTTCTCTATCGTGTAGCATAGGATTTTGTTGATACTACCACGATAGTGAAAGAGAGAGGATATCAAAAAACCAGCCGACCTGGAATTCTTGTTTTGACGATGTTGCTAGCTCGTGTACTATTAAGAGCTAGGCTTGAGAATGGAACGACATTCTTTGTGATGTAAATATAACGACTTTTAGCTAAGTAATTTCTTTAAAACAAAAATTGTTCGAATAGAGATTCCAAAGGATACATACTTCCCCAAGGGGAGGATTTATCTAAAGGAAAGTTCAGGTTTATGTCAGAATGAACCTACGAAATTTGTTCCAAGTCGAAAGTTCATACTCTCATGTCTAGGCAAGTGACTGACAATGAGACAAGTTCTGAAATTGGAACTACATGTTATAAGAAATGAAGTGGATATGCTGTAAAAACAATCTTATCTCATTGCGCTAGCTAACTGGCTATCGACAATTCGAATATGTGCAGAATATATTTAAAGCAAATTTATTAAGACAAAACATCGATTTTATATTGGTTTGAAATTTAGAAATAGACTGGTTAGAAACTCGAAATGAATATAAAGGTTCCGCAGGTCCCTCAACAGGAAAAGAAAGTTTTCTGATGAGGCTATGAGTTTGCTTGACAAGCAAATACTTCTGAAATGACTAGCGCTATCAACTTAAAATTTACAACACTTTCAGAGCTTCTTTTTCTGCACTCCAGGCCAATACTGACAAATATTTTGGTTTTTTTTTCAAGAGATATTGTTTTGACACCGGCAAGCGGGGTACGAGATTTACTTTTATTTAATGATATATTGTTTCTGAGTCCTATTTTGTTTCGAAAAATCAATCTACGCACGAGTTCTCATCTTTTCCACCCTATAACAAGTTTAAATTCCTTTAAACTGGTTTAATTTTAATGCACTATAGTCCTTAACAATTAGGAAGTGGTGGTGGCTGCCATTTGTGGAATATGTTATGTTATATAAGAAAGAGCGACTGAAATCTAATCAAGAAAGAATCAAGAGCTTAGGTAGGAGTATTACAAGCTGCACTTCTGATAAGTGGAGAAAGCATAGAGAAGCGCAATTTCCTTTTCTACATGCTTTAAGGAAGGTATTGGAGATTATCCTTTATTCGATTTAAAACACAACAATCAAAAAGCTCAAAGGCCTTATACAAAGATGGTAGAAGTATGCACAATAGGTTGGCTTACAACTAAAAAGAAGCAGTATAAAAATGAAATAGAAGGGAGTTAGCTAAGTGCAACAACAATGTTAACCAGATAGCATTACCTAAGCTAAAGTATTAGTAACGTCAACTCAGCTCGGTAAAAAAATCGGGTTTCTAAGAAGAATCAGAAAATCGGTGTCGGTACTTACAGCTATCAAGATTTACAACACAATAGTGAAGCCACATTTTGAGTATTGTTCGTCAGTGTTGTTCCTAGTATCCAGTGGAATAATGGACAGGCTTCAGAAGCTTCAAAATATGGGAATGAGAGCGATTCTTCAATGTAATAGGTATGTGTCTGTTAAGGGTATGCTGGAGTCGTTGATGTGGATGAGGGTGCGAGAACGAATTGTGCTGTGTTACTGTTGATTTTTAAAATGAAAAATGGGTTACTGCCTGAATATTTGAGTGATTATTTAGTTTATACAAGTGAGGTGCAGCCATATAACTTGAGACGAGTGTATGAATTTAGGTTAGTGAACTTTACTACAGCAAGGACACAAAATTCGTTAATTTACAAAGGTTTGAAAATGTATAATAGGCTTAAATATAATGCAAGTGTAGTAAATATAAATAACTTTAAGAAGTTTTGTATAGAATTTATAAAAAATAAGTGAGATACACTAATTAATGATTAAGAATGAATTTTTGAGCTCTATGTAAGTTAACTCTTAAAAGTATGTATGAAAAGTGTGCCTGTTGTTGTTAAAGCATTTACATATTGCTAATAAATTATTATTATTATTATAAATTCGAGATACACTACTTGAAAAATAATAGTAAGACTGCAAAGCCCAAGGCGGCGAAGATTGCGATGAGCGAACTTGTGAGAAGGAGAGGTAAAGGAAGAAAATCCTAAGATGAGTTAACTAGATAATAAATATTAATAGAAAGGTAGGGGAGATCAGAAAAAGCGGAAAAATGAGTGGCTCAAAATAGATAGGCAAAGGTAGTCGATTCTATAAGCGAACCGCCTAAACCTGGAAGGATAAATCCATATTACGGGACCGGCAATAGCAGCAACCTGGCTCTCACCGACCTGGAGAAGCTGAACCTACAGAACAAGTAGATCTTTCCTGTCTTTCTTGCTTTAAAATTGTCAGAAAATATGAAAATTATCGGTGCATGTAGAAATGCGAGTTAAAACCTTAAGACAATAAATGAAAGCCTTTCCTTATTAGTTAAAAATAAACGCACATCTTCCAATGAAAAAATCACATTACTTGTCTTAAATACATTACATTACGGAGGAATTCACTAATAAGGAACAATTGATTTTATAAGTGCTCTATCCACTAGGGTTAGAAAGGAAATACTTTGTGTACAGCAAAATGCTTTGTTCGTTTAAAATTTAATATTGTTTGACAAAGCTCCTCAATGGTATCGTAAGAATTATTACCATCAATCAAGGTAATTTTATCCGAACAAAACTAGGAAGGTTATCGGTCGTCCTTTAAAAGTTTTTGTTTTCTTTCAAAGTAAATAATATGTATATGACATTGGTCTTAGCATTTCGAAAATAAAAAAACTAAATCCAAGGGCTGATGAGCTAAACTCATCCGAAGAGCACAATTCCCAGTCCATCAAAATTGTATTCCAGACATATCGTCCACCTCCATCAATATATCGGAGTTCAATTGGACCAACAGCATGAAAAAAGCTGAAAAAGTAAAAAATCACCAAAACCTGCCTGGGTGCCGCGAGGGTAGAACAATGATTGAACCAGCAAATCCCATGAATACGTAAGCCGTAAGCTACCAGAGAGGTATCACCACCTCGGTCCAGGCCAAAAATATCAGTTTCCACTGCAGAACAGGATACCGGAGAATGGGGCAGTTTGGAAAAAAAAGTCGCAAGCGAAAAAAATAACAAAATAGTCCACTCCTTGCTCTCACCAGGATTAAATAACGGCAGGGAATCATGCAAAAATAAAAGAGTACGACACACATAAACGCGAATCGCAATCGCAAACTGACAACAAAATCGATAAAATCATTTTTTGCCATTCTTTTCCGCGCGGGGTTGTTCGTGCTGATGCTTTTTTTCCACCACTCGGAGATTTTTTTCACATCCGAATTCAGCGGATGGCTGGTTCACTTAAGCTGCCATACATGACGACTATGTGGGGGTTGGGGCCCATCACACATTGAATCTCCCTATACGACAGGGCATTGTACATGATAACCTCAGCGCCCCGGTACCAGCAATAGCCCGCATCGCCCACCACCCCATTAACCAGGATACAAGCGTGTTCCCGCACTTCCTTTCGAGCATTTTGACATTTCTTAAGAAAAGCACGAGACATAACCAAAAACAACGCTCACTCCCCCGTACACACAACACAAGGCGAACGAAACGAATCCATTTCGGAAATAATATCAAAACTGCAGAAATTGCCATTTCTTGGCTGATAGAACCACCCCAAAAACACTTCCACCCAACCCCTACACGGGGGGCCAATTGCAAAAATGGTTGACATAAAAATTCCGCGAGTCCAATTTTTCCACTGCCACCAAACACTTTTTTCAAAACACATTTTTGTTTGTTTATATCACGTTTTATCAATATATTTCATACTGATGCGTTTCATTATTACCTGCACCATATTTAACAACACTTTTTGAACAATTCTTCACTCAAAATTGGCCATAAATTTAATAAAAATTAGGAGAGTCCACGTGCGCGAATTCTTTTCTTTTACAAATGCGAGCGATCATTCATTTTTATTCGGCGTTTCGGGCACTTCTTTTGTAATTCAATTTTTTCGCGAGGCGCTGGGAATGTGTTGGTGTATATTGTATGTAAACAAATCATTTGATTGGAATAGTAGTTGTGAATGGAGCACGCTGCTCGAAAATGTTTCTTGCAACAACATTGCATATGCGTTCGGTTATTTCTGTTACCGTTGCAAGTTTAGCAACAAGTGGTTGTACAAAAAATTTTTTCTTGGAAAATAATTGATTCAGTGCGATTAAAAGGACAAATTTAATATTTTATTATAATAAAGATAAGTAATAAAGTAGTAATAAATAATTATATCCACAGAATTCCAGAAAAAAAAGTCCAAACCGAGTGAAGAAATTTTTAAAGTTTCCCTATTGTCGAAATTAATTTGCAGCTGGCAATACTCATGATGAGCCGGAATAGCTGCACGAAAATGAAACTTTAAGAACTGTCAATCCACTGTCAAACGTTTAATTGTTTCAACTGCACTTTTTGAGAAAATGTAAGAAAAATTTGTATAAAACGAATGAAAGTAATGTCAGACAACGAGTACGAGAGGTTTGAGATAACAGACTATGATCTGCAAAACGAATTTAATCCCAACCGACCACGGAGACGGACAACGAAGCATCAGCAGATTTATGGTAATTGTTGTGATTTAGCTTGGACTTGTTCTTACTTTCCTTCTAAATCAGGAATTTGGGCTGAGGATAGTGAAAATGAGGATGAAGAGGAGCTTTCGTCAAGGCGGAGAGGACGCAAAACGAAAGACTATTCTGCTCCAGTCAGTTTTGTAGCTGGAGGGATCCAACAAGCTGGAAAGAAAGATGATGACGATGACGAGGAAGAGGACGATGATACACAGATTACCGACGAAGGTAAGAAGTGTTTACGCCTTTCCAAGCTGTTATACAATGTCCGTCTTGCAGAGGATGAGCGACCTTCGTTTGGTAAAAGAGAAATTAAAAAAGCCTCATCGTCGTCTGAATCAGAATCTGAACCGGAAGTCAGACCAACATTACCTGCCAGACATGCTGGTTTTGGTAGTAATCAAAATAGGCCACCACCCGCAACTGGTGGACATTTAGGAAGATGGGAAGCACACACAAAAGGTATCGGGGCAAAATTGCTGCTTCAAATGGGTTATAAGCCAGGAAAAGGATTGGGAAAAGATTTACAAGGTATTGCACAGCCTGTAGAAGCTCACATGCGTAAGGGAAGAGGTGCAATTGGTGCTTATGGACCAGAAAAAGCTGCAACATCTGCAAGCTTGAAGGTAAACATTTAATTTGTTTTAGGGAGGTAATTCAAGACTAATTTAAACTTTTCAAGCAACAAATTCCAGCAATTGACGAAGATGAGCGGGAAGCTAAGGAATTTAAAGATAAAATGAACTTGTGGAAGAAAGATGGAAAGCCTGATAAAACCAAGAAAAATCGGTATTACTATAGAAGCGTCGAAGAAGTCATAGAGAAGGGCAAAAGATCAAATTTTAGATCGGACAAGTTTAGGTTGGTTTAAAGACTTTTCTCTTCACACAAGTTTTTCCTAATTTAATCTATATTTTAGCAACAAACTGAGCAATGTAACAGTTATCGATATGACTGGGCCCGAAAGGAGAGTACTGAGTGGGTACCACGCTTTAGGACAAGCCAAAGTCTTAGATGAGGATCTTTACGAACATCGTCAAGCGAAGAAGTGCACTAATTTTACCTTGCCGGAGCTTATGCACAATTTAAACTTAATCGTTGATATGTGCGAGCAGGAAATTATTTCGATAGATAAAACGGAAAGAGAATCCCATGACAAGCAAAAGCAGCTTCAGCATGAAAAGGAGAATTTAAGAAAAATTGTCCGACTGGAAAACGATCACATCGACACCTTAGAGAAGGCTTTGCAACTTGTCGAATCCCTGACAAACCCTGAAGAGAAGCTTACACTCGCTAAAGCGGAACAAGTATTCGTTCGATTGCAAACAGAGTATTCCGCCGAATACAAAGAGTTTGGATTAGGCGATTTGGCAGCTGGTGTTATAGCTCCACTTGTCAATCAAGAGATAAGTGTTTGGAAACCATTGGAAAATCCAACACATTTCGTTCATATTATAAAAAAGTGGCGCTCTATTTTAGGCATGCATCAGTCTGAAACTAGAAATGTTTTTGATCCGTATTCATCTCTAGTTTGGGCAGGCGTTATGCCTACTTTTCGTGCAGCTGCTACCGAATGGAATCCTAAACATCATCAGCCAATGGCAGCTTTATTGGATGCCTGGGCACCTCTTTTACCTACTTGGATATTAGATAATGTTTTAGAACAAGTAATTTTGCCCAGACTTTCGGTTGCCGTACAAGCTTGGGATCCACTCACCGACACTGTACCAATTCATGTTTGGATTCTACCTTGGAGTGGTATTTTGAACCATAAAATGGAGGTAATTTTCACAGTGAAGTTTTTGTTTTATGAAGCACTAAAAACCAAATTCTTTTCAGGAATTTATTTATCCTATGATTCGCGAAAAATTAGGAAATGCTCTTCAAGCTTGGGTGCCACAGGATCGATCAGCTAGACTTATGCTTACTCCGTGGAAAGCAGCTTTTGTTGATGGTGAAATGCAGAGTTTTTTGCTTAAGCATATTGTGCCAAAACTGCAAATGACACTAACTGAAATGGCAATTAATCCGCTTCAACAGGATTTAGGTAAGGACATGATCTCAATTTCTAATTTCTCACCGCATGATATTGACAAACAAATCTATTTCAGAACCTTGGAATCAAGTGTGGGAGTGGCACGAATTAATATCTCCAATTATAATGGCGCAATTACTCGATAAGTTCTTCTTCCCTAAGTGGACGCAAACCTTGGTGCTTTGGTTAAATCAGCAACCAAACTTGGATCAGATTTCTCGATGGTACACCGGTTGGAAGAGTCTTTTGTCTGATGATGTTTTACAACAAATTAATACCAAGGAACACTTTCGTCGAGCCTTGGAACTTATGCATCGTGCTACAGCGGCAACAGCTGTTACTCCAGAAATACCTGTAGCACCGGTTCAACCTCAGCCACAACCACAACCGCAGCCCCAGCCTCAACCGCAACTTCCGCCACAAGCCCAGTTAATTACACATCCGCCGCCTGCTTTAATGGACCTACAGATACCGCCACCTCAACAGCTTGAATTCAAAGAGCTTGTATCGCAACGTTGCGCTGAGCGTGGCATTATTTTTGCACCAATGCCCGGCAGGAGAGAATTCGGTAAACAGGTGTACAGAGCCGGAAAACTTTTCTGTTACATCGATCGTGCTGTGCTTATGGTCAGTGATGGTAGCTTTACTAGTTGGACACCGACATCATTGGGATTGCTTTTGGAGAGAGCTGTTAGTGGTTGAAACAAACCGTGTTGAGATTTAAGTAATATAAAAAAATAAATAAAAAAAATAAAGATTGATTAACACACAAAGTTTTTGAAATTTAAAGATTATGTAAAACCAGAATATATTAGATTTCAACAAAGGTATAGTGTTTGTGTGCCAGGGGCCAAGCAATGTTTGGCTGGTCATGATTACTTTGAATGGTCAATGCAGTTGTTCGGTAAGCGGAAATTTCAAAACAAATTCCTTAGGGCAGAAAAAATTTTCACCCATCAGTCGGCTACGATAGTCGGAATAAGTGCACTTGACCAAGCGCAAATCGATCCTTTTATGTTCAAGTGATTATATGGCAACATGAAGGGGGAAGGGCGTGAATATTACAATAAACTCGTCACTAAAAATGTAACAAAATCTATTAGGTGGATACCACTTTACGTAATAGTTAACAATTATCCTTTCCTCTTATTATTATTATTAATTCAGTACGGAAGTATTAAATAATCTCGTGGAGTTAAAAGAGAACTAAACAACCTTACAAAGTGCTTGAAAGTCATATGATCCACAGCACGAGTGCTTGAAACTTTATCTGATAACGATTACAATAACGTTTGAAGCCTTGACTTGTTTTCGATTTCATTTGCAAAAAATTCCCTCAAATTGTCGAGTTTTCCATTCTCGCTTAAAAGTTATTATTATCTAGTGGCTTCTTAGTAAGCAAATTATCCTAATCTCGAGTTATACCGACACTGTTATTAGAAGTTAAAATAATTTTAAGGAATTGTTTATCAGAATGGAGCGATATTATCAAGTGATCTCTACCTGATAACTCGATTTGCTGAACAGACAAAAATCTAAGTACTTTGATTAGACTCTAGCAATTCTGGGGATAAGTAATTCTTCATTCGTTAATAATGCGGCACTGTCTACACTCTTTTGTAAATATTGCCTGGACTTAATTGAAAGCAAGTGCGATTCTCTTTCTTAGCGACTCATCAGTTGGTTTTTAGCGAGGAAGGTTCCAATTAGTTCGACATCCATCGTCCGCTCGCTACTATTTATCTGAAAGAAAGAACTTAGCGATTGTATGATTTATTGCGCTTAAAGCGAACATTGCGTTCTCATTTGCTTATTTTTGTGCTGGGTGTTATCGAATCGTTTTATCGGTGTTGATATAAAAGTCCAACGCCTATGTCAATTGCTCGCCACGTCTCGTAACATAACTGAGTCAACTAGTAGGACGTTGTTAGATTATTGGAGTCATTCAAAGTTAGTGCAAGTAAGTAAGCTTGGGACCATTTTAGTCTTAATTCTAACTTTCTTTTTTACTCAATCTTTCTAATTTGAAATGTGTTTTTGTTGTGATGATCCAGTACAAGAAATGAATCAGCAAACGACGTGGGAATCTTCGAATCAAACTGTTGTTCATCAGGTATGTGAAACTTCTTCTTAATAAATCTTCTAGTTTTGAGGTGTTTTGTATTTTAAGGTTGGAGGTGGTATGGAACAGACTGTCATATCGCAACCGAGCTTTGGTGGTGGGTTTGGACAGACGGTTATTTCTGATCCCAGTTTTGGTGGTGGACTGGGTACAACTGTTATTTCTCAGCCTAGCTATGGCGGTGGCTTGGGTCAGACTGTTATCTCTGAAACAACCTATGATGGCGGTTTGGGCCAGACTGTAATATCATCACCAAGTTATGATTCGGGCTTTAATCAAACTGTAACATCTACACCAAGTTATGGAGGAGGTTTCGAACAGACTGTTTCATCCAGCTTTGATGGCGGTTTGGGACAAACTATTTCTTCTACACCCAGTTATGGAGGCGGTTTAGAACAAAGTATTTCGTCTACACCCAGTTATGGAGGCGGTTTTGATCAAACAGTTACTTCATCACCCAGCTACGGAGGCGGACTAGACGAAAGTACAGTGTCAAGGAATGCTTGGTAATCGTGTGTTGTTAAAAGTGTCTGTAAATATTATTTTGTTAAATTAAATTTTTTCTTTGTACCCGGAGCAATGCTTAAAATTTATTGTTTTTTTTTATGTAAAGAATAAAATTAAAAAAAAAATACTTTTCTATAAAACTCTTACTTATTACTTGTAACCCGATCCTTTACTTTATGATTTAGACCAAATTTGCACATTTTCGCACAAATTTGATTTTGCGCACGCATATTAAGGTCATACTTGCGCAGTCAGCAGCACACGCACGTTAAAAATCGCCCGATGTAAAGGTGATTAAACTGGACATGCTCAATTAGCTCATTCTTTACCAAATGGATTCATTCAATTTCTGTTGAACACTGCTGATTTAAAAAGTATTTCCGGTGGGTTCTTAGCAAGGACAAATCTGAGTTCTTACGTCATCATTTACTTTCCAATGCGCAACTAATCTATTGATTTTCGAATGAAACACGAAAAATCACTCGAAATGTGAGACATAAAGCAAATAACTTTTGTTATCTCAAGTTTAAAAAAAAAGGTATCGAAACTGAAGCTTTTAAGTCGATTTTTGCCGTGACCGTTATCGATTGGTATTTTATCTCATCAGATAGGTATACCGCGGAAAAAATTTTCGTGCGATAGATGTATCAATAAGTGCGCTATAAGTTGCACTCGCACAATATTCTTGAACTTGGTCGGTATAGGTAATAATTCGACTTGAAGCTAAGCATTAATTTCGTAATTAAAATGTGTTTCGGTTTTTGTTGCGAAGATACTGTGGCCACACAGACAATTTGGACCCCGTCACAACCTACAACAATTATTAGTCAGGTTGGAAATATGAGAAATCTTGTACTCTTTCTGAAAATTTAATTGTCTCCTTTCAATCTAGAGCTATGGAGGAGGATTAGATCAAACAGTTATATCACAGCCTAGCTATTTTGGTGGAGGATTAGAACAAACTATAACGTCTACACCAAGTTACGGAGGAGGTCTGGAACAAACAATAACTTCTTCGCCGAGTTATGGAGATGGCAACTTGGGAGAAAGTACTGTATCAACCAATGCGTGGTAGTGCGTCTACGTGGCAATGTTTTGTTAAAATTTAATAAGTTTTTATTATAAAAAGTGTTCACAATTTCGTTAGGCGACTTTGTTGACTATTTGCGAGTAGTTAAAATGCGTCCGGCCGGTAATTGTTATTTAATTTTGTACGTGGAAGATTTTTCTGTTTGATTTTTAAATTATTAACATTAATACAAACATTTCACTCAATTTGTTGTGTAATTTTTTTCATGATTTTAACTATCAATTTAGAAGGAATAAACAAAAATTTACGTGCTCCAATAAGGTGTTTAAATTAAGAAGATTTTCAAAGAGCTTTTGGATGCGTTAATGTCGGATATAACGCGAAAAATGACTAATGCATGAGTATTGTCTATTATCTTAGTTTATTATTATCTCAAATATCTGAAAATGCATGATAGTGATAGCCATACCACTGAAAACTGAATGTGAAATTCGCAACTAATTTGCCAGGAAAATAATACTTTTAAGTGTTTTCTAAATTTCACTTCTTTCAAATTTAATTATTTATTTTAACAAGACTGAGAAACCGAACTACCAATTCTTACGATTTTTTTTCATTTTGGAACTTCGTTAATTTCGAATTATTGGTCTGTTCTCTAACTTTCAGTGAAAAAAGGTGTTGTAGTTGGTGGGGGTTACACTGTATTGAGTTGAGGAACGTAGAGTGCTTTTCAGTGCTAAATATGATATATGTCAACTAAAAATTCATAACACAGAGCACTCAATAGCTTGAGGCGAAGTTGATTTAACAATACACGTACTTTTTGATCGGAAATATTCTGAGTAAAAATGTTAAATAGGCGAAGTTACCAAATACCAAAAGTACGTGAACAAGTTTGAGTAGTCTTGGACAAAAACTAAAGCAATAACTGTCAAAGTGACAATTAGTGGCTTTATAACAAAGCTTCACAAAAGTGCTCAACTTATTTCTTCGGGTAAATTTGGACTAACATTTTTAAGTAGGGGAAATGTTACGTCAGCAAATTTTCCCCCATTTCATGAGTACGTGAACGCGTTTGGGTAAAAATATCATAATGCATTTACCCAAAACTAAGAAGGTGAACAGACCTAATGTTTTGGAATGCTTTTAATGTCATTTCTTGAGCACGAGTTATCACTAGTGCTCGTTAGGGAACAGATCTTATAACGCCATTGAATAGTGCTTAAACAAAAAGAGAAAGCAATATAAAATGTATTCTATGTTTTGAAGTTACGTTCTATGCGAAGACAGTCCGTTTCTTTATTCCATCGCGCAACCCATAGAAAGTTCATATTCATATTGATTTATTACAGGTGGCGCTAGAAAAGTTATTTTTAAAGAAAACAAAATGCTAAATAATAATTGAGTAAGAAAAAGAAGAAGAGAGAAATAGATCAGAAAAAAAAGAAAAAATATTTAATATTAATTTATATACCTACTTTAGACGCTTCAGTGTAGAGAGACAAGACCCGAGTAAAAGCAAAGTGGTTGTCTAAAAGACTCCTGAATGCATTGACAGTTCCAGCCGTTTGAATATTGATAGGTAGGTTATTCCATAAACAAATTATTTGGACAGGGTAATAACTATTCATAACTGCTCTCCTAAACCGCTTTACTAGTTAATTTCTGTTACGCTGTTGTAAATTGGAAATATTCACGGAGGTATGTTTCTTGACCAGAAACAGCAACGTTAGTCGTTTGAGGTAAATATCCAGACTGCACCCGACAAGGCTTAATCTGAAAGGTGTGATATGGTCAAAGCTTCGTAGTCCGTAAATAAACCTAATACAGTCGTTGAAAGCGACCTCTAATCGACGTGCACAGTGACTGTCTAAGTGAGGAAAAATCAAGCTCCCGAAGGTGAAATGTGGCAGTATCAAAGCCTTAACCAATTCCAGACGAGTACTTCTCGGGATAATATAGGCTTACAACCAAAGTCTGCGTAATCCAGCATATATTTTTCCAATCCCCGCACTTACAGCAGTTCGTTCCTTGGCCAAAAAATAATAATACCAATGTTACTTACTGAACTTAGGACTGGCAATGGAGAACCATTTAAGATTATCTGAGGAGCATTACTTCAAACAAGATTATTAGTATAAAAGATGACAGAGTGAGACTTTCCGAGGTTCAAAAGTAATCTGGGGTGTGTTTAAGATTTTAAATCGAGTTGGTTTTAGCTGGTTTTTCTTACTCTACGCTGTTCAAAGCGCCCAAATAGCTGATATTTTTACTTGATTTTTGACATTTTATGTGTCCAAGGTAGAGAAAAGAGCAGCTCTTTGAGTAGATTTATTTGCTCGCAGTTTGGACCTTAAGTAAAAAGATCAAATACAATTTTATTAGTGTGTGTAGCTGTCACTGTAATATAAGATTAATTCTGCGATGTATTGTTATCAATGGAAATAAATTGCAAATTTAAAAAATCTTTTGATGCAATTACGGCGGTGGTGAGTGGTAAACGTAAGTAAATTCAAAAAAAAAAAGACTAAATTTTTATCCATATTTATAGATTAATCCCTTGCATGATATTTTTGATGAAAATGACAACATGGAACTAGTGTTATTGTACTACGTAAATTAGAGCATTTTCGTTACAGTAAGCCATTTTTAGAGCAAATGCAAATCACTTACACAAACGCCAAGAAGAAAACCTGGTTTTGTGTGTTCAAAATCTGGATTACTTTTTTATTACTCGAGTATGGTTTGACAGTTCTCTTTAAATTGGTTACTTATGCTCTTAAAATTGCTCGAGCAAAAATCTTGAACACACCCCTGTTCGTAATTTACCAATCATATATTCTACCAAAATCTTCATTTATACGTTCGATGTAGTTGTTTGCAACTTTTGCGTAAAACTACTACTAAAAGGTGGAAATTCCCCTTGCCCTAAGAAATTAGAGTTGATTAGTTGGTGATTGGTTTCACGCAATCAAAGTAGTCACGCGTCTTTGGACAGAATCTTGTTTGACCTAACAATTTTACTTTGCCTCCACCCGCAAGCTATTTCACTCTCTGAAATTGGCCTGCCAACCAACCATGAATGATGAATGACCAGCTCATGGACGCAAAATTTTTTTGTCCTAAGATATTTGCTTTTCCAGCCTTTATACGTATTGAAAGTAGTTGCGGCATGTTTTGGCCTGCCGACTGCGATATATGGTCAACGCACAGCCTACTCTAGATATTAGCCCGGAAGTTGACATTAACAGCTGTGCATTGGTGGTGTAAACAAACCGAAACTTGCCATAGTAAACATTACGAAAAGTTTGGGGAATTGTACTTTCTCCCAGTATTTCTCGCAATATATTTAAAGTCACTGATTGAATTTTACTTTAGGTTACCTACAAATGTTCTGAACATGTGAAAACGATAGAAAATGTTTCTCCTTACGATTTTCATGTGTTTTAAAGAGAAAACTCTCTTGTGCTCGTTTAGTTGAAGTATTGAGCTTAAAATGCGTCAATGACATCAGCGTTTTTTTGGTTAATTTGTGGTACAACAAAAATTAAATAATGACGAAACGCTTGGTGGTGAAATGACCGAACTGTAATGGTTTTCGTGCTTATATCTAGAGTAGGCTCTGGTTCACCTGAGATTTGGATAGATCATAAAAAAATGGATTCATTCGCATTTATCTGATTGCACTCGACGGGTTTCTTTTCGAGGATCTATGTCTGATGTTCTTTTCAAAACTGTTGGTTTACCGAAGGGCTCTCGCCACGGGCAATTATTATTTATAATTTAAATCAATAATGGGTCCATGATTCTGTATAACTTATATATTCTTTGTTACGTTGACGATGCGAAGATATTCCGATTGTCTACGTTTAAATTCTGACTTGAACGCCTTTCAAAATTGGTATTCAATTAACCACTTTCTTATAAATAATCGGCAAATGCACAACCGGAAAGATCTCCCTCTTACTTTTATTTCACTATAGATGGTGGTAAGTTAACCAGACTTACAAAGACTAAAGGATTTGGGCGTCTGGTTTAATTGCCATTTTGCGTTCGAGGATCATTTTAATGACATAGTTAGGGTTAATATGACTCTGGGTTTCGCAATGAGATGGACAAAGAAATTTAATGATCCATACATAACGAAGCTTCTCTATTGTACTTTTGTCAGGCTCAGGCCCGTGCGCTGGATTTGCTCGTGGGGGGAGGGGGTGTGGGGTTTATCGAATTTCTTTGAAAAAAAATAAAGGAGCTATACAAAGAAAACTATAAAATGGATGTACATAAAATATTATATATTATACAATTAAAAAATATAGTCAAATACATTTAAGGTTATTTTTTTAGTATTTCAGTCAAATTTTTCCTAATCAAGAAGTTCACAAAATTTTAAAAACCCTCCTGGGGGGTCAACCCCCCCCCCCCCAGGAGGCCCTGATCTCGCCTATTCTGGAATATACCTCTCTAGTGTGGTTACCCTCCATACGTCAGAATATCGATTGAAGTTGTTCAACGGAAGTTCGTTAGATTCGCTCCTCGCAGCCTCCCTTAGAATAAATCCCTTATATTATGGCGATAGGCTTAGACTGTTGCATTTGTATACTCTCGCATTCGTGGGTCTATAGACTCTTCTGTACTTTTAGCGTGTTTTCGTATATCAATTCCGGCTTACTCCCTGAGGAATCATGATTTCTTTCAGGCACCCTTCCGTCGCTCTTATAGGTGAATGGGGTTGTGCATATTCTAATTCGCAATTATTTTGGCATAAGTCCACACACTGGAGTCAAAACAAGTAAGAACAAATTTTTAATTTTAAGCCAACGCTCGCTTTATGACGGTAATTTTGATATCTTTTCCTACTACTGAAATAAGCCTATCACACAATATTCGATTAAATATTTTGAGTAAAATTTCATAAAAATGCTAGAAAAAAAATTTTATCTTGTTGTGACTTTAAAGAATTCTTAGACACAAAATTATTCACTTGAAATGGACACGAGTATGATTAGCTTATCAAAAATACGGAGGAGAATTAATTGGAGCAATTAAGATGTAGGAAACATACGATAATCTCTGGCTTTCAAGATGTTTCAACATAAATCAGTCTTTGAGTTTGTTTTGATCAACTAAGAAACGCGAAAATGTTTTTGGTGTATTTCGTTGGTATTTTGTTTGTGGCGCCTTGTTTAAGTTACGTTATTACTGAGGAACCGTACAAATCTAATAGTATAGCGTTCGATGATAACAAAGCAATTTACGTGGAATCTTATTCGCCAAGAAGTGATTCGTCCGTAATTGGAAAAATACCAAGACGAGGAGAAGAAAATGTCAATTACGTTTATCCGGAGGTGGCAAATTTCTTGGGTTTGGACGGACCTTCGTTTGGTGGAGTAGTAATGAATTCTCAACCAGAGTTGGATAATTCTTTAGATGAGACTACAAAATTAAGTGAAACAAATTTAACCTACAAAGATATAGTGACCTTACTGGCTCTGTGGAACATGGCCAACAATTTTAATAATTATCAAATTCAGGATGGTGCTAAGCCAATCGAACAGACCGGGGGAAACGGAAATATATAAACTGTCCATCACGTATTACAAATGTTTACACAAATAAATTGTCAACGATAAAAATAGTTGAGTTGTGCTTATTTTGCGTTAGGTTAATCAACATGTAGATATGCTTACGTTTAGGAAGATAATAAATTCATTAAATTGGAAAGACTAGCGTTTGATTAATTTTTTTGTATAGTTTTGTCAAGTACAGAGTTTAGAAAGAAAACTACTGAAACTTGACACGATTAAGGAATTTTGGCTGAACCCGTGGTTTAGAAGGTTTGTTCATGTTCATTAACGATTTTAAAAATCACAAGAATTTATTTTAATCATATGTGCATTTTTTTAGTGATAAAAGCAACCAACTCTGTTTTACCTACTATATACCTCCAGCCCCGAAAGTAATACGAATTGAATAAAAACGGAAACTATTAATTCGTATGAAATTCATTTAATGTAAACAGACAGATAGGAATAATCAGCAAATTGAATTTGCAATTGGTACGCTATAGGCATGAAAAACGCATGAATGCCAGCTGAATAGCTGATCAAAAAATTTCATTACAAATTTACTTCCATTTGCATTTATATGTATGTTCCTGGGAGCTTTGTTTTGACAACATTTAAGGTTGACAGGTTGTTAAATATTTTGGAAAAATTATTAATAATATTTATTTTGTCACCTTTAGAATTGTCTCAATTGGACACAATACCCTTATGTCCCGATTTCTTCACACAGTTTTGCAGTTTTGGGTTAGGCTTGAGAGCCTGCAGCGAATTTGTTTTTATGTTATTGAGTGACTTTTGAGTTTTGGGAACAAGAACTAGTCGGCTTTCATTTCCAAAATCTCTATCATAATAACATAACAATGCGCTATCGACAAACCAATTGGTAAAAGCTCTCTAGCATTGATTAGACTCTTCCGGCCTCGCTTAGTGCTGCGATATTGCTAACAATTTGGGTAGGTTTTTAGACCTTGTGTTTAGGTTCGACCCTGACGGTATGATGGTGAGGAGATGCCTGGCCCCTATGGTTCCCGAACCGTATCATCACCCTGCACTCCTGGTTGTTATGCGTTTTGATACTGTCGAAGCATCTCCTTCTCCACTTGGCAACTTCTACTTCAACTGCAAACGGGCTGACTTCTCGTCCATCGGTGATTGGCTTCTTTCTTGTGATTGGTCGGGCGTGTTGGGAGGGTGCCATATCGATCTGGCGACATTCTTTACGCCTGTTTTAGCCGATGTGTTCCTATTGGCACTTCTAGGTCGGGATAAACTCATTTGTTTCGTCCCTGGCTTGACGGTGCCTCAAGACATCTGAGGAACTTGAAGAATAAGGCTTAGGAGAGGTTTTGTGCCTTAGGAAGCCACGATGACTTCTTAGGGTACTCCGACCTTTGTCACCGGTTCTCCGCTCAGCTGCAGGACTCTTATACCGAGTACTTGTCTAACATGAGAGCCGCACTGCGTAGCGATCCCAAACAGTTCTAGAGGATTATCAACTCGAAGCGTAATTGTGACGCTTATCCTTCCTCTTTAAGGTATCGAGACTGTTAGAGTGACGACTCTCTTACAAGTAATAATTTCTTCGAGGAATTTTCCCGAACTTCTTTCTGTGATTCCCACTGTGATATCTCTACTTCTGATTTTACCCATTTAAAGCGGCTCTCGCCTACCACCCTTGAGTGTAAAGACTTAGTGTATGCCGAAGTACGTGTCGTTGAACATCTATTTAATTTGGCGGATGGTTTCTCGGGTGGTCCTGATGGTATTACTGCCTCCTTCTTGAAGAAATGCCAATTGTCTCTTACTAGTGTTCTTTGTTATTTGTTCAATCTGCCCTTGCGCTCCGGCCGCTTTCCTGAACTTTGGAGGACTACCGTGCTGATACTTCTCTATAAGAAATGAAGTAGGGCCGACGTTTCTAATTATCGACCGATTGACAGCCTGTGCCATGCTGCGAAGGTTTTCGAGTCCCTCGTCAGCGACGTACTGCGATTTCATTTTGGGGGGTCTTTCTAACATGGCTGCCTCAAGGGGAAATCGGCGACTATAAACCTTCTTGAATTCATTAATTATTTTTTGCCGACCATTGAAATAGGCAAACAGGTGGAATGTGTATTTACAGATTTCAGGCCATGGAATCCTGGTCTATAAACTGTCTTGTTTCAGGTTTCCTTCCTATTTGTGATTTCTCTTGACTCCTTTGAAAAGAGGCGTAATATTTCAAAATTAGTATTTCTGTTCTATTTATTGCAGGGAACGATAAATTTACCCGAAGATCTGGAGACTGTGAATTTTTACATGGAAACTGAACTGGCGGGAAGTTCAAATGTTGCTATTATTGATTAAAAATTTTATATGTTCAATATTTTGAATAAAATGCTTTCACCAATGACATCTTTTCCGAACGTTCATTAAGAAAAACAATTGCGAGTATATATGGGCAAGCCTTTGTCAATTGGTGTATCCGGTGCACCCTTAACATATATTGCTTGGAGGTTATTACCACCGAAAACTTGCACAGACTTACAGGCCACGACGGGGTAGAAGCAGGCTTAAGTGGCAATGGATAGGCCATTCAAAAGAATCTTAAATTACTAGACAGCTCAGGAGACTCGAGAAGAACCACAAGACATTCACATTAAAGTCATCATCAAGTTTAAATCAGCACCGGTCTCCCAGCGACCGACAACATCCACTTTTTGGTACACTACACGGCACACAAGAAGCGCTTATCTTTCGCTAGATGCTATAAAGATTTCACTACCTGGACACGAGTGATTTGATAGGACGAGACCAAAATTAATCGTTTGCAATCGGGTGGGAGGCAGTGGAGATTTAAAGAAGAACTTCAAGATTGCCACGTCCAGCGTAAGGTTACATTCTAAAGAGGAAGTGTGATGCCGTTAGACTCACAGTCAAAGGGGTTGGAAGATGTCAACGGTTTCTTGGCAGGATGACTGCGAAATATTACATTGGTTTCCTTAAGGAAAACCTCTTCTGCAGTTTGGAGAAATTGTGTAAAAGTATGTCGTATGTTAACTTACAACAAGGTAACGATCCACAGGCAGTATCATAGTTGCGAAGTAGGGGTGTGTCCCCTACATTGAAAATTTGTGTGCTGAGCGGCTATGTTAGCTGAGGATTCCAGGAATGTTGGTTCGCTTTGGAGCCACATCAAAGCTACGTGAAACAGATTTCCTACCCCCCACAAATAATATCATTATTTACTATAAAAGGGATTGTTGTGATTAAACTGTTGAGTAACTGTAAATCGGATGAGGCTAAATTTGAAGGATATGCCAAATACCCTGGTGAAGTCTTGAGTGTGCTGTGTGAGATGTACAGTTATTTTGTTGCAATAAGATTTTACAAAGATTGATGAAAGAAATAAGTCACCTGTGGAGAACTCTTGATAGTATGTTTGTATCTAACGTTTTTTTTGCCTACTCTCCATCTTACGTTTCGAAATGTTCGAAAAGCTCCCAATAACGACTACTTCATATATGCCACCATACAGAGATCAGCACCTTTTGCGAAAGCAGACGTGGTCTTACCTTTTTATCTTCAACAGCAATTCGTTGAAAAATTCCTTTAATTTTATGCTGTGCTTAGAGATAAACATAAAATGACTCGTATGTCGGACTATCTTTTAAGTAAGACTTTTGGCCGTTTTTCGTATGATTTATCAGACTACGCAATTGTTAGTAATTAACAACAAATGGGTTGCCTGTAGATTGTATAATGTATTCTAAGCGATCTTATGTATTGAACAAAAAATGTTCAAAGACACACAAATAAAACAATCAAAAACAAAATACTTTTTAGTGGTTAAATTTTACTATTAATGAAAATATTGTTATTCATCCATAAGGTGTTCATTGGCAATCATCAATGAATCATTGCAAGTTCAATTTAATTTCAACAGTTTTCTTTTAATACTTTAATTAAAATCTTTGTGCTTGAAACCTATCTTATCTACCAATCTAAGACGCGATAAATGTAAGTACACTGTAAATAAGAGATTCTTTTTGTAAACGATCGATTTCTATCTTACTTGTTACTTTTATTTGATTATTGTTGGTAAATATTTTCTGATTATAATCAATGGGAGTAATATAAGCCAACATATCCGGTATATAAATAAATTTTTTAATTAATAAAATTATTAAATTAAATTGATGATTAGGTAGATTAGTGATTTTGTGTATTTTGAGATAAGTGTTTATATTAACAATAAATCTTAAATAATAATAATTTGGGACTGTAAAAGTATAATATATTTCTAGGAAGATAAAAAATTTCTAATCTATTAAAATATTCAAACTCGCTATTAGAGCAATAAAGATTGGTGTCATAATAAATTTTTAAAAATTGATAACTTACCTTCAATCTCCATATGTGGGCACATGTCGTTTACAGCTTTGTTTTATCTAAATCCACGTCGAGTACCAAAGGGGTCACAGTTTGAAAGTTCTTCTGTATCTTTCGTTGCTTATTCTTTTCAGTTAATGATGGTCATATTTTCCAACTTATTATAATATTAAACATTTTATTCACAAAACAACACTAAACGCCTTGTAAATATTTTCAAAAAAAAATTATTTTATTTTCTCTGGTTCCCCACATTTCTTTAATATTGAAAAAAAAATCATCATATGGAACACTACGCCAATGCACTTTTTAAACCGATTAAAGCTACTACTCTTGTCAAACCAAATGGAGACGGAGTTGGATCAATTCGTTGAGCAGCACGACCGGCTTTGACCCCGGCTTTGAGACCAGGTCTCCTCGTGAGCTTTTATTAAGAAATTTAAAAAAAATAATCCACTCCGTCTCTGGGCTGTTGTCTAGCTCGCAGCAATGCAAAACCAAGCCATACAAGTTTCCTCATTTCCCTTCCGGCTAAAACCATGCTAACGCATCAAAGGGTTGTCCCGTAGGATTCGGCCACATCGTATAAAAAAAAATTGTGACGTCAGAATTTTTCACTTGAAAATATCCATGGAGATATGTGAACCTGGAACTATTCTCCAGATTTTATGAATTGTTATATGAAACGTCGTCTATACAAAACTGGGATGATAATTTCACAAAATTAAAGTATTCAATAATTCGTTTTTTTCTATTATTAGTTAAGATATTCTAAACTGTGGATTGGGATAATTTTCCAGGCTGGAAATTGCGTATTGAATGAAAAATGACTCATCAACGAAACGCTTCCAGGAGATACAAAAATCGTTCCAGTTTCGTCAAATTGAGATACTTTCCAGTGAAACCTTCCAAACTAATTGTTTTTGGCGTCCTTTTTCGAATGAGACCTCTTTTATTTGATTTCGTAACAAAAAATTTTTTTCACCAAAAAAATCATTTTGTAAAAATTTCCAGGGCCAGTGATTTTTGTCGATTTTGAGTGAAATTTTTTTTGCAAAAATTTTGATGCCATTCGAAAGACCATGTCAGAAAATGGTAGTCTAGTTGGTTTTCCCGTTCCCTGGAGCCTGGAAACATGGAAAAAATGACGAAAAACCGTTGCAATGGCCTCATTTCCAGTCAATTTTCAGAATGCTCCAGAGCCGTTTGAAAGAAGATATTCTAAACTGTGGATTGGGATAATTTTCCAGGCTGGAAATTGCGAATTGAATCAAAAATGACTCATCAACTAATGAGACCCCTTTTATGCCGATGACGTATTGGCAGAATTTTTACAGAACTGGTCTCTTACAGAGAAATTATGCAAACACTCGCAATTGCTGGCCGCATAAAAAGGATACTAATTGACGAAGAGTGCAAAATTAAAAACCATATTTCGGTGAGAATTTTATTTTTAAAGGAAATACCAACACTATTTTGTTCGAATCGAGGTTAAGTCGAAATATGTCACAATCGCATAGCCAAATTTATGTAAAAATGGAAGTATAATACGAGCCAGTGCTGCTAACAGTATTTACACGGTTCCGAGTTCGTGTTAAATGCAATCGCCGAAGGAGTGGCTCGTGAAAACTTGGACGACTTTTAATGTAAAACGAACCTACAAAAAACCTCTAAGAAATTATAACTTCAAATTTAAAAAAAATATTGATTTACTCGAACATTGACGTGACTGAAAAAGTTTTGTAAAATTTTTTTTTAAATAATCCAAAAATAAATTTTACCTGCGCTACTGTGTAAATAGAAGTGAACGAGCCTGGCTGAAAATGACTTCCTTCCATGAAAAAATTAAAACATAATACCATTTCGTTTAGAATATCTGCCATGCTTCTCCAAGTTTTTGCAATCTTGTCCTGTGATTCGGGCTAATTTCTGAATAGTGAATAGTAAAAACACACATATAGTATACCGAAACAGAAAACAGCAATGGAATGAGAAGATATGGAGCATGAGAAACTCGAAGTTCAGATGGACGCAAACTTCCGATAGTGGATAGAGTCTTCATCATATCCATGACAGAGATAAAGAGTTCTCGATGGACTCCATCAAGGTCTTCTGATAAAAGGCTTAGAGCATCAAGTGCAACAACTCTTGAGCATATACCATAGTTATCAGCTGTTAAAATTTTTTTCAAAATTATATTCAAATTGAGAAATTTGATTTTATTACCGAGTATTAGTTGTTGTACTCTTTTAGATAGAAGTGGTTTACCAATGTTACGAAGAAACTGATGTAAGGCTGTTGCACATTCGCGTGGTGAACTAAATGATCTTAAAAATTCAAGTAAATGATCATCACCGTGATGAATTTTTGCCACTATTCTTTGCACTAAGATCCTAGATCCAAATGTTATGAATAGTCCTCTGAAAGCGGAGTCTGTGAAAAAAATTATTCTATGTTCAAAAGTTAAAAAACAAACTTTTGAGAATGTTATAAAATCACAGCGCCATACCAAAATTTTTAATTCTTTTCAAACAGTTTCCATTCCATACTGTACTAAAAGTGTGCTAAGTACTATTTCAAAGTTGACATTTCGAAAACAGCTGATACAAGGTGGTGTCTCATCGTAGTTAACCATAGGCATGGATTAAGAAATTTAATTGTGTTTAATATTTTTCTGGATAGCATTAAAGTCTGAACTTGAAACTAACTTGAAATAAACCTACGAACGTTCTAAGCATGTGCACACAATAAAACTCTTCTTTTTTGCAGTCTTTCAAGGTTTTTTTTGAAATATTGATTCTGTAATGAGTTAATCACAACAATATTTTTCTTTTTGTTTTTCGTTATGTGGATGTGCAGTTATTATTGTGTTGCAAGGAAGGTAAAAAAAAAACAATAAAATAGTGACGAGTATTTTCGGGATAGTATGTAAAGTAGGCTGATCAATTTGGCTCTAACCACATTGACCTAGGCAGTATGGAACCACGCGATCGCCCATATAATTACCGTCTAATTACAATTAAGCAAGTTCAGGTTATAGTCTTGGGATTCAAAGCTCACGTAGCATTGCAAGCTTGGTAACAAGCCTAGAAGGATTTTCTCGGTATAGCTTGGAGTCCAGTTTTAACCCAAGATATTTTACCTGTTCACTGAAGATTGGTAAGATATTTAGTAAGCATGGTTAAACTAATCGTTTTAAAATCCTCTTTCTGGCGAATAGAATGACTATAGTTTTACCGGGGTTAATTTTAAGGTCAACTTGTCGGCATGTACTAAAAGCCGGAGGGGGTGGAGATAAACGATCTGCATCAACTTGCTATAAAAACAGGTATTAATTTCACCTTGTTCCCATTCGTAGTGCAAATTTTAATAAGTGCATGAGAATATTCGGCATATTTTGCTTTATAAGTTCAATTAATGCAACAACGCAACGGAAAGTGCGAGAAATATTCATGCAGCATATGGGGATCGGATAATAAGCGTAACCCAGTGGATCCAGAAATTCCGAGTCGGGAACGTATAAAACGAGCCTCATCCTGGAAGATTTTGCGATCTTGACGAGGACATCCTTCTTAACTTGGCTGAAGAAAATCCCATCGTAAGTGTTGAGGAACTAGCCGAGAAGCTTGAATTTGGTAAAATTGGGAAAATGGGGTTCACACAAATTTTCCGAGTCTAATCGCGCGCAAAGAGTGAATGTGGGCTATTCGTTTCTGTCACCCTTTTTGGATCGAAGAGTGGCCGACGACGAGAAGTGGGTTCTTCACTCACGTAAGGTGTTGTTATCTGTTTGGTGGGATATAAAGTGTGTAGTCCACTTTCAACTTGGAAACCCAAAATAAACGATAGCAAATGAGATTTACTGCGAGTAGCTTGACCTACATCTAGTGGGAATGACAAATACAAAGGCTGAAGGAGTTTCATTGGGAAAATATACTCCACCCACCATATTTTCCGGACATCACCCTATCTTATTATCATTGATTTCGCAGTCTTCAAAATCATTTGAATGGATAAAATAGGAATTCTTTTGACGAGGTCAGAGCGGTACTTGAGGAGTATTTTTCATCATCGACAAGTAAATTTTGGAAGAGGCAGCCTTGAAAGTCTACCAGAAAGATAGAAGAGCATGGTAGAAAATAAAGGAGAATATATTTTAGATTAAAAAATAAATTTTGTTTAATTCAATTTTCAAAAATAAAAGAAGTATAAAAAGCTGAACATTATTTATCGGATGACCCTATATATCAAGTGCTTCTAGCAGAGATTTGATAATGCTGTTACCGGCGTCGTCCACGATCATAATATCCGCAACGTAGTCTTGCGCAAAGGACTAAGCTTAATTTTGATTGGAGTATTTTTAGACCCGGCTAAATAATACCGGATTTTGACGTTTCTTGTGACGGAGACGTATTTGATTAAAACAACAAACTTTATTTAGTTAACACTTGTTTACTATTCCACTAAAAAACCAATATATTAAAGCCTACGCGTTTCGTTCTATTAGAACATCAGCAGGGCTAACTGGCTAACAGTAGTAGCTAACAGTGGCTAACAGAGTAGCCAGTTAGCCCTGATGATGTTCTAATAGAACGAAACGCGTAGGCTTTAATATATTGTTTTTTTAGTGGAATAGTAAACAAGTGTTAACTAATTAAAGTTTGTTGTTTTAATCATGAAAGTGTTCCACCAAGTGCCCACACAGTATTCAGTTGATTTAATTAAAGGAGACGTATTTGATTGAAAGCTTGTTAGCCGCGGCTTAGTTTATCAAGCTGTTAATCGGTGCTGATCGGTTAAAAGTTTGGCAAGAAAAAGGCGCACCTTAAATGGCTCGAGTGAAAAAATATATTAAAAGACTCGATTTATACGTTTTGGCTTTTGTTGGGCCGCACCAGGAGCTCAATAATCACGGGGTTGGGTACAGCTGTACTTATAAGTACACGAAGGGATATCAAAGTAATAAAACGATTAGATTGCTTCGAGTGGTGGGGAGGGGAGGGGGGGGCAATGAATGCCTTGGGAAGGTATTCTACATATGCAGTATGCAACAGTATACTCATGTGTATCTGTAACTACTACAAAAGCAGTTTTATTATCTCTGTTCATCAGATCAAGACTTCTATGGGAATATCAGGGAGACTTGTATGAAGTGTCTAGAACAATCAAGTCAAATTGATCAGATCGCCAGGGTTTCACTGGAAATAAAAGAACGGACCTCAGACGCTACATAGAACTAGAGCCGGTATGTAGGTTGTCTCTTTGTCCTGATAATATTTTTTGTGTATGTACAAAAGACAGAGTTCCTTGACATGTGGTGATATTAGGGCTGAATGCAGTTTGTCCGAGTGATTATGTTCGAGAGCTGAATGAACCTTTAAGTGCCATAAATGTACAGAATCATATATGTATGTAATAATTTATTATATAATTTTTATCTAAGTGATATGTACGCCGAGTAAAATATTCTGTAATAATTTTAAGCTTCTCTTAGCCATCAGTCTTGTAAATTAATAAGAACTAAAATCCGTAAGAAATACATAGTAGTACTTTACGTTATTTCATTTATATTCAACAAGAAAGTACTTTATTTTATTAAATCTTGCTTGCTACTTCTTAGACAGAAATTAAAAAATAGCTCACGACGAATGACTTCGGTATCATTATTGTAATCTTAAAATGTGCTATTTAATTTATATAAATTTTTTATCTTATAAATTTAACGTTGTAATTATTATTGTTATTAAAATTTAATACTTGAATTGACTAAAGCATTGCATAGCGCAATAATATCGTCGAAAAATCGGAAACTATCAAGTTGAAATTTACAACAAAAACAAGGAAAGGTCAGATACTTACGTTCTTTCAAAAACTGAATGCACTGCTGAACTCCGTAGAGTTCGTGCTTGTTGATGATTCCCTTATTTCGTTTTAATTTCCTGCAACAAGAAAAGGTAATTTAATATTATAATCGTGTCGAAAGTAACTACCTGTAATTCAATATTCTCTAAAAGTAAGATGACACTTTAATACAATCGCGCATGAGCCGTGAGTGCACTTGAATATATTTTGGATTAGAACTTTCTCAAGAAAAATGAAAACCAAAAAAAATAAAAAAAGAATTGTCGAGACGAAAAAAAAACATTCACTTAAATTGTACTTGCAAAAGTATTTGAAACAACATGAGCATATAACAACAAATGGGCCGCGCAGCTGATGTGTTTTGATAAAGCTGCGAAAACTTGATATTTTTAACGTTGTTTACTTTAATCAAGGTGGGCATCATTGCGAGACTATGTGAGACTATGCGTGATATAATACGGTTTTTTTGCGATTATTTATAATAAATATCTAAAACATTAAAAATTTATAAATTTCACGTTCATTTCGAAGTGTATTCAGTTGTTCGGAGATGGCAAGCGTTTAGTGCGAAATCGGTTGTTCCGTTGTCAATTTGGAAAAGTGAATTTGTTGTAAAGATTTGCAAATGTTTTAGTGCTTCTGTGAGACATGGGAGACTATAATTATTTTTGGATAGTCCTTATATTTTGTGGGAGTGCAATAGGAGCACAACCTGTATTATCGGAAAGGTAAAGATTTTAAAATTTTGGAATTATTTCAACAAATATATTTTTATTACAGTGACAGTGATCCGAATCCCCCTAATCCTATTGAGCAGGCTCAAGAAGATGTTGACCCAAAAGTGCAGAAATTGGTCAAGAGGCAGCTTGACTTTTTTAGTGATGAGGACACCAGTCCATGTGTGGATGACATACTTCGACCGTATACAAATTCATTTTGGGACAAACATTTGAATTATTTCGCTTCTGGAATGTTTGAGGATCCGTTTCAGTTACCCATGGATACATATGATCCGACCTACGATACTCCACGTAGATTACAGCCAAACCGTCGTAAACCGCAAATGATTGTTGTAAATCCGGAACTTCCGGAGTCGAGACTGACAAAAGTATCTTTAAAAAGACCATTATCAGATATCTTACGATTAGATTCCGATCTTTTAAGCGACGAAGAAATATCGCCTAGAAAAATTCCAACTATCGAGCTACCATATGAGACTGAACCGGTTGGACCGATAAAACCGATTACAAGCCAAAATGACCCAAATTATAACAACAATCTGCTAAAGCAAGTTTTAAAAATTGTAACTTATGTTCAAAAGAAGCAAAATAAAGAGTTGGAGGATAAGAAGAATACCAAGAAAGCGGAGGTTGATGTAAAAACGGCGAATAAGAAGGATGATAATGGGTGCTTTTGTAGTTCGGCAGAAAAAAGTTCCATTGATAAAGTTATAAAAGAATTAATCGAGGATTATAATGACAGTAGGGAAAAGGAATCAAAAAGACCGGATGAAGAAATATCCAAAGAAGACGACTCCTCATGCAGTTTCGAAGATAGCATTGAAAACACAAAATCTGACGAAGATCTTCAGGAAAGTGATTGTCATTCCGACAAAACAAAAAATACCAAACAGGTAGTTGAAGATGCACAAAAAGAAAAAAACGTTTCACAAAATAAAAAGTCAACGATCACCACTTCGGAAAAAACGGGTGGCAATTCACGAAAAGATGACGATGATATGGTATTACCTTTACCTCCAATAAATAATGAAAGTGGGAAACCATGTGACAAACATTCAATAAATAACGACAACGAAAAACCACATCACACATCTTCGTTAAATGATGGTAATGTGAAGCCATGTGATACTCCACCTATTAAATTAGGTGGTACTACTGTCGAAAGCAATAGTCCATCTGAAATAGAATTCAAAGATTCAGCCATATTGCCTGATAAGCCAAGCGAAGACGAAATTTTACCCTCCAAAACTGACGAAATACCTATTAATCCGCCAGCGCAACCAGAACAAACAAACCCTATTGCTCATCCACAACCGACTGTTGTAGAAGCTCCCAGAGTGCTAATCGAAAAGCTTGTCTTAGTTAATGGGCAACCAATGACGCAATATCCTGCAGATGGCTCAATGTACTTATCCCGCGATTACTCCCAATTATCGAATCAACTGTTTAATTCAATTATGAATCTTATAACACTTGCCCAAAAGGAGGCTACTCCAGTTTTAAATAAGCAAAGTGAAATTGAAAATCAGTCTATTATTGGAACGGTGGTGGACGAAATAGTTGATACTGAACAAAACAGTGGAGACACAAACTCATCCAAGAGTGTCAAAGCTGAGCGGGAAGATTCTATTAAATATGTCATTGATTCCAGTGGAGAAGTAATTGGTGAAATAGAGGATGGCAAGCTTCGCACAACAGAAGAAATAGAAAAAAAAGCTATCGACAGAAACGATCACCACTCTCAAGGTACTCTTGAAGTCGTAGAAACAGTTCAAATTGTCAACGATGTATCGGATGGATTGCCGAAAGTAGTTGACACTGTGGAAAAAGTCATCCTACCTGCTTCGGAAATTATAGAAATGAAAAAAGATGTAATAACTGAAGTTGAGGAAAAAGTTGAAACAATTACAAAAACAGTGCACAATGTAGATGAAGAAACAAAAGCGATTGAATCTGCTCTTGAATTGGCTTACAGAAAAATTCAAATACTTGAGGAGCTTCTAAAAAGTGCTGGCTTGGAAGGTGTTACATCCGAAGACCAAGAGTTCAAATCTGAAACCTTTGACAACACTTTCAGACGTGACGACAAAGAGGGTAAGCCTGGAAGTCTCGACTCTGAAGACGGACTTATATCAACAGTTGGTGATTTATCAGGAGGAATCGTTGCAAATGTCGCTCCTATTTCTGGTGTTGTAGACGTCGTGAGTGGAGTGGTAAAAGAAGATCAGGGACTTCAGTCTGGAGGACTTACATCCACAACGGCCGATGGTAGTGGTTCGTCTAAGTTCGTAACAATTAAAAGCTTTCTTGATGTAGTACACCCTGAGGAAGCTTTAAAATCAGACATAGTCGAATCTGAAGTAAAAAATGGAATAAGTAATCCTTCATTGGAAGCGACTAAACCTGTTAAAATATCTGAAACAAGCACGATCTCGGAAACTCCAGTTTCGATAAGTCAAAGATTTCTAGATGATGACGAGCCCAGCAGTATTGACAAGAAGTTTGGAGGACAAACTATAAGTACAAGTTCCTTCACATCGAGTACTTCTGGGGCAACGAAAGTAATGACGATGGACGATTTGATAGAGTCTGAATTTGACAAAAGCAAAAATAAATTTGGATTTGTTGACGACGTTTTAGATGAAATGCGACAGAACTTAAATTCACAGACGAAATCTTCCGACTTTGGTAAAAACACTGCCAATACTGTATCCCAGCGAATAGATCTTTCAGATGGTTTAGAAGGATTTACATCGGAAAAGCGAAAGGATGAGGCAATAGAACATACTTCGGACATAACTGCAATATCGTCTGATGGCAACTTTAAACGAAAGGACGACATCATTGCTGATGTGTTTGGTAGCAATTTTAAGTCGGAGACTACTCGCATTACTTCTCACACCGAAGAAACCTCAAATGACGAAACATTTATTGGAGATGATGAAGATATTGATCCACTTTTTAAGGACTCGGATAGTTTTGAATCACTAATTGATATAAGAAAAACCAATGGAATTCCCTTTGAAAAAGTCGACCCTCCTGATAGTGGTGTTTCTTCAACTGATGTCATGACAGCTGCTGCCTCCGAAATTGTTCCAATGGTATCTGTACTGGAAGATCATCATCTTGACATTAGAATGCCCACAAACAGTAATAATGAAGAGCTGCTTCATGAAACGTTTGGACCTGTTCAAAGTAATTTAGATAACGTATCTGAAGCATCTAAGGCATCTGAAAATAAATTTAAACATACTAAATTTTCAGAAGTATCTGAAGAGAAAATTGAACAAACGATCCCTTCAGAATCTAGATTACTTTACCAAATGCTACCACCTTCTAAGGGTTTAGAACCATTTGAAGATGAAATATACCTATTAGAGGAGGCTAACACTAAAGGTCCACAAATGAATCCTGGCTACTTTGAATATTCAAAAGTTCACCCGGAAGAGATCAAGGATACTTCTGAAGAAGAAAATTTGGAAGATAACTCAGAAGATCAAATCAAAGAAAACGACTCTTCGCATATAAAGAAAAACATTAAATTAAGATATCAAGATATTATGGAAGATTCAGTGGCAGACATCGGAAATGCTTCAATAGTATCTATGGTGGAAGACCATCACCATGACGTTAGAGAGCTTGCAACCAATAATAATGAACAACTGTTACAAGAAGAGTTTGAATCTGTTCAAAGAAGTTCAGATAATAATATTGCAATGGACATCTCTGAAGTAATCGAAGGAAAAGTGGACAATATGATGCCTTTAGAAGAATCTGCAAGTAAATTAGAACCCATGATGCCTTCAGAATCCGCCCTCATTTTCCATATGATACCTCCTTCTAAGAGTCTCGAGCCGTTTGAGGATGAAATAAGCTTAAATTCACTCGACGAGTATAATACTAACGTTGATAGACTATCGAATCCTAACGACTTCAAATTAGAAATATTTGATCCTGAAGAGAGCCAGGACAATATTGGTGTGAAAGATCATATTTCTGAAGTATCTAAAGATAAAGTGGGAGATATTGTGCCTTCAGAAGTATCTCAAGACAAAGTGGAACATATGATGCCTACAGAACGATCTCAAGATAAAGTGGGACGTAAGCTTTCAGAAGTAGTTCTAGATAAAGTGGAGCATAAGCCTTCACACGTATCTCAACATAAATTGGAATACATCAAGCCTTCAGAAGTATTTGAAGATAAAGTCGAACATAAGCCTTCAGAAGTATTTGAAGATAAAGTCGAACAAAAGGTGCCATCAAAAGTATCTGACGGTAAAAAGAAACTTATTTTGCCCTCGGAAGTACCTCGAAATAAAGTGGAACACATGAAATCTTCAGAAGTATCTCAAGATAAAATAGAATGTATGATACCTTCCGAAAAAACTGACGGTAAAGTGGAACATATGATGTCTTCAGAAGTACCTCAAGATAAATTAGAACATAAGCCTTCACAAGTATCTCAACATAAGGTGGAAAATATCAAACCTTCAGAAGTATCTCAAGATAAATTCGATTATAAGCCTTCAGAGGAATTGGAAAGTAAAGTGGAACTTAAGATGCAATCAAAAGTATCTGACGGTAAAGAGGAACTTATGTTGCCCTCAGAGGTATCTCAAAATAAAGTGGAACATAAGAAGCCTTCAGAAGTATCTGAAGATAAACTGGAATGTTCAGAAAAATCCGACGATAAAGTGACACATATGGTACCTTTAGAAGTGTCTGAAGGTAAACTGGAACCTATGATACCTTCAGAATCCGCCGTAGTCTTCCATATGGTACAACCTCCAAAAAGTCTCGAACCATTTGAGGATGAAATAAGCTTAAACTCACTGGACCAGTATAGTAGTGAAGTTGACAGCCATCTATCCAATCCTAACGACCTTGAATTAACAATATTTAATCCCAAAGTGGTCCAAGATAGTACGGAAGATATAGATGTAAAAGATCAATATAAAAATGAGTCCAAACAACAAGACTCGTCTGAATCTCTTGTAAGTCCAAACAGCGAACCAATTTCTAAAGATATAAATTTTATGGAAAAACCTGCTGTTATAGCACCTCCTTTGCCTAATGAGAAGACGTTAGATTCCGTACAAGAATTAAAAAAAATACCTGCCAACAAAAGTGACAAAATCGAAGCACAAACTTCTACATCGAAAAGCATCGACAAAGACACTTTAGATGAATTACTACCTCTGGATTCAAAAGAGGAAACTGATGTAAGCTATGAATATGATGATTCAATCGAGAGGAGTCGAGAGAGTTTGGAAGAAAGCAAGGAGTCTAGTGACGAGTGTTTTTCTAAAACAATAATACCAGAATTTGAAAGTTTTGAAGAAATTCAACCTGCAGCGTCTTCTCTGTTTGATATTTTAATTCCTAGATCGAACGTACCAGTACGAGAAGCATTAGGATTAATCGATGCTGAAGATAATTTACAAAATGTTAAAACTGAAACGGAAGCTCTTTCAAATATATTGCCGGAAAATAAATTGGCACCATTTCCGGAAGTTCTACCGTCTGACAATCTGGAGCCGATTACAAAAAGTGGATTGAATGATATTGAAATGCATGAAGATAAAACTGCTCTGAAGCCCGATTCAGAAGTACTAGACAAACTCTTACCTTTTGATATAGATGGCAACATTAATAACATTCAACACACTGACGACGACCAAGGACCGTTATCAAATTTTGATACCACTTTGAAAGATTTCAGAACTTCTAAAACTGAAAATGTCCCAAATACAGAATCTGAGCCAGAAATATTACCGGACACTGAAAAGGAAAAGGACAATCAGGATGATGTTCCACAATCATTAGAAGCATTAGAAAATATATCTGACGACCAGATTCCTGAAGAATCTAATCATTTCTACGCGCAAATAATTCCACCACCAAGTATGTTAACAAGGTACAACAATTTCGACTCTAACGAAAACGAAGAGATGGATTACTTTCCTACTAAATCATATTCAGACGAGTATCCTGAAGACATTTTTGAATTTAAAGACGAAAAGACTGAGAACGATCAACCACAAGTCAATGCAAACACAAATACGAAACAGACATCATCTTCGCAGAACAATTTATCTCCAACAGATTTATGGGAGGCATTTCTAGCCGGATTTTCTCATGGACAATTTCTTAATCGTCTACCGAAATCCGAAATTGATGAACTTTTACCTGAATCTGATATCAAACCTTCTGTCGAAACAGCTAAAAATGAAAGTGACCAATCCCATGATCATAGTTCAGTTGCTAAAAAAAAGCGAGATAGTTTCGAACAGAATCCAAACGTTCATCATTGGTTTGACGAATACGAAACCTTTGCAACACCGTCCACGATCACTCACAATTCACGTGCCATTTCCAAGAGGTCAACAGAGGAGACTGCAAATTTTGACAAAATATTTCATCCTGGAAGCATTCCGATTCAGGATTTCAAAGAAAATAAGAAGATTGACGAAAGTGATAACCAAAGTGATGAGGTTTCAGTACGAAAAAATTTTTCAAGCACTGAAGTTCTCAATGCTGATCCTATTGTAGAATACGTCAGTGCTGGTTATACTACACAGAAACCTAAACCTGAGGTAAAAGGCTTTTCGTTTGATTTTGTTTTATGTGGAACTTTGATTTAACTTTTATTTTAGGTGGAACATATTTTCGAAGAATCTTCCGCAGAGTTCGACAAAAAATTCGAAGAGAAGATGAAACCATTTTTGAGCAATTTTCCTGCTTTTATAGAGAAAACAAGTGAATAGTGTTCCGGAATGTTTTATTTAAGTTTAGTAATTTATTTTAAGAGTTATTTAAACTAAATCAAGTGATAAAAATTAAGTATGTAAAAAATTTCACAATAAAGTAAGGAAAATATTTATCTGTATACTAAAAATAAAAATAAAATTAACTAAAAAGCTAAGGCTATGTCTTTTATAGAAAGCATTTGTTCGCTCGTGCCACATGTTCGTCTTATTCGTATATGCCGTTTCCCCTGCTATTGTTCGTCCCATTTTCTTGTGCCGTTCGGCCGTGCGATACAGTTGCAAAATTCCCTCATTCCAACTGACAATTACTTTGGGTATTATAGTTATGGTGTTCAATTCTCCCGTTCCACAGTAGCTCCGGTTCATGGTTTCATTTATGGGCTTCCTTCTGATATATGATTCGTCCGTATCTGAACTTTCGCTGGCTAGCACCATATCTATATAGTCGTTCGCTAGTTCATCACGTAGACGGTACGAAACCCCGTTGAGAAAGGAGGAGAGAAACCCATGCGCCAGCCAGAATATCTCGGCTTAGAAAGAATCTATGCCCTATACAAATACACTATCGGTTATTCCCAGGACGGCTCAAGAAGGAGCACTTCTTCTGGGATAGGATAGGTACATCACTCGGATACATCACCACTGGACTGGTTACCAATATTTAACCGAATTATCATCGTCAGGTTCCGGACCAGGGTATGTAATATCTCAATAATTCGTCGATCGAGCAAGCGGATGTATCAACCAAGGAGTCCTTCTACCATCTCCTTGGCGACATCTTTGGTGATATAAAAATAATTATGGTCTTATCGCTAAGATTACGCTAAGATATATCTCATCCCGACCTTGAAGAATCGCCAGCTGTGGCCAACATTAATATCCGACCTCCGAGAAAACTGGATGTGGCGGACGGAATTAAGGCGATGGACCTCGGTAAGCCCCCAGGGATTGGTGGAATACGAGCGGAATTACTTAAGGCAGATTCTAGTTCTAGGGTTGATATTCTTTTTTCCGTAATGCGAAAATGTTGAGAAACCGAGACCTATTCCATTGAATGAAAAATAGGCGTAACCGTGAAGATTCCCAAGAAAGGCGAAATGAGGAGTTGAAATAAGAATGGTGTGGCGTGTTTTTTAACTGCTGTCTCCAAATTGATGGCAAAAATCATCTTGATGCGAACCAAGTAAGTAATCGACAGCCCCTTTAACTATGAACAGGCAGGTTTTCCTAAGGGGTTTCTCCTGCTGCGACCACATTAACACTCGAGCGAGCAATACTCCAAATATTACCTTTACATTTAATGTCATCGATTTCGAGAAGGCGTTCGATAGCGTTGATCGATAGTAGATATGAGCAGCTTAACGTAGGAAAGATATCCCAGAAAAAGTAAACACCATTATAAAGGAGTCCTACTTAGAAGCCCAATGTCGCGTCCTGTACAAGCGAAAACTGTCGGAGCCAAGTGCTGAACTGAGTGAGGCAAGGATCGTGGTCGTCATTAATGACGTATTGTGCAGCTCCCTAGATGACCACCCATGGCGAGAGATTAGATGGAAACTTTTTAACTACCTTACAACCAATAAACAGAATAATGTAGCCCAAATGCCCGAAGCCCTGAAGAGTAAAGGTCACAGAGCATGGCTTAAGATCAATACTACTAAAGCTTGGGCTCCAAGACGCAAAATGGAATTTACCTTGAAGAGCTATATGTTGGATAAGTTTTGTTATCTCGGAAGCATAGTTATAGCAGATGGCAGAGCTGAAGTTGGTGTACAGGCTTGTAATAACAAAGCCTGAGTTGCCTTTAATTATCTTGATGAGATGTGGCGCAAAAACGTCGTCTCCAGTTGCACAAAACTCTGGATTTTCGAATCGATCGTAAAATCTGCTCTGTCGTATGGCTGTTCAACATGGAAGTCATCTGTCAAATAAAACCTTAGCTAGAAGCCGTTGTCAACCAGTGTCTCCAGCGGATCCTTAAAATCCATTGGTCGAAGGTCTTTACCATCGGAGAATAACACAGTCTTACTTGAAACGACAGGATAGACATCAGCGTTGGTAGGCGAAAGTAGCAGTGGAATAGGCCAGACGCTGAGAAAAGAGAAAAATAACATTGTTCAGTAGGCTTTAGAATGGAAGCCGGAAAGACGCCGAATTGGCCGATTGTACATGGAGAAGATGTGTAGAGAAGGAAGGTATCCTGTCGACTGTGACAACAGTTGAAGGCATTCTTGCTTAACCCGACCAGGCGGAGAGTTGGTGTATGAGAGACAAAAGAGTTAAATGGAACCAGAGGGAGATCTTTTAAGTCGTTCGCGGGACAAGTTAACTTTGTAAATTTTTGTCGCGAAGGTTTTTGAGAACGTAAATCAACCTACAAATTGCGGCAGATGCGAAAATATTATCCGAAGCAAGGAGCATCCATATACTCGCATTGACACGAATATAATTCTAATGGAGAGTTACTAAGAACATCTATTATAAAAATTCTGAAATTCAATAACTGCAAAGAGAATGTACTCCTACGTGCCTAAGTAGAGCAAAAAGGCATTTAGTCGAATTCACAATTAGAATCATGCGAGGAAGCTAGAGGCTAGATGCGTGCTGAACAAAATTAAAGGGGCGCATAGACAGAAATTCCAAGGGGAACTTTTTTCGATTCATCCAAATGCCTATGTCGACGTTTACTTTACTCCATAGCTCTCGAAGAAATCTGTATTTGCTTTACTGACTTGATTGATCTAAAAGAACAGTTTACGAAATTCTGATTTTATCGCAAGTCACTATAGAGACCAAGTTGAACAGACGAAATTTTACAGAAGCTCTTTGGACTCAATAAAGTACCCGAAACCCCTTACCGCATGGAATCAAATTAACATTTGCAAGAAATTTCGCCACATTCCTTCTACACCGCGAAATTGTTCACACAACTAAATACTCGCGAGTTTGTTTACGTTTATTTTTTTTTCGTGGTTACAAATTTCTGCTGAGGAAAACACAAAATTCTCTTGGCAATAGACGAAATTTCATGCATGAGTCAAGCGAATAAATCCACCCACGGCAAAGGTTGCCGGAATTCAGGTAAAACGGAAATAGGTTAGATTCTGAGAGTAGAAAGGGTTGATACCTAATCCCCTGTTCTAAATTGATTTCTCAATTGAATGTTGTCGAAATGAAATCTTATTGCAAAAGGTCTGGGTTTCGTGATTCGACAGGGCGGAAATCAATGAAAATTTTAAGGGAAAATTGTCGAGTTGCAATTTTGGTCAATAAAAGGCCTTACTCAAACCATTTGAGGACAGTAATGTGATTGATATCGTCGTAGACTGTAACTGGATTTTAATAGAGACCTGGCAATATGAAGTGGTTGATAGTAGTCGTCGTTTGTTTAGTTGTCCACGCGAGTTCAGAGTTAACAGACAAAATCGAAAGCGATGGATTGCCTGCTTTGAAGGTGAACTTCGTGGAGGATGAAAACAATAAATTGAATTCTCAGTCGGATGAATCATTGGTTGAAACAGCTGGGAAGAGCTTAACGGAGGCAAGTGAACATAGCGAAAAAGCTGTTCCATTAATTTCAGGTTTAACTCAACTGGAAGACGAGAGCAACGACAACGAGCTGAAAAGAGTGAAAAAGTCCAGCACCCTGACAACGATATGCGTGGAGATAAAGCCAACCAGTCCATATGAGCCGCCATACTTCATGTGCCGTGGAACAGAACCACAATACCATGGAAGTTATGACTCGAAAGGAGGTCACAAGATGCCTTCGCACGGAGGATCTGGCGGACCCCATAAGCCAAGCATTCCCCACGGAGACGGATACGGTGCTGACGGCGGCTATACTCCTTCTAATGAGTACAGCTACGGCAAACCAGGTCATTCAAGCGGGTACGGATCGCAAGAAGAATTCTCTAGTGGAGGTCATGGAATGAAACCGAATGTAGACAAATATGGATCTTCAGGTCATGGAGGATATGGAAAACCATCGTCAGCAGGTGGATATCAGAGACCTAGTGGACATAATTCATTCAGTAGTTATAGTGGTGGTGCCGAATTTCCTAAGCCAGCAAAATATCAAATAACGCATGATTCGTACGGACCAGCAGTTCCTTCAGCACATGTAAAACCGATTAAAATTGTAATACCTTCAAGTGATGTAGAAATTTACGATACACAAAGCCAATCATATGGAAGACCCGGAAATTCTTACGCTCCAGCGTTTAATTCATATGGCGCGGTGCCCCACATAAAATTTAATAAACAATATGGAGGAGGTAAGTTTTGTTCAACAACTTTTTAGCGCATTGACTTAATATCAAAAAATATTTCAGGTGCAAGTCATGGACCTTCTTTCCCGGTTGACGCAATGTTCTATGGTTCAGGTGGTGTGTATTCACCAGATGCAGCATATAATCCTTCATACAAAACAAAAGTACTGCCATTGGTTTATAAAAAGACAACTATAGGAAAATATCCTCAAAAGCATTACGGTGGTGGCAAGAAAGGACAAGGCTATTCTTCAGGTGGATATAGGACAACTGAAGCAGAAGACGATGACGAAGAATTTGAAATTCAAAATACAGTTGGACCACAATTACAGTCTCCATATCATCCAGGAATGTCATTGAGATACGAAATGTCACCGCCACCACAATATATGCCAAGACCTGCTCCAATGCCGCCACAGACTTACACGTATCCATCACCAGCACCACAAGTGCCATGTGGCTCAAATCTGCTATTTGGATGTCATCCCAATGTTGCTTCGGTACCATGTTATGGTAAGGGCTCTGCAGGACAAACACCAGCATCAGTAGTTTACAATGTTCCATCTGCTCCGCCTTCTCCTGTTATGTATGGCCCACCTATGCCTCAGCCACCAATGGCTTACTATCCACATTTAGGAACTCCTCATCAAATGACACCTCCTGGTATAGATACGCCTGGACCCATACGTACGTCTGGACCCATAGGAATGGAACAACCAAAAGAGATGACTGACAACCAAAATTTCCAACAAAGGTCCCAATCGGAAACAGATAGCGATACGGAAAGAAGAATTCCGAATGGCGTGAACACGAATGATCAGGATAAAGCCACTGACGATAAACTTAGACAGGCGCCTGAAATTAAACCGAAAAATCCATCGTCCCCATCGGCGGATTCCTTTTCAACAAAACCACATATCACTCACGCTGAGATGGTAAGAAATGTAGAGACTGGACATGAAATGAACGCAGATAACAAGATGCCCACAATGAACAACAAGATGGAAACCAATCGACAAAATACACCTGGACAAGATATTGATATGATTAAAAAGAATGACGAGGAAGAGACTAAGAAGAAGATAGAAGCAATGATGAGAATGCAACAAATGCAAAAGATGGCACAAATGATGTCTGGTACTCCTGAAGGGACCCACATGCGGCAAGATACTATGGGCGGAATGAATGGAGTTCAAAGTTGGTAGAATTTTTACAAAAAAGTTTGAATTTTTGTATTTTTGTAATAAAATGTTTCGTAAAAAAATATTAGGTTTTTTCGTTTTTAATTTTCAAAGTTTTTGGTTTGGTTTTTTTTTGGATTTGGTGTGATGTTTACGAAGATTTTTAGGCGATGGTGTAAGGGTATGAGGTTCGTTAGCCGTGTGCAAGATTTGTTTCTGCTGTTTAAGTTTGTCTATTAAATGAATTGTGTCGACCAGGATGTTCGTTTAGTATCAAAGTTGATGAAGAATTTAGTGTTCTATTACTTATAATTTGACATGCCTTGATGACATATCAAAAGAGGAATTTATGGAACATCTTTTTGGACAATTGGTTTAAGGTAGAAGGCATCAAACAAAACACTCAGAAACAGCATATCCTGGTCTAAAATATTCGGCGGGTTAAGCTGATTATGAAATAAAACTTATCTGTCACCAGAAAGAGGTCAAGAAGCGAGGTGTTGGAGCAATTAAATTGGGTAGGGAGGGAATTAACTGGGTTAAAATGAATTAATTAAATAGCCGATAAGAAATTGAGAGCCGAAAAATTACTGCGGAGAATATTAATATTTAGATCCCCAGCCACTAAAACGTTATTAAAATGATGCCCGAGACGCGATAAAGCGACGGAGAATTTTTCCGTGCTTTGGTCAATAACATTTCCAGGAGGAAGATAAACAGCACGTAAATACACTTTTCAATACCCAGATAAAAGATTGAAACCAGGTATGGAGACAGGCAATGACGGGTCTACCTTCTATTACAGAAGATGCTCTTTTTGCCAAGGAAAATTAACATATTTCACGAAATTGGCTGAAAGAGGCTGCCAAACTAACATGAATAGGAAAAAAACAAAGGAAAAGAAAGAAAACTTGGAAGGATACATTTACACACAGAGAGTCACTAGACACAAAATCGATAGGACACGTATAGACAGCCCTAAATAAAACAATTAATTGTTTCATGTTGGCAATAATTCGATCTCGAGCGGTCAACATGCAACAAAGGCACTCTTTGGAAGCTATGCTAGGACACTCTCTTTGTCTGGTTCCTTTAACCCCTTGTGTAGATTAAAACAGAGTGCAAGATCAGAGGGACAATGTCATCAATGGCAAGAACGAACAGTAGTGCGCCGAGATGCCTACTTTGCGACATACCAGATGAAGCCCTGAAAATTATTAAGGTGTCCTGTCTCTAAAACAGGAAGAAATCCAATAGAGCAGCACAAAATTAGTAGTCGTTGATATACTGGGTAAAAAGCGTTAAGTTACCGGACACCCGCAATAAATTAGTTGGCCTCACATAGACCTTAATATGGTTCGTTGTGATACCACTTCGCAGGAACATTAGTTTAAGTAGCCGCAGCTCTTGAGGAACTTGATTAGGTCCCTTAGCTCCAGCCTGGTGAAGGAAGTGCTTGTTCAGGGCCTAAAACCGTCCCCTGGTTAGTCCGGTGCATTCACAAAGTAAATGCTGAATACGCATGTGGATTTTAGCGGCTAGATTGGCCCTTACGTTTTGGTAGTAAAGGTATAGCGTAGCTACTTAGTTTTTCAGAAGACTGGTTATTGCTCTATCATGGTTACCACTTCTGACGGACCTACCACGGGGCAGAAGTTAGTCACGAAATTCTTAACTATTGAGCTTTTGATGACCTCACAAAAAAACTTGAAACTTTATCGAAAAGCAACCTCATCCTCAACAGGCATTTTCAAGAAATACCATTGTCCGAACTGTCCATCTGTATAGATGGGCAAAACCTGATGTGTTAAAATCGTCAAAGCCCGCAAAAGTTTGTTTCTCAAACCCGTACAAGGAGGCAATAATTTTACTGATGTCTTTCCAGAACTAATCTCTGGCAAACATATATCGACCAACATTTTCTGCCCTACAAAACAAACTTCACTGTAAAGCTAAAAGAATAGTTAAAACCAAAAGCAAAATTTAGAACGCCATGCTTGTGCTAAAACAGATTTATTTTGGTCTTACAAACTCGTAGAAATTTTCCGAACTACATAATTATAATCACATAAAACCTAAAATTAATTTGCCTAGAGATTGGTTTAGTATTCGTTCACTTCCTTCGTGTAGTCGACCTTATGTGTCTTGTGTTCTTCTGAAGAGCTATCGTTATCATCTTTCTTGTCTGAATCACGTCCTTCTAGAGGCCTCGATGCAAGAGCTGATAAAACATATCCTGGAGGTCCATTTGCTGAAGCCATGCTGGAACCGCTTTTGGCAAATGTTTTAATGTCGCCTGCGACTACAGGTTGGTATGGTGTTGTAATAGTTTGGACGTCAAACGAGGTCACTGTATAGGTTGGAGCATAGGATTGTGGTAGTCCACATTGATTTCCTGTGCAAGGCGTCGCAGGAGCTGCTGCATATTGTTGAACGGGCAATGAGTACGGTGAATTTTGGTAAGATGGAACAGCTGTTGCATATGTTAGAGCTGGAGATATTTGAGCTGGAGCAATTGGTGCTGGTATGGTTGGATAGGCCGAGTATGGTGCAACATAGGCATCTGAATGCGTCGGGTATGTTGCAGGTTTATATATGCGCGGGTAATGATACGGTCCTAAGTTAGGGTAATAACAGCTTGATGTGCCACATCCCGAAGTGCTATAGTCCCCCGTAAAGTAAGATGTGTAAAATGCATTATAATCGCTATATGCCACTGGTGGAACAACTGAAACGGTAGGGACTTGAGGAATGTAAAATACAGGCTGGCTTACAACTGGAATGTATGGTACTGGAACTATAGACGATGTTTTGTGCTCCTTTTTATTACCTTCCTTGTGCTGCCCGTGACTTTTGTAGTGAAATTTGTTGCCAGAACTTGAATCATCTTCTTCCGATGAGGAGGATTCTTTAGAGGTTTCTTCTTTTACAGGCTTAGTATATCCGGAATGATTGTGTTTATGAGAGGCATAGTTGGATTTTTCATACTCATTTTTCTCGTGCTTATCACTGTACAGATCTGCTTGCTCTTTTGAGTAAGTCTCTTTTCCATGTTTTTCTTCTTCCTTTTTGTTATTGTGACTATAATCAGAATATGCTGAGGAAGAATAATGTGGCTTCGAAGGATATCCCGAACTGTAACCTCCACCAGAATAACCAGAGTTATAGCCACCACTTGTATAACCAGAATTGTAACCGCTAGAACCAGGATATGGTGATCCAGAACTAGGATACGATGATCCAGAACTAGGATACGATGATCCATATCCCGGAGATTTGTTGTATCCGCCTATAGAGTAACTGAGGCCAGGTTTATTTAAACCAATACCACCATAATATGGTTTTGAAAAGTAGTTTGCACCATAGTTGCTTCCATGATTTGTTCCATATCCACCGCCATAATGTTCGTTATTTCCACCATAACCGCCACCATAACCACCTCCATAATGTCCACTGTAGCTGTGCCCGTGACCGTAATCATTCTCACTAGGTCCATGATGATGCCCGTACGAACAGTGATGTCCTTTATGGCCAAACAGTCCACCACCTTTACAAAGCTTTTTGAAAAATGACCGTTGCTCCCTCACAACTTCATTATCTGAAGCTGGAGCAACACTGGAATTAACATCTTGCTCGGTATCAGCCTCGACGTAGGATTCTTGGGGAAAAGCAAATTTGAGAATACTCAAAAAAACTACTATCACGCTATGAGCTTTCATTTTTGGCAATTTAGACTTGGAGAAAATTTCGATAGTTTCAACTCTGCGCGCACGAAAACGGACACTGACTTGATCGGATTTCAGTTAAGAACTGACCTGAAGTCAAACTGCAACAAGTTTTTTGCTGAAACAAAATTTTTCCGTATTGACCCAAATTGAGTGGGTAATCGTGCAATTTTGTTGATAAGCACACTTTGACCACACTTTGGTGTTTCGTAAAAAGGGTGTAGAGTTTCATTACCCAAGATGCCACCGTTTAAGGCTTCTTTTGGATACTTGAGCTAGACGTGGGAGAAGAGGGAAAATTGTGAAGTGAAAAATTTATGAATGAATTTAGGAACAATTTTTAGGTTATGTTTTCATTTTCGTATCAAATTCAATGGAGCACGAGTAAGTGGAATAGAAATGATTCAGATTTCTTGAATTTCAAAGATCGAAGGAATTAATTTTTAAAATAAAATAATCGCATTTCTTCAATTTGGGAGTGAGTTTATGCCGATATTGTCAAACCCATTTGCCCTACTTTCATTCTAATGTGATGTGTGTGTAAGTTCGGCGTAAAAATGTCTACATTAGGCTGCTGGCAGCTCTTAGCAAGCTATCTGTGTCCGATAATCTATTCAAAAGTGTTTATTGAAACTAATTCTTTGCAATGGCCAAGCCTAGTAACGCACAATGAACAATTAATTGAGACGCTATTCAATTAAGCAGCTAGGCATGTTGAAATTGAATTGAGTTGAACTCGGCAACATTTGGTAGCTAGTAATGAGACTCTCATTCATTCAAAAATTGTCAAACAAAGTAAAAACAAAAATAATAATAATAAAAAAAATAATTCCATCACATAATAAAATCAGACAACAACGTGAAGGCCTCTAATCGTCCGTCAATAAAAAGGTGGTGTACCCCAAGCGTCAATTCTGAGGCCTTTTGCACTTTAGCCTCTTCTTCTCTTGTCAGCAGAAAACAACCATGTGTCGTCATCGATGTAGCTCGAGTTAGTATATGTTTTTTTATTTGTTTATTTTATTGCTTGTGCCCTTCATCTGAAGTATCACTAGAACCTCTGTTCAATTTCGATCCAAGGCGCGGTCATTGAGTACACCAATGAGGTCAATTATCTCGGCTTCCCGCTTGATAGTAGACTTTATTGGAACTCTCACCTCGACTCCATGCTTAACGAGACTATACGAGCCTTATGAGCGGGCCTATCGAAGCCTATTCAAAAGGAGTTAAAGTGTCGCCCCGAAGAGGATTCTGTGCTTTCAAAATACGTTTGCCAAACCGATTGTTCCCTAAGCCGCTTTGGTCTGGTGGCCTAAAGTTCAACAAAGGTTTGCAATTGCCAATTGCAACAAGCTTCACTGCACTGCGAGTGTAGTTCACGCCACAAAGGTTTCATGGGCATCCTCCGGCGCATTTCTGTAATAGATGTGTATATCATACCGGACCACATGAGCAGGAAACCTCGTTTTGGCCTTCAGCCAACCTGAAGGAAGGAACCTCCGTTCAGGACTCTCCTTCCACAATGAGCAGAATGTGGTAGCGATGGCCAAGTCTGTACCCTAAAAGCCTCAAATGACTCAGTGGTAGCTCACGGTGAGGGTACTAGTGTCTTTATACTTAATACTAGGGTCTCGATTGCACTGGATAGATGACCCAGTGCCTTTCAAGCCAAAATCCATACCATCCAAACCTGTGCTTTTATCAATTTTATCAAAGGACTGAGAGGAGTTTATATAACTATCTTCTCTAATAGCCAAACAGCTCTCAAAACTCTACAAAGGAGTACTTCGGCACCTTCCAACAGTTGGTCACTCATAACAGGGGCGCGCTCTGTTGGATATTAAGTTACTTGGAGATTGATCGCTGATGAAGTAATTAGAAAGTGTTCATTCTCTCGAGCCCTATTACAGCATCATTAGGTCGTCAACAAGCGCTGTAATAGAACAGTTGCTGTACTAGAAAAAATGTCCGCGGGTTCACTCAGGCCAAGTCACTTGTTAGAGCTACTACCGCCTTAACTAAAGCGGACCTCAGGTTAGTTAAAGCTTACCTATCTCATCACTGTGGTGCAAAGTATCTCCTTCATCGGCTAGGTCTGTCTAGTGAGACGGAGTGACGATAAAACTTTATTGCAAATTATGTGTTGTTGTCCTGCCTAAGATTGGCTTAGAAGGGGATCTTCTGTTGGGAATTTCTGAGCCTGGCTGACGTTATATCTTCCCCTGTTAAAGAACTGCTTCCCTACCTCAGGGCGGCAGAGCGTATTTTTCCTGTAGTGGGGTCTTTGCACAAAAGACCTCATTGGTAGCAGTGCCGGCCATATGTGTAACCTCCTTTCAATAATAATATGTAATCTGCAGTACTGAATATGGAATATCATTTAATCCTGGGAGAGTGGTATGTTGGCCCTGTTGTATGCGCTGGATTTTTTGAAGGACAATCAAGTCATGGGCAAAAACGTGCTCATAGAATTTGATCTCTCCGGCCTTAGAGTGCGTTCAAAGACTCAATGAGTGTGCCCTGGTAAACAGGAAGGCACTGACATGAACGCAACGAGAATGCGGATAGTCTCGTTAAGGGAGAAGTTGACTCGAATTTTCAAGCCCGGAACCATATGTTGTTTTAGGAAATTGGAGGTCTTGAGAGGATTGAAAAATTGGCCATAGAGGAACACTAGAGACAGTGAAACGAAGTGGGCTCTGAAGACAAGCAAAAATTGCGTTGGGAACGTTAAATTGTGCTTCCTCGAAAAGTGATTGACGGCACTCTTGACAGGACATGGTAATTTCCAGTGTTATCTGAAGAAAATTTGTCTCATGCAGTCCATGCCGGAAGAATGAGGAGATTGTGATGCATATATTGCGCTAATGTTCTGCTTTAGCAAGCAGGGGATTTACATTGCTAGAAATAAACTGACTTGGAACCGAAGAGCTTTGCTCAGTGTCCTACAAACAAATGTGTGGTATGGGATGAAAAGGGCCTTAATATCGGATAGTTCCGAGGATCCCGGAAAAGATGGTTTTAGTAAATAAAAATCTCACATACTCGATGTGTCTTGCGATAGAAATTAATTAACGATGACTTTATCCACTTATCGCAGTGATACATATTTAGGTCTGCCACTTATTTACCATAAGTGTTTCTGTACAGACTCCTTCATTTCGTCAATTAGTTGTTTCGGCTTAGTACATCTTTAGGGTCGAACGAACGAATTGAACGTGCCCGAACTTAGTTAAGTATTTTTGTTTTGAGACATATTTGCAGTGCTGCCGTTTGGAACCGATGTTCTCAGGTGGTCAGAAGTTAAAAAAAAGTAACTTTAAAAGAGGTCTTCTTTCATATCAGCACCTCTTCATAAACAATTAATTTGGCACAAAAATGCAACAATCCTTATATCAAAAAATTTTAAAACTCTTATCAGGCAGAAATTAAAGTCAGCGCATTCCTTTAACAGCAAGAAAACTAACAGAGGCCCGGAGAACATTTAATTTGAAGTATTGCCTAGAAAAGATCTTTGTTGCAAGTGAAAGAATGCTAAATAGCAACATTAAACGAAAAAACTTTCTCGAGAACTTTCAAAAGCCTTTCAACGAAGATGAAAAGATGAAAAATTCATCTTGTGATTAACTGCAAAGGTTGGGCTCAAGGGAATTAACGCGATGTAAAATTAAATGCACAAACGGCAGAAGGAATTTAATAAAAGTGAAATTTGTGTTTAGGGTAGCACTAAAAAAATTCCACGAGCGTTTTATTTTATTGCGAAAAGGTTTCACCGGATATGCCCAGCGAAGAATTGCGTTGCGCTGGTTGCAATTTGTTGCAAGAGATACTTTTTGCTGATTCGAATTGCCGGCAGGTTTGTTTTCATGGCCTAGATTTCGCCTATTGCCTCGTTGTGTGCAATACGCACTTTTGTGAACTTTGCAAGTTTGCTCTATAAATAATCAAATCTAGTCTAATCCGTCACCAGTCGTTCTGTGGGATTAACTATACCTCAAACACTATATCTTTTTACGTTTTTAAAATGAAATCATTCATTTGTATTGCTCTCATTATCGCCATCTCCGTGTGCGATGCAGCTGTTACCTTGCGGCATGGACAAGCCGAAGGAGTCGAAGGCATTGAAGGTGTCAACCAGCATGTAAAGGACACTGCAGTGGAAGCTGAGGCCGATGTTGATACCGATGTCGTCAGATTCAGGAAATCAGCCAAATCAATGTATGGTGGTGGACCTTATGGCGGAGGATTTTACGGTGGTAGCAGTAGTTCGAGTTCTGGAGGAGCTGGGCCTGGTCCGATGATAAGTTACACCTACCCATCTCCAGTACCCACAGTACCTTGCGGAAAAAATCTCTTGTTTAGCTGTCAACCTAGTGTAGCTCCTGTTCCTTGTATGGGTCCAGCTCCATCTTCAGCCCCGGTATATGGACATGCAGGTGCATATTCTGAACACATTCCAGTATACGCTGTTCCACACTATCACGAACACATTCAACAACTTCATCAATATGGACCCAACTAGATTGCTTGATAACTAACACGGCATGATTGTAGAAACACCAAAGAGATTACTGTAAAGTTTTTTATACTTGTTGAAATAAATTGAACATTTTTTAGTGTATTTTTTGTTGTTGTTGTTATTATCTGGAGAATTGTTTTATTCAAAATTTGCGGGGTTTTTTTTGTTTTGCAGAATTGTTATTGGGTTTTCGTGCAATGGGAAATGCTAGTGCTTAAGAAGTTTTGTTCTGAGGCGTAAATATTTGAAAAGCCTTGACAACTTTCCGGAGGTTCCTAAATATTCAGTTTTACTATTTCAGGTTATGTGACAACAGGCGTTTATTGTTTAAAAAAATGGCAAGGAAATGATGTTGGCTTAATTTTACTGACATGGATTACAGACTATATAAAACCAGCATATCTAAGACAAAGCTTGAACAGTAGAAAGCTAGTCAAAACAGATTGGTGATCACATGAAAGACCAGAAAGTTTTGGCAAAAAAGTTCCGCATCGCATCCATACATAAAATTTTTTGTTAGACAGACAATGCTCGGACAAACATCAGAACTGCTAGAAAGGAGGTGAGTCAAATTCGCACAGAGTTGACTTCAGAAGAAAGGTAGGTATGCAACATCTTACCGCTATTTAGGAAACCAGTCCTTTTAAAGAATACAGAAGCTGACGTAGTTGTCTGCTATTGAGGTTCCCTGGGTCTAAACTTCCTCCAAAGATTTTTGCAAGAGACAATGAATTTTGTTTTCTCATTCAATAAATTGGAAAAATGTTAAATTCACTTTACAAAAAACAATACTGGTCCATAAAAAACTTAATTAATACTCCTTTAATTCAAAATATTTAAATTCACCACCCGCCATTAAAAAGATTGGTCAATTATAACAGTAACTAGTGCAACATGGCGTCCATCCGAATTTATTGCACAGATCTTGTATTTTCTCTAGACCGTGGTGAAAAACAAGCAAAATAATCAGATTATCCTACTTCAGAATCCCTTAATCTTCCTGCAAGCAATCATACTCCCCTCGAAGCACAATGCCACAATAATTTATTTTTTGGTATAAGGACGCACTCTTAGACACAAACGCAGTTCTGCCGTAAAGTCACCTGGCAAAGAAAGAAAGAAAGAAGAAAGTGGAAGCTGGCTAAGAAGTCATTAGAACGCTAGATGTGCGAGTAAAGCGGCTAGACTGGCCGGGGAGATATATTAGAAATGAGTTAAGATGATTGCGAGCTCTTGAAGTACTATCACAAACCATACTGTGCTAGATGTCTTAAATAAAGAAGCCCTTGCATTTTTGTTAGACAGACAATGCTCGGATAAACATCAGAACTGCTAGAAAAGAGGTGAGTCAAGAAGAAGAGTTTTAAAAAGGATTGCGTTTTGAGATGAGTTGTATTGCAACGAGTTATGTTGAATTGAGATGTCTGCAGATGAGTTGTCTTGGAATGGGTTGTACTGAAATAACTTGTCTTACGATAAGGTGGACTTGAGAATATTTTGGAAATAAAGTGTCGACATATTTAATACGGTTTTTTAAACACGTCTTTGAAATCTGTAAGCTAGGTTTCATGTTGACACTTTAAAATGCTATTCAACCTTGTCCCCATTAAAAAACTTGTTTTCATAACACTAAAAAAAGTTTCCCCCAAAGACATTACTACTTTCAAATTCCTACCTCTTCCAAAGGATCAGAAAGACCTACCATGACAATTTCAGAGGAGGCATAGTAACTTTTACAATCGATGCATATACAGGATCAAATTAAATCGGTCAAGTCCTACAAGTCCACATGAAAGAAATCAGTTCTCATACCACTGCAGTGTTTTTCAAGCTGAAGTTGTGGCTATACAGGTAGCGTTGGAATGTCTGGATCATCTGTCGAAATCTGTATTTTTATGGATAGCCAAGTCTCTGACCAAAACTACCCAGAAACATCGCTCAGCTCGGGACGACACAGCTGAGCGCCTAAACGTTCAATTCACATGGGTACATGAGAATAGTGATATTTCGGGAAACTGTAAAACCGGCGACGTCGCAAGTCTCGCCGTATGTTCACCCAATCTATCCGACCTTCGAAGTTAATCGGTCAAAATAACTTATGTTGCCATGAAATGTTAATAGGGTATGTCATGGCTGCCATTATATCTAAGCACTTTAACAGACTCGGTGCGCCTTTAAACGACTTTTGTAGTAGTTGTGAGGATTAGGAGGAAAAGGAGTTTATTCTGCATGTCTAACATATTGATAATCTTGATTTCGCCCATATCACAGCTGCGAATCGGCGATTTTAAAAGTAGGCAACTATAGACAATGGCAATGATATATTTGCCTTAATACTCTTAGATTTTTCAAAAGCATTCGACAGTGTTGATCACCACATTCTCTGCCAAAAATTGTCGACATCCCTTTGCTTTGATACCTCAGCGATTACCTTAATCAAAAGTTTCTTGACGGGGCGATGTCAGCATGTTAGGACCAATAATGAAACATCGTTGCGTGAGGTACCTCAGGGGTCATTCTTAGATTCATTGCCATTTACTCTTTATATTAATGATTTACTAAATGTAGTACATGATGGGAAGGTTCACCTTTATGCAAACGGCGTACAGCTATATATGTATAAGCAGGCCACTCGGTTTCCTAGAAGATTGCGTAGTTCTTCTACTCAACCAAAATATGAAGCGCTGTGGTAATGTTTGTGCGATGCCTAACAGGATCTACGGTGTATTGTGCAGGCTTTGAGTATCTACTCACATCTTATCCAGAACCTTGCGGCTAAAACTCATAAAAACTCTTATATTACCACATTTCACTTTTGAAAGTGCCGTAAGATTGAGGTCGCCTTCAATGATTGTGTTTGATTTGTGTATGACCTGCGAGATGTTTCACATCTTCGGACACAATTGCTTGGCTGTTCTCTTTCAGGTTATCTTAAACGAAGAGTTTTGGTATTTTGTACTTGTGTATAATTATTATTCTTCATCTCTTCTGCAACTGTTCGGCTCTAGCGAAACGCCAGACGAGATTGCTCTATTTGAGGATCTAGGCGAATTGGGATTGATGGACTGCAGGGACTACAGTAGCTCTTCTTTACCTAACCCAAAATCCAAATCTTTGATGAAGAGAGAGGGCTGTACTGTATTCATTTCGAAGATGAATTTAACACGAAGGACAAAGGTCTTATATGGCAAAAATGTTCAATAATCAGGGGTGCTGGCAAAAAAGTTTAAATTTTTATCTGAAGATAAACTTCTGCACCGCAAACTTTTACAACTAAACTAGCTGAGTGGTTCCTTTCCATGATCCAAAACTCGAAAGACTGATTCACTAAGGATACTATAGTTGAACCACAGAAATATTAAATCAGAGCTTACATAATTCGTGCTATGAGTCTCTCTTATCTAATAACAGTTGCTCTTTATAGTGTTTATTTTGTTCGAAATTATTCTATTTACACCTAGATCTCTCATTTGGTCTTCTTCTGTCATCTCAATAGAGGAAAACCAGCTCTTCGGAGATTGAAAAGCGCGAATTTGTCTTTAAAGACTAAATTGAAAGTAATTTAGTATTTACATAAAGGGAAGACGAATGCTTTAATTCGAGTCTATATTAGTTTGCTTCTTAAATATTTTTGTAATGTTTAATAGTTTGGAAAAGTGTAGACGGGCAGAATTTAATGATTTTTCTTACAATTAACGAAACTATCTGAAATTCATACATCTTGTCTGTCATTATTTCAATTAAGCTCAGCGGTCAAATTATTTAATAAAAAGTTAACTTTTATTCGCATATCGCCTAATGTTGTAATATGATACGGCCACCTTTATATTTCTTATTGGAACAAATTTTTAACTTAAAGGAAACAGGCAAGACGACACTGTGTAAATTTATCCGGCAAAATCTTTTGTGAAATCTGGATTACCTACATAGTTAGGTAATAACATCTAAACTTACTAACCACTGTGAAGCTCTTTTTCATGCTCCGTATCAAATTTTGACATTGACATCAAGATAATGTTTCTTCTCGCAAGGCAATTTGTTAAAGATTTACAGAATGCGAAAATATTGTGAGAATCAGAAATTCGTTCCAATTAAGAATTCTAAAAGCCATCAAAAAATGTAATGTAATTTTGTAACTGTTTCAATTTGTTTGTGCAATTTCGACAGAACCGAACGTCAATAGAGGTCAACGAAAAGTCTTGACTAAACAAATTCGGTTGCCTCGAGCACACGCTCAAATATGCTGAGTTTCCTGATAATTTAATATAAATATGCGTTACGATTCCAATTAATTCAGTATAGCAGAGAGACGGTTATTCAGTACGCAATAGATTCGTAAATTACTTTAACGTGTCCACCATGAAGTTCTTCGTTTGTTCAGTTTTGTTCGCCATTTTGGCCGCTCAAATTCACGCCGAAGAAGATAAAGTTGAAATCGAAGCAGCTGACGACAAGGCAATTGAAAACTTAGTTGAAAGTGCCGATGACACCGAGAACGTGAGACACAAGAAATCAGCATATGGAGCAGCTCCAGCATATCAACTTCCAGTATATGGAAAACCATCCATGCCATTGTATTCAGGATATGCAGCACCAAAACCTACAGCATCTGCTCAGGCGTACGCGGCTCCTGCTTACTCAGCTCCAAAACCAGTTTTACCTGCGACTCCAGGTTACGGATATACAGCACCTAAGCCAGCTTTAGTATCATTTTATAATGCACCTAAGCCGGCTCCAGCACCAGCTCTAAAACCAATGGCACCAAGACCAGCTCCAATGTATGCTGCCGGTCCAGCAATGTCATATACTTATCCATCTCCTGCACCAATGGTTCCATGCGGTAAAAATCTTCTGTTCAGCTGTGCTCCTGCTGTTGCTCCAGTTCCTTGTATGGCCGCTCCAGTTCCATCTTATCCATCAGCTCCATCTTATCCTTCAGCTCCGTCTTATCCTCAATATTCCCCATCGGCTGCCTATTAAAACTGTTTTCGCACGATTTTTTTGTTGTGACTTGTTTGATGTTGAAAAATAAATTTTTGTAAGAATTCAGTTCAGTCTTTTGGTGTTTGTTTCTTTGAAGAAGGTTGGATTGGATCTATCTATTTCGCTTACGATGCCCGTTCTAAAATAAAAAATTGTTTAGAGATTCGCAGTAGAAGACCAAAGATGTGTTGTCTTGATATATTTGAAGGTTTTCTAAAGAAGCTCATACACAAGTTGGTGTTGAATGACAATCACAAACTTGAAATCTTTTGATTAGAACAGCTTCACTGCGAGCACTCAAATCTATCGTGAAGAAAATAAAATCAATCAAAGATGAAATAAACAAGTTTTTTGTGATGGGTTTTGGATCACTAACTTGTAACTTCTCTTCAAGCAGCAAAAAAAAATTGTTGGAGTCGACTATTAGATTACTTAACTGCCAATGATTTCCAATATGAGTGAGTTGAAATAGTTTTCAAAGAACTAAGAATCTGTTTATTGGTGAGTTCCCTACAGAATACTCTCATGCGGTTTCTTAATACCACCTAACGGTCAGACTTATTTATGAAGGCAGAAAGAAGGAAGTATGCAGGATATTTTTAATTTGTGCGTCTCTTCTTATCTTATTTTAGCAAGATCTAATAGCCCATCTTCCATTTCGGCACCTATGTAATATGTATACCTATCTTCAGTTATTTTTCGTCTTCGTGCTTACCGTCTGCAGAGCTCTATAGCAATCAAAAAGGAATTTAGATTTGAGTTTGTTGAACCCAAGAGCTTTCATAAATACTAATTGGAGTGACCGTTGACAGCTGACTGTGTGCCTATTCCACCGCTACCGCGACCTAAAACTCGCTGTAGTCACTGGGAAGCCTGCAGGACGAATAGATGTTGAGCTCTTGTTAGAACAGTGACACTTCTACTCTGGAGCTCGTTTTATAGTCATCTGTGTAGATGTACACGTTATCTGCAGGTTCTTCTGTTCTTGTTTCTCAAAACTGCCTTTCCGAAGTTACTAGGTCGTACTTCCTGTTGAAGTCCATAATCGGTAGCATCTAATCAGTGGCCGTGTTGAGATTTTCCCCTAAGATACTTTGACCGTACCCCCGCGTTTTAAGAAAATTTGACCTTTTGAGGCGCAACATTTCCCTTAGTGCGATGTTCTTTTTGTACAGGTCTATAGGGGGGAGGTTATTGTATTCATTTTTATTTTACGGCTTGTCATTATTCAGTCATAATGTATAATACGCGTTTACACGGCACTTACATGATGTCAATATGATGACAACATTTAGTGACAACAGTTTTTCGTCATGTTTTATGAACGAAATAATTACAAAAAAAATTATCGTTTACACGGTAATGACAAATAATGACATAGATGTTTATATACAGAATGCTAAATAAAATACTACTACTACTACTATAGTAGACAGACCTAAAATAATTTGAAAGAAAAGAGTTTTAATCTGTGCACAAATCAGAGTGCATTTGAGGGCAATCGTTTTCATTCTGTGTCTTACGAGAGATCAATTGCGAGTGACTAGACTAGTCAAGACGCAGTTCTCGATTTAAAAATCCAAAAAGATTGCGTCTCTGCTACTGGTGTTAAATGCAAATTGGAACTGGCAGGAGGAGCCATTAAACCATTAAAAAGCTGCAAATTGAGAAATGGAGTAAGGGGTAATGGAGAGTTGGTCCTTCGACGTCTGTATTGCGATTTTATTCCAGAGGTTCTCAAGATAAGAAAAAAGCGTAAAAACGTTATAAAATGACTTTACTCCAATTTGTGTAAAATTTTATCAATTCTCCCCCCCCCCCCCTTACAACGCACCATAAGTCTTATAACAATTAGCAGAATTTAAAAAAAAAACATGAAACAATTAAAACCATATCCTGGCAACCAATCACAATTCAATTAACCCTAAGTGAGTAGTCAACAGCATTGCATGCATTGAAAGGCAAAATTTCGTCGATTAAACTTTAATTATATAAATCATTCGTTTACAGTTAATTGCAGCAATTATTATAGATGGGAATGCCGTAAACAATTGGCTGGGTAGGATTCTCCTCGGGTGGTGTACAACATATGGATTTTTTCGGGTCGCACTGTTTGTCATTGTGCAGTTGGTGCGATGAATGTAGCGAATATCCAGCTGGACATGGAACATTTTGATCGACCGGATATGATGGAATTTCCTTCTTTAAATCGTCATAATTCTCACTGGGAATGTATCCTACGAATGATTTATCCTTGCAGTGTGGGTACTCGCAATCTGGTGGTCCATTTACTCCGTAAATGTGAGGCTCGTATACATCGTAAACGGATTTCCGGAACCTTTCAAGATACTCCTGGACTGTATCCGATGCTGGCAGAATCGGTTGAAACAATTCATGGTTATGTTCGCTCGTATCAAGTAACAATTGTTGTCCCGCGGATTGCACAATTAAAATGGAAACGAGAACAAGTAAAATATTCATTTTGAATTTTTATATCATAAATTTGATACCTTTCCGACTCGTCAGCTAAACTTCATTGACTCACTGACCCGACCAGGCATTTTCTTATTATTTATAAAAGCGCTTTGTGTGCTGGTCAGCAATTTGTGAAACGTCAAAAACAAATATGAGGCAATGGAGCGGATATTTGTGTATGGGGAAAATATTATATCAATTTTTTTTTGGTTATTGGACAGTGCAGGAACCTTTGAACAATTTCATTATCAGTAAAGTAAATTATGCCCACCCGGTGGAATGTGCAATTTTATGGAAAGTTTTACAATTTCATTTGGGAAATGTGGTCAGAGTCGTCTTGGAGGATTTATAGCAGCACAAGAGCACGAAAAAGGAACGATTTCAAACACAAATTGAAACATTCTCGTTTTGGAAAATTAGAAATGGGTAGACGGTATACGATCTCGGTTATTCTCCTTTTATTTAACATTTGCTTCGCTTACGAGAAGGGACCTCCCAGATATATTTTGTTTTTTGCTGTCTTAATGCAAGTTTAAATCTGTTTCTGGTTTAGTAATCACCTTTTTACACTATGCTGCTAGGTTAGCCTGCAGCATTTATGCCATTGTTTTCCTTTTGAAACAACACAGGTATCGCTTATGAGAAGATTTATTACATTTGGTCGTTGTCTGTGAAGTTGGCATACAAGGTGTGCGAAAACCAAAATAAAATAAAAATTGCTTTGAGTTTATAGTTCTAGAGTTTCTGAAAAGGTAAACAAATTTAAGCATTTTGCGCCAAAAAATAATTCCAAAACTTAAAAAAAATTTTCGGGACATATAACATGTTGGCTTCTCATCTTTGCGGAAGGTGAAGCTGACAAAGGTCAGGTTTAAATCGATGTTAAACTAGAATTAATGAAAATATTATATTTTACATTAATCTTTGCATTAAGTCTTCGTGTTAATGATTTAATGTAGAATAATAATGTAAATAGTATGAAGATCCAGTATGCCATTGAAAAATTGTTTCAAAAATGGCTATTCGATCAGAATTTAGACCGTTGAAGAAAGTGTTTTGAAATGAATCTTATTTTTTGATTTATGTAAAAAAGAATATTTAATTAATTGCGGCAAATAAAAAATATCTGCAGCAAATTTTACAGCCGTTTTAGGGTTCCGTAGCCAACTAACTAAGAAGCCTTATAGTTTCGGTGTGTCGGTAAGTCACAGTCCACTCGTTCTCTCATTTTTATACCTATTGAGATGAGATTTTGTACATAAATCGTTATCGTTGTCGCCTTCAAAGAAGTTATCAATGAGTCTCGCCTCCCCTTCCCCTCCCCCTCCCCCCACCAGAGAAAACTCATGCGAGAATGTGTAATGAAACTTTGAGTGATTGCTAGATACGTGTGATGGAATATGTGATGTCATAGTGTCTGTGCAATTTGTTATTTCGGTTTTTGATTTTGTTTTTTTCTTCTAATTTTTAATGCAATGTGTTTTTAATGTAGAATGTAATAAATAATAATGAAGACGTAGTTGGCTCAATTTTCACGACCACCATACCATGAGTTCCGGGTTCGAGACCAGGTCTCCCCGTAAGTTTTTATTACGAAATTCAAATAATCCACTCCGTCTAGCTCGCAGCAATGCAAAAAAAACAAGACATTCAAGTTTCCTCACTTCCCTAACCCTAATTCCCTTCCGGCTAAAACCATACTAACGCATCAAAGGGCTGTCCCCTAGGCATGGCCGCCGAGAGGGAGGGGGTGAAGGGGGGAAACCCCCCGGGCCTGAATTTTGTGTCTACGGGCCTGCCCCTAGGATTTGGCCACATCGTATAAAAAAAATTATGGAAAAACATTTCTTTTTTCATTTTTTGAGAAAATTTTTTTTAAAGAGTTTTTTATAAATTTATTTAGTTTTTTTGTTATTTTGTTTACTTTTTCTTTTTTTAAATTAGATGATTTGGGTATTAATGGGAAGTGAGGAGGAAATTAGTACGACTATAGAAATGAGTTAAGTGGGTGTCAGTAGGTCGATACAAGAGAGAGGTGATTTTTTTGTGTGAGTTTTGAGAATCTGCTTCCATACCTTTATATAACGATCTTGTTATCCCTAATATATTTGAATAAAATTTTGAGCGCCTCCGTACTGACGGATCTTAATAAGCTGTTTAGGTTGGTAAAATCAGGAAACTCCTTGGAGATGTTCCGCTTGGCTTTCCAAACCTCGTGTTGATCAAGGTTTGGGCATTCGAAGAGTTTATGCCCTTATTGTGCTCATTAGGCATATATGCCCGAATCTGAGTCTGGTGATTGTGAAGATGTTGTGACGAGGGAGTTTAAGATTGGTAAACCATGGAGGTTTACTTATAGTCGGCTTAGTCGGCAAATATATGCCTGCCCTTGAGCCAAGATTTCCATTTAATCTGCCATTCAATAGTGTATTCCGAAGCTAAGGTCGGAATGAATTCATTAGACAATAAGCGGAGTTCGTTATTTGAGAGACTATGCGGCACTTCTTTGGCTAATGCGTCGGCATACTCATTTCCATCGATAAGAAATGTACTAAGATGTACTTATTTCTTAGGGCGACAAGTTTGGACTTGGTGTCTAAAGCCAGGGAGTGAAATTTTTTGAATGATCTGTTATTAAGAGCGGAAAGAAAAGATTTACTGTCCGTAGGGATGAGATGCTTTTTGCTGGTACTGATTGCTTCTACAAACATTAGTGATTCAATGATAGCCTTTGCCTTTCGGCGTGAAAAATGAAAGAAAGAGGGTTTAGTGAGAAAGTCGCCTCAATGTCCACGACCGGGATCCAGAAAGCGGAGCTGCATTTGATGGAAAGTTTGGAATCATCGGTGAAAATTTTTGTGAATGATTTCCATCTGGTGTTTATAAGCTTTTGAAATATTTTGATTGCGAGCGTAGCGTTTGCCATTTTTATGTCGGGAATGAACTTGGTGGGGCTACAAGGGGGTGTAGATAAAGGGGAGGGGATTCGTGAGAGACTAAGTTGTGAAATAAACGAAGGGATTCGTATGTACTAATGACATATGAGGCGTGGGGAGACCTCGATACCGCTAAGATCTGTTCGAATAGAGTGTGTGCTATATGTTGATTATTGAGAGGATCTTGAGAAGGAGCCTTTCAGTTGTAATCTTTCTTCATTCTGATAGAGGAATAATATTAGCCTCTTAGCGCGAGAGTGTGTGTCTATACCATAGCCCCCAGGGCAATTCTTATAGACTTGTATTGAATCCTATCCAGCCTAATGAGTGTGGAGTCCGGTGATTCTATGATGAAATGAGGCATATAGTCCATAACCGGAAGTACAAGGCCTTTGTATATGTTTAAGACGGGTTGGTGATTGACTCCCCATTTAAGTCCACACAGTTCAGAAATTACGTTGGTAAGTTTTAGGGATTTATTTCTTGTAGACTCGATGTGATTCTTGCCTGAAAGGCCCGAGTAAACGTGGAATCCTAAGAAGGAGGTTTGTTAAGTGAGTTGTATAGGGTGAGATTCAATGAGAATTTTCCGTAAATTATGAAGTGGTATGGGCCTCTTAAAGACCAGAAGGATTCTCGCTTTGGATAAAGAGAAGTGTAGGCCCAATTGACTGAGGTGGACACTGACCATAGTGATAGCGAATTGGAGCTCGCCGGCCATTTTCTGCATATTTACTCATGTAGATAGGAGGCAGATACCATCTGCGTAGGTAATGAGCTTGACGCCCATTTGGATGTATTTGTCTATGTCATTCAGATACGCATTGAAAAGGAGAGAGCTGATAATGGATCCTTGGGAGAGGTCATTGTGGGAGGAGGATAGGTCGCTGTATTGATTTCCACTAGTTACCTTGAAGTGGTTGAATTTATTTATTGTTGCAACTAGCTTGAGTGGAAGGTCAAGATCTATTAGACAGTTTGCTAAGATGTTATGTTTGTTGACGTTGTTAAAAGCGGCGCTGTTGTCAAGGAAGGAACATAGTCTTAAGTGAAATAAACTCGGTTAACAACATACAATGCGCTCAATTCAAAAATTCTCGTTATTTTTTTATCGCATCTCGTATACACCAAATTTTATCTCAGTAAGTATAAAAATAAGAGAATAGAAGGACTGCGACATATAGACAGATAGACATACAGAAAGACTGTAACACATTGGCAAAATTAAAAAAAAAAATTGTACGCCAGCCTATTTTCGAATAATTACATTGGTGATCGTTCACGAGTGCGATTCGTCGCATGCGACTGTATTCTTATTGGCTGAAGGCATATGTCTGTCACTGGACATGCTGTTTTTCTCTTGTTTCGTTACGACGAAAAAATAATCGCAGCAATGATCTAGACTTGAGACAATTGTTGAACATAACCACACTTATTGGTTTATCTACATCCTTTCTTCGTAGTTTACATCTTCGAAAGTGCTGGTAATCCATCCATAGAAGGAAAAATCGCTGGAATATTTGGATTTGGATATTTTAAATACAATATAACTTCAAAAGTACTAATTATGAGCAAACCTATGACGATGAAAATTCGTCGGAGAAGAGGGAAGATGACGCTGAAGTTATTAGACTCGTGGTATACTAGGTGAAATTTGTGAATTGAAATATTATGAGTATTTGGCACGTTTGTGACAATGATTTGCTTAACGCCTTTTCACAAAGTCTTGCTTTTTGGCGAAGTCAACTTGGTTGGTTACCATCATGCCTTCAGACAAAATTCTCATGTACGGCGACTTCAATTTGCTTAGTGTTAGGGTCTTCTTGGGGAAACAAAAATTTGGTTCCTTTCTTTTTCGTCTATTAATCAATTTCACTTTGATCACTTCTTATGGCTTGACGTGACCAGCAACATGGCGAAACTGTTTCTCCTGAACCTGTTAGTATATTTATTAGGCGGGGATTGGGTTCTTGTTTCAGATCCAAATCCAGTAAAAACTACTTTTGGATACCATTAAAACATTTAACGCTTATAACTGGTATAGAATAGAGATTTCTAAAAGAAAGGCTGCGTTTTCATAAGTTATGAGTATTGTATTATAAAATACCAAAATGCGCTTCAGGTTCTCAAACAGCTTTTTAAAGTATTATAAAATTTTAAACAATTGAAGTTTGACTGTCGACGTCTTTGATGTCGTTTACCACAAGGTCGGAACCCAGAAGACTCCTTAAAAACTATAGAAGAGTGGGAAATCTACCGGAGTAGCAATCTAATTCTTATTCAAATCTGAATTTTTTAAAAAGACTATATCATCGTTCTGTACCACATACAAAATTTTCGAGTCAATGACCTTTTCGTTTTAGCTATCAGTTGCGATATTAAGTTCGCGACCCTCTTTAGTTTTGTAAAAAAAAATACGAAGGTAAGCAAAACAAGGAAAGTCAAAAAAATGTGAAGGCGATTATTATTTTCTTTTCTGTACATTTGAAAAGCAATTAATTAATCGCAAAGCACTTAAAATTAAATTACACACAAAAGCAAATATTTTTATTAAAAATTTGCGTCGTATCCACTTACGTTCTGATAAAGTTAAGATGAAATGTGAGACGCATTTAAAATTCAAAGTGTTTGGAAATGTCTTGAAGACTTGCTATGAATTATCAATTTTAACGGAAATATAAAACCAGGTACGTTTATAAGCACCACTTTTCTGGACTTTGATCGAATTGAACTCGTAATAATAAATTTAAGCTAAAACTAAAACGAATTGTTTACACTCAGCAACACTCTTCTATCTCAAAGTTACAATGTTTCCTAATCCGCCTTAACTCAATCGAAATGTAAAATATAAGGGAATGATTTCCTTAAAATTTTATCAAGAAAACTTCAACATCTCACACATTTAGTTTTTCTTATCGTTTTTAAAGTTCTTATGTAAAAATGCATAAAGAATGTGAAAGCTTCCTGCACAAATTCGCAATATCATGAGCAAGCAAATTTTCGGGTCGATTTAATCAAAATTGCCCAAAACGAATCACTTAACAAAACCGCAATTAACAACAAGTCTTGCGACATATCAAATAACTTTGGATTGCCTTAGAATTGCGTACGTTCACATTAAGCAAGAACGGAAAACATAGCAGCAGTTGAATTGCTGCGTTTACATTTTCATTCAATAAAAGTGCGAGTCCGGTAAGGAACAGGCATCAGTTTATTTTTGTCGCTCTAAACGTCGTTAAGTAACAGAAACCCATTCCGTCCAAGATGAAATACTTTGCTGCCGCTGTCGTTGTTGTAGGCTTAGTAGCCCAAATCACTGCTGCACCAATAGAAAACGCCGATGAATCGACTAATGTTGAAGTCAGAGAAGCTGTACCCGACACAGAAGTAGCCGATAATGTTCGCTTTAGGAAATCTGCATATGGTCAAGGAGCCGCGTCATATGGTCCAGGAGCCGCTTCATATGGACAAGGAGCCGCTTCATATGGTCCAGGAGCCAGTGCAGGATCAGGATCAGGATCAGGATCTGCAGGTGGAAAACAAATCTTCGGAGGAATGGGTGTACCAATGACGTACTCATACCCATCACCAGCCCCAACAATGCCATGTGCAAGAAATCTACTCTTCAGCTGTCAACCAAGTGTAGCTCCAGTACCATGCGCTGCCCCAGCTCCAGCTCCAGCACCAGTATATGCAGGCGCATACAGTGATCCCGTTCCACAGTGGGTGTATCCACAACTTTATTAAATGTTGACGACCCTCAAATCAGCTGACTCTTTTTATACTGTTACTATTTATTGTGTACAATAAAAGAATTATTTAACAAATTTCATTTCTTGTTTTTTTGGTTTGTGTTTCAAGACATTTCTCTCAGTTGAGTTTTTTCAGCTCAAAAAGTTAGACCAATTGCCTTATATTATTGATCTAAAGGCATAAATCCTCATTTATTTTCAATGGAAAGCTATTTCGTTAGAATTCAAGGATTAAATATTGTTTTTTTTCAGCTCAGGAGTTTAGACCATTTATCATATAATTTGTCTAAAAGGATCAATTAAATGTTTTTCAAGAATTGTATTGAAAACTTTGTTCAACAGTCGCATAAATAATCTTATGTTTAGACCAGTTGCCATTTGTCTCAAAGGGTCAGTTTCTTATTACAGTGATTAAAGTAGAAAGTTGTGTTTTAGTAATTTGATTGAAAACTTCGTTCAAAAACCGCATAAATAAGTTAATATTTAGACCAGTTACCATATCTAATACATAAATTTGTTGGTTATTCAGAATTAATTTATTTATTTTTTGATGAACTGGGTACTGGACGTTCTCTATCGATTTAGACCTGTTATTGTATATAATTGGTCTAAGTGTGTAAATTTCTAATTAATCTAATTTTGCTCCGATTTACAACTAGAGTCATACTGCAGTAGTTTTTCAGAGTTGAGTGAACGTAGTCGAACTATATAAAACAAATACATTCATATTTAGCTTAAGCTTAATGTGCAAGTGGCGAATGTGCCTCAGAACTAACACCATCAGACATAGTTCACAATTTTAGACTTATTATGAGTTAAGTAATCGGTCTAATCACGTGATTGGTCTAACTGTTTATATGGTACAATTGAGTAAACTGGTGGTTCAATTTGTAAGTATTAAAACATGCGCAATACGTGAGCAAAGTTTGCTTGTTATTATGAGGATATTTTTCTGATTAAACATAACTTTTTTTAATCGACTTTCAGAGGACCTTTATAACAAAATGTTCTTATGTTACATTAAAGAAATCGGTCAGTTCGGCAATAGGACTTTCCATTGACGATATGTTTTTGTTTGACGATGGAAATATGCTTTTACACTCTAAAGAAAAAGAACAAAGCACCTAAGATTTAATTTGCTGAACAACATGTACGTTATGGTATAAAAAGGAAAAATTGGCATCAACCAAACTGTAACTGAAAAATTTCAACCGGAACATCTCTCTCTTTAGTTTCCGTAACCTCTTTTGGGTCTGCGGGCTAGAGGAGAACTTTACCCGATTCCGGACAATGATTGTAACAATTTAAAGCGGATTTCAAACCACCGAAATTTTTTCCGACACCTCACGGCCTTTTTATTGAAATCTGATCTAAAAAAACTAACAGCCAACAAATTTAGACCAAGTTTTTACACTATATATTAAATTGATAATCCTTTTATATTTTAAGCGCTGCCCAGTAGTATAAGTTCGGGAATAATCAGTCGATTAAGACAACTATTTCATTCGACTAAGTTGGCACTCTAGTATAATGCAAAATATATGCTTATAAAAAAAGTTTATACCAATAACTGTACAAATTTGTTCTAAGCAGTTAAATTCTTCATTAACCCAATTGCATCTAAAACACTTTCCATGAATTCAGTTATAGTTTTTGGAGATTGAACTAGAAAAATATTGATTTAGACTGGTTGCCATATATTATTGGTCTAAAGAATAATTTAAAGTGTTAAATATAATTGAAAATGTAACTTTTACCATAAAATTGCTCATATACGACCGTTTAATATTACTGGCTTACCAAATAGCAGGAATAAATTATCTTACTTACAAAAAATTTGCAATTCTTCTAATTTTGATTGGTTTGGAACATCTTGCTCCCATATTTGTTAAACATTTCTTGCAGTTGATTGTCTACGTAATTTTCGCCAAAAGTCCCATTTCAACTCTCTTGTTAATGTAATGTAGTTAAAATAAAGTTTAAATTTCAAATTTTTTGAAAGATGTGTAAACTTCAAATTTCCCAATTTCCAAATTGACTGACAGAGAACAAATGTGGTCGTCTTTGATGAAAATTTATTTTAAAAGGGAATACTTTCGTGACGTATTACTCACAATTCAGAATTTCTTGTTATCAAATCACAGCAAAACGTCCTTTTATATTCAATTAGCAAAGTTAACTAGTTTTCCCCGCAATTACATTGTTTCACTTCTGAACCTGTTCGAACTAATAAATAAGGTCATAAGCGGCTGGAAGCTAAAAGCTGGGCTCGATAGTTATTGCAACTTTGGGTTTCATTAATTTGCTTTGGCTAATAGGAGCCGACACCTTTATACGTATCTCAGTTATTGGCGACATGCCAGAATGGTTCTGTTATCACTTTGGCCAGGGTCCAAATCCATCCCATTTGCAGTGTGCCCACCCGTCTTCGACTTTAAAATGGCTTTAAAGTTGAGCAGAAATTGAGAAATGAAAGCACACTATCAAGTCACTACCACCGCTGGGGCTGTTGCTTCTGTGATTCATGGATTTTTAATGTCAGCACAGTACCCACTGTGTGGAGAAGGTATATCACTACAACTCTCGAAGCCTTGGGCTTAATTTCATGTCCAACCTAATAACATAAATCCGACACCAAATTTCTTGCCTTTGACTAATCAGCGAATTGAAGCATGTAAAAAGGCAGTTAAAGGCATTATTTGTGGAATGGTCACTTGTTGCATAAGATTGTTGCGGAGCAGCAAAATGGAAATGGGGAGCTAGGGAATTGGATAAAACGAGCAAGTCACGAATATAAACGAAATGCACAGAGGCAGATCCTATTCGAAAAGAGTCTATGTACATTGTACTTTCTGGTGGTGTCATGCATGGAAGATCTACGAGATTTGCATAGATTTGCACAAAATTCCACTGGGGCTTGAACTGTTGGATGATTTTACTCACTCATTGTCATAGTGCTCCCATATGGACGTTGTGGTATTTAAATGACGACAAAAGCTTTTCAAGACATTTTGCACCTGTTAGACGGAAATGAAGTTAGACGAGATTTAAATTTCATAAAGAGACAGACTTCTATCACGGAACATGTTCTAAGTTCTTGCCCACATCGTTATTTGCTTAGTTAAACTTTTAGAAAAGAGATATAGAGGAACTTTGGGTCAAAATTTTAATTTGTTCTGTTTTACATTTTAATTAAACTTGTTTGAGTATGTTTTGACAAAAATCATTAAATTCAAAGTATGTTTAACTAGTAAAGGCGATGTCACATGCATATGTAACCACACTTTGAAAGTATACAGGTTGCAAATGAGTTTTTGAGTGTTTATACGTTAAACTTCTCTAGTTTAGGAGGGAGTTCATTCGATTCGACGAGAACGATTGCAAGCGAACCTTTAATTTAAGTTGGATTCCGAATCACCGACCAGTGGCCTTTTAGCGTAATCTGTTGCCAGCAGAAAACAACCATGAGCAGCCGCCGATGGGATTCGAACCTGGCAATCTCTCATGATGGTATGTCAACAAGTTATCATTTACTCCACCGAGTACTCACGTTTAAATTATTATAATATTTTTTTGTTGGAACGGTAGTTGAAAAGGATAAAGAAATGGTCTAACGTCTTAGACTGACTCCAATGCTCATTTTTGTAGCAATGATTTTCGCAATGCATCGCTGTCATGTTTAATTATTACGTACCTAGATACAAGCTCAAAAGCTGACACGAACAGCTGATCATTGGTGGTGTAAACAAACGGAAATTTGCTATAGTAAAGAATAGGAAAAGGTTGGGGAATTCTACTTTTTCGCAGTATTTTTAAACTCTTAACTTGGAATTTACTTGGCGTAAACCTACAAATGTTCTGAACATGTGGTCAAGATAAAAAAATTCTTACAATTTTCATGTCTTTTAATGAGAAGACTCTCTTATGTGTTCGTTCTATTTAAATGTTGAGGTTAGAATGCGTCAATGACATCAGCATTTCTCTTTAGGCTTGGTTAAGACACTGTGCAGCTTTATATGTGGATTGATTAATCTGTGATACAAAAATAATTGAAATAATGATGACACGCTTGGTGGTAAAATGGCCGAACTATCATGTTTTCCGCACCTGTATCTAGAGTAGGCTGCGTCTTGAATAAAAATCACACTCAATTTAATAAATCAAGTATGTAACAATAGCGATGCGAACTCCCAGATAATCGGCAGAAAATATTGTATTTTACTGGGTCGTACGGCCTGCTCAAGCAACTAACTTCTACTTTTACAACAAATCCTTACTAAACAAGTACTGATTTAAGCAAGACTTTTATCCCTTTCTATATTAATAGAATAAATTTAAGTCAGCATATCGTTTTAATGGTATTGAGTCAAATTCCATTTCTCGACAACCATCAAATACAACAAACGGAGCTATCCAAATATTGGATGAGTTTATCACTTAATGAAAAATAAGGAAACTAACGAACATGAGAGACAAAAAAAAAACCATGAGCAAATCTCTAGGACATATCGATTTCACATTACGCCCCAGTTGCATAGTCCCATGCTCCTATATACAGTTGCACACTCCGATATTGTTTACTCCGGATGAAATTGAAGCTTAATCGATGGCCGGGATGTTTGTTGGGCAAACATTTTAATTGATTTGCAATCATTTTCTACCTAATATAATCCTTTCACGGATATTGGCCTAAGCGCCCTGCAAGTGGACAAGCGGGTCATTAAAAGGAAACGGTTTGCAGACCAGGATCAGATTACTATAGACGAGCCTTGTACAGTTTCCATCTATACCAATCTGTTTGTTATAGTTGATGTACAGGCATGTGGAACCATTTAATTGAGATGCAAACTTGCATTGAGTTTCAATAAACATGCACCTCCGATATAGTTCCTGCAATGCAGATGTCTTGTTTACTTCATTCATCTGATATTTTTGTTGTTATTTTCAATTGTTCTCCTATCAAGAATGAGGGAATTGTTGGTGTGACAAGAAGGACATCATGTGGAAGAAGCATTCTTACATGATATGCATACATGTCAGTGGAGACTTGACATAATTTGCATCGATTTCAATTGAAAATCAAAGAGAACATGCATTTAGACATAGTGTGTTTCCGTAATGCTGTTGCTACCAAGTTTGAATTTGCAAGAAATTTAAGAGGAACTACATATTGCTTGATCATTTTGCAGAGAATTCACGGCATTGGGGTCTAAAAAGACTAAACAAGATAAGAAAAAACCCAAGCGCTTTGAATTTGAAAATCGTAGACTTTCAAAACGCAAGCGTTTATTTAACGCGGTGTTACAACTATCTTGAGGAGCGAGAACAATATCGATTCATTAGAATTTGATTAATTCAAAAAGGGGTTGTCCACTGAAAGCAGTAAGTTGAGATAGACACATCATGAGTAAAGCATAATATATCGAAACCACAAAAGTAGTATCGATTCATTGAACATTTTGATATCTTTACTCATTTCGATAGTAGCCTTAAACTTTGATTTGCTGCGCTTGTGAAAATAATGTTGAAAAGTAAACTATCGGTTATTTGAAAACTTCGATACTTCAGAACTATATCGATATCGAAAAATAAAAATCGTATTAATAAGAATTAATATAGAACTCGATAGTATTATACTATTCAGGAAATAGTCACATGGCCACCACACGAAAACAGCGGCATTATCCTATCCTTCAAATCACGTATCTCTTAGCTAAATAAGAACAGAAATCATAGAACCGATACTAGAACAAATACGGTCCAATGAGGCCTTAAGCCTCAGGGAGAAGTTTTATCACCTCTGCCCTGGAACGTCTCTATTAACAAAATCCTTAAATCCCTCATCAGCAAGACTATCAACACGACAGCGTATGGATATGACATTGTACTATTGACAAAAAGAAAATTCCTACAAACGGTCAGCCTTGAAATATATGTCTACATGGGTAGAAACCAATGGTCTTACAGCAAACCCCCATAAAACAAAAGTTATACTTTTCATCAGAAAAAACAAACTGCCTATTTGGAAACCATCAAAACTCACAGGTAGTGTCCTCAAACTCTCCCCGGAAGCTAAGTTTCTGGGCATTATATTCGACTCGAAAATAAACGGAATATATAAGAAGAGAAGACGAAGAAAGGACTCAATATTGATCTATATTCATGCAAAAGAAGCTGGTCTGGAAGCTATCATTCACTCGTAACTAGAGATGGGTCGAATTCGACGGATTCGTTTTAAAGGGTTCTGTTCTAAACGCACAGACTCAATTCCGGTGACTTCTAGAGATTTTTTCATTTATAACTTTTGAGTTCGTCTTACAGCAAACATGCAAGCAAATGACAAGGCTTAGTAAGCAAACTGCAAGCATCAGCATAACGCGGTACATGACCAAAATAATGTACTAAGGGCCCGAACACCCTGATTTTTTAATTAATTTCTATCCGTGGCTGAGCTAGGCATGGCGTGTGAGGGCAATCGTGGCTGTGACTGATTGAGATATACCTAATATGCCTAGTGGGTGCGGTGGATGGACCTACTGCTACCGTGAGCTGTGACGTCTTGTCACTGTATTTGCTTAAAGTGTTGGTGATGAGCTGGGAACCTACTTTGGTATCAGACTTGTTGGCAGAGGGAACTAGCCAGAAAGGATTCAAACACAGCATAGGCGAGGGTTCACCTTCAAACCTCTTATCCTTCAACAGAAGACGTATTCGAACAGTCGTCGGTGTCTTAACTAACTAATGCCCCATTGGAGCCATGGCCATTACACTTGGCATGCCATCGAATGAGTTCTGTAGATGTAGAGATGAAGAAGAATCTGAGTCCATAGCGCACTTGCTCTGCGAATGTCCAGCTCTAAAATATCGACGACTTGCTTTGACTTAGCTGAAATAGCACTGGTGGATCTCAATACATGTTTACAGAGATCTGAATGGTCCTACCTCCAACTTTATTGGCCCATAATGAAAGTGCACAGGGTGGATCATTGGCCTTCGATTTGATTTGCTGCTCTCAGAAGCAAATAGCCCGATTAACCAACCAACCAACCAGAAAATCGAAATCAGAATCCATGGAGCTAATAAAAAGGCGTTTGTGTTTAGACCGAAATCAGTTCAACTCAAGACTGGCGAAGCCAACTCGCTGAAGAGGTGGAGCAGGAGAATCCGTCTCGGCGCCGATTAAATTTCCTACTACATGCATTATATGGACTGAAGTTCAAAATCAAAATATATCGGATTTGTAGTAGTATAGGGAGGTTCGACAGCTTGGAGTAAATTGAAAACTATCAAACAGACAATAGATTTATTTCTTTTAGAAATGTAGCAAAAATGCAGAGCTCAAACGAAATAGAGTGTGCATCGTCGACGGCAAGTTTTTCGCCTAACAAATCTTTCCAATCCCAGAAAAGCCATCCGACCCTAAATGAAGACGTAATTTTTTTATTGTATCGAAAAACAATCTTCGCTAATTTATAGTGTAAGCTGCTGCGTCCTCCGAAAAGTTCTCATAATGAGGAATTTCATAAAAAAACAACATGCAAAATTAACCTTGTCAGAGCGTTGAGCGTAATTTTTTATGTCAAGCTAGTACCGAAAAGTTTTTCAGTGATTTATGCTTGGAGTAGAATTTTAAAAATAATCGTGCAGTCATAAATAACGCGGCAAAGTGGAAAACAAGAAAATTAGTGCCATTAGCAACAATTTTGGAAGAAGGATCCACCATTAATCATATGGCGAAGTTCAAGTCACAACCAGATTTCATGCAGAAGGAAAGCAACACAAGTGGAGTAACTCTTGGTGAGATGTGACTATGAGCTAATGGATTTTGATATCACCATATCCTCATGAGATAGAGATGCAAGTTAAATTAATGCTATGTTTCGATTAGAAGGAAAAATTACTTGGCACCATCGTATCACTCGGACTTAGAACACCTTCTTCGGTGGCGCTCTTAAGACTCACTTCTTCGATTGTGTGAAAAGGGACTTAAATTACGAAAAGGCGATCCAAATCGATTGCTGACTCCTTATAAGGTCGAATTAGCATTAGTTTTTGATGACACACATATTCGTAGACACTTCTAATTTCCATATGACCCCTACAAGACGATCCGACTCCAAACTTTTAACCCCTCAAACAGTCAAAAGGAACGTCTCGGCGACGGCATGGCACACAAAGGTCAGAAATGGGAGATAAAGGGAATGAATGGATCCAGCAACAGTAACAAAGTATCCCACCACTCGTACTTACACTAAAGTATAGTTTAATGGAAAGCCCGAACACTTGGCTTTGAGCACCCATACAACGAGACTGAAAAGCCTCCATAAGAACACAGGATTTCTTAAAGATGAAGGAACACATGCACGCATATGCTACCACTGCTGATATTAGATTAACACTTCGGTAATTGTGTCTAGGACTTCTGTTCGCTGTGTGTTACTGCCCTTCCTTCAAGGGATTACAAGTGTGCTCTGTTCCAGCTCTGTGCCTAAGGCCTAAGGTGACTAACATTAGGGTGGCTCCACTGGCTTGTATGTACATGTTTTTGTTTGGATATATGCGTAACAGCTGAGTGTAAAATCTTTTGCAGGGCGCATTCATATCGCGCAGAAATCTCCCCCGCCCAATAATATCGTCCAAATATCGTTCCAAAATTACAAAATCCTTTGGCGGAGAGTAAAAGTAGAAACATTCAAACAATGGACACCTGGAGAAAAATTTTAAACCTTCTCAGTGGATTTTTAATTAAATTAATTTTGTGGGGTTGAAATTTATAGGCTTGCCTGGTATCTCGGCTTGCTTGATTGTTATCACGCAGGGGTTTGGACTTGTGTACATAGTCAAAGTTGAGTGGATGAAAATCAGCTGAGTGAGGTTAACGTGATTCACTTTGGGCGTTGTTTCTGTTTACTTTTCGGGTTGCCAGCTCTTGGTAATGCAAAAGAGGATATTTTTAGGCATTTTTTTTTTGAACATAAGTAGATTCGAGTGTTGTGAATGTTGTAAAAATGGATATGACTTGATTGAAGTTTCAGATAATTGACGGTCTCAAAAATTAGGGGTAGCGCATCATAAACAAATTGTACTACATGTAACTGCAGGACCAAATTTATTAAATTCTTTTACGCGGTCTTGATTGACAAAAGAGTAAATAAATTAAACTTAAAACATCAGCCTAGACCATACAAAAGTTTTCATGTAAACATTTCGAAAATATGCAGAAAACTAAGAAACCCTGACAATTCTATTCTAAATAAAAATAAATCAAAATTCTAAATTCTTTGCATAACACAGAGATGACTTCGAAACATCACGAGCCGAATTCGATTGCACTAAACAGTACAAAGAAATTAAAGAAACAAACAAACAAAAGCTGTGTGGTTGGAGGGCAATACCTGGTCACAATACAACCACCTTAAAAATTAATTATCAACAAAGTGAATATACACGTGACTTGAACTGCATTCTATCTAGCTACAGTCCGAAAAGTTGGTACTAATAAATTACAAGATTTTGTGTGCAAATCGTTAGTAATCAGCTTGACCAGGTGTTTGGTAATATCTCGCAGTTCTCGAGTTTCGGATACCGAATTCCTTAAAGATGAAGTCTATTTTTGTGATCGCAATACTCCTGCACTTGCAGATGGCAGCATTTTGTGACTATTCGGTTGACCACAGCGGGTAATTGGATACTTTTAAAGCGATTCTATAAAAATCCTAAACAAATCATTTTTTCTAGCGAGGCGTTTTATGGACAGTTCGGATTGCAAAACGTGCAAAAAGCATTTCAAAGACAAACTGTGTATACATACCCATCACCGGAAAGTGACTATAATTTCGACATCATGAATCAGCCATGCCAGAACGAAATTTGGAGTAATTATTTTGTTCCTATGGTGAATGAAAACTCTTATATTCGGCCAATAAAAGCAAATTGTGAAACGGAAGTAATCTATCAAAAGGAGGTGATGAATCAACCTGACTGCTATCAGTCGCCATCAACAATTTCAACCAGTTGGGCACCTTTGATGAAGCCAGTTGTTATCAGACCTAATCAGAAGTCAAATGCTAAGATTGAAGTGGTTAAAGTTGAAAAGTCTTCATTGGCTGAAGCACTCAAGTTAGCCAATATGCTTTATCGAAACGAGCGTTTACCATATGCGGAACCAAATTCGAACAATAGGAAAAAACCTTACGAATGGAAACCAACAAAGCACGAAGAAGTTATGGTCAGTGTGAATTTAGATTGCAAAAACGACGAAACAGAAAAAACTGGCGTTGCCAATCAGAAAACTAGTAAGAACGCAGAGAAACCTATTCCGACACAAGCACCAGAGATTTTACCAATAAAGACTGAGATGGATCCACACCATCTTTTGAAAAGCGGAAAAATTCAATTGAAGGAAACTCATCTGTCTGAGCACGATAGCATTGTTGAGGTAATTATGGATAGAGTCAATTCTTGTAATAACCAAGAAGTAGATCAAGAACCGTGTGATTCAAAGTTAAATCCACAAAAAACTGAGAGCTGTGATGGCGAGGAGACAACTTCTCAACCATGCCTTGATGGGACTGACAAAGATGAGACCCGACCGATAATCAAAAATCGTTTTGTGGTTCTCCACTTGAAAGATGGGGAGAGAATGATACAGGATCCCCTAATAAAATTCCTCGCAAAAGTTTAGCTTTAGCTTTTCGTGCCTGTATTTGTAATATTTATTGCTTAGATTAAATAAATTATTGAAACAGTTTATATTTACATTTTTATTTTTCACTTTAAAATTAATACCTCCACCCATTAAGGTGCTAATTCGACGGTGGATTAAGTGATAAATTATTGATTTTCCATCCCGGAGGTCTCAGGTTCGAACGCCACCCTTCCATAGTTTTCTATCTATCAAACTATCAGAGAAAGAACTATCTGGGCTATTAACAGCTTCGCCTCTCATGCTTCAGAAGCTAGCACTTAGTAGCGAAATGGCTAGTGTCTATTTTTACGAGATGTATTGTTTTCAGCTATGTTCCTTATGTTCCTGGAAAAATGTAAGAGGATATTTATCCATAAGGTTAACAAAAGGGGTCACAAGGTAAAGGACTTCATACCAATCAGTCTGACATGATTTTTAGTGAAGACTCTGAAGAGTGTTCTCGAGGTTCACCTTAGGAAACTTTACGACATTAGCAGGCTTAATGCAAGAGAAGAACCACTGGGATGGCTTGTAATGACGTGCGTGCGATTGAACGCTCATTAAAATACAAAGAATACGCTATAGCGGTGTTCCTAAACATAGAAGTGGCCTGCAATAGCATTTTATCTAAATATATTCTTAAGAATATCGCCGAATTGTTGGATACCAGCTGTATTGTTAGGTACGTCGAACGCCTCACGGTACGAACGCTTCACGGTGGAGTTCTGTCTTGTCTACTATCGACGAATTTTAATACACAAAATACTGCAAAAACTGGACCAGGACAGAATTAAGGAAGTCACCTATGCCGAGGATTTGGCATATCTAGGAAATTTCTTCCCGTAATTAGCGACATTGTAACAAAGACATTGGAAGCAAAACAGGGAAGAACGAGTCAAAAAGGCGAGTCTCACTCTTTATGCCTGCAACCGCACTTTTGGTAAAAGCTGTGGGATGCAGCATAGAATTACCCTGTGTATACACATCACTTACGACTCCCTAGTTTGGTGACCGGCCATGAGGAAAGGGTATTGCAAGACCGAATTAAATAAGATGCCTACATTGCATCAATGCTATGGTACTACCCGCAGCTGGATCCTGGGTTCCTAAACCCTAAGCGCCCAGTAGTACCCTCGATTTAATACTGAGAGGACTATTTATTACAATGTCTGATTATACAATACCTAATAAAAAAAACCTCTCCGGGGATTATCCGTATCAGACCACATAGCAGTGGGCCCCCTTTTCATCCCCTCCTCTTAGCAACGGCAATTGATTTATTCATTTATCCCACTGTCGCCGCTAACCTCGGTTCCCTGGGTCAATTCTAGAATCCTAGTCCCACCGTTCTTGGTCCATGCATTACTCATAACTTTCACCCCTTCTCTGTCCACAGCAGTAAAGGTTTATGGGTCCTGAAGCTTTAGTCCAGAGCCAAGACAAGCACCCTCCTCTAGATTAACCACAGTTAACCCTTCGGAAGGCAGTTCTGCATCTTCTACTGGTGCGTGTACTGCGGAGATAAAAAACTCATAAGAGTCAATCATTTCTGCCACCGCCAAACCTGAGCAAGTGCTACTCATTATTTTGCCAATGGCACATTCTTCTAGGACTGCGCTTTCAGCCGGCGCAAGGCTAGCTCAGTTATCCCTGGGTCCAGCAGTGAGAAGGGAACCACTGGAGTCACTCGGGCTTGAGCTTCAGTGTTAGTTGTGTGTTGTTAGTGTGCTATGACAACTACCTGTTCACTGAAGGCTCCAAGATTGACCGTGGTGTCAGGGCGGGTGTCTTATCTAAAGCACTACTATATGATATATCAGAGCCCTATAGACTGTCGGACAACGCAAGCGTAATCCAAGCAGAGGTGCTTTCGATATCGAAGGTACGCAACTGGGACTGAGTGAATCACTGATGATAAACGTTGGCATTTTTACGGATAGCTAGGTTGCTATAAAGACGCCTTAAAATGGAACTCTTCCAGCATTCCTTACCGAAGGCTAAACTCATATGGAATGTTTCCTGAGCCTGTGCAATCAGTAGAGCCACCCAGGCACGATTTAACAAAAATAGGAGCTGCTGAACAGACCTCGTGCTCTCATTGCGAAAATAGTCGCAGTTTGCATAGGCCTCTGTCTAATATGTATTAATACATTCGGCCAGTCTGGGCGTTCATTACAACACGCACTGTCGCAACTGCGGCATTACTTGTGAAAAAGGAACCATACTTCACCTTCTGTGTAAGTGCCCAGTTCTGGCGGGTACCAGGAAGAAGTCATTGAGAGATTTCTTCCTGGACGACCTTTCAGCAATTCCGGGAGTTAAAATTAGGGGCTAGCCCAATTAATTAATTTAAGGGATCAACCCTTAGCACATCTCTTACACGTCGTCGGCGGGTCTTATAGGTTATGGTATCAAAACGGTGCGTAAAGCACTAATTGGAGTGCTTAAAAACAATTTAAAATTTATTTTGATTTATTACGTTTTTACTGACGAAAGCGGTAGTTGTTAATTTTTAATTAATATATGTAGACAGACACCTCGAAATCGGCAATCAATTTATGCCTACTGTAATGAGACGCAGCGGCAACCACCAAGTTCATAATTGTCTGTTAGCATTTGCAGAAGTCCTAAATGTTTTTGGCTGATTCTGAACTTTCTCGTGAAGTACCACTTCTTTCAGCGATGTGTACCTTACGACAGCCCGGTGGGAGTTTCTTATTCTTCGCGATCGAAAATGTGTTGGTCTGTGAATTTAGACAGCTGAAATTTCTAGCTAACGATGGGGTCAACCTCTAAGGAATAAATAAAATCAGAACAAAAAATTCACTTCGCAGAACAAACACTCCACAAAAATACTTGAAAATAAAAACGCCCAAAAATTTCCCTTCATCAAAACGATCTGACAACCCTATTACCGACAAATACTCACGGAAACCCCTCATTTACTCCTACAACTTTCCGAAACGACAAGAGTTAGTTCACACGATTCAACATCGCAAAAAAAAGCTAACACTCGCACACGATTTTTGGGGGTGGCTAACTTAAGAAGAAGACCGCTCGGTTCTTCTGACTTCGCGCTGTCAACATCTTTTTTCCGACTCGATGGGTGTTTAAAGTATCGAAAAAAGCTCCTTAATTTTATTAATAAACAAAGATTCGCTGAAATTTATTAAACAAACGGTAAATCGAGATATTGTTCAAAAACAGAAAAAGAACTAATTGAGGAAAGTAACAAGACGCCTCTTTTCTTTCTTTCCTCTCTCAGTCTTTCTCTTTCGCTCCCTAAAATTTGTGTTTTTTTAGTCGGGGTTCGGTTGATTATCCTCAAATACTCGACTTTGTACTACACCTGTGTGAACACCGTCGTGCTAAACTCTGTGTTCTTCTCGTCGAGAACCCTTCCTTCTTTCTGAACCGTTATTGTTGTAGCTGAAACTTTCAAGAAATAAATAATTATATCTACGTGTGTATATATTTTCCTAAGTAATATTGCTCTTTTACGATTTAAATAATCGCAGTGGTGCGGGCTCGGGAAGTTGTTTGTTCGATTCGATTTTAAAGATTGTTGAAAAAGTTGAGTTACATGCATACGAACAAAAACGGGCCTAGTGCTGAAGAGCATTGTCTTGTGGAATTTGCTGTAATTGGGTGTGTGTTTCAATCGTTTTGATCGGGAATGCGGGTTTGTTCTGATTTTAATGTCGTAAGTGACTGTGATTGTTGCCATCAATCATCGCTGATTAACAAAATAACAACAAACAGAAGTCCTGAAAATAATTCGCCCAGTTTCGTAGTGTATTCAAGCGAAAAATCATCCCTCAAATCAGTGTCTCCCGTCGAACTGACGTGGTAGTGTATATGTGCGGAAAGTCCGAACTGAAAGCCCTGTACTCATCATACGTTTATTGTATACGTTGTGTACCGTTATAGTGATAACTATATAGAGAAAAATAGCAAAATATACGCACAGTGCACCCACATACACGGAAGGGACGTCAACAAATTTTGATCTTTCATTGGACGCTGTAAGAGCCTGCGTTGCATCCAATGTACCCGAAAGCTTCTGCTGCTTTAGTGTGCTGGAATTGTGTAGAAAAGCCTAATTCTTAAATAATAATAAAATATTGCTAAAAAGTTTAGTCAAGTGCCAAAGCAACCAGGTGAGAAGTGGTGCGACAGTGAAGAATGAGCTCATTTTCTACCCCACAAAGGAATCTATTCCTTTTTATACAAAACGAGCATGTAATTGTGTCCAAAAGGGATCAAGGTGTGTTTTTAGGTATATTTCTTGCTTAAAATTATACACAAACAGTCGTTACTATGGCTGTGCGAACATTCTACATCTGATTTTGGATTAAGGGATTGACAGTTGGATAACCATCCAACATTCCAGACACGGCATCAAGTGCAGAAAAACGATTTTGGAAGGACCCAACAAAAGGTATTCGCAAAAAGATTCCGGGCAGAGCAAATTTTCTTGTAATGCCTTTAGATTTTAGATAAAAACTCTTAAAGACTTTTGGCCAAAGCTCTTTCTTATTACAAACGTAAAGGGAAAATCCTCATTTTTGTGAGCTTAATCCAAGACAGCCAGAGCATCTCAAGGACCTGCATTGACTTTGATTTTTCTTATGTACTCCGTCTCCAACCCGCGCAACATCCCAATATCCTTTTCTAGAAATATTTTTTGTCCATTTTCAGATTTTTCTTAGTTTTTCGATTTGATGCTCTTAAGCTTTTTTCCACTGGTGCCAAAGTCCTTGAGTTTGAGTCCTGAGTGCATGCTTAAGTCCCTCCAAGCTATTGAGTGGTGGTTTCGAAACTAGACAAGGACTAGTTTACTGGGATGTCAACTCGAGATGAAATCTTCTAGTTTCTTGTCTTCATTATAAAACTGTTTTTTTTTTAAATTTTTTTTGCTCTTTTGTTCTTTCGATTGTTGGAAAAAATTTTTAATCATCATGAGTACACTCACACCTCCTTCGCCTTACCCTCGCATTCAGCTCGGGTTTGCGCCTTTCCATGATGGCCCTTCAAATGTGTTGAGCTCACTTGCAGGTTAGGTATCTTGCACTTTTATCTTGAACTGCACTTAACCTATAAGGAAAGGTCACAGATGTAACATTCTCCATCAGCTCTTAACAGATAGGAAATATTAAGAGGATTGAGTCCTTTATTTGTCGAATGATCCCTCTTGAGTTGGAATTTGGGGCTGAGTCTTGTCTAAATTTAAACATCTATACCCCAAAAAGTAATACTTTAAGGTACTTGAACTATCTTTTTGCACACCCGATTTACTTTTTGATTTTGATTTTTTGATCAAAAAGTTATGATATTGATATTGAAGACGGAGTTGACTAACACGATCATCACGTCATGAGTGCAGGTTCAAGCCTCGACTTCCCTACGAGTTTTTCTTTCACAAAAATTCACTAAGTTCATCTTATTCCCCTTATTCTAATTCCCTTTCGGAAAACGCAAGATAGGGTTTTCCCCTATGCAGAACGCATTATAGGGTTGTCCCCTAGGATTTTGAAACATCATAAAAGAAATTGATGCTCTGAATTACGCAATGAAGTGAAAATATAAAAAAATTTGTTCCCTTCATTTTTCAAATTAGTGAATAGATTTTTCAACCGCAACTTAACCGCACAACTATGTCTTCAAATCGATAGGACCTTGAATGTGAGTTTTTAGTAGTCCAGAGCACCATTTAATTTCAGAAATAAGGACAAGATGTTACGTTTTTGTTTTATAATTTTCAGTTAATACTCGGCGGAATGACTCAGCGGTCTATTTTATCACCTATTCTATTTTCGTTGTAATTAATAACTCTTATTTTTTAATATCGCCTATGCCACATGTTATACTTTCTAAAAAGTAGAATTACCTAATCCATCTAGCAGAAAACAAGTTGTAGGATGTAGCACAGTTCGTCTTAAAAGTAATGCTGCCAGAACGCAGGCAGGGACAGAATTACACGAAAATATACGGGACTTTAAACGTCAACCAGTAAACCTCTCCGCGTCTAACTTTTAAAGTATTCCAAAGACGGAGTTGGATCAATACGTTGAGCGGCAAGACCAAAATGCCGTGGGTCCCGGGTTCGAGACCAGATGACCCCGTGAGCTTTTATTAAGAAATTAAAATAATCCACTCCGTCTCTGGGCTGTTGTCTAGCTCGCAGCAATGCAAAAACAAGACTCAAGTTTCCTCACTTCCCTTAGCGTAATTTCCTTCCGGCCAAAATCATGCTAACGCATCAAAGGGTTGTCCGCTAGGATTTGGCCACATCGTATAGAAAAAAAACAACCTTATAGGCTAGCAATTTTTTCGTTGAAACGGCAAGTCGTCAGTCAGACCCCCCATTCCGAACGTCCGCGGTTCCAATCCCACTGGCGACATAAGGACGGAAATGTATCCAAGTAAAAGGTGGTCTGCTTCGACTAATCCCTAAAAAAGGGACCTTCGGTAGGATCAACTACAAGATCCCTGGGTTCAGTGAGATAAGAGTGGCAGCCTCGCATGCGTAAGGTACAATTAGACCATGATAATTAATTGCTATACCCCGTTTGGGGCTACGGTTCCCACATAACCATTTGCAACTCTTAATGAACCGAACTAAGTCCCTGATATCAATATAATCCAGTTTGGTAAGGTCTTCGGCAAAGAGAGAATCCAGAAATCTTCATCAAATCTTACAGAAGACATGACAAATGGTTTACTCTTTTTCTTCAGCTTGACAACTTTTATAAAAGTCCATCCTTGTGGAAGGAGTCTCTTGTAGCATATCTTCGATTGATAGATCCCCATCCCTAACTAGAACTTACGGTCCAAATCAAAATCCCTATTCTCTAGGTTTCATTACTTGTGTTTCCTTTCCACTTCGCTGACTGTTGGCTTTGTTACTTGTCTGATCATACTAAGCGAGCCTCATTTTAAAAAGCTGAGATTGCAATTACCAGGATTTTTCAGTTGCCACTGCTAACATCCGCCGCATTGATCTCGATCTGCCTAACTGACGAGTCTCTTGTGAGTTTCAATCAAGAGCCTACTTGGCAAGGTTTTTATATTCGCCGATTCGTCCTGGTGACGCAGCGCCAGCAAACAGATATCATCAGCGGAGTCCAGCTCTTTAAGGTGATCTAACAGGCCCCATAGTATGCCAACCAATCTTCCATCAAGGTCGTTGATAAGGATGTCGTTTATTACGATTAGACACAGAAACGGCGAAAGTAAATATCTTTGTCGAACACCAGAACTCACTTCAAAGCTATCTGACAGGCAAGGCAAGGTAGAGGGGGGGGGGGGGGAATTAATTTGGTAGATTGCTTCACAGGGATCCTTAAGGTGTCAATAATATGGCCGGTTGCGTACTAACCGATCGACCAACTGCCTCCTTTATCCGAGATAATATTATGTGGGATAGGACTGTACCCATCGTTGATAGGAGAAAGATGCCTCTCCAGTTATCGCACACGATTAAGTTCTCCTTTTTCGGTATTTTGATTCTGACATAATCCGTCTGGTCCTCCGAAAAGATACAGATGTTCCAGGCTATTTTAAGGATTAAGTGTACTGCATCTGCTGGGAGGCTTGAATCGACCTTTACTAGTTTGGCGGGATACCATCTTTACCAGCTGCTTTTTTTGGACGAGTGCTTTTCTGAGAGCTGTTTAGTTATTTGAAGCAGCAGTTTACTATCACCTGTGTTTGCCGCGGTTTCTGCTCTTTTCTCGAGGTCATTTATCTGCCGCTTTTTACAGCATCGGACGCTTCTGTTTACATCCCGATGAAGTTGAGATACTCGTCTTGTAACTGGCGACGTTGTTCTTGGTCGCCTGTGAATCGGTTTTGTTCGAAATCCACTTTTGCCGTACATTATGCCTGTCTGCTGTTAGAAGAGCATCCGTTGTTGTACTCCATAATTAACCTATATTTATATTTCTCTTGAATTCGAGAAAACTTTTCTGCAGATACCAACCCTTTGGTACTTTTCTGTAAAAAATATACATTACACCGTATTCGGCTTGTGTTCTGACAGCGGCGATTTTAATTCAAATTGTAGTTATTACCAAGTGATGGTTACTTTCAATGTCGGCTCCCGTAAAGCTTCGGACGCCTTTAACAATCGTTTTCCATCTGCGACTCACGGACAAATGGCATATCTGGTTTCTCGTTCTAGCATCCGTCGATATCCAGGTGTTTTTGTGTATTTCCTTATGACAGAAGTAGGTCCCCACCCATATAAGTTGGAGTTGGAGAACTTGGATCAAACCTTGATTTCCATTGAAATGTTCAAGGCCAGTGTTGTAAGGACCGATTTGAAGGTTTATGTCACCCACCAAAGCAACGATGTCTCCTCTAGGAATGGAGTGAAAAACCGTCATTCAATCGCGTGTAAAACTCGTCCTTCTTCTACGTCTTCAGTCGTTCGACGCGCAATGTTAATCATCTCTCTGAGTAGCATGACAACGTCATTCCTTTGAGTTTCAGTTGGGTTCCTACCAGAATATAAGATGGATTTCTCACTCGGACAGATATGTTCACAAACAGCGTTCACCAACAAGTCTCATGACCTTGATGTGATATTGATTCTTCTTGTTTAGTACTACATCCTGCTGAGAAGAAAGTTTTATATACCAAATTCCAATTTCCGTCCTTGATATAAAAGCAGAGGTCACCATCGTTGTGTCCGCAATCCGAGGCTCTATGTGCATAGACTAGATAGCACCAACAATCTGAACTTCCATGTTTACTTCAAGAAGCTACGAAGTTGGGACTTGCGAAAAAAGTGGTGGGGAGATTTAGTTAACACTAACTTAACAAAGCTGCGTTAGACCAACTTTAAAGTATGCTTACTATGGGCCGATTCATAAACGCAGGTTTGATCTGCCGCTGCATAATTCAGCAATACATTCTGTTCAGCTGAATTGTGCAAATGATGCGCAAATCTGCGTTTATGAATGGGCCCTATATTTACATTTAGCAAAATCATGCGAATGGGTACTTCACTGCCGTAACCATTTAGCAATCAGTACTTGTTGCAAATTTTCTGTTTCAAAATTCTTTTATGGAGCAGTCTTGATCTGACATGTATATGTAGTTCCTTACCTTTTAGTGCATACTCACCGCATTAAAGTAGCGTAGATTTTTAGGTCTATCTACCCTTCTATCTATTCTTGACAGATTTTGAACAAGATTATTTTCATGTTCGATTTACCGTCAAAAATTAATTCTTAGTCGCTCCCTGAATGTATTATAGCAATGTCTTTTCAATGAGACCTTCGTCAAAAATCATTCTACAAGTGTCAGATCAAAAAACACCTTAGGTAACTAATAACTGAACAGTATTTTTATGTTAGATCTAATTTTATTTTTTCTATTACATATTTAGTCAGTCAATTAATACCCGCACCCGATTCCGTGAAAGCAAAGAAACCATTTCTCATCAAGATAATGTGCGCGCTCATAGAGCATTAACAACTTACCAAAAATATAGGAAATGGCATCAGAATTAAATGCATAACAAAAATCAGCCACTGTTCCTAACAATATACCCACATAATTGTAACGCCCTTTTCACACATATAGGCAGTCACTTAAAGTTTTTTATGCAAAAGTTATGTAAATCAGATCAAAAACAAATTCGAGGCTATTTAAACGAGGAAGGAGCTAATAAATATAAATTCCTTAGAAACTAATTAAACACACTCAAGGGAAGGTTGAATTCCTTGTACCCATCACATGGGTACACCTAATAACTAGTGTCGTTCATAGGACCCCTCATCCTTAAATTAGACTTCTAACCACGTCGAAAAGGAGCAGCTGTGCGTCCCTTTACCGACACAACTATATAACTAACTTACATTGAGTGACTTGGGAATAAAAGGACAACAACAAAAATGAGTATATAAGACGGAGAAAAAAATATATATAAAAATTGAGGAAAGCTTATTTCTTGTAAGGAAGGCTCAGCACGTGTGCAAGACGTAGACGGAACGGAGAGTAGAAAATTGCTGTTGGCATTTTTGAAATTGCATTTTTAATCCGCTAATAAACGTAGAACGGCAGTCCATTTCATAAATGAGTTTTGCTTGAAAATGCAGTGAATGTTATTCAAGTCAAGGGCTACAGGTCATTCCTGACCGACTGGAAATAGCCTCGAGGATTAAAGTCATTTTCGTGATGGCTTTTGAATTTGCGGTTATTGGAGAGGTTTTCTTGTCTTCCATTTTTGCTGTTTTCTAAGTTTTTTTTTTTATTGAAGAAAGGAAACAAGGATTTCGAAGGAAGAAGGCGTAGCTCTGCTCTGGAAGAAGTCTGCTTGCATGTAAATTTTTAGACTCATCTAGATTTTATTTATCATTATGAAAGCACTAAAACAAGATTATAAGGATTGAAGGACTTCTAAGTTCAGAAACCCTCGGCTGATACCGAATGTGGGCTTCCAACTGTAACCACAAAACTGTTTAAAAACTCTTTTCCTTCCTTAACAACCTCAAGGATTTTGAAGTATTCGTCTAAGAATAAGGAATAATATTTGAGCCGAGCGTAGAAGAATACTTTGCCAGTACACAGCAGTAACCTTAACCTAAGTTTCTTTTTTATACATGTAATTAGCATACTAAGGCAACTCTCCAGGCTTGTTGTGCAGAAGTCCTCAAGGAGCTTTCTAATTACTCAACATCACAAGAACCACTTCCACTTAATTCTAGTCCTGGAAAATTCTTAATGATATGCGTAAGTTTTTGCTTTCTGACTGAAAGCATATAAAGTTGGTCCTTCGAGTGGGATTTGCGAGCACACACCTGTGGATTAAGGCGTAGTCGTGTTCGTTTTCTACACTTTCCGTTAATTGAAAGGGTTTTCATGTCAATTGAAGTGACTTAATTAGTAAAATATAAAACAATACTACTCTCTGGAAACGTTCTATGAAATTAAACAGATTGTGGAAAAATCATGAAAACTTCGTTGAAATAATTGCGTTATTAGAGGCATCCCATGCCAATTAGCCAGCATTCGAATAAAATGTTCATTTTCCCCTTATCCTTGCTAACTCTATAGAAATAAATGAATTCTAACGGAGCAACACCTGTTGTGTAATCGTAAGCTCATATAAAAATTTCAAATCACGAAGTAGAGTCCTTTTGTGCTGTCACCTATGTGGGTTGGAAAATTGGGGGAACTGGTGGAGGGGGTTATTGTGGAGTTATACACCAACTGGGGCGTACAAATTGAATAGCTTTTCTTGATTCATGTGAAACGTTCGCACCTAAATAGGCTGATGATAACATGAATGGTTTCGTGCACTTAATAGACCCAAGTGAATATATCTGCTTGACATTTCATCAATAGCGGACAGTAAACCTTCATCAGGACACAAGCCTTTTTTTATGAAACTGATAATGAAGCCTATTCTTAAACTTTTCATTCATTACCTTTATATAAATAGCAAAATGGGTCCAATTCCAACCCTCTAAGTTCGTGCTCAGAATAGTACACCTGCTGCCAGTTTCAAATCAGTGTCCTACAGTTCGCCTGCTGTTTGAGGCGAATTGAAAATTCCACGTCCCAGATCGCACTGGGTAAGGTCCTTGTATGCCTTTTCGTAATCCTAGCATACTTTTACAAAACGAATCCCGGGCACATTTCGGTATCATTTATTGTGTAAGGTAATTCGGCACATTTCGGTATCATTTATTGTGTAAGGTAATTCTGGTGTGCGGAAGTGTGGATGAAGTACCTTCACTCACGACGCGAGTGCATCCTCTATAGCAATTCTATCGCCAGCTTTTTGTATTATATAGATAATGTCTAGGGAGGCTGCTGAAGTTCTAGTTGGTACTGAAATTGAAGCAACACAGAAACTACACAACTGGAATATGACGACAACTCTCAACGCAAGAGCACTACTGGTAACTATGGTGGTTCTAGCCACAATAGGTTGTTTGTTTGCATATTTGTTTTTGTTAAGCGAAAAGAAAATTTCTTTTCAAATAAAATCCTACAAAAGGTTTTCTGTTTCCTTTCTTAAATTAAAAAGGAAAAAAAAAAACACTTTTAAGAGCTAAAGCTTTAAGGAGAGGAGCACAGAAGACGAAGAAAATTTCATCAATCATTTAGCATCCATAATTGCTCGTTGAGGTTAAGAAAAGTTTTTTCAAGTGGTTTAAGTGCAATTCATTTCTTGAAATTCTTCTGTTTCGAGAAGGCCCGACAATGATAAGAAATTTAATAGAAGGTTTTCCCTTAGTTTTCAATGAATTGATCCAAGTGGTGGTAGTTATGAATGAGTGAAAGAAAATGCAATTAAATTGTGGAAAATGATGGGTTGGAAATTAATTGGACGTTCAGTGTGATAGATTGGTTTTTGGATTCAAATGGGAAAATGTTTTAGATTGAAAAGGACAAACAAGCTATAAGTGTAAAGAGTTGAGTTTATTAGAATATTGTAGAAACTATTGATTCTATTAAGTCAAAGTGTTGCAATCTTATGAAGAACCACACTCTCATTATGCTGCGAATTCCTCTAAATGTGCCCGAAAATCGACAGAGAGAATTCAAGTCAGTTCTCTGATAAGAAATTGGGATTCCGCATGTGCACAAACTTACCCACTTTGCGTTTCTTTACTTCTCTTTACAGGCATAATGGCGGAGAAATGGTTGGCATGTTCCCTTGGTTGAAATGTCATTTCTACCATCTTCTTCTTGTTTGTAATGAACTTGCATGAGATTTGTTACTTTTAGGTTTTAAACAAATTTTTCCATTCCAGTCAAGTAAGTTTTTACATGGAAAATTTTTGCGCCAACATCAGAGGAGGAACAGACCTTTTATTCGCTTAGGTGACTATTCCAGCTATGGGTGGGATCCTAATCGATAAGTATACGTTATCTTGCATGTAAAGGACATTTAGACTAGATTTTACTCTAACCCGACTATCCTTTTCACTAACTCTGTCGTCGACCTGATTTGCTTAAATTAAGCCTGGTTGTGAGGTAAGGATGCCGAAGTTTTCAATTTTGAGTTCCTGGTTTTTTGATGAGTGTCTTTCCTACAATACTCTGCTGTTTTCCAAGTTATTTGAAACCTTAATTGTTGATGTCCTTTATTTTTACTACAACGTTTCTTGGCTCTTTTCAACACGGTTTCATAAGGGGTAAATCAACTACAATTAATATACTTGAGTTTCCAAATTTATACATTGTCTAGTAGACAAACGGACTGCATTTTTATTGATTTTAGCAAGGCCTTTGACAGGCTTAATCACAGGATTGTTATATACGAAGAGGGAGTTGGATCAATGGTTGAATGGCACGATCACCATGCCATAGATGCAAATTCAAGCCTCACCTGCCTATGACATTGTCACATAAAATTGCATTAAATAAAAACGATGCACTCTGTCTCTGGGTTGCCGTCCATCTCACAGCAACACAAGAAACAACACATTCAGTTCCCTCATTCTCCCTTGCCCTGAGTCCTTACCGGCAATAGACAAGAAATCTCCCCTGGACTTTAGCTATATAAAAAAAATCACAAGAAATACCCAAAATTATTCAAAAAAGGTAATAAAATTCGAAAAATTATCGAGACTTGAATCAAATATCGATACTTGAATCGAATATGGAGACTCGAACATCAACACTCGAATATTGAATCTCAAAAATTTCCAAAGTACTTTTCGACTGGTAAATTTTTCAAGGATTATTTTAAGTAACATGTAAACTTTCCGATTCCACTATGTATGTCAAATGCTTATGATTAGAGTAAGTGTTAAGACCTGAAAATACAATAAGTGTGCATGTCCACTGAGCTTCTCTTCGCTGTGAAATTGTTTCAAGTGCGGGAAAAACACGGCTCACGTTGGGATTTTACAACTAGCAGAATAATGACAGCAGTATTTCGACGTCAATGACTCTGCAAACTAGACCCGCGGGACTCTAAGTGATTTTGAAATGTTTGCCTCCTTTTGGATGAATGTTCTCGGACGCCTTCTGTTGACGAGAAGGGGTTTCGAAGTAGGGACCCAAATTAATCAAAAATTTTGGAAATCTTCAGAAGACACTCAAAGGCCCGCACCCGCTTAAACACTCCTGGAATTCTCTAACTAACCCTCCACTGGATCTGATTTCGTCCCTTACCTAAGCAATTCAACAAGGATTGTCTAGATTTCTTCCGTTCCCTTGGTTTTTGCCCACATGTGCGCCAAACTCTTCGTATTGAAGCTAGTGTTTTCGTAGCAGCGAATATCTCCTATTTGTTAAAACTGGACATTGGCACACTACATGTTTAGCCATCTCCTCATCTTCCCGGCATAGTCTATAGGTATCGTCTGCAATGAGACCAATTTTCTTCAGATGAAACCTGAAGTTAACATGTCCTGTTAAGAGTGCCGTCAGTCACTTCAGAGTTTTCCGATCCAAGTTCAGACTACACTTTCCCTCAGCACAGAATGACGTTCCCAATGCCATTTTGGCGTGTCGACACAAGTCTACTTCTTCGGACTATCTGAAGTGCCCATTTTTCTGCTAGGTCTCTAACTATGCCTTTTCCTAAGGCAACATATGTTTTCGGGGTAAAATATTATCTTAATAAGATTCCAGCAAATTTTTGAGAGTTGTGTCGCTTATAAATTGGTTAGAGGTTATTGGTTTTCCTGAAGCGACCACATCTACACCCTCTAAATTTTTATTGGACAACCTGTCGAATAGAGGTTTTTGTTACACATTATGTTCGTCAATTTTGAAAAAAGCGGTTGACAATATTAGTTGCAAGAACAAGTGGGCAGCTTTACCTTGTAGAAAATTGCCACCATCATCAATGAGTCGTAATAAAAAATTAAAAGTCTCGTCCTTCATAAAGGAAAACTATTGCAGCCTTCTCATATGCTGAACGTAGTGAGACAAGGATGTATACTGTGACCTTTGATATTCTTGATTGCCATAAATCACATAATGTTCAGCAATAGATAACCATCCTTCCCGAGGGATTAGATACGAAACTATTTCAACACTTGACTTATCTGCAGACGGTGCAGATGGAATTTATCTCGAGAAACAGGAGATAAAAATCTTTGCTAAAATTTATCTACCCATTAAAGTAAAGTAAGAAAACAGTTGACCCAAAAGTCGACATTATTTAGAATTCGCTTGCTAGAGAAGTTTGAGTTCTTTGAGGCATTTTATACGAATCACTGAAAAATTTTGTCATCTGAAAGCGAATTTCCATTGTACATACTCTCTTTAACATCCTGCAATACCAATAAAACGCAGAAATGTCCTTAATTCAAACTTTAACATTAAAGGTAAAGTTCGAAATAAACAACGCATGCTATTCACTCGAAAAGAAGACCTTGAAATTAATTGCAGAGGCCTCGATGGGAATGGAAAATATTTTCAATATAAAATCTCGTCTCAGTGAATAAAAATCAAAGGGGAACCTCCTGATTACTTGAAGAGCAACTGATTTTTCTTTGCATTCAACATCCCATCTTGTCACCCACACCGCACTGAATGGCATGAGTGATAAGTCAAATGATGACATTTATGCATAAAACTCCGTCAATCTTGTAAGATATAGGTTACGACAAGAATCTCATTTATTTACGTTAACGTGCAAAAAGGACTCATCTATCCAAACAGACACGACTTCCGTGGAAAGCGGCACTTTCTCTACGCCAGTGTGCGCGGCAGTGGCACCCGTAACCGGAGGACTAAAATTGTCACCAATTTACATATCCATTTACACATACACAAAAATACTTTCAGTTGCCGTTTGATTTGATGGTTCCCATAAAATTTCATCGCAACCAAATAAAAGGAAACAGCATCCGTCCTCAGCAGATTGCCTGGCAGTTATCTTGCTTGTCATCATACACCCTTAAGCTAAAGTTGTCACCTTCTTTACATCACGGGTACCTTCTGTAGGGATAAATGGCAGATATATATATCATCAAATATTCACCCTGTAGTGGGAAAAACGAATTTTTTAGTGTACGAAGACGAACACAAGTGCGGCCGGGATACATACTACGTGCCTATGCCTGAGCCCAGGCCTATTCAAGGAGGAGATAGTACTTAAGGCTGCTTTTAGATGATATTTAGCCTCGGTGAGTTGAGGTTAAGGTTGGTGATATACACAAGCAAAAACGGTAGGCCAGTAATCAAGTTCCCGGATGGCAAACCTACTCCTCATGGCAAGTGCTATAAGTCTGTTCATACGTCGTGCGTTGAAAAAGTTTTAATTGGACACCAAATTCAAAACTTTTGGTTCGGGGTTAAGTGACGAAGTTAAAACGGATTTTAAGTGCACCCTCCATAATGCAGAGTAACACTTTCCGCCCGAAGGAAGAATCCTTTAGCATGCCTTAATTTTCGTGATTAATTGCTGTAATCCTTTTTGCCACAATAATAAAAAGTTTTGGCAAGATCAGACTAGCAGATGCTGCAATGGACCCATGGTTATAGCGGTAAGAGATATTTCCCAGCAAGAAAGAAGTATCGTCTCGAAGTTTGAAAAAGTTTGACTGACCTATTCGAAGGTTTCATAAACATCGAAGGTTTCCTCTTCATAGAAAACCAAATGGCCACCAATGAAGGCTCGTCTGTTCCGTAGGGGAGTATCCTTCAGCCAGAGTCATGCAGGAGACATTAAAAAGCAGTAACCGACCTTAATGGTGGTAATTAATGGGCTAATTAATGTGTTCAGTGCGAATTCACAGAGACTTGGGGATTGTAAGCCCAGCATAGGACGCTTGTTCGGTATAAAGTTTTCTCGAATCGATTGATTCTTAACATTTCACGTCCATATAGATTGACGACCATTACCACCCTCCAGTGTAACCTTTTACACCTCACTGAATACCCCCCTCTTTCTGATATGACTACAGTCCAGATGGTTGGTGGGTGATGAATGGAATTTTCCAGACCGCCGGTCACTTTGATTCGAGCAGCTCACGGAAATTGCTCTTAAATTTAGCCGGTGATGGAATTAGCTCAGTATCTTAAGTGGATTACGCTCGTAGCAACGGATTTGTGTTAATTTCAATGTGTCTTGAGTTCTTGAAGAGATTTAGCAGTTGAGGGATTCTCTTGTATGGGACTTGTACAGCTCGTAATGAATTTTAATCGCATAAACTTTTCAAAGGGAGAAAACTTCATTCTTCGCACATTTTCGTAAAGTAATCCGGATTCTCTGTAAAATGAAAGGCAGCAATTTTTTTGGATTTGTCAGCAATTGATATTTTTTACATTTCACTTATTTTTGTCGAGAGTAAGCCTCCAGCAAATCTGATTACCTTTTCTTTTGTTTACTCGTCTTTTTAAGTTTACGGAGTTAAAGAGAATTAAAGAAAAATCAGGAAAATTAAAAAAGGACCTTCTGCTTTTTTTGATACCAAACCAGATTCAAGGTGGAGGCAATAACATTTATAGTAACTAGAGTAGAATAGTGTAGTTGTGCACGGAGAGACAAATTCTGGAATTTTTATATGAAAATTCTGGTAAAAATTACGGTTCTCAACTATAATCAAATTGTAACTGTCATTTACCTTAACAGAACAGCACCATAAAATCTTCTAAATGATGAGCACCGAGCATCGTTAAAAGTAATCAAATTAATTTACCTCTAGCGAAAAACGCAAATAAATAATGTAAACCGTTTGAGATTCGAACTCTAGTCCTTAGCAACGCGAGCTAAAATCATCACCGTTAAGTTAATCTTCACTGTAAACAATTCAATTCGAAAGAGATTAAAAGCGCTGCCTCTATATAACGTGACGTGGAGTAAGGAATAACGTCCTTCTTATCCGAGAGTCCCAGGTTCGAATCCCACTGGCGGTGACCTATGGTTTTTTCTGCTGATGACAGATTACGATGAAAAGACCATTGGAGGTTGCAGAGAAAATATCGGTGGTTCGGAATCCACTTTAAATTGTAGGTCCACTTGTCTCGAATCGGGTCAAGTTCTTCTCCCGACCCTTCAGCTATAAGGAGATGAGACTATTGTCGAACTGAGCTTCTAGGAGTTCAACTTGTCGATTCGTTTAGCAGAAGTTGAGTATGCTGTTGATATTTCTTGTCGACTCATTTAGTTAGACAGAGAATAAACATTACCAGCAAATGTGTCATAATCCTTCAGTTGATGATTATCCTAGAGAGCTTCGTCGATAGTGGAATTATGCTATCGAGGAAAGAGTTCAAGACCCACTTTGTTCAAGAATTCCATTTTATTGTTATGCTCCAATTCACTCAGACATTAACAGTTCTGTGACCTAAAAGTCATTCTATTCGAAACTAAAACAACGATTGCGCCAATTACTTTTATCAACAAATTTGTTCCCATTTAAATACTTCCCACTTTAAATTCCAGCGATAACAAATCTTCAACGAATGAAAATTTCCGACTTCCTTGCAATTTGTTTTAGTGCTCTACTACTCGCTCCATTGTCAAAGTACTCAAGTCTGCTGGGTAAATTGAGGTAATGTAAACGTCTCGTTTTTCTGAATAACTCCTTACGAACACCGCAAAGAAATGCTTTTCTTTCACGCCATCTGATTATGAAAGTTTTCCTGAATGCGAGTTCCTTTGCCGAAGGGAACTGATGACTTTCTTAAATTTTAATTTCAGTAATGAGTGCAAGAGTCCCATTACCCAGTAGTACTTGTAGGACAGTAATCGTATTATTGTGGACACCGCGGCAATAATATTTGAATCTTCTTCATTCAAATTGTTGATGTAATGAAGGTACCCGTTTTCGTTCAAATTGAAAAAAAAAATTGAAATTACACGTCCAGATTTGTGGGGTTTTATTGTCATGAGATTTAGATTTGCCCAAATAAGTCATAAAACTGGGGACCAATAAACAAAGCATAAAAGTCGGGGTAGTTCACCCTAAATTCTTTGGGATGGTTTAAAATGTTGACTCAGCATTTTCGACTTGTTTTGGAGTCCTTAGTCTCAACAGCCATTATCCGTGAGTGTCTCCTTGCAGTTGCCATTAAATAATCTTTTATGTCTTTGTTGTGTCTGGTCGTTTTATTGCAAACAGGATCAACTGCGGCTCACAATATTCATAAAATTATACGTTTTCAAAAACTGCAAAAGGTTGCTGTCAAATTAAATAATTCAGAACCCCCCTCCGTCCCCCAGGACCGAAGTAATTGTCATTCGTACGTATTCATGTCGAGCAATATAATCGCAAGGAGAGCTTCGTCATCCATGGCCCCTCTAAAAGTGGGACGCCGTCCGACAAAAATTGGTCACGTAGATCAATAACAATTTCCTATCGAGTGAATATCGTCGACGTCGTCGTCGGAAGCAGGAAACATTTCTGTGGTATCCGGTACATCCTTAAACATTCATGGGCTACATAATACCAATAAATGTTCACATTTACTTCTGGGCAAGGATAAGTGTTCCCATGTTCCATCTTTTATCAACAGTTAGAATTCATGGCGACTGGGACGATAATTGAAACCGAGCTCTTACAATAAAACACTTCCAACAACATCTGAATTCTCAGCATCCGCTGAATTACCGTTTAATTCCATTTTCCGCAAATAAATCGCAGCACACGCGTACGAGTGAGATGTTTTCTCGCGAAAGAAAAATAAAAAGGACTAGAGAACATAAAATTTCAGAACGGGGAAAAAACGTAAATTTTCACGCATTCATTTTGCAGTAAAAGCTCCACAAGTGAATATAACGCTGGCATCCTGTTTACGTTATTCCGCCCAGAAGAGTATTTTCCATCCTGCCACCATAGTGCAGAGCTCCAAGCAAAGTAAACTGAAACCACTTCCGTTTGAGTGTCCGCACTTTTCTGAATAGAGCTCCTTCAGTTGGTATGTAATGAAGGATGTGTGAATGTTTTTATCTTGGCGCAATATCTCAGGATGAAAGGCATAAATGACGGTGGGTGTTCATTTATGGTATGCAAAGCGTCGTTTCAATAGAAGGGGCGCTCCAAATCCGGCTTTAAGCTTACTTACGATCTCTAACGCTTGAATAATTAAACTGAATGCCATGTCCGTTCGGCTCTCATTCAGAAATTGTGGCAAAAAATTCACACAAAATAAAATTTTAAAATATTCGTCGCATTCTGAAATTCATTTTTTATTTATTTCACTTTATTCAAGTGAAGTGACGTGTCTACGGCATGAAAATGCTTTCAGGTGTCTCGTAGAAGCACTTGGAAGATTAAATGGCCAAATCTATTGCTTCTGGGCACCTGTCAGAGTTGAGTGTTTGAAGATGGACGAAGAACGTGATGTGTAGCAATTTAATTCAAGAAAATAAATTATATTATTTGTGCTATTAATAGATGATGAGGGATAGAGGGTTAGTCAGCCGTACATGACTCTTGAATTAAAGTAGAATTAATAAATGTTTGCACAATGGTTAATATGAAGGGAATATTCTAGTCTAAATCAGTGGTTCTCAACCTTTTTACGATTGCGCCCTTTGAAAGACCTTGAATAGTGTCGCACCTGCTTACCTCACAAGCACCCTTTCCATCCAACCAAGGAGGCGCCGACCCTCCTCCAAATCAAACCACAAGCTATAATTTTTGTCAGAATACAAATAAACACTCTATGCATTCAGACTCCCCCCCCCACCATAACCCTAGGTTAACATATATCCGTATAGCAGCAATGGGGGACCATACTGTATCAACAAAAAAGACTCATCCAAATAGGTATGTGCATTAAGAAAGCGCGTAACGCCTCCTCCGCACTCCCCCCACCGCATACATTTTTGTCGTTCTACACATCAAAAGAAAAATCATCCAAATCGGACCACATGTTACGAAGTTAGTCTACCCCTCCCACGACCACCCTAGAGAAAAAATTATCCTCATATTAGCAATGGGGGATTATACTCTATATGACATTCCCTCCTCCACAACAACTCCACCGTTTAAATTTTTGTCGCGGTATCAATGGTAGAACATACTCTATACCAAAGCTAGTCTTGAAAAGTAACACTGGCACGACAGTAAAACGAAACATGTCCAGCTTTTAAACTCATATGAATAAGAGTAGAGGTAGTGTTTAGTCATTTACTCCTGTCAAAATAATTTGAGAGAATCACTTACTCCTGTCAAAATTCTGTTCTCATCCGGAGAGAATCAGAAGAATCGAAGAATGAAAATGTACGCAAAAGTACCACCAATAAAATGAATTTATGTAAAGCAGATGACTGAGTTAGTTACTTGTGTGTGAAACTTTCAAACTGGCAAAATGTATTCTGTTCTTTTAATAAGTGAAGTATATTTGACATTTGTAAATGCACACAAGAAAGGTATACTTGTCTCTTGTCCACAAACTCTTCCGGAACACAAATTTTTAGCTCTGACTGCAGGGTTGCCCGATGCGGGAAATATATAAAAGCAACCAAAAATTTTTCATTCCTTTTTTGAAGCCGATGATCCCCCTCCCCACCCAATCCTAGGACGATATTTTTTACGAACTTAGGTTAAACTCCCCCCCCCCCCCCCCCTTGTAATAGCCAAATATGTGAAACCAGATTCATATAGGTGCACTTGCAGGACTTTAAAGACTTCATTGGTCGCGTTCTATATACTGCGGGTCTGCCTAGGAGTTACGTAGAGGTAGCATGTTGGAAAAAATCTTAGTGAGGGAAACTTTAGCGAGGAAAGCCAATAAATTTGTTCCCACACTATCTAGCAAATCACAGCTTACTCTAGATACAAGCCCGGAAAACATAACATTTCAGCGTTCAAGCGTTTCGTAATTCTTGTACGACAGCTTAACCAATCCTTGTACACAAATAAAACTGCACACTTTCCTAACCAAAACCCAAGAGAAATGCCGATGTCACTGATGCATTTTAAGTTCAACACTTCAACAAAACGAATACAGGAGAGAGTATTTCCTCTAAAACACATAAAAATTAAAATTGGGAAAATTTTATTGTGACAATCTGTTCAGAACATTTGTAGGTTCACGTCAAGTTAATTACAAGTTGAGGCTTTAAAAAGATTGTCAGATATACTACAAGAAAGTAGGATTTCCCAACCTTTCCAATTGTGTAATGTGGCAGGTTTCGGTTTGTTAACACCACCAATGCTCAGCTGTTCATGTCAGCTTCCGGGCTTGTATCTAGAGTAGGCTGTGAGCTAATTTGCTTTGACATTTATCTACAAAAATTCGTAGTTGCCTATATACATATCATTAATTAGCTACCCTTTGTGGGTATTGCTATAATTAGTAAGAAAAATTAATTCCCCTTCCCCTCAAAAGATCAACTTCAATAACCATAAGATCGAAGACGTACTGCACAAATTGATTTTCGAACCAATTATCGGAGAAAAGTATTACTCTTGGTGAGATTTTTGCATTTGTGCGGGTCATAATGAAAGCACTGGGTAACAGATTCATCTAATAACGTCCACTGATCCATTCTCAGAATCCGGTGACAGTAGTTAATCAAATCCAATCTATCTGAAAATTTTCGTTTCCCAATATAACAACAAGAAGCAATGATATCATTCCTAAAAGAAGGCACAACAGCTGAACCCCACGCAAAGCCATCAAGGCTCTTTGTTTCCGGCACAAAGGACAAACAATCCTGGTTCTAGCTCCTAGTGTTGGCAGCATGAAATAGTAAACGACAAAAACATATTTTCTCATTAACATCACATCGTGAACCGAAAGCTTTGTCTGTCATTAAATCAAAAGCGGCATCGCCCCCACCAAGCCTATAGTTGTTCAGGGTTGGTTGTATACCCGCCCCCATATCCTTGTCGTATTTATTTATACTTTAGATCTAGTCCTCAAGTGTATACTTTCCCAGTTATTATCCATGAAGGCACCCAACCATGCTGGAAAAGACTGCGGCAACGGCAGCTCGCTGACGAATTTTCTCAAAACACAAAATAATTCGCACTGGGAACTAACTTCATATCCAATTAAAAGGAATATCGCGATAAGAGCGTATCAGGTGTCATGTGTACGTGCGTCTCTTGTGGGGATTTCTTGTGGCATATGTTGACAGACTGTCGGTTAATAAAGTGAGCCTGCCAAGGATATTTCATGTCTGACTAAGCTTTCGGGGATGCTGTCAACTGTACCGACAATCAGTGGATTGCGTTGAGAGTTTATCGTTGGTGGTAACAAAGCACGAATTGTTGTATCTACGCCAAATATTGGGACTTTGGGGCTTTTACAAGGACACTTAAAATTCCCCCAGAATAATTTTGGCGAGACTTCGCCTCAAAATATTTCTGACAAGGGTTAATTGATCCTGAATAAAAGTTTGATGTACCTGCCGAAACAAGGTACGAAATATGATCCCTGATGCCACTTGGGGTTACTTAGGGCAGATTAATTATTCCCGTTTCAATATTTACCCGGTACTCGTTGAAAAGTTTGCCAACGGAGAAATAACTGCGGTCTAAGCAATTCTTCGCGAAACCAGTGATTTTAGGTTGCGGTGCGAAAGGCTCCTGAATTGTCATTTGGATGTTCGGAAAAGGAACGTGTCCGAGTTACTTTAGCACTTAGTTTTGGTAAATATTTTAATTTGAGGAAATTGTGCAAGTCATTTAACAGCCACTATACTTCACTGCGATAATTAAGAAAGGTCAGCCGTAAAGAGAAAATTGCCAGTAAAATATTACCTTAAGCTTCGTTAGGAAGGAATAGTAATGAAATATTTGAAAATGGTTACGTGGAATTGTTGAATTAAAGTGGCCTTGCAGATAAGAAGTGCTTTTGAAGTATCTTTAAAGGATCCAAATTACCTCTGCAACCGCATAGCCTTTTTATCGTGATCCACCATAGATGGCCGTCGGTAGGATTCGAACCTGGGTTCTCCGACACGTTATCACTTACTCCTCCGACAACTATAATTACGTAGTTTTGGTTACATGAAATATAAGTACAATTTTACAGAGATTGCTTATGCGCCACGGTAAAACTAAATTAAAGAAGGGTTTTAAACATTTAGCCAGTAAATGTCGAAATAATGTAGTTTTCGCAAGATGTGGGCTTGAACATGATTCTAAATCATGCACTTCAAATAAACTAAATTGCATAAATTGCCAAAAAGCTAAAATTTCGGGTTAAGATTGGACACCAAGCATGATTGTAGGGGTATAAACTGTACGGTATACAGGGTGTTTCAGATCTGACGTGCCAAAATGAGTGGGGTAGATCTCACCTAGACAAACAAAAAATTGTATGGCAGGGAGGGGGGGGGGGGACTCTCAACCGTTTGGGAGTTACAGGGTGATTCATAAATTTTAGTTTAGAGAAGGAACAGAGACGGAGGCTACTTCCTAATGTTCTGTGAGTACAAAGTATGGGCATAATTTTAATTGACTGAAAATTCTAAAATCGATTTTATGCGTAAGTATTGAATTTGAAACTTAAAGGTAATTTCAATGGGAACTATAACTTCTGTATATTTTGTATGTTAAGCTGAAAAGGGAAATATAGCACTTGGCTGTGTCCTCCATAAGAGCATGGTTACACTAGTCAATGCCAGGACCTTAACCTTCGTCTTTCTTTTGGACGATAATGTATGGGAGCCAGTTCACGATCTGAGTGTAACGCAAACTGTAGTAAATCCTTATGTTTTGAAAACAAAGATGAAATCTTACTTTGACTGATGCAGATAGCAGTCGCGACCCTTGTACTCGATTCAAGTAATTTTGCAATTTTCGAATGCTCGATTGCAAAGATTCGAAATAATAAGCATTTATTGTGAGTTAGTAAGAGTTGAATAGCATTTTAAAATGTCGTCGTATATGAAAATAAAATATAATGTAAAACAACGAAAACATATACTGGAAGAAAGGGCACTTCAAGCCGAATCCAGCAAACCAAAAATTGTCATCTTTAGCGAGTTTTGAGGCCGAGCCCAGAATTGACAGGTCCAATCAAATGAGCGTGCAAATCACTTTCATTTTGTGAGAGGCACGTATTCTATAGAAATATGGACGCAGTTCAATGCAAGATTTACGTGTCGTCCTGCAGTTATCACAGGCCGCTCAACTGTGGTATTTTTGGCCTAAGTGTGTTTTTTTAGGCAACCATCCTAACATAACCTACCCACAGGCACTAGAATTATGTATTATATTGTAACTTGTATTTGTTTATAAACTATTCTCATCATCTTTCCATCGTTTGACCAAGACGGTTTCACGCAAAAGTCTACAGCACAGTTCCCGAATATGCCCTCACCATTTTTCTTCTTCTTCCTGTAATCGAAGCCTCCTTCTCCATAAATTTTACTTATATATACTGTATAGCAATGATAGGCAGTATTTGAATAAATTATCAATCAAATAACGATTTTTTTTTTTAAAAAGTCGAATAAAAAATGTTTAGGGAAATTTTTTATCTGATTTTCAGTTTATTTTACATTATTCGCAAATTATGCATTATTTACTGAATTATTTGCAAATACATTTGTTATTTGGTGCTCATTATTTGAATTTCAACTAAGGGTTACTTTATGAATCAATTTCTCATTTTTGTCGTGTGTAAAATTGTAAAGCCACAGTGAAATACAAAACAAATAATTATTCCATTCCAGAGACATTAACTAATGAATAACTATTTGATAAAACACAGGCCTCCAAAAAATGGGGTCATGATCGTTGTTGGACATCGGTGAGAAGGGGGGGGGGGGGGGGTCATTTCCGAAGTAATTTGTTGCATAGCATCTGAATCCCAGATCAGAATTGGGCTATCATGTCAGGATTTTGAGATATTTGAGGTTATGTACTCTAAAAATGGGTTTTTTGGTTACTTTTAAGGATATGTACAGAATGCACAACATTTTTTTGGTGTACTTCCGTGGACTTATGACCAGACCCAGTTCACCACGTGGCCGGTGATGAATACTCCCCTAAGAACCGTAGAGCTTCAAGTTTGTCTGGCGTCATTTTTGACATTGACAAGGTTAGGTGGACGTGGACAGTGGCCTTTGGGGGCAATGGTATCTTCTCAGCCCTCCTACAAAACTCCTTAGATACTACATTTTGTTCCTTTGGTCAATTTGTTTAGATCCAGCTATAATTAGGGCTAAATACCGCTCTCATGCAGGAAAGTAGTGTCGGCATTTATCCCCAAACAAGGCAATAGGCCTCTAGAGCCACCTAAATCTTTTAGACCAGGCAGTCTCACTTCCTTTCTGCATAAGTCGATAAAAATACTGCTACAGCTTCATATCAGCTACAAACTGGATGAATTATCTCCTACTCACGCTAGTTAGCGACATCGTTTTATTTTTATCATAAGCCGAAACCTATGCGGCATAAAAAGAAATGAAAATATATTTTATAATGTGCAAATGGAGCATTTTAATATAATACCGCAAATTTAAAATGTTGCCCCCCCCCTCCCCGTCACTGATGCAGTAAAAATAAGAATAACTTTTTAATTTTTTCATTTGCAATAAAGGTGGGCAAGCATTATTCAAAACTATTTCAAATCGATAGCATGTAGTTCCTGAAATAACTAGCTGTGACAATCATATAGACGAATGGTCCCTTTTTAAACATTTTGGTACGAAGCCCTAACAACAAGCATTACCACCACCTTTAAAAATATAAGTAGGTATTCGGAATTTGTTAAAAATGTCAAATAGAAGAGAACGACGTAAAACGTTTGATTAAGGGGATCATTCGAATATAACAGAAAATGGTTCGAATGTTAAATGTTGAAATGCCTGATGGTCAAGTTTGAGCTCATACAACATACAAAACTGCATTGTCCATAATTTTGTTGTTAAAGCTTTGAAAATAATTGTAGGTAAGGCATAATGTAGGTAGTGCAGAAATTAATTTTTAAGACAAACCAAAATTTATCGGAAGAAATAATGAGCTGCGTCGTCTCCCACTTTCGGCTGTCTGATTTTGAAAGAAAAAACCTTTGAGGTTTTGTAACCATTTCTAAAGGAATGCAAAACGAGATTATTTTAAGTTTTCTAATTTCACTTTTCATTGGAGTTCGCCATTACAAACAGTTTTATATTTACGATATTTTAAATAAATTATTTTCTACCACCGAACCAAACAATATTCAGAAATGTCCACCTGCAGTCATATAGACGCAGCCACGCGCATGTTAATTTCCTGCCATCACCCAATTCAATTCAGTTTATTTCTACACTAGTGCAATGCACTGAGGTTGAACAGGTGAATCGACTGGCATTCATTAGAACTTGCCAACAACGCCTGCGCTCAGTCATTGCAGTTTCTCCGATCGAAAATTGATTGAACGAAAATGTTCCTGAGTTTCCTTGAGAGCTGTCCACGCCGGCCACTACACATTTAACACCGAGCGCATGCAAACAGTTAGGACGGGCAGTGGAGTTTTCAGAATTCAAGTCCAGCGCCTCGCTCACTCAATATCGCTGGCCAACATAAGCATTGAATCGTCGCAATGTCAAGGGATTCAATTTCAGGCGACTGCAATTTGAGGAAAGTGTGCCCGAGAAAAATTCATACGAAAGCGCACCACCCAACCACCCCACAGCCAGCAGCTTGACCAGCGTCTCACTGCAACGAGTAACGCCAACGAAATGAAATGCTTGACGGGAGAAAGCGATTTCTTTTCAAGCAGAACGTTCGAAGTAAAACACCGGAGTTCTCATTGAATCAAGCGAAACCACCAGTCAACGGACATGCTGGCTGAATTTCAGTGGACTGCTTTGCTTGACTGAAGGAATTGGGCAAGTGTGGTGCACTCGGGTAGGCTAGGCCCGCTGCGAACTGAATTCCTCTTGACGGCGGAAAGCAATTCTTGTATCGAACTCGCGGTGTGTGTGCGGTGTTGATTGAATGAGAAGCTAAGTTGAAACATGTAGACAGTTGCTTTTATGTTGAATTGTTTAGTGAAATAAACCTTAGAATAAAGAACTAGAGGAAGAGCTGTAACTCGATTTTAGTGAAGCAAATTTCTTTTGTGGTATAATTTCGGGCAATGTAGTGGTACAAAACTACCGTAAACTACAAGCCATGAACTGGACTTTTATATGATGTCGTAAATGGTCTTACTGAATGGTCCAATTTACATTGTTTCTTATGCCAGCCAGGGGGTGATTTTTCCTTAAACTCGCTCTAGCGCCAAAACTATTAGTTATATGAAAAAATTAGTTTTATATTAACTTAGAGCAGACTAAATGATCTTTCTAACAAAGTAAAAACATGTACACTTTATTAAGCAAAATAATAAGAAATCTTTGATTAAACGTGAAATTTTAGTCGCAAACCAAATTTTCATCCAAAACGCAAGCAGTAAGTCATGGTCCGACCATGCTCTGTCGCTTGTATTTTCTTTAAATTTCCACTTCCGCACTTTTAGGCTTAAAAATGTTTATTATTTTCTTAAGTAGGGTATGAATATTTTTACTTCATTCGAAAGACTGTTTTGTTTATTTCAAGTAGAACAAAACAATTTTTCATAGAAGTTATAGTTTAGGCATTAGGATGAGTTTAAAGAAAAATCACCCCCCGGCTCAGAGATGTCAGAAGGTATGGAGCAAAAGTCGCCGAGCCGTGACGCTGAAGTCGCCGCGCCATTATTTGAAATCGCCCAAAAATCGCCTTTTGATTTTCTTTCAAATTGTTGTTTGTACAACTTTAATGTAATATTTATTACAGTAATCACAGCAACAGATACAAGTACAAAAATTTAAAATTGTGGTAGAGGCGTCTTGAAAAACCAAAAATACCCTTAAGTAGGTATTTATTTATTAATGGAAGTGACTATTTGCACTTACGTGTACTTTACGTGTACTTTTGAATTCGGGAAAGTTCCGCTTTTACTTACTTTATGTACTTTTATGTACTACTTTACAAATATATTCCCTCGAGGGGGAGGGGGGGCGGTAAGCAACCGCAAGGACGACGGAAAAACAATTTTGATGTCGGCTGAACAGAATCAGATATCCACGACGTGATGACGGCATTGAGCATACTTTTATGTTTGAACGAAAAAATTCCATTGCGATAAACGTCAGTTTGGACTCGTTCGGAGTTCAGTAAAAAGTTATTCACGTAAAATTAGAATTTGAGATGACTCGACAGCAAAAATTGTTCTACTGTCACGTCGGGTTGTATGATTTCGATTTGCCAATATGAACTGTTGCTGTAGGCTGCCGTGCATTCTGATTCAGCCTATAGCCCAAAAGCGCCCAGCAAGAATTAAATATCGCCCAAAAGCGCCCAGCAAGAATTAAAAATCGCCCAAAAAGTGCCTAGTCGCAGAGAGGAAAATTTTCTCGCCCAACTGACGGCTCAAGTAGCCCAATCGGCGAGAAATCGCCCGAATTGGCAACTCTGCCCCGGCTGCCATAAGAATCAATGTAAAGTTATCGAAAAACCAGACCATTTTGGCCCTAATGTGTGTGCTTGAAATTCGTCAGTTCATGGCTTGTAGTTTATGGAGGTTTTGCCTGTAGCAACAATACAGGCGTAAACTAAGTCAGATTTTATCTTATCTTTTGATCTACATAACATAGCGACATCAAACAAACGCTAAAAACAACTATCCTAATGACCTTTCCAAAAATGCCAACAATGTTGATATCACTACTACCACTGCAGGTACAGTCACGGCCAAAATTGAAAAAATGTTTTGAAATTACCAAAATTTCAGCATTTTCCCAAATTTTCTCCGAAATTTATGTAATTAGTATACCTCTTTTTTATTTTTATTGGATTGCCCGTCTTATTACCTTTGCAAAAAGGTTGAATATGCCAAGGAAGACTAAGAATTAGAAATCTCTGACTACCTAATTATTTTATTGCACTTTAGGTAGGTAGGTAGGTAATTCTTTAAGTAAACAAAATTTTTATGATAAAGGGTGGAAAATGTTTCTTTTGGGTTAACAGGTAATTAATTTTAATTATTGCTGCAAAGAAATTTTAAAAATGTAAGTGTAATTTTGTTTTATTGCCGATATTAGCATGTGTTAGCCACAATTCACATCCTTGTATCCTGGCGTTTTCTTACTCGTACCTGATGGAAATTTTGCTATAAAAATGGGTCAGTAAACAAGAATACCTATCGTAGTTGAAAAACAAATCAATAAGTGCGGGTGTTTTTAAGCAAAAATTAGTAAAAAATGGTAAAATTTACATTTGAGGAATACGCGTATATTATTTACATTTATGGTGTAGTAGACCGAAAAGATAGAGCGGCTGTACTGGAATATCAAAAGGGATTGCCTAACCGGCGAACATCCCAAAGAGGGGTATTTACGCGGACTCTGCAAGGTTAAGAGAAACAGGAAGTGTAACTCCACATGACATGGAGACACGACCCGAAACTTCGGGTTGTTGTCGAGCAACAAATAATCACCATAGTGAGGCAGGACCCTAAGACGAGCACGAAACGAGTTTCAATGCGATTAGGAGTGTCGTCATCAAATGTTTGGAGGGTTCGTCATCGAGAGTAATTACGTCCATATCATCATTACCCAGCCCAAGGACTACTGGAAGGAGATTCCGGGAGAAGACTGGAATTTAGCACTTCGCTTCTGGAATACGACATTGACAACCGGGCGTTTCTGGACCGAATTCTGTAGACGGATGAATCTCAATTCACCAGGGATGGTATCACGAACTTCCATAACCTCCATACCTGGTCGAAAACTAACCCACACAAGGCAAAGGAGACCTCATTCTAGCAGAGATTCAGTGTCAATGCATGGGCTGGTATCATCGGCAACCATTTGGTAGGACCATTCATTTTGCCGCAAGTGCTTAATAGTGAAATTTATGCGGACTTTTTGGACAATACACTGGTAGATCTAATAGAGGAAAACCCTATGGATAATCTTAGGGGAATTTTGCGCCAACACGATGGAGTACCAGTGCATACGGCTAAATTGGGAATGCAGCGACGAAAACACAGACAGGGACTTAGAAGGAGGTTGTTGAAATGCATCGAAAGTTGCGGTAGACATTTTGAACGGCTTTTGTTAGTTTTCAAGATTAATTTTAATTATTTTTAAATTCAATAAAAAGAATTTTTGAGTTAATATTAGTTTAATTTGTTGATTTTTATAATATTCTCCGATAGGATTTCTACGTATAAATTGCTAAATACTTTCCCTACGTGGACATGTTGCACCTTTTTGGAAAGGTAATAAGACGGGCAATCGAATAAAAATAAAAACGAGGTATACTAATTACATAAATTTCGGAAAAAATTTGGAAAAATGCTTAATTTTAGGTAATTTCAAAATATTTTTTTCATTTTTGGAAGTGACTGTACTTGCAATGGTAGAAGGGCACGATTTTTGTTTCCTTGGCACACCGATTTGATGAATAATTTCGATAAAACACCGCAAAATAAAACGAAAATAATAAATAAATTTTTTTGATATCTGGCTTTAGTTTTAGGAACACGTCACTTGTCAAAACGGCCGAACTTAAAGATAGCGCGAACTTTTTTATTAAACTTTCTGGGAGGAAGAGGTGTATAAATAAGTCTTTTAGTTCTTTTATTAACTTGCGTCCCCCCTCCCTGCAGAGGCATATATTTCATTGGTTTGTTAATAAAACACCTAAAAGCCTAATTAATACACCTCTTTTGACAAGTCGTGAAGTGATGTGTTTTTAAAATTTTAAGATCGAATATCTCCAAAACTAAGCCAGATATCAAAAAAAAAAATTTATTTATTATTTTCGTTTTATTTTGGGGTGCTTTATCGAAATTCATCATCAAATCGGTGTGCCACGGAAACTAAAATCTCCCCGGTAGAAGTTCAACATTAACATTGTTGACGACTCTGAAAAGGTCACTGGGGTTAGTAGTTTTTTAGCGTTTGTTTCATATCGCTGCGTCGTTGGGTAGATCAAAATAAAAGAGTGATGTGCATCCCATGATAAACTTAAATTTAAGAATCATCCTGTAACTCCAAAACGGCTGAGATTGCCCCCATACAATTTTTTGTTTGCCTAGGTGAGATCTATCATCCCACTCATTTTGGCACATCACACACAGATCAACAACACTCTGTATATTCTTAGTTTGCAATTGAAGTCCAACGAAAACTAGTGGATAAAAAATTTCAATAAAAATACAGAACTGTGTTGGGTTTTACATCAAAAATTGGGTTTTACATCAAAAATTAACGATTAATTAATTAAACCGGCAAAAACATTTGCAAATTAAACTGACAGCGAGAGTGACAGGAAGACTGTGATTATAGGTCTGTTCCCTAACAAGAACTATTGATAACTCGTGCTAACTAAAAGACGCTGAAAGCTGAAATTGTCAAGAAGTGTTATCCCCTTAGAACAGAAAGCGAAAGGAAGTGCAATACCGTGAATGCGAAGGGAACCTAAAAGTTCGCCATAACGAAATGTCAATTTGACGTGGACTTTCTGAAGAGTGCGCATTCAAAGGGTTTATTGAATAATTTTCACTGTTCAGTTTAAAAGTGGTAAAATTTCTACTACCGGCAATTGGTATAAATTCTTAACGAAAGTTGAGTTCGCACTTAATAACACGGTAAATAGGAGGGCAGGGTTTTCTCCTAGTGAGCTGTTATTCGGTATAAAACAAAAACGTCAGCTGTGCGACAGGGTATGTTCAGGGATCTGTCCAGTGCATTGATCGAAATTTCAGCTCAATTAGGGATCAAGCTTCTGAAACGATTAAGAGAAAAGTCAACGTTACAACAAAAAATATTTTGATAGAAGACACAAGGCGCCGCGCATGTACAAAGAAGGTAATTTTATCATGATAAAGAACATTGTAACTATACCCGGAATAAATAAAAAATTGTTACCCAAATATCGTGGGCCTTACGAAATAAAGAAAATTTTAAAGAACGATAGGTATCTAATAGAAGATGTAGAAGGCATCCAATTGACACGTATACCATATAAGGGGATCTGTGAAGTATCGTGCAATGATTATTATAGGTCTGTTCACGTACTTCTGTAGCTGAAAATTCCAGCATTTTCCTTTTTTATGTGGTTGGGGTACAGTTGTCAAAAGTACAAAAACATTTTTCTGAAAGTTCCTGAAAAATTAGAAGAGTGCCAATATAACCTCAAAAATAAACTAGTCAGGTATTTGACATCAGCCGGTGACAGGAAGGAAAAGTAAGGCAGTTAAGTAAGCTACTGCAAATTCCTGAATTTTCCTGCAGGTGGGGAAGCGGTGACGTCAACAAAAATCTGCCGTCAAACAGTACGAAAACGACTTTCTGCATTTTCCTGGGCAGGAATTATAATTCCTGCAGGTACGTGAACAGACCTTATATTAACATTGACAATGAGATCTTATTTCATGCTTTTCCGACAGACGAAGATGAATGAGGATCCTAATTTAAGCGACGAAGAGCTCGAAGAAATCGTCAGGCCTAGGCGTTGTGAGATTCAACCTTCCCTCGATATTATCCGTAAGGCTGTAAAAACTTGTGATGATGTACCAGACAAAATACATGAAGCGGCAAGTTTACTTCATTCTTTCTTGGAAAAAAAAACAATTATTCAAAAGTAATCGTTGATTACAATTACTTCAACCCAAGGTTAGGTTAGGTTCGTGTGGCTGCCTTAAAGGGCGCACTTAGACTTCAAGAGGCCCATTGTGATCAACCCAATGACTTAATAAATGTTCGCTTAAAAATGTTTTGTAATAACATATCCATATTTGTACATTGTACGATTTTAAGAAGAATTTTCCTATTTTATTTAATGTTAATTTCACGGTAGAAAATATTTTTTACTATACTGAACAAAATATAGTCGCAAATTACTATTCGAGTTAGGGAGAGCTGACTGTATTAATTGTAACCTAAACATGTCTGATTTTATGAAAAACATTTTAAATTCATTGCTAAATAAAACAAATAGGAACACACAACCAATTCTGTAAAATATGTAAAAAAAACTTTTCTTCTCCTACCTGAGAAAATTGATGTCAGACGCTTTTACGTAAACTTGCAGAAACCACTTGCCACCCGCGTTACACCGAATTTTCGCACTTTTACAAATTCCACTTATACGAGAATCAAACAACTTTTTATTGCACGTACCGAACATTGTAAGAAATGCAATTAAATCAACTAAAATTATTGAAAAAATTAGAAAACATCACTCGACGCGCACTCTTCTATCCCACGATTACGCCACAAATTGATTAATTCACCACTACAGGCACACTTCATCACCGCTATTCCGAATATTCTATATAAAAACATAAAAAAAAAAAGTTTGTCTAGTGAAAATGTGTTTGTATTGTAATTACCAAATAATATCGCCGGGTTGGTAGCCGTGGAGTATTCGAGTAATATAATAATTTTTTCCGAATTTTTCAGTAACTACTCGGATCAAAATCAACAAATTTGTTATTACACGTTATCGGAATATTATATTATAATTTAATGTCAATTATTGGAAACTATTAAAAAAAATCACTCGACGCGATCCATTCCAAAGCAGTGATTACAAAACAACTCGACTTTTTACTATAAGCACATTTCACCACAGCTTTCAGCTCCAGACGGCGGTGGTGGCGTGATTTTCACCTCTTTTACAATGGCTAAGAAGGACTGTCTTCTTTGTATGTGTGCATATCAAAAAATGTTCCTAATGTAACTCTGATTGGAGGCGTTGGTGGCCGTAAAGTTACTATTCGAGTAAGTAAATACTGAATTGTCTCACTTTTACACTTGAATCGAAATCAACAAATTCTTTATTGGACGTTCCCGACTTAACAACATTATTGCGAAACAAAAACAAAAATCACGACGTCAATCACTCCAGACGACGGCTTGGACACAACTTGACTATTTAGTATTTCACATTGTGCGCAATTCACCACAGATTTTATTTCCAGACGGTGGCAGTGGCGTAATTTTTACTACCCTTGTCGGCGGAAGTGACTGTACACTGTAGAGTTGCGAGTAATCTTATAACTTATTCGGAATAAGGTTAATTCAGTAAGTACTTCTAACTTATAAATTTGCGAGTATTAGATTATTCGGATAGTAAGTAATTCTATCGCGTAGCGACGATTTCGAATATGTTTAACCTGTTTTTGGGCTCTCCCTTCTTTGAAGAGCTAACCGAATTAGGCGTCACTCACGTCAGAGACCTAGCTCGATTTATCAGGAGTTCGGTTAAGGCTGAATGAACACCCTTCCCATCCCAGCCAAATTTATTTTGACTTACCGTGAACTGGTTCCACTGGAGATAGGGAGCTGGCTCAGTGCATAGGGGGTAACAGGTTCACCCTCTTCTCAGGTATTTTATGGGGTTTTAAAATTTTTGTAACCTCAACTTGAGGTATCGCAATGGGCCTAAGTGTGCCTTCTTAGGCAGCTACTTTAAGCAAATATTTATTTTTATTGTGCTAAAAAGCAAAGTGTTTGACATGGATATACACACCCCCTCCCTAAGTGGAAAGTACCAAAATAAACAACTGTTTTAATCCATTCGCTACCAGCGGTCTAAAAAATGCAAATACTGTCACATATATGTCTGGTTGCGAAAAGGTAAACTCCGCGGTTCGAAAAAAATGCCAAAAATGTATTCTATAAAATTTAAGTATTTAAATTACTAGTGGGATGACTTCACAAAAATGCTCAATAAGACACACATAATATTAAATAATTGGTAAAAGAAATTATGGGCAGCCAAAACAATTAACGGATATGCCATGACTTGCAGTGTTGCCACTTGCAATTAAAATTTTATTACTGCACGAAATTGAATCCAGCGACACCTGTAGTACACGCTACAATCAAAGTATGGATAATTTCGGATAAATTGTTGGATAATTAAAATAGTTTCCCGCCATAAATTGTACGAAGTGTGAAATTTACTGAAAACCACAATTAATTGATATATGTAGTTACCATATGAATTGATTTTTTAATTACAAATTATTGAAGAAGCAACACAAATGAAACTGAAATTTTTTAACCAATATGACAAAATGAGCTTTGTTGCAGAAATGCCTTCACTTTCACTTCAGCCCTTATAAGTAAATATAAATAAACACATTTATTTGCAATAACACCGTATTTGCACACTCGTTGCACGTTCCGTATAATATAAAAAACGCAATTTTATCAACCGAAATTATTGAGAAGCATAAAAAATCACTCGACGCACACCACTTAAGCAAGGAAACGATCTTGTACACAACTTGACTATTTCAGTTTGTACGGTACCTCCAGACGGCAGTGTTGGCATTATGTTCACCTCTTTTACCATAGCTGTGAAGCTCAGATTCACTCTCGATAATTTTTTGTAAACATATTCGAAATCGTCGCTGCGCGATAAAATTACTATCCGAATAATCTAATACTCGCAAATTTATAAGTTAGAAGTACTTACTGAATTAAAATTATTTCGAATAAGTTATAAGATTACTCGCAACTCTAAAAGTCACTTCCGCCCGACAAGGGCGGCAATGGTAAAAGTGGTGAAAATTACGCCACTGCCACCGTCTGGAAATAAAATCTGTGGTGAATTGCGCACAATGTGAAATACTAAATAGTCAAGTTGTGTCCAAGCCGTCGTCTGGAGTGATTGACGTCGTGATTTTTGTTTTTGTTTCGCAATAATGTTGTTAAGTCGGGAACGTCCAATAAAGAATTTGTTGATTTCGATTCAAGTGTAAAAGTGAGACAATTCAGTATTTACTTACTCGAATAGTAACTTTACGGCCACCAACGCCTCCAATCAGAGTTACATTAGGAACATTTTTTGATATGCACACATACAAAGAAGACAGTCCTTCTTAGCCATTGTAAAAGAGGTGAAAATCACGCCACCACCGCCGTCTGGAGCTGAAAGCTGTGGTGAAATGTGCTTATAGTAAAAAGTCGAGTTGTTTTGTAATCACTGCTTTGGAATGGATCGCGTCGAGTGATTTTTTTTAATAGTTTCCAATAATTGACATTAAATTATAATATAATATTCCGATAACGTGTAATAACAAATTTGTTGATTTTGATCCGAGTAGTTACTGAAAAATTCGGAAAAAATTATTATATTACTCGAATACTCCACGGCTACCAACCCGGCGATATTATTTGGTAATTACAATACAAACACATTTTCACTAGACAAACTTTTTTTTTTTATGTTTTTATATAGAATATTCGGAATAGCGGTGATGAAGTGTGCCTGTAGTGGTGAATTAATCAATTTGTGGCGTAATCGTGGGATAGAAGAGTGCGCGTCGAGTGATGTTTTCTAATTTTTTCAATAATTTTAGTTGATTTAATTGCATTTCTTACAATGTTCGGTACGTGCAATAAAAAGTTGTTTGATTCTCGTATAAGTGAAATTTGTAAAAGTGCGAAAATTCGGTGTAACGCGGGTGGCAAGTGATTTCTGCAAGTTTACGTAAAAGCGTCTGACATCAATTTTCTCAGGTAGGAGAAGAAAAGTTTTTTTTACATATTTTACAGAATTGGTTGTGTGTTCCTATTTGTTTTATTTAGCAATGAATTTAAAATGTTTTTCATAAAATCAGACATGTTTAGGTTACAATTAATACAGTCAGCTCTCCCTAACTCGAATAGTAATTTGCGACTATATTTTGTTCAGTATAGTAAAAAATATTTTCTACCGTGAAATTAACATTAAATAAAATAGGAAAATTCTTCTTAAAATCGTACATGTTATTACAAAACATTTTTAAGCAAACATTTATTAAGTCATTGGGTTGATCACAATGGGCCTTTTGAGATCTAAGTGCGCCCTTTAAGGCAGCCACACGAACCTAACCTAACCTTGGGTTGAAGTAATTGTAATCAACGATTGCTTTTGAATATTGTTTTTTTTTTCAAGAAAAAATGAAGTAAACTTGCCGCTTCATGTATTTTGTCTGGTACATCATCACAAGTTTTTACAGCCTTACGGATAATATCGAGGGAAGGTTGAATCTCACAACGCCTAGGCCTGACGATTTCTTCGAGCTCTTCGTCGCTTAAATTAGGATCCTCATTCATCTTCGTCTGTCGGAAAAGCATGAAATAAGATCTCATTGTCAATGTTAATATAAGGTCTGTTCACGTACCTGCAGGAATTATAATTCCTGCCCAGGAAAATGCAGAAAGTCGTTTTCGTACTGTTTGACGGCAGATTTTTGTTGACGTCACCGCTTCCCCACCTGCAGGAAAATTCAGGAATTTGCAGTAGCTTACTTAACTGCCTTACTTTTCCTTCCTGTCACCGGCTGATGTCAAATACCTGACTAGTTTATTTTTGAGGTTATATTGGCACTCTTCTAATTTTTCAGGAACTTTCAGAAAAATGTTTTTGTACTTTTGACAACTGTACCCCCACCACATAAAAAAGGAAAATGCAGGAATTTTCAGCTGCAGAAGTACGTGAACAGACCTATAATAATCATTGCACGATACTTCACAGATCCCCTTATATGGTATACGTGTCAATTGGATGCCTTCTACATCTTCTATTAGATACCTATCGTTCTTTAAAATTTTCTTTATTTCGTAGGGCCCACGATATCTGGGTATCAATTTTTTATTTATTCCGAGTATAGTTGCAATGTTCTTTATCATTATCTAAAATTAACTTCGTTGTACATGCGCGGCGCCTTGTGTCTTCTATCAAAATATTTTTTGTTGTAACGTTGACTTTTCTCTTAATCGTTTCAGAAGCTTGATCCCTAATTGAGCTGAAATTTCGATCAATGCACTGGACAGATCCCTGAACATACTCTAATAGCCTGTCGCACAGCTGACCTTTTTGTTTTATACCGAATAACAGCTCACTAGGAGAAAACCCTGTACTCCTATTTACCGTGTTATTAAGTGCGAACTCAACTTTCGTTAAGAATTTATACCAATTGCCGGTAGTAGTTTCCTCTGACTCCTTGGAAAGCATGGGCACCAGCAACCGATTTATACGCTCTACCTGACCATTTGATTGTGGAGAATGCGTGGCCACTTTATGATGTAAAACATTTTTTAGATCCTATTGGCGAACAAGATAAAACTTCGTATTTCGTTTCCAAGTGAGTCGTAAAAGTTTTCCTCGATGTCGGTTGCCATAAAGGAAACAGTATTTTTTGCATAAAACTGGAAGAGCTCCTGTTCTGGTGTTGATAAAAACATATTTGCCTTTAAAAATCATGCAAACTAGATCGTCGTTGATTTCTGCAGTATTTTACACTCGACCAAAACAATATTTTCAAAATCAGACTACCTTCACTCAAAAATTTTTCGAAATCTCAAAATTTGACAAAACCGATACCGATATTATTGCGTAAAATTTATCGATACTCGTGTGTATTGGAAAAATGAAGCATCTCGGAAAGTCCTCGATACCAGGAAAACCAAGTATAGATGCTCCGATATATCGATGTATTATCTCCTATCTCTACTTCACGTTTCCATTTCGTACTCCACAATTGGTTTTTTTTCGGGACATTAGTCAATAATAATTTTTTTGATTGCAAATTCTTTAGTTGGTTATTTTCAAAATTTTGTTTAACGAAGTTAGCAGAGAGAGAGAGAGATGCTCAATATGGGCATTAGAAGTGAAGTCAAATCAATTTTTAACCGAGTTCCAAAAACGAGAAAGTTTTAAGTTAAAAGCGTATGTTCAGCAGCTAATTATCATAATATAACATTTTTATTCAAAAGATATTGTCTTTAAAAATTTATTAATAGATAGTGATTCGAACTCAGCCAGTTTTCATTTGACTACTTTGAATAACTAAGTTTCAGATTTCCGAATAATATCTTCTTATCATAATTTCTTCTCCTTGTCTATACAACAAAGTAAGTGGATGAGTGCAGTTTTGACCACTTCTAGGAAGGCAGTGTCTATTTATCACCCTCAAATTGCCATGTACACGGAAAGTACACGGAAATAACATGGAAGTACACGGACAGTTCACGGAATGTACAAGTACAAATTTCACGGACTACACGTAAGTACACGATAAGTGCAAATAGACACTTCCATATTCATATTACTGGTAATAGTTTATCACAGCCTGTTCTAGATATAAACCTGGCGGGTGGTTAATAAAACAAATAAAAGCCTGATTAATACGCCTCTTCCTCCCCCAAAGTCTAATAAAAATTTGACGGAACGTGTTGTGTATCTCTTCCTCCCAGAAAAACTAATAACAATTTGACCGAACGTGTTGCGTACACGTTCCGTCAAACTTTTATTAGACTTTCTGGGAGGAAGAGGTGTATTAATCAGGCTTTTAATTGCTTTATTAACTTCGTGGGCTGCCGCCCCCTCTCCCCACCAGGTTTGTATAAAGAACAGGCTGTGATAAACTATTACCAGTAATATGAATATGGAAGTGACTATTTGCACTTATCGTGTAGTTCCGTTGAGTGCGTGAAATTTGTACTTGTACTTTCCGCGTACTTCCATGTATTTTCCGTGTATTTCCGTGTTCTTTCTTGTACACGGAATTTACACGGCAATTTGAGGGTGGTAAATAGACACTGCCTTCTAGGAATGGTTGAAATTGTTGTGCTAATTATTTTGAATTTATGCGAATTGTGTTCAGTCAAGAGCAAACAAACTCTTCGAAACAATTGCAATGATTCAGTTACCTTATTCCTCTGTTGTTTTTATACTTTACTCAATGTGTTCGCAATGCTTTGTTTCTACCAACATTTTCACATAATTGTACACTCTTTGACAAATATCTACTGCATTTTGAAACCCGACCAATATATTTTCTGTTGAAACCAATTCATTAAAGTTCTAAGACTGCATCCAGTCGACGGTAACTATTGATATTGATTGATGATAATTTTGCTTGTTCAATTCTGATTGTCAGTTCTATTGCTCTTTTAGATGGCATTATTAAACGAACTTCTCTCCTCTTCATCAAGGAAAATCAAATGTCTTATGTTTGTTCGGTTTATCATCGTGAACCAGCCACTCAGAAGCATTTTAAGTGGGGAGTTATAGATGTAGATTTCTATGTTTGACTATAACTATGTATTGCTTGAACGAAGAGGAGATAATTGAGTTATTTATTCATTAGTTTTCTATTTGTTTGTCTAATTTCTTGAGCGCTATCGACACAGTCAATTAAATATTACAGCTATTGACAGCGACATATTGAGCCGGACAGCTGTTACAGCTTAGAATGCGTTTCCTACATGGTAATCTAAAGAGCTTATGCATTTCTGTTTAAATTAAATTAAAATTGTGATTAAAACTGACGTGAATTCTACCTTGTTAAGGATGAGAGCGAATCTTATCGCATGTGCTTCTTTTTTTCTGCAGCCGCTAAGGCTGTATTTACCAACTTTAATTCGAACTTAACTTTGGGTGCGTCAAGCTGGCACTGTCATATACTAAAAATTAAAAAAGCGACACGGCAAAATAATGTGCTCTTTATGGGCTAATTTTGTGTCCAAATAAAAAATTTTGTGCTCGATAATCAACGCGGCAAATTACAGTTGTAATATCCAGTGCCAGCTAATCGGCAAGCTAGCACTGCCTCTCCCTGGCAGGGTTATACTTGGCCTTGGATAAAAACTGACAGCGTTAAAATTAAGTGCTATTTATGTGCTTTAAGATAGCCGGGACCGATTTTCGAAAAAATCATCCCTTGCATAAAAAACAACCCCTATAAGAAATTGATCATTCTAAACCAGCGATGGCCAAAGCTATGTATGTGTGCAAGGGAGCTTTTGAGCTTTTAATAAAAAGCTTAAGCTCACTTGTCCGCGGACATGATCAATTTCTTATAGGGGTTGTTTTTTATGCAAGGGATGATTTTTTCGAAAATCGGTCCCGGCTATTTTAAAGCACATAAATAGCACTTAATTTTAACGCTGTCAGTTTTTATCCAAGGCCAAGTATAACCCTGCCAGGGAGAGGCAGTGCTAGCTTGCCGATTAGCTGGCACTGGATATTACAACTGTAATTTGCCGCGTTAATTGACGGGCTGAGAGTAAAAGTGACCTATTTATAAGGTTCGGGCAAAAGTGGCTTAGAAAATGTTCCGCACAAAAACGAATCGCATGAAGCTCCGGAATCTCACGCGATTCGTTTTTGCGCGGAAAAATTTTTGTTCTCGTGGTATTAGTGAGGGAACATACTCTACCCAACAGAAAAAGAATCATCGAAATAGGTCCACGCGTTACGAAGTTAGACAATACCCATCCTGCTCCCCTACCACCCATCTTAGGACCAAATTATTCTCTTATTAGCAATGGGAAATCACACTCTATACAACAGCAAAAGCATCATCCAAATCGGTTCATGCGTTACGAAGTTAGGACAGCCAATAAAATATCAAAGGGTTTATTCAAAAATATTTGTTGCTGGGCGATATTTTCATTTTCTATCATTTTTAATTTTTCCAATGACAGCCATCCTGTCCTACCGTGAAAAGCCTAAACAGCACAAAACGTCATAGCACACATTCATTGTTATAAGGAAGAAATGAAGACAACCACAACATAAACATTAATTTCCTTGCGAAAGAAAGTTGCCAGCGCCCCAGCACTTGCAATTATTATAATTCGAAAAGACCGGAGCAGAGCCAATGTGCTTACCTACCACTCACTCATCGGTTCTTCGCCTACGGTAGAAAAAGCACGAGTTAATCGAATGTGGTTTTGGCTATTGAATTTCCCTAAAACAATTCAACATAAAGCAACCCGCCACATGTTTCAACTTAGCTAATCATTCAGTCAAAGCAGCGCACTGAGTTTCATTTTACTCGGCCACAGGGTGCGATACTGAACGAGCGCAAGCGCACCACCCTCGCCCAATTCCTTCAGCTTCAGTCGACCTCAGCAGTCCACTGAAATTCACTTCACTTCAACGTTGACTGGTGGTTTCGCTTGATTCAATGAAAACTCATGTGTTTCACTTCGACGGCTCTGCTTGAAAGGAAATCGCTTTCTTCCGTCAAGCATTTCATGGGCTGGTTGTCGTTGCATTGCAGTAAGGCGCTGGCAGCTTCAGTCTGTGGGGTGGTTGGGTGGTGCGCTTTCGCATGAATTTTTCTCGGGCACACTTTTCTCAAATTGCAGTCGCCTGAATTGAATCTCTTGACATTGCGACGATTCAATGCTTATGTTGGTCGGCAATATTGAGTGAGCGAGGCGCTGGGCTTCAATCTTTAATGCTGAAAACTCCACTGGCTTGGACGGTTGGCATGCGCTTGGTGTAAAATGTGTAGTGGCCGGCGTGAAGGGCCTCAAGGAAACTCAGGAACATTTCCGTTCAATCAACTTTGGAACGGAGTAAACTGTAATGACTGAGTGCAGCCGTTGTTGGCAAGTTAAGAATGCCACTGCCACTCGCTTAGTCGCTTCACGTGTTCAACCTCAGTGCAGAAATAAATCGAATTGAATTGGGAAATTAACTTGTGCGTGTGATCTCTGTCTGATTGCATGTGAAATTTCTGGATATTGTTTGGTTCGGTGGTGGGAAGGAATTTATTTAAAATATCGGAACTATAAAACTGTTTGTAATGGCGAACTCCAATGAAAAGTGAAATTAGAAAACTTAAAATAATCTCGTTTTTGCAACTGTACGTTAATATATTTTTTGCATTCCTTTTGTTTTGACCTTCGTTGACTAATGCCTGTGCACGTACGAGTGTACATCTGTAAATGATTACGAAGGCCATAAAGATTTTTTTTGTTGCAAAATCAGAGAGCCGAAGGTATCAGATGATTTGGTTTTTTTTTTTAAAAGATTAATTTCTGCACTACTACTAAATTATACCTTACAGCTATTTTCAACGCCTTAACAAAAAAATTATAGACAAGGTGGCTTTATATGGTGTATGAGTTCAAACGTGGCCATCCCTTGCGAACCATTTTCTGGAACGTTTGCCAAATCGACATTCTCAAATTAAAACCCATCTATGGTATTTGACATTTTTAAGAAATTCTACTACTTATATTTTTAAAGGTGGCATCATTATTGACACGTTGAATGCCACGTTAATTTTACATCTCTTGCTCGTGCTTTATTTATTTAAGTTTAATACAAGCTATAACATAATAGTAAAACAAATAAAAATACAAGCTATAATTAATAATATAAGCTACAATATGAGCTATAATTATAATAAATGCAAACTGGAAAGAAAAAGAATTAAGAAAGGCGATCAGGATGGGCGGGATCAAGATATAAGGCTTTGTGAAGGGATGATTTACTCAGATGGAAGTCAAAGGAGGAAAGGTCGTTGACTTTTCGTAGCATCCTGGTGATTGGTTCGTGTTGACCGTAGCACTGAGCCAATCAGTAACAATTATATAGTCTGGCTGGGGTCTGGCGGTGAAGTTAACCCTTTACTTCGTTGTGGGATGGATTACGTTGGTGGGAAAAATGTAATACAATGTGTTTGTTAAAAACAAAAATGCAAAACTCGAGCGACGTAAGAAGTATAAAATTTTTTATGACACGATTGAGGTTTCTGATAAAGGTTAACTAAATTCGGTTGGCTTTTCTACAAAAGCACCACTAAAGAGTTAGATTTTTAAGAGTTTTAATTTTAAGCTGCTTGAAGCTTTCGCATGAAACCAAAAGTATCAATTGACGGGCTGAGATTAAAAGTGACACACTTATAAGGTTCGGGCAAAAGTGGCTTAGAAAATGTTCCGCGCAAAAACGAATCGTAGAAAATTTCCGGGCAAAAACGTCTTAACTACTTAACTGCATTACTTTTTGTAATTAAATAAGATATTTCGTATTTGCTTTAAAGATGTAAAATTCTTATATATGCTGACGATATTAAGATTTTTCTCCCAATCAAATCTAACGTTGATTGTGAGATTTTGCAATCAGAGCTGCATAGTTTCTATGGGTGGTGCTGCAACAATAATCTTAAGCTGAACATCTCGAAATGTCAAGTTAAGTCCTTCTCGAGGTCTCGCAACTTACTTACTTAAGTAAGTTTCTTTGAGGGTACTAGTATAAAACGGGTGGAAGGAGTGAGGGACTTGGGAGTGTATCTTGATGTTCAATTGAACTTCATCTCACATATTTATAACGTCGTTTCTACGGCAAACTCTATACTGGGATTTATTCTGCGATGATCCAAGGAGTTTCGAAGGCCTCATATAAAAACCTTGTATTTGACTGTTACCATTATTAGTTATAGCTTGAGATTTGCAGTTGTCTTTGAGACTTGTGACAGCAATCTCTTCTATTAATTGATACCTGCGGCCAGGTTGCAACTAACAGTTATCTTCAAGATGACGTTTAAGACCTACGGGATTATTATACTCATGGCAGCTTCAACCTATTGAATTATACTAACGCTTTCCAAACACCTTAAATTCTTAAATACTTACTCCTTTGAAATTTTTGACTGTCTATAACCGCCTAATTCCTTAAGTCATTTCCCGTACCTTTAATACTTTTTCTCCAAGGCTTTTCTTTCTCATCATGGGCATTCCCTGAGTTTTAGCATTATTATCACAAAATTATCTATTCTCGATGACCTTACCCTTCAAATTAATTATTATTTATTCCCGTGATCGCCTGCGAAATCGGCCTCTGTTTACGTCAGCCTGATATCTTCGGCTTTGTGATATTTCATTGCGGAAGTGCATTCTTGTAATATAATATTATTGTTTGTTGTGGAGGGTGGGGGAGGGGGGGAGCTACTTGTCATGAGGGTCGTAGGTTCAAACCCTACCGCCAGCGAGCTCTGGTTGTTTACTGCTGTCAACAAATTACATTAAAAAGGCATTGGGCATTGCAGAAATCATAAAAACAGAAAGGCAGCGCTAATTTTACGCAGCGCCGCTTTTTTTGCAAAAAAGAGTTCTGACATTTTTTTCGATGTATTTTGAAGAGTTTTAGAGTTCCTGATAGCATTTGAAAATAGTTCCGAAAAATTAAGAAAATTATAATTTTTTCAAAGTTTTGGTTCACGTCAGAAAATGAAAAACTAATTTCCAGAAGAGTTCTGATAAGAGTTCTAGGTAGGCACTCGTTCTGTACTACAAAATATCCTTCAAGCATTTTGTAGAAAGAATTAAAACCAGGTGTATTAATTACATGAATTTCGGAGACAATTTTAGACAATGCTGAATTTTAGGTAATTTCAAAACATGCCCTGCTCCCTCAGGTGGTTCGTTTGACGCAGAGATTTCTCTGACTGCGAATTAAGGGCATGTGTAAGGGGTTTATGATCGGCATAAGGTACAAAACTTTTTCCTAATAGAACGTACTGAAAATGTTTTACTAACAAGTATGCAGCTAGGAGCTCTCGATCAAAAGTAGAATACTTTTTGAGTAAAATCTAAGGGATTGCCAGTGCCCAGAGCTTTACTGTTGAACTGTTGAAGGGTGGTCCCTACGGCGTCGCTAGAAGCGAGATATCGCTCTATTTGCTTAAAAGATGTAGGAGTTGGAAAATCTGTTATTGTCTATACTCTGGTATGGGAGCTTAACTTCATTTAAAAAGAACTCGAAGGTGCTCTTTATGTTCATGTCAGTAAACAACGAGAATATCATCAATATAAGCGAAACTGAAATCAAGGCCGTCAAGCATTTCGTTAATAAATCGTTAGAACTCCAAAGGGCATCCTCTGAAACTCAAAGAGACCGAAAGATGTTATGACGGCTGTTTTATAAATATCCTAGGTGGCAGCCGAAATTTCGGTGATATGCCCCGACTAGATTAATTTTAGAAAATATTTTGCAGGTTGATGGTGAAATCGTGGATGTTGGGCAATGGGTATTTGTCGAAAATTCTTGCAGCTTTAACGAGCCTATAATCTTTGCACGATATTCAGTCTGTAGATTCCCTTTTGAGCTAGTCTTTGTGTTACACAAAAGTTGCTTGTCGGCGTAGCGAAGGAAATCCGTTTAAAGTTGTTTGTCCTCATGTTGCACATATTAAAGTACGTTACAGGTTATTGTTTGAAAGAATAATTGAAACTGATAGAATTGCTTCCCTTTTTTATAAAGCCGTGTGATTATTTCATGGTTCTTCAAATAAGATTGTGGATAGGTTGGCTCATGTGTCGTGCATCCGACCATGTGGAATTAGTTTGAACGTACGGTGTTTTTCAACTTACGTTTATTTTCCGGAACAAGAAAAAATTAAAAATTTTGTTCTAAAAAATAAAGGGGAAGTTACTTAAAAGGCTGAACATGTTCTAAGCATACTCTTGGGTTCAATTCCATGCTCGTTTTAAATTATCACCATTACTCTGAATTATAAAAAAATTTGTGAGGTACAAAATGCACTCTCAATTTAAAACCGCTTAAACTCCTTACAAAATACCTTATATTTCAGCTGAACTGCTAATTATAACGTTAAAAATGTTTAAAAGTGAAGTTAAAATTTATAAAATATTCAAAATAAAATAAAAAAAAAATCCGTTAATTGTGCGTTGTTTGCTTAACCTAAACTAGTTAACGTAAAAAAATGTGAATCTTAACAACAAAATGCAAAGTAAAATCTAAAAATCAATATTTAAAAAAAAGTGTTGAGTAAAAAACAAAAATAAAAATAAAAAACAACAAATTCTGCACACAAATGGAATAAGGAGGCTGAACGACGAGCATCTTTCTCTGCAATTTACTACTACATGTCTTGTCTAAGAATCCATGAGGCTTTCTTTCTACCGAAAAATAATACTGTATTTCAGCCGCTGGAATTAACCCGCAAATCAAAACTAGAGGAGCCACAGCAAGCACATTTTGGTAAGTACGAAATTAAATTATTTTAATCCACTATAGAACTAGAAATGTTTCCGTTTTAATTCCGTAACTTAAAAAGTTTAAAGTGAAACGTAGACTTAAGTTGTTTCCTTCCGTTGAGATTGTTGCTTTCCAGTAGATTTTGCCGAAAGGAAAGAGTAAAAAATATGAATAAAAACGGAAATTCACCATTAAAAATAACAAAAACAGCAACAACAAAAAAAAACAACAACTTTTGAAACCTCTTTTAGGAATACCAAATAAGCCAAGACAACTCTTGATGATATGCAAATTAATTCGAAAGGTTTCGGCTGAGTGTGGATTTTCTCTGCAACGAAGGGATTGAGAATGAAATTTTCTCCCTATCCCGAGGATAAAAGTTGTAGCTATGTGAAATTGGGATATTGTAGGTGTCTCCATTCGTTCCTTCTTGCCTTTATGCAAAAAGATAATTTAGTGCGAGATTTTAGTCGCACTTTGCATAATAAACCAATTTTGGACTTATTTAAATGGGCCAAGGGACGGATCACGTATGAGACTAGGACTTTCATTAGACGATAGTGGTCGTTTTCAGAGTGTGTAATTTTGTTAAATTCTATTCGAAAGTTGGATAATGTGGTGAGGATGTGCATGGAAACAGAATGTGTATAATTTTCAATAGTCAAATTTGTATCATTTTACGGAAAGGAAGAATGTTTTCGAGTATTTTATCTACTCTTTATGAATTTTTAGCTATAATACAAAGGAATTGAGTCAGAAATTGTATACTTTGCTTAAAATTAATTAAGGAGTTTGTGGGAGAGGATTTATAATTAACGAAATGAGATAGTGTCCAAAAGCAGCTATATAAGTGATCCTTAACAAATCAATTGCTATTCTCTACTTCTTTTGTTCCATTTTTAATTCAGTTGATGACCTATTTCAGATACGCAACAGTTCCAGTATGTTGTTAAAAGGAAGAAACAATGACATGCGCAAACTGATTCCGGGCAGTAATTTATTACGTCTAGTAAGCTGTGCTCATGTTGGTTCTTTGATGAGTATTTTTTTTTTTGATTTGTTTAAAGTAATATAGGTCATTTTTATTCTACTGCAATTAGGCACCTACGAAACGTGGTTCACGTGCAAATTCCGATAACTCTTTTGTAGTTTCAGATACAAAATGTTGTGTTCCATAGGGATCTATTGTAGGTCCCGTCTTGTTTACTCTTGATGATAGTCAATTATATTTGTGTAAACGATGAAGGAGCTGGATCAATGGTTGGGTGGCACGATCACTATGCACGTTTAACTCTCGACCTATAAGTTTTCAATTCATAAAAAAAACCACGCCGTCTCTTAGCTGATGTCTAGCTCGGATTAATGCAAAAAAGACAAGACATTTTAATTTCCCTCAATTCCATTACCCTTAATCACTTCCAGCCATTAAACGCAATTGTCCTTTGAGCTTATCTACATCATAAAAAAAACTTCCAGGGCTCATCAACAAAATAGTCTATTCTTTCTAGCCGAACTCACATGTTATTTTTTGGGCAACTTCCAATTGAATGTAAAGTCCTCCTTGCTACGGATGATAAGCATAAGAAGGGACCCTTTCGATTTGTAGTAGTGCTCTTTGTCTTCCGAGAATGTACCATATAAATTTCCAGTATCCGCTGTGTTTTCATCATTCCCAGTCTTCATAATTTAATGCCAGAACATAAATTTCTTCCGGGCTTATGAAGATTTCTTAAGCAGCAATTTTCCTGGCACCAGAGCCTTCGTTTTGTTTTCTTCTGTCTTAGCCTGGGCAGATAAGCATGGAAAACGGAACTTTTGATCTTTGCAAAGAGAAATCTGGTAAAATACGTAGGTATGTCCTAGGCAAATTTCTTGTATTTAGAAGACTTCCCGGCTATGCCCAGTTTATAAGACAATGGCCTGTACAGACCGCAACTAATTTCGCGACAACAACATGAGATCTGTTAAGTAGCTTCGAAGTTATATTTTTATTGAAGCTTGGTCAAGTTGCTCTAGAGATGGCACAGGTTCTCACTGCGGCAGTACAGTCCATCTTGAAGCCGTCATTAAACAGGACGGCAATTAAAGATTTTAGTGTTCCTCCATTCATTCTTGGTCGGAATTCTGACACTAAAAGCACTCATAAAATAAGATCGGGTATTGCATAATCAGATTGCGCAGAAGATGTTCCTCTCTGTGTTAAGTTGTGGATGTTACTGTGACTATAGGGTTGCTAACCCAGCAGCAATGCTCTTTCAGTTTGATTGCACTGTCCGATGCCTGATAGTTAATGTGAAGATCAGGTGGAGAAGGTGAAGCATAATATTGAGAGCACCGGTGCAGTGCAGCCAGTTCTCTGTACCTTGTTCAATTCAACCTTTTACATCCTTCCGCCAGGGCCAGCTACCAAGGGTGCCATAAGTGAGTTTAAGACATATGTTTCACAACTGTAAGAGCTGTAAGAGCCAAATTCGCGTTTTTAACTCGCTGTTCTATGTTTTGCTTCCATGCAAATTCAGGTCCAACATACCTCCAAATATTTAACTCTGGAGGATACTGAAAACTGATGGCAAGTTAGGATACTTTGGTTTTAGTGGTAAAAATCATCAACTCGGCCTTTCCCGAATTCACAGTCAGTCCACAATCTACTGACCTTGTTCCGTACATTCTCCACAATGTAGCTAATTACGGGAAGGAATACGTCCGATACCAGGATTGCTAAATCATTGGAATAGACGACAGCCTTCATTTTTATCTTGGTCGAGTTTTAACGGTATTTTGTTTATGACAATCCACCAAAGTAGAGAAGACAAAACTCCACCCTGAGTCAAATCGCTACAGACGTGCTGTTACAACATGACTGATACTCAGTTTGAATTGTAGTACGCTTGTTCTTAGCATCGTCGAAATCCAATTGTCGATGTCCTGGACTACGCCCGAATCGGCGAGAGCCTCAAGGATAGACTCACAGTGAACGTTATTGAAAGCTCCTCTGCGTGAATTCTCTCTTGCAGTAAGCGTGTTGAGATTTTCACGTACGGTTTCCATCTAGACTTTGTCTAAGGTGAACGTCGAGCACACACTCCCGAGTCTTCAGCAAAAAATAGGACTGAGTGGTTTGAACTCCTTTGCAAATTTGTAAGTTTACCAAACCTTAGAAATGAACACCACTTTGACGTTTCTCTAAGTATGAGGAAAATAGTTGAAATCAATGCAACTCCTACAGATAGCCACCACCTGTTTCGCTGCTAAGTTTGGAGATTTGTAAGCGGCGAAGCTGTTTATAGTCCAAATAGTTCTCTCTCTAGCTTCAACTTTGCTCTCCGAAATGTAGCTAGTTATGGAGTTGCAGGTAGCAGCTATGCTTTGGCTTTTATCCTTTGAGCATACATCCCTTTTGGTACTTCAAATAAAAAGTAAACCCAATAGAAGTGAATTTTGCTCTAAAAATTACACAGCACGTAGCTCAACGTTCAATTCACAAGATTCAGTTACAATTTTTGGTAAACTTAGGAACATTTCACTAAACGCAATCTATCCTTTCAACCGTACTGAGGTGTCATCATAACGATTCAATATCTAACCGTAATAAAGTGAAAAATATTAAAATTTATTTTAGCAATCTGTCATGCAACTTCATCCAGAAAAAAATTGAAATGTAGTCAAACTTTCATATCCTTTGGGAAACTATTTAATTTTCAAGCACTACAGGACCCATCACTATAAATCAATTGAGAGAAAGTTTTGCAACATTTTCGCTTTATTCAAATTGCCCTTGCTTTTGTGCAAATTTTCGAGAACCGCAAACCTCTCAAGAATTCCTTTTCAAATTATGACACCTCAGGATTGCTGAAATACTCCATTCCTGTCCATGAAATTTAAACTATTAATTTCTGGCAACTTAAACTTTTCAGGTGGAGGTGTTAGTTAGCCACTAGACTTTTTATAGGTGTTTTCTCTACCCCAACCTACCAGGCAAAATTTTTCATTGTTCTGCTTGGAGGCGGGGTATGGGTGTGTTATTCTGATAGCATACAACTGCCTGGTTTGTGTATTGATTTTACACCCTGAAAACCAAAGTTATAAAACTCGAATAATATTCTTGTTTCATTGATGGGTGGAGGCATGGGCGGCCGCAAATACCACAATAAATCATTACCACTTGTTTCGCTCGACATTGTGGTCAGATTTCTGGCTCTCGTTTCGACCTGCCTAATCAAATATTGAAGCTGCCCATAATGTGCGAAAACGAACGCAATCCTGATATGATGTTTACTTTGCCGAGAAACATTTATATTCGGAGAATGTAGCTCCTTGTGAGCGCTCCCGTCTGGCAGGTTTTTTGATCGAGTGGAGTTCATTAACGCCATTACAGGTATCTTTGAGAACGTTTCCGTATTTTTATTACACTCGCTACGAAATCCGACTGTTATCCTTGAAAGAATGGAAACATACTTCCTCCAATAGACGCGATCGATAACCTTATTCTGGGTGGGTGTTATACTTTGCGAAGGAATGTTTCGTTTTGGCGAGAGTCACTGTCTGGGTCGCAATTTGTGTAATTCTAACTAGTGGTTGGTTACGGCAACCATAAAAAAATCAATGAATTCGCTCGGGCGGATGTTTGGCGAGCATTAGATAAAGCGACACTCAACAAATATTTACGGATTAGCAATATCCAAGAAGTCACCGTTAAGGATATTTTCGGAAGTTTTGTTTTTTCGCCAGACTGACTTGTCCACGTTTGCAACTTGCTGTATTTCTTCTAATGGACCACAAAAACATAAATATCGCCTATGATGTGCAGGCGCACGCACCATAAAAGTTTTCTGCGAAAATATATCGTCCTCGGGTATATAATCCAAACTTGATAGGTTTCCCCTTTCTCTTTGCCAAGCGAGTTTGGTGTGTATCGATTGCCATGCCGGAGCAACAGCAATATTTTGAGCTTCATCCACCAAAAAGATAACGTTTAGAACTTTCACATATCATATTTATGTATGGCAGCTTCCCCGACGAACTCATCTTAAAGAAATACATGGCGGTCAAATAATTTTTGATAAACAGAAAATTTGTTACTCACATAAGATATGGATAGTGGACGGGGGTTTGAGCTTACTTCAAGGAAACTTATCTCTTTGGAACTTGCTCTTTGAGTACGAAATAATTTCGCTAATTTATAATTTAAAAAAAGAAAGTAAAAACCAATGAGATATGATTACATGCAACCCTTTGGTATCACCCTCTATAAAAGTAAAGGGTATCTTGTAACTCATTAATGTCGAACAGTTTCTTTGCTACATTTCAAGTTAATCATAGCACCTAAAGGAAAATGATGAAGTGTACTCTGGTCGAACGATGTGCATTATCGAAATTACCAACGAATGGAACCTTGTGGTACATCGTATATCAATATAAAACAACATTTTGCATTTGAAAAAGGTCGGAGAACGCTAGAAATGTTTCATATCCAATCAGAACCACGAAGTGGGAAGAAGGGCAAGGTGCATGAAAAATAAATTGCAATGTAAAATGGAAAAAAGAATTTTATAGAATACTTTTAGTACGACCAGTAAAGTATACGTTCAGAACCCCTCCTGAACACAAAATATGGGCGCTTGAACAAACATCAATATTGGTAATCGAGTGCTACAATTCGGGTCGTCGGCATAGTAATGCTAAATAAAATACTATTACTATACACAGGGAAGATACGCGCTTCACAAACTATGTAATATTTCCAATGTACTTGTAGCTTTGTCGTATTAAACTAAACAAAATGGGCACTATAATTCAACTTTTGCGTTCCGCGCAGTTGCTCTATATTAACAAAGGAACACTTAAATCGTGCAAAAGTTCGAAAAGAAATAAAGAAATGAAAGAAGTATTCTATTTGCAACATAAAATCGTAATAAAATTAACTATGTTTAGCGACGTCACTTCAAACTGATGCACGGCCTATTCTAGATACCCGGAAGCTGACATCAACAGCTGAGCATTGGTGGTGTAAACAAACCGAAACTTGCTACATTAAAGAATTGGAAGTTTGGGGAATTCTATTTTTTCGTAATATTTCTCGCAGTAAAGTGCAATTTACTTCACGTGAACTTACAAATGTCCTGGACATGTGGTCACAATTACAATTTTAATTGGTTTAATGGGAAGACTTTTTCTTGTGTTCGCTTTATTGAAGCATTGAGGCTAGAATGCGTCAATGACATCAGCATTTCTCTTTGGTTTTAGATAAGACAGAGTGCTGTTTTATATGTGTACAATGATTGATTAATCTGTGATATAAAAATAAGTGAAATATTGACGACGGGCTTTATCTAGAGTAGGCTGTGACTAAAGCAAATTTGCTACCAACTGACAGAAGGTAATTGTCAAATTTGACAGTTTACCAGCTTTGTTTACATTTGTTCTTGTGGATAGTGAATTCTTCCTCATCAAATTATGCCTTCCAAAAGATAAGAATCTACTCAACTAGACAACCCTTTTCCAACATTACGTTATGGCTGACGGCGCCTTTCCACTTAGGGAAAATTTAATGAGGCCGTTTGCAATGCAAGATTTTCCACGTGATAGGGATTCGTTCAATTTTCGATTGTCTTGAACAAAACGGACAATAGAGAATTCATTTGGAATTATGGCAGCCCATTGTATAGTGCATTTAAACGAAATTCACAATGCATCAAATAATGTCAACAAAATTGTTGTGCAACAGTAGCCCTACATAATTTCCTTATTAAGTAAAAATGAGCTCAATACTGTCCACAAGATTTCGCTAACATCATTAGTAATGAAGATGATATCATCGAAGATCAATGGCTTATAGAACGAAACCCATTAGCATCTGTAAATTTGTTCCGGAATGCAAAAAGTGCTTCTTAAGTAGCATTTTCGTTACGAGAAACACTTTGTACCTATATAAAAAATGAGGATCAAATAGATTAATTTAAAAGCATCCAATCATCTTTAACTTTCTTTCCCTTCATTTCTGAAATTTCCTAATTTCTTATTCACTAAATATAACGTGGCTTCCTATATTTCCTCGACCTCATCAACTATAAGATTCTCCGTATCTATTTTGGTTGCTAAAGTCCCCATAATGAGATTAATTGGTTTTTTGGTCGCAAAGATGTCAATACCTCTTCTAAAAATTGATCAAATTCTTTTGGGCTGCCTCAAAGTTTAAGCTTTTCTTTCCACGTGACGAGGTAGACTGTGAAGTTGGCGACTGGATCGTAAAGTGTCGAGGAGAGCGATCTTTCTCCACCTTACGCCGACTAAAGACATATCTTCGCAGCAGGATGGCAGAAGATCGTTTGAATGGACTGGACTTACTGCATATCCATCAAGACATTGCGTCAATGATGATCGCTACAGAAGTATTTGATATCTTCAGCAGAAAACATAAAAGAAAACTATCATTATTAAACATGTAATTTTTCATTATTTTTATTATTAAACCTTTATTACAAGTATTATATATTTCTTATAGTTATCGTTGTATGTCATTATTTTACAATTAATGCCAAAGATATAGTGTAATCTTATGAGAACACTCCTTGCCCGTCTGGCCCTTGTGTCCCTTCCAGAAAAAAATCCTCGGTCCCCTTGCTTATCTCCTAATCATTCTCTACGCTCCTATGTCGAGGGTTTGGCACCAATACCAACCCAATCATCGAGATGAACAGTTAATACCTAGAGGTACGCTCTGTATAGCCCACTGACCAAGCTCGGGCCTGTACGACCGATTCCATCAATGTGAGAAGCGTGACCTCCATCAGTTTAAATTGCTTTTCGAAGAATTCAGTATTAGATTTACTACGTTAAACGCCCCTTAGTCGTATTTTAAAAGAAAATCAAGTCCTTACAGTACCTAAATGCGCGCTATCGAAAGCATAGCAAAAAATAATATTTTTGACGTTCCTATGGCTTTGTGCGTGCAGACAAATGGTCTGGAATTTATATACGAAAATTCCAGTAAAAATTACGGTTCTAAACTGTAATCGTTTCACAACTGTCAACATCTTAGTTTTTATCAGTACCTTAAAATTTCCGGTTATTCCGGGAAAAACTTTGTATGTAAATTTTATAAGGGACAACAATTTTACGCTACTGTTCCATAAAATTTGCATGCACACATTAAAAATTAATTAGAATTTTCTCTATATGTGGTGTTAACCTAAACAGAGTGCGCAAAATCAGTTGTATTTTAAAAGAAAATTTATTTAAAATTCAAATTCGCAATGGCTTTGTGAGCTTAAGACGTTTAACTTAACAAAATCAGTAGTCACCACTAGTTAGACCATTTGAAAGCTTTTGCACTTTTAGCTTCACTGAGAACGCCCAAAATCCGCGTTTCTGGTAAAATTGGCGTGCTAACATATTTAGCGAAATCATATTTTTAAAGCTTTTGTATTTCCGCTGAGCTGAACTAAACAAGACAACATCAGTCAAAACTGCAACATTTGCAGCAATATTTCCTTTTTGATAACCATTTGTTTTTGATAGGCCTTGAAAGAAGTACTGTTCCAAGAAAAGATAGTCGCTCCATGGTCTGATTTTGTTTCATAGTCCCCCTGCTACCCGTTGTACAACTGGCGACGCTTTCTAGCATGAAATCGAAAAAAAATTTCTTCATAATTCCTCTGTTTTTGCAAACTGATTAAAAACGGAAGTTTGTGTCCTCTCAGAAAGCACAAACTCTCCCAGTTCTTTAAGCAGCCGGGGAAAGCAACTTGACAATTTTGCTATGGAAATTAATCATTTAAAGTTTCCCGTCAGGACTCCTTTCGACAGAATATCTCCATTAAAATGAACTTTTCGACGAATTAAACTATTCGTCGCTATAACAAACTCTGGGTAGTCAACGTTCAGAATGTCCATGCAATCCAAAACCATAAGTCCAGGACAAGGAAATCCTAAATTAGCAATTCTACGGTGGGCAAAAACGAGAGTCGGATACAAATTGCAACGCACTACCCTCGGTCACAGTATTGCGGTAGGATCTAGGCATGTTCCAAGGAATTTATTCGGAAAATTTACATCGTGATTAAGCCTGGTTGCTGCATTTCATTAGGACGAAGCCAATGTACAAAATGTTCCCGGATTACAGAGGCCAAGTTCCTGCCAAATGATTTCATATCCACCAAACGTATAAAGCAAGACAGACACATTAAAATTAAATTATGTCCGACTCCTTGCAAGCCGGATGTTGCTGGTGTAGGGTGTCCTTTCGATCGTTTCCATCCAGCCTAGCTCCTGTAGCCGGACGATGTGTATTTCCTTATCTTCCATCGATGGCGCTTTAATTTTCATTTCAAGCATGCAACCTGGAACTGTGCCATAACTTCAACACATTTTTTCGCTACTATATTATCTTAATCGCAGCCACTTATATTTTCAGCACCAACCCACGTAGTGAGCTCCTTTTCATCAGTGTCGCATTGGCCAATGGGACCTGTTCCTCAGATAAGAAATAGAAGAAGAAAATCTTAAATGTGGGCTTAGGCTAAGTAGTACTAAAGGACGGGCGGCTTGTGCTTCAGGCTTCACACTCCGCAGCTCGTCGCTTTATGGAGACACAATTGGCAATCAACCCATGGCGGGGCAACCATCATAGCAATTGATGTGTTAAATGACAGCTTTTGGGGCAATTATCCAATTTTTATATCAGCAAGTTGGATTCGAAGGCCGGCAATTTTAGTGCCATCAAGAGGCAAATATTGCGGCACTACAACAGACCTCCCTCGGCGCTCCATTCACTTTTATGCTTATTTTGACGTTCTTATCGCTAAATTACATTTTATTTGTGTTAAATTGAAGAAGAAATTTTATTTGCTGTCAACCAAGCTACAGCGGGGAATGCGGGGGTCTTTTAATATTTCAAATTGAGTGGCAAATTTGAAAAGTGGGTGCTTTCAAATGGAGCTCCACCTGCAGCAAACTGTGGAAAAAAGGACTGTTCTTTGTAACATGTAGTTTTGTATTGGAGGACTCCAACTTGATTTCTTTAAAGCAAAATCAATAGTTCTCAGAAATCGAATAAGCAGGATGTACTGAATGATTCAATATGAGTGGGATCTGCTGTTTTTTATGGAGTTCTAAGGCGAGGTGTACATGTTCTTTCAGTACTTTGGGAATCTTCTCGATTTGACTCCACTGTATTGTCTATGCATATTCATATACGTGAACATAGTTTTGGTTATTGTGAACACATTTTCCGCCCCGTGAACAAATAATTCTTGATATCAACGTAATTTCGACCATATTTCCTTCTAAGATGATGTGCTATTTGTCAAAAAGGAGATTGATTTCACTATCCACTCCCACATGCCTTTAGGGAAAATGGGGGAAGTACATACTTTACTCTTTCGATCGATCGTATAATATGTGCTCAGACCGCACAAAACGATATGTCTGTTGTTCCATTATTAATATTTATATTTGCTAAATTGATTGGAGAACCTAGCGAAAGCCGATTTTCGGGAAAAAGAAATTCAGTTACCCAACAGCTTAGCTTGAAAGGTCTTGACTTTTCGTTATTGTCTAAGAATTAATTAGTCATTCGAAAGAAAAAAGGATTTGCTTGAAGAAAAAAATAGAAAGGAATAGTCAGTTTTATTGAAAGTGACACGTGTTGACACTGTTGTTTTATGCAACATTGAAGATTTAAGATGGTTTCTAAGGCTTTCTACTGAACCCTTTAAGTAATTATGTCCTCGCCACTATGTTGTAGCCAAAAATTCTTTACTTCTACCATTGATTTGGGCCTTTTAACTCAACATATTAGTGAAAAGGGATTTTTTCCTTTAGAGGTAAATGGGAAACTTTATTCTTAAATAAAATTCTCGATTCCTCTGGACAAAGCAAACATTCAAAAGATTTAGCTAATTAAAACTAACATACGTTACAGTTTTCTTCACACTTATTTAATTTATTAATATTATCGATAATATAATTTAACACATGTTGCTCTAACGATTCAAGGCCTGTTCAAGAACTCGCAGGCAGATTTACAGCTCTACTCTAGATATAAGCCCGGACAACATGACAGTTCGGACATTTTACCACCAAGCGTGTCGTCATTATTTCATTTAATTTTGTACCACAGCTTAACCAATCCTTGCACACATATAAAACTGCACACTTTCGTAACCAAAACAAAAGAGATATGCTGATGTCATTGACGTATTCTAATCTTAATACTTCAACAAAACCAACACAAGAGAGTCTTCCCATTAAAACAAATGTAAATTGTAAATGAGACATTTTTTATCGTGACCATAATGTTCAGATCTGCGAGAAATACTACGAAAAGTAGAATTCACTAACCTTTTCCTATTCTTTACTGTAGCAAGTTTTGATTTGTTTACACCACCAAAGCTCAGCTGTTCATGAGTAGCAGTATCTAGAGTAGGCTGTGGCAGATTGGAATTTGACAGTCGTAAGTTTATAAACTTCATGTGTGAAGATTTGCAGTGTAAACGCAGTTTTCGAGCAGATTAAGCTACTGCCGCGCAGTAAGTGACATCTATTTTGCTGTTTTGTTTAACTTATTATTTTGTCCGTACATGTACGTATACCTATATATTCTTTGCTGCTTTGGTTTTGTTTAATACATATATTGGTTTTGTATAATATATCGTGTGCTCTATTTATTTCCCTTTTGTTTGTTTTACCTGTTTCTTTTGTTATGGTATCGTGTACGGTCTGCTCCTTCTTGATTACTAAAGATGAAATCGTTTGTGATGGTGTCTATTTGAACCGCCCTAGAACATCGACCACGGCGGCACTTACTACGTGTAATGAGTGCTTAGATATTAGCCCCTGTCATGTCCTCCGACTAATGAAGTGTATTGCGGAATTGCCTTCAGCGGAGACGTCCTTCGGCGCGAACATGATCAACAGCATATCTTCTAACTGGGCAAGCTATTACTGATGATTTTGCCTGCTTCAACCACAAGCTTGATAAACTCGTTCTTATGGACCATAAATCGAACTCTGAGTCTCTGCTTAAGTCATCTCATAGCCTTTCATCTCGCTTATCCTGTTTCTCAACTTGCTCTGATGACCTCCGCACGACGTTTTCTGGCGTGGGCGGATCTATAACTTCATTGCTGATTATTGACGATCGCCGTCGTAGCGTTAGGCATAGGTATTAGATCGGATATTGGTTCTCGAGCGACTGTTGAAGTAAGGGATATTTTTTTAAGATCGCAGGACAATCGACGATAAAGAGTTTACATTGGAAAGACATGTTATATGTTTCTTATGAACAAATTCTAAAAGTTCTTTCTAATGAAGATAAACGAAAATCAAACTAATAATAATTTTCGAGTGAAATTATCTGTACTGTCTCAATAATGGATCCATGCAGGACCTTTAAATATCCGTCGTGTCACAGCTTGTAGTGTTTTCCCTAAAGTATGTCAATTCTGACCAAGCTGACATCACACCTATATGGCATTATATTCGTGCATTGACCTTGTATCTTTAGACCGTGCCTAACAGTGCAACAATCGCCTTTAGATAGAAACTGCATATCCGCCTTCTTCTTTTCATCTATTAATAATCAACGCTAACACATCAATGGGTTGTCCCCTAGCCTTTGGCTACATCGTATAAAAAAAATTGTTAGGATTTCTCCATCTTCAATTTGAAAATCGCTCTCTTTATGTCCTAAAACTTAAAAACGCCTTAATTTATTAAATCTACTGATCGACAAAAACGGCCAAATCCTGAACTAAATCATAAGTGATTTTCCCACCTGAAAAAAATTCCATCGATTAATAAATTTTGCTGTTATCCTATTGGTGTGCAATCGTTCCGGTTATCAGTGAAGCTTCCTTTATTATATTAAGCTTGTGGAGTAAACGTTAAGCTCGAGATATATAGTACCGTGTGAGTCCAGTGGGAAAGCTATGAATCATTAAAATCCTATTTGTGTCAAAAAAGAAAACGCTTCCTCATGGCAAAACGTAATTTCTACTACATTTTCGGATAATCGATAAAAAGGACGTGAAGATTATCCTTTTTGGAGAAGACTGTAATTTATGCAGACATTTTTCCTGTGTGACAAGGATACACATTTTCAGAGTGGCAGATAACTGGCCTTTTTGGATGGACTCGAAAAACTGCAGATAACGAGTCTTTAGACATTTACAGTAACTGTCCACACTTTTTCTGCGGGCACTCCTCTAATCGTATTAAGATTGATACCCGTCCTGGCTTTGTGCTTTATGACAGATACGCTCCCTTGTCATACAATGCAATTTCCCTTGCAAAATGACGTTAAAGACTGCAAATGAAGTAAATCTATTGGTTTTGTACTTTAATTTTGCTTCCTTTCGGCTACTACAAAATTCAATTAAGAGGTAAAACAAGGTAGTTCATCGTAGCTTTCTAGAAATCAATCACGTCCTCACTGCAAGTCACTATCGTCCCACTACACTGCAAGTCACTATCGTGTTCCGGATTACGAGATTTTACCATTGCGAAAAGAGTAATTTCCCAGAGGCGACTGTGTATGGTGCAGCATATACCGTATACCATATGTGCCACCTGACATCTCGTTCCGTTGATAAATCCCTCTGTTCTCGGGCTCCTGTTATACAACACGAAGGAAAAGTGGCTGGTTGGCAATTTGCATGGATACAGTTTCCGCTCAGGTTTTAGTAAAGGTTCGTTTTTACATGGATATTTGCATTTGTCGTTTACCTGGAAAGACACAACATTTCTAAACAGTCCCGTGAGACGATTATGTTGGGAAAGGGGATGGGGTGGCGGGGCTACAATCCATAAAAAAAAAGCGAAAAGTCTTTCACCCATATGTCAAACGAATTTGTCATCAACATCTGGTTGCCTCAATTTTATGCTATTCGTTACCCGATGAAATTAAACATAAACGCGAAAGTAGCCAACTCATTAGGCGCTAAAGTGATTTTCAGTTCACTAAAGTTCGTACAAAGGTGCTACAATGGCTCTTGTACATCACAAGATGGTGCCGATGGTCCACTTGATGAAGAGGCACAACCGTGTGGATATAGTGAATTTTTCTACGGTAAGTACAGTAAATTTCGCTTCATTATTTCATAATTGGTTGGCAAGTGGTAAACGGACGTTGTCACGACAACCAGAAGTGAAAAGTTGTTCACCAGAAAGCGTCCTAAACCGCAAATTGTATGCAATTGGTGTAGTTTATGGAAGTTGCAAAATTTACATCGCAACTGAAGTGTTCTACTGACTGGCGAAATTTTGGATAATAACTTCACAAAGTGCCAACCCACTAATTTGGTGTAATTTTAAACTTTTTCGGGTCATTTGTTTCGCACGCCTCATTAGTTAGTGTTATTGGTGAATTTATTTGATGGTTCTATTAATTTGATGTGTTATGTGTCACAGTTTAATTGCGAGAGTCAGTTCACGCAATTCGATTAATATATTTCGACAAATGAACCTACATATGATTGAAATAGGCGTTGTTATTGCCAATTTATCCAGCTATGGATTTCGCCTTATATAATTAAAAGCATCCCCACTTCTCTTGCCCTAAGCGTTCAGGTTTTATACTTTTAAGTTCAATTTTTTATGCAGCGAATTAAATTGATTATGAGGCTAGTACTTAGTTTAGTTGATCAGGATCGTCAGCTTTAAATTATATGAGTTATGGGTAGAGAGGGCAGAGTAATATTCAAAGAGAAAGATGCACTGGTCAAGTACTTTGGTTTTTAGACCATCGGCATTCGAACTTATGGGAAAATTGCTCAGATTTTGTCCACAAGTTTTTTGATGTTTTGGGAGTAAAACGGACAGCCGGACGGATCAATTCGTTGAGCTTTTTCGTTATTTCATAAAGAGGCATGAACTATCGAATAATTATTTCATAATCGAATAACAAATAATTATTTGAAATTCGAATAAAAAGCACCAAATAACAAATAATTATTTGCGCATAACTTAAAATAAATTGAAAATAGAATAAAAATTTATTCGAATAATTTTTTATTCGATTTTTAAAAAAAAAATCATCATCATTCTAAACCAGCGATGGCCAAAGCTATATTTTATTAAAAAGCTTAAGCTCACTTGCCCGCGGACATGATCAATTTCTTATAGGGGTTGTTTTTTATGCAAGGGAGGATTTTTTCGAAAATCGGTCCCGGCTACCTTAAAGCACATAAATAGCACTTAATTTTAACGCTGTCAGTTTTTATCCAAGGCCAAGTATAACCCTGCCAGGGAGAGGCAGTGCCAGCTTGCCGATTAGCTGGCACTGGATATTACAAATGTAATTTGCCGCTTTAATTATCGAGCACAAAATTTTTTATTTGGGCACAAAATTAGCACATAATGAGCACATTATTTTGCCGTGTCGCTTTGTTAATTTTTAGTATCTGACAGTACCAGCTTGACGCACCTAAAGTAAAGGCTGAAATGTTCGCGAACAACGAGACTTTGAAACAGAAACACAATTTGCAAAACTTATAGACAAAGTATCGTTAAATAATTTTACAATTTTATCAATGTAACGCTCACAGTCAAAAGAGCAATCAGTCTGAGTCAGAGTCGACATCTCCTAACAGTCAAATGGCGACACAGGTGGAATACAGACTGTGGCAATATTGTAACGTAATTTGGGCTCTCCGGGCTCGACGGATTAATTAGGATACTTATTTACAGCCACAATTTTCATTCACTTCACTGATTAATTCATTGCACAACTTTTTTGACAATATTTTACAATAAAACACGGAGTTGGATCAATTCGTTGAGCGGCACGACCACTATGCCATGGGTCCCGGGTTCGAGACCAGATCTCCCCGTGAGCTTTTATTAAGAAATTAAAATAATCCACTCCGTCTCTGGGCTGTTGTCTAGCTCGCAGCATTGCAAAAAAAAACAAGACATTCAAGTTTCCTCACTTCCCTTGCCCTAATTCCCTTCCGGCTAAAACCATGCTAACGCATCAAAGGGTTGTCCCCTAGCATTTGGCCACATCGTATAAAAAAAAATCACTTTAATAATTAGGCACTTATCACTTTACTGATTAAAATATAACTGACTCTTCACAGTCTAAATCACGACTAAATTAACCAGGCTACTACTCAGCCCTATTTATAGTACTCAGCTTTAATTCTAGAAACTTCTGCCACTTAATTCTAGATGTTCCCGCTACACATTTTTACCATATGTTCGAGTCGTCCATGGCTTTCCACCTTTTTCGCCACCTGGGGCCAATATATAAGTTTTTTTGTGGGAACCTGAGATTCACACAAAAGAATTCCAGGCGATCAGAGCCAGCGACATCAACAGCGCAAAGAATGCCACCGCCATAATATGAGGAACTCCTTATGATCCCAGTTGTATCAAATTTAAACCCTTCCCCGTATGAACAACCATTGCCGAGAATTATTGTAAGGAAACAGGTTTCTGCCCGTTTGACGATGTAAAACGGGTTAAAGTCTTCTGGAAGAGAATATTTTTTTGTAATCAGCATTATCATAAATGGCGCCCCTGTTTTTGTCTTTTTGGACGGGACGGGACGGGACAGGGGGGGGGGTAAACGTTTAAGGTTAACAAAACAATTGTTTTCGGTTCTTTAAGGGGGCAGGCTTTGCTTTTTTTTTTGCTAAAATGTTTTTAACCTCCTAAAGTTGACCTTTCTGGTGTTTGCCCGCTTGTGACGTTCTCACGAATTTAACAAAGCACATAACGCGGGTGAGAGCTGGGGGGGGGGGGTTAATCAAAATAGAATAGTGGTAAAATCTCTTCTCGGGGTGGTGAAAAATGGTAAAACGTTTTAAATCAACAACGTTTATCCTTCCGATGTACCTTGTGAATTTGGACCGATTTTAGCAGAGGACAAAAAGGTGGGGGCTGTGATTCTCGTGTTGATTAGTCGAAATAGTAGGGTGGTAAAATTGTTTCCCTATGTGGTGAAAAATGGTTAAACGTTTTCAACCACCTTATTGTCGCCCTTTTGGATTAACGACCCACGTGAACTTGGCCCGATCTTTTTTTCGTTACGTTTAACTCGTGAACAGTGTTAGGCGCTGCTAATGTCAAGCTAAAACTGTTTTCGATTTGTTTATTCTGGGAACATTAATATCCGCGCTATGAATTCAGCTTGTTCTCTTTCTAACCACATATGTATCGGTTATGGGAAAACAATTATTTATTTAATAACTTTTTTTCTGTAGGTGGTAAAAGAAAATGAGTTGATGGTAAAACATGGTCTTACGATGGGCAATCGAATGGGATGTTTTACCACCCGGTCCTGGATTTTTTCTCGGGCTTGTGTAGTAGCAGCGAAAATAAATGTTTTCTATAAAAATAATGAAAGGAACTGTCCAATGCCTTGCGTTCTTGTGATGCATTGTTGCTTTTTGGGGATTTTAATTTGCCGACTGTCAGTTGGGTGGCTTTGAAAGATGGCGATTTAGCTCCTACTTATCCGTCCACTCATATGCATTTTTCATGTTTCATCGATATACTTGCTTCTTCTGGGTTGACACAGTCTTCCGGTATGGCCAACGAATCCGGCAGATTCCTGAACTTAGTGTTTAGTAGTGATTTTAATGGTACTATGGCCAAGCGGTGTTGTGTCCCTTTATTCTCTGAGACGTCTCATCATCCTACTCTGCAGATTGCGGTTTTTCTTGATCCGGTTTGTGTTAAACGCCATAGCTTCTTGGTTTTTAAATTAAAGATAGAACTAAGACTCACCTTAAAAATTTTTTCTAGATAATGCCTTTAAAGTATACTACTTCCCTAAAATGTGTCAGGCTTTGGAGTTATATCCTTTTAATTCAATCTGAAATATCTCAGAAGGGACACAATTAAAAATCCAAAGTTTTCAGGAAACATTCCTTCTTTATATAATAAGTATTTAAAATTGCATCGCTGAGACTTTATTATTTTTTTAATTATAATAATTTTTATTTTTTATATTTTCATAATTAAAAAAATAATAAAGTCTCAGCGATGAAATTTTAAATACTTATTATATAAAGAAGGAATGTTTCCTGAAAACTTTGGATTTTTACATTGTGTCCTTTCTGAGATATTTCAGATTGAAAATGCGCGATTTTCGAAAAATCGCAATATTTGAAGCCTTATTAAAACAAAAGTTTATAACTGTTTTAAAAGTTTTTAGGGAAGTAGTATACTATAAAGACATTATCCAGACAGAAACAAAATTTAAGGTGAGTCTTAGTTCTATCTTTAACATTTTTAATTTTAAAAGAGCAGGTTTGTAGTTTGCAAACGTTAATATTTACCGATTTTTTTTACGTATTTACCGTTAAGTTGGCCTTAATATATTGTACATTTTATGCTCTTTAACATGGTTTTTGTTTGAACTGAATATCTTTTAAAACCAAGAAATTACAGCGTTTAACACGAACCTCTGTAAAATACAAAATAGGCTGACGCACCAATTCAAAATGGCGGCTCAAAAAAAAAAAACATCTAAAAAATTTATGAATACCTTTTTTCAACTCTCAGAGTATAGTACAAACTTAGGTAAACAAATAAAAAATAAATAAATTTTGTCACCGACCATCATTGGTCGATTTGATATGAATTGACCCAGAAAGAACTGAACCCTGAGGTACACCGGCATTAATTTCGTACGAACTCCGTCAATTACTACACCAATTGAACGGTCTGACAAAAAATTCTCTATCCATTTAACGAGGGTAGGGTGCAGACCAAATGTTTGAATTTTGGCTAAAAGGGCAGCATGCCAGACTCTATCAATAGCCTTTGAAACCGTACTGACAATCGTTGATAAGATGGTTATTTTCTAGATATTTCATCAACTGAGAGTTGATGAGTGATTCAAAAACTTTAGATATGATTGAAGTTAGTGCAATTGATCTATAGTTAGAGTGGTCGCATGCTTTTTTTTTTTAAGTATCGGCTGGACATGAGCAAGTTTCCATGCACTTGGAAAAATTCCTGTTGAATATCACAGGTGAAAAAGTTTGCGCAGAGGTTTAGCCAAAGCAGAGGCGCAGCATTTTAAAACCATTGGCGAGAAATCAGCAGGCCCAGTAGTCGAATTTCGAAATTACCCTAAAAACTTCCCGAGTGCGTGCGATGGAGATGGAAGTGGCTGCGATGAAGGTAGTATGCAAAATTAGCAGCAAACAGGTTGGCCTTGTACATTGAGTCAGTAAAAATATTCCCATTATAAATGAGTGGTGGTGCTGACGAACAGGTGCAATTGTTCTTTACGATTTTTACTAGAGACCAGAAGCCCTTACTACTATTTGCAACATAGAGTGCTTACCGTTTCGCTATGTATAGTCGGCTTTTAAGCCATTACGTTCAATCCCTTAAAGGATTTGCTGGTTTGAGTTTCCTGCTTGTCCAGGAATTTTTTGACCTACTTATGAGCGGTTTTTTTCTTGAATCCTTTATAGGGCAATCTTCTTTATTTTCCTCGTACGAATTAAGTACAATTGGACCCACAAAAAGTGAATACATCGGAAAATGTGCTCATTAATTGACTTTCTTGTTATCTACAGTATTTTCGCTGTAAACGAAATCCTTCTAACATTCTTCCTCTCGTCTTTCGAAGCCTTATAATTATGAGCACTTTGCTTAAGTACTTCAAGTGTCAGTAAAAATCTAAGTTACAATGTCAACCGATAATTTTTCTGTATATCCTCTATTAAATCGAAATCGATGGAGTTCACCTGAAAACAGTTTCGACAGGTAATGAAACCAAATGGAATCGACAAAGCCGATTGGGGCCAAATAGAAACGCATTTTCCACCCCACAGAGCACTATATAGTTAAAAGGCTTATATGAATTGTGAAAGTTTAATGAAGGTATGTAGTTGCGGCAGAATTATAAGCTCATAAGTCCATAAATTTATTTTCCGCTCAACTTCACTGGAAGTTTGTTAAATTTTCGTATGTCGTGAAAACCCGAGTGGATATGAGGGGCATATGCATTTCAACAATTTCGTTAATCGCAGAGCATTCCAGCAAATAGGAAACACTTTTGTTCGTTCGTTGCAAAGAAAATCTACCTGGCTGGCAATCGGTTAACTACTCGTACTTTCCGTAAGGAGATGCAATAATTACGAAAACGTAGGAACCCCATTGTCTTGAAAAGATTGTTGCGGAAACAGAAAAGTGTCACGCTACACCCTCGCAGCGTACAGTTGTATTGAGTTTTTCCCGTTGATGAAAATTTTACGTTATCCTGTTGTACCCAGTGTACGTGCATATCGCATATCTCAGGACGAGGACATTACTTCAATTAGGACCCCCGGCACGTTCGTAAAAACCCGTGCACAAAATGAATTGTGCTAAAGGTGAAGGTAAACGGTAGACAAAACAATTGACGGCACATTTTATTTGTAACGTGAAAAGGTTATCGATTTGCCTCGAGATTTTTCAAAGCGAAAGGGTTACCGATTCTATTCGGGTAATTACTTTTATCCGCTACCACCATCGCCATTCATTGCCGACGAAAAAGGCTTCACCCGACGCCAGATCTGATAAGCGACTTTAAATTCGGTTTGCGTTAATGAAAAGCTCCAGATTTTACAGAAGTACATATACAAGAAAAGCCGTTGGAATATTGCATAGACGCCAAAGGAAAGATTAAATCAATCGTTCCCAACGCGCGAAAGAAATAAAGTCACAAATACCGAGTTTTTCGTCAGGTGGGCGTGATTGGGTAGGGGGGGGGGGGGTCTACAATTGATGACAACTTTTAGGCAATTTTTGGATATTTTTTTGTGTGACTGTCAGCAATTTTCAGAATTCTTGTTCTTCCCAAGGAGTAGAATTGGCACGTACAACACAATAGAAAACTGTTTGTTTTATCTTTTTTTGTGTTGTCCATTTTCGAGAAGGTCAACATGTAATTTTAAGATAAGTAGAAAATAAGGTGTGCTGCATAAAAATTAGATCATTTGTCACGAGGACATTCGGGAACTACAAAAATTTGGACAATTTATTTAATACACGACAGTTACAGTCAATTTTGTTGAACTAATTTTTTTTTGTCTGTATTTCACCAAAATTAAGGATATGCAAACCGTTTGACACAAGCAAGGATTAAATAAGATCTTGTGATAAATAGTCCTTAATTTCTTTCGACACATTGCAGATTTTTCTTTGGATACCAAGATAGCTCGTGAAAAGTATTTAAGCCAGTTTGAAAAGGGTCTGAAGATTGTCCTGAAGGGTTCTAATTGTTTTATCCCGAAAATTGAATGGAACGTTAATCGATTTTATCCACTAGTGGAAAAAATTTTCTTTAGGTTGATGTAAATTACGTGGAAAGAATCCTTTTTGTTGGGGGTGCACGGCTGAAGCCTGAATTGATTTTAGTTTTTCGTCTGGTTTCTTTTCCGGTCGAAAGTGTTCGTTCCAAAAACATTGCTCCTCTTGAAACGGAACTTTTTAAGGGAAGAGGAAGAAATTTTTTTCTAATTTGTTCAGAAGTAATTTAGCTAAGTTTGTGTGCTGGTAAGGAATTAGCTTATACATTAGGATCAATCGGGATTTTCTGTTTTTTACTTAGGATTCACTGTTTCACTTGCAATAATTTTTTCACACTGATTACTTACTGTTTGCCGCCTACATATGTTCGACCCCGACAGGTGTATTTTCAATTAGCAGAAACAAATTGTTCAGAAATCACAATGCAGTCAGTACTGGTGTAGTATATCTCGACTGAAAAAGATTTTTTTCGAACTCAAAACAGATCGTTTAAATTATCAGGTTGTAATACATGTAAAGGGGTTTTGGCAGTTGATTTTAAAAGGTCGGTAAATTGGTTGTAACCTCTACGTGTAACAAACTGATCTATTGAATTATAGTTTTGATATCTGTATAACTCTCTGTCAGTCCATGTAACGTCAGCTTTGACAAAATTGATATGATGTAGGGAAAATATTATTCATAGTTAATTAGAAGAAGTTCATTGCAAATGTTGTTTAAGTAAAATCAAAGCACGGCTAATTACTAGGCGCCCCAAACTCTTTAACAAAGAATTCAATAAATTGTTTTCCGAAAGGTGTTGCAAAGGACAAAATTGTGTCTTGTGTCATCGATTGGCTGATTGGTTGATTGAAGTGGCTACCCAGGGTCCAATGAACACTAAGTTGTACCGTTTTGTTACCAGGAGATTTTGTTGTTAGGGGATCGTTTTTTAGGTAAGTTTAAGATGATCTCTCCAACTCTTAGCCTTGAGACCTCCTTAAAGTTATTAAAAAAGAAACTGCCTAGTACACGATGCGTGGCTGAAACGAGAGCCAGACATTTGCAAAGAAAGTGAACAAGGGTTTCTTTCTCGCTCTCATTCTTGTAGCTGCGTCAGTGTGTGTTAAATTGAATAAGCAGTCTAGACGCATGAGTTCACACCGGGCAGTGCCTCGTTATTGCCGAGACCGTCCTAGCAGTTATTACAGGGGAGCCTTGTAGGGCAGTGCCCTGTACCGCCAGCGCATCGGCCCTCTCATTGTCCTATATGCTCCTGGGACCTGGCACCCAGAGCAAGGTGTTTTTAAGATAGTCACAGAGAAGGAAAAGTTCATCCCGACAACATTCTACCATCTTAAAAGAAAGATATGATAGCCGAGTCGAGCGCATTGATGGCGGCCTGGCTGTCGGAGAAGATGCTGTTTGTTTTGCAATCTGACAAGCCCTTAGGATGGGGAGTACTCTCAGTCTGACTGCTCCACCCGACACAATATTTTTAATGTGGGTAACTAAAAGTCGCCTAGTACGTGCAAGTATTTACTATTATTCAGTATTAAACCTGTCATTAAAGAGACGCCACATCGATGCCAATGGCTCATTCATACCGTACTTAGTACGATGATAAGGAACTTCGAACTACTCCACAGCGAGTAGGGAGAGGTTTACGCTGTACCTAACCTGGATTTTGCGAAGGGATTCAGTGTCAGAATTCCGTTTAGGAGTGAGTGGTCAACGGCTCAACTGTTACGACAATTCACTGTTCACTGACGGCTCCAAGATGGACTGTAATGTCAGTGCGGGCGTCTTTTCCGATATGCTACATATTTCGGAGTCCTATACAGACTGCCTGACAGCGCAAGTGTATTCCAAGCGAAATTCCTCACGATAATGAAGTCATGCTGTTTTTTGGGACTGAATGACGTACCAGTTACGAACGTTAGCATTTTTCCTAACAGTCAGGCTGCCATAAAGGCGCTTGACTCGGTTACCTTCTCCTCAAAGGTATTGAGGAGCTGTAGGGAGAAACTCACCTCTCTTTGGGGGGAGATTGAATATCACCCTTCTCTGATCTCCAGGTTAACAGGAACATTCCAAGGAATGAGAGAACGGATGAACTCGCGAGTAACGGCTCTGCCGTCCACTGCTCTGGAGCAGATCTAGTACACATTCCACTAAACACCCTTAAAAGGGAGCGCTTCCTCTACCTGTGCCCTTTCGAGCGCGATTTGGCGAAATTTCAACAAAAATAGAACATCGGAGCTGCTCAGCAGGTCTCGTGAACTAATCTCAAAAATAGTCGCCGTCTGCACGGGCCACTGCCTGATAGGTGTGCATGAAGCCAGACTGGGACTTCCCCACAACACTCAAGGCATTCCCAGTGAAAGAGAAACCGTACTTCATTTTCTCTGTAGGTGCCCAGCCTTGGCGAGCATCAAAAGTTGGGAGTTAGCTCAATTCGTCAAGTTTGCAGGTATATTCTTTACGCTTCATCGGCATCTCTGATCTCTTTATCGCGTGCTTGTGATTTGCCATGTATAACTTCAAGGTCTTACAGGTTGTGGTGACAAAACGGTGCATTTAGCGATAATTGGAGTGCTGGCCTCGCACTATAGTATTTACGATCCTTCCAATAATTTTCACTATGTTCAAAGGCAATTTTTACGGAGCAGCACCGCAAAATTTACATGACTCGTAAAATTTACTGTGTGATTTGGAAAAAATTTAACACCTAATACTTACACTATTTCTGGCAGCCTAATCGGTGAATTGAAGATTTTTCCACCTCCTTTAATCTCTGTCGAAGTAAGTTGAAGATTGGCTTAGTGATGAAGACGTCGGAGTGTTCTATGGTGGACTATGGTTTGCATCTCGAGCTGTATCAATTCTTTATTTTGTTTTTGTTTTTGCTTAAGCTTTTAAATTCTATCCTCGAAAAAGCAACACGATTGCAGTTGCATTGGTTAGTTGCAACACGATTAGTGTTGAGAATCGTGATTTTTACCGGAATTTTCGTTTACAAATTACATAATTTTTCCCTCCGTTTAATGCCTTAAGTTCGGAGAGAATTGTACCCATATTTCATGTCTTTAATAAACAATTATAACGTAGTACAACTATGAGCAATATGGTCTTGTATTGTTCATCGTACATAACGTTTTTTTTTTCAATTCCTCTTACCTATCATAAAACTTAACTACCGAAGCTTTGACGGACTACTACTGTGATTTGAGCACAAATCTCAAGGGTAAGATCAATAACTTATCTTGACCGCTCTATCTTAATTACACCCAATCAGAAAATGTCCCTCTTAATTCCGCATTCTATCTTAATTTCCCCATTTTCAATTTCAATACTCATTAAATTGGTCAATCACACAAGGTCCATTATATAGCAATGTCATGTCATCTTAAATCACCTGTCAAATCCCAGCCACAACATCAATCTATAACTGGCTTTCATCGCTCGCTCCTGACAGATTCATTTACAGAGTTGTGTTTTCCAGAATATTTTTTTCTTCTACCGTGCATTCCAAAAGAGCTTATCGTTTGGTTATTTTTTATTTCATTTTGGGCTTGGTAAATTGATTTTCACGTCCACTACGCACGAACGGTAATTCCTTTGAATTATTCAGTAATTCCATAATCAGACATATGACGAACTCTAATGAGACTATAGTGTCTACCTTGTGTAAAGCTTTTTTCTTTTTTGTGTAAAGCTTCTTTTATTTCTTTAAAGACTTTTAACGAATCGGAATTTACGACAAAGTGTCCGGTTCCTCCTTTAGGGGGGGTTAAATAAGCTTTGAAAGCTTTCGATTGTGGTTGAAAAGCTGTTCGAATAGAAATTCGAAATTGATGGAAAAGCCTTTTGGAGTTAAGTTTTTGTTTTACAATTTGTTCATCCGCCAACACAGGACCAAAACTATTTCTTAATGATTAGTTGAAACCACGGAAACTATTACATTCTGTCAAACTGTGTCTAAAATGTTACAAAATTCGAAATCGAATTATCTGCTAATAAGTGTTTAATCGGCGTACTTTTAACCGAATGCTTACTCCTTTTTTCCTGGACAACTTTTCGAGTTCCTCTATTGGTTATACTTCTTAAAGTTTAAACCTTAGAAAGTGTAAAATTTTAGAACCAAAAAAGCTTATTTCACCATTCTTTAGAAGGCTTTCGAAAGGAGCTTAGACAACAAACTAACTTACCACAGTAAATGTATGTTGGGAATACCTCAACGACTGCGTTATTCTACGGAAAAAGAAACTTTTAGAACACAAAAAGGACTCAATGAACAAAAGGATGTAACATGAAAAATTGCTTCCCCCATGGCCAATTATGTCGACAAATAGCCTGTTCCATAATAGATAGATTAACCATAAATTCGACACTTCACAATATTTATGGTGTCCGATAATTTCCGTCAATTATGAAGTGCTTTCGAGAATTCAAAGAAAAAAAAACGAAACTATAATCTATGTACCTGTTGCACCGTCTCCTTTCCGAAAATGATGGTGTATTTGTCAACTAATTTTATCGATTTCACGTGATTAATTTAATTGTCCGAAGTTTGGTTACTCGCGCTTCGCCACGTTATCCCTATAATAGGAGGGTAATTATTTTAAGCTCTGAAAATTATGTCTGGGTCTGTAATTGATGGAGGGCGCCGCCGTTTAACAAATTGATGTGAAAATTGGTAAATTGAGAAATTCAGTAGAATTTCGAATTTGTTTAATTTTTTGATGTTTCCAAAGCTCAGGGGATGCCCTATGATGCTAAAGCACAGCCTTGGCAGGAAAGAAATTAAGGGTGAGAGAAATGAGTTAAAAGGTTGAGTGAAAGAGTTGTCGATGTACGCCTTATTTGAAAGTTTTAAAGATGAGGAAAAAAACAGAAGATGGTAAACTGTTTCACATTCGTGTTGTTTGGCTTAGAAAAGATTCCCGAAATTTGATGATATACGTCCAAGTTTGACCTTCAGAGTATAGAGTTGGTAGCGACTTGACGCTCTTGTATTGCGAGTTATCATGTCTACAACGAATCAGGCTAGCAATTTCGTTAGAACAATGACCGCGGAAATAGCTAGAGAAGAGTGCGAGCCATCCAACATTCCGTCGATGCTCCAGCAGAGAGTCAATTCTCTCAGAGATTGAAAGATCGCCAATACGCTTAAAAGCATTACGCTGGTCTTTGTCTGCGGTGTGTACAACCTTTGCCCAAATATAGGAATTATATTCGGGTCTAAGTTTGATGTGGGACTTGTGGATCAGCGCTAAGTCAGATGGGGTGAAATATTTCTTACATCTCTATAGAAAATTCAAGTATTTTATTGCATTTTTGGCCACAGAAAATAAATGGTCAGTCCAGCTAAGGTTACTGGATATCTCAATATCCAGAATGTTTAAATAGGGCAAATTTACCCCGCCAACAGAGATAGGTTGAGGGTGGGCTAGGTGTTTTTTAAGGGACAATAAACAGCATTGAGTTTTGGATTTATTAAACATAACACGGTTTCCTCTGTTCCAAGCGATAATCGTAGAAATTTCTACTACGACTAGAGCCCTACTTATACGCGTTTTGCAAGGTGTTGGCTATTGTCTCAAGATGTCCCCCCGTTTGCTCATTCCTAAGAAGTATTTTGCAGTCTCGGTATCTGCCTTTCGTCCAATAAGCATTTTGTACTTTCTCTCTAAAGTATTCCAAAATATTAAATCCAAGCAAAGAGACGGATGAATTCGTTGAGCCACCATGCCAGGGGCCCCGGGTTCGAAACCAGATCTCCCCGTGAGCTTTTATTAAGATATTAAAAAAAAAGCCACTCCGTCTCTGGGCTGTTGTCTAGCTCGCAGCAATGCAAACAAGACTCAAGTTTCCTCACTTCCCTTACCCTAATTCCCTTCCGGCCAAAAACCATGCTAACGCATCACAGGGTTGTCCCCTAGGCTTTGGTCACATTATATAAAAAAAACTGGCTCATGTCGAGAGGAATGTATTGCTATCTCACTGACAATCTGATTTTAGAGCTCTTCATAGTTTTAAGACAGCTACACTGAAGGTATTCACTGACATAAGAGAAATCTTGGACAGTGATCACTTCACGGCATTAATAGTTAATAATTATAATATAATAATTTTTCTAAAGCTTTTGATTGCGTTGACCATAGTTTATTTATTCGCATACTTCATACTTCCTTCTTAGCTCGTGTGCTGCCTCGATGATATCTGGTTTCTTGTTTGATCATTCTCGAAGAGTGCAGATCAATAGTGTGGTGTTTCGTTCTTTACTTCTTTCACGTGGTGTACCACAAGAATCAATACTAGTTCCACTATTATTCAGTATTTTTATTAATGACTTGCTAAGTGTGCCGATCTTGATAGAATATATGATTGCCCGATTGAGAGCAGATTACTATTAAACCGCGGAAAGTCTTACTGTATCATGTTTTATGTTAATTCACTTGTTTTAGGTAATACTGCCTCCTAAATGGTTTTCTGTTGCCAATCCTAAGAAAAGTAACTAACTTTGTTATTGTTTTGGGGCAAGGTATAAACTGCTGTGATAACGTTATTTCAAAGATTCGTAAGATATTTGCCGGGTTGCGCATGCTTTGGCTGTCAGCCTATATTATCCCGAGAAGCATAAATTTGGAGTTGGTTAGGGTTTTTATACAAACAACAAAACGAACACAAGAGAGAGTTTTCTCTGCACCTTTAATACAAAATTTAATTTGAAAAAAAGTAGAACTTCCAAACATTTTCCTATGGTTTAAAATGGGAAGTTTCGGTTTGTTTACACCTCCAATGAACAGCTGTTCGTATATGTCTCCAGGCTTAAGTTCGTTTAATAAGAAGAAGATACTTAAACTGTCATTTTCAATGAAACCAAGTGCCAGCAACTTTTTTGTTTTTTTATTCTGCTTGAGCTTGGTTTAAGTTAGCGCAGAGACGTCGTGAAAATAACATTTTTGGTGATCTATTGTACTTAAAGTAATACCCTACCTAGAAAAAAATTTACTACAACGATGACCAGACTGTGTTTGAGTTGAAAAGTGTGTTGAGACTTGTGAGATTCTTCAAAAAGTTTCGTTTATGGCTTCTTCGCAGATCTAGAATAGGCTGTGATCAAATATTTGTTGACAGCAACGCTGCTAGCGCAGTTAAAATCTCGTAGCACACTGAAGTTCCATCGAAATCGCTGTAAGATTTGCTTAAACGCCGAACAACGTCTAATGTAACGTAATAAATAGAAATTCCGATGCCCAAACCGTTTTTGTGCTTACGTTGAATTCAAACACGGCATATTTGACAAAGCTTAACAAAAACTGAAAAAAGAATTTAGGTTAAACCGTAAATTGTGACTTAAATTTTACAGAAAGATAAGCAAATACTGATGGCAGATGTATACAATTCAAAATGCATCTCTCTGTCCACACATCCTGTTGTGTTGGTCGTTATTTATTTATTTAGAATCGATAATCCTTCAAAAATTTATTTATTTTTTTCTCATTTCATATTTTTCCACGGTGCACTGCCATTATATATGCACATGAAAAAAATCTCACTACTTATCCCATATCCGTGCACAACTGTTCGCCTTCCATTGTTCCTCCCGGCCTTTTTCCAATTCACAGCATCCCAAATTGTCCCTGCTAACACGTAAACTGTCTAAAACTAAACCATCATTCTGAGGTAAATCCCCTGCAATCATAGCAGAATTTGCTTACCTGGAAAAATATCACCACAAATCTTAATCCGACCCTGCCAAAAGAGGTGATTCTACGCGAAAACTACACACCAAGCCACCCTCAAAGCAAGCCCACAACTAGCGTCATACATTTTCATAAAGTGCAAACACCCCCACTGTGGGTGTAGTATGGGTAAGTTGTGATGGTAGATTGGTGTTCGAGGACACCCCCGGCATTTACATGTATATAGTCCTATAGTGTAGTGCTGCAACAGCACCATGGCCAGGCCACCCTCGCTGAAGGTAGATGGCACCCCTAACAGTCAGTGGTTAGTTAGCTGCCGTCGTGCTATGGTCTGTGCTGGTTCGTCGCGTTTGAACAGAAGGAATTCGTTAAAAAAAAATCGTTTCGTTAGTCAGGAATAATTTCGTTTTTTATAGCTTTTGTGTTTTCATGTTGCCTCCTCTTGGTTCAATTATATTTCCAAAAAAAAAAATTATTTTTACGGAAATCAACAGTCGCGTCCTTACAAGCACGGCACGGAGTTATATCAAATCAAAACAAATCCTGATCAGTGTAAGGTCATGGTGAATAGTTCTACGAACAGGTGTGGTGGTGAATACAGAATGGTGAAATTGTAAATTAAAATATCGTTGCCATTGATTGTAATTAAAAATCAATTAAATCGTCATTAAATGCGGCTTGATTAGTGCAACGTTTGAATAGTGCAGTTTTTGTGCTCAACCAGATTAGCGTGCAGAAATAGTGTTCCGAAAGTCAAGCACATTCTTTCTTCTAATTATATGAAGTGCAGCAAATTTTTTATTTGGTTAAACAGTTGCTAATCTCGACCGAAACAAGTTTAAAAACTTTATTTTGTTTTTTTTCTTTTATTTTCCTTTATGTTTCATCATTAACACGACACGAGCGCTTAAGCTAATTAAAAAAAATTGATACACGCACCCATAGGGGCTTTTGTTGGTTAGTTTCTTTGTGAAAGGTCGAGGATTTTCGCTACTAAAGAAACAGATTATTCTGAAGGTCATTAAAATGAAATGCGTGGATTGTCATACCTCTTGGCTTTTGGAATAATCATTCATTTTTTATCAGGTTTAACCCTTAAAATATGAAATTATTGAATAACGGCGAGTCTGTCTGGGCCCGGGTCACGGTCTGGGTCTGGGCTTACGTATGTGCCTAGGTTCTTTTAAATTTTTGTTCGTAGGATGTGCATATATGTACATCTATCTAAGTTGTATTAAATGGCAAACAGGTGCGTTCTGTTAATTTTAACCTTCAAAGAATACCCTCGTCGTATAAAAAAATGAAATTTATGTCCCTCATATGAGTCGAGGATTTGACTCTTATATGGAGCTCAGGGACAGCGCGTGTATGTAGTAAGACAACTCGAGTAGTTGGTAATTTATCAAGCTTGTTATGAATGTAGTATGAATCTGGAATGAGTGGGAGGTGTCGTGTGTAATAAGAATAAGTCTTCTCCAACTAGAAACGCAACCCAAGAAAAAGGGTACGGAACTGAGACTAACTCTGTTTTTAACTCTTTACTCTCCCAACACATGGGTTCCTCTAATTTATAATAAACAAGCAGAAAAGTCGACATTATGTCTGCCTACACGTCTGTCAGTTAGCCGGCATCGCATTTCTTGAAGGTTGAGTGGGTGGAATTTCTTTAACAATACCCACCACATGTTTTTTAAACCTAAACATTTTTCTTGTTGTCTTCCTGTTTCACAAAAAAAAAAACTCTTAATGATTACCTAAAACATGGAGGTTGTGTGAAGAAGAAAAAAACCAATTTAAAAATTTATCAGAGAAAGGATATACAGGTGTTTCTGACAGGTAAAATTAAAATAATGAACATATTTAGGTCACACACAAATAATGATAGCTTTACGTAAAATTTAGGGAATCTGGTGCTATCTTTGTCGGCTTCACACTTTAAATTCGTTTCATCTTTTACCATGTTACTATCTCCTTATGTCCTATGACTCCGTAATGGGCATCATTCGAATAAATGTTTATTTGATTTTATATTTATTTAAAGTTGTTCGCAAATAATTATTTGTTCTTTGGTTCTCCGTATGTGAAATTCAAATAATTATTTGTTATTCGCTCGTGCGTTATTTGATAATCAAATAATTATTTATTATTCGGCAACTGAATAATTAATCATTAGGTGATGTCTCCATAAGGAGTAATTATTTATTTTGTTCAAATGTAATCAGAATTATGGTCGTCCAAAGTTCCTAAATATAAGATTTATGTCCACAATTATTTGATAATCGATTAGGTTAGAGTAGCTACCTAAAAATACACACTTACGAATCACGAATCTAGTTCTCGGGGAGTCAATATAAATATTGGCTGGGACGGAAAGGATTTAGCCTTAACACATTACCAGGAACCATTCGGAGCTTCTGATAAATCGAACTAGGTCCCTGACGTCAGTGGAGCCTAATTCGGTTAGCTGTTCAAAAAATGGGGAGCCCAAAACCGGTTTCTACGGGCAGTAACAGAGTAGGTGGAGTATGGTTTCCTCTTCCTCTTCGCCATGTTAACTCCTACATAAGTCGTTTGAAGGTGCGCCGAATCTATCGGCGTGAACAAGTAATTATTTGCGTATAATTTGTCAAATAACGAATAATTATTTACTTATTAAATAATATACGATCGAATAGCAAATAATTATTTAATATTGAAAAAATGAGCGCCAAATAACAAATAATTTCTGTGTTCATAAAGATTGAATAAAACTTATTTTATTTAATCTTTCAATTTATTTGATTTTTTAGCTCTTATCTTTACTGGAATAAAATTGCCCACCTCTATGTTGAAGAAGTGCTCAGTTACGAAGCAATAGAAATGTATTATAGATAACTAGTTTATCGTGTAAGCTCAGTCTATACCACGAAATAGACCGTAAAACATAACCTTAAAATACCATAACAATTTTTTGATATAATAAAAATCCTCCACTATATTCAGTACAACTCCTAAAGAGTGTTCAAACAACAAATAGTACCATCTGCTGAGCTAATCTAATGTACATGTGTGCGCTTTTGAAAATTTGGGAGCACAAAAGCGGGATTAGAAAGCAAAGCTTTTAGTAATACTTCAGTTAATTCAGGGATAACATAGTTTGTACGGTTTTTGTGGGACATTCATTCCCACATTCATATATAATTCTGGCCTTAAGATAAGTGCACATCTACATGCTTGTCTAATCTCTTAAGGAGGTATAAGAATCCTTTTTCATTTATCTTTGACTATTTTAAAGGACGACACTGGCATTGACTAGCAAAAGCCTTTTATGTTTTAGTGCAGTTTTTTATTTTATTATTTTTTTACTTTTGGTGTTTTAATTCTTCAGTCGTACCGTGAAAAAAAACAACTATAACAAATTAAGTGGTGGTAAAATTTAGTTTGGAAACAGCAGAAAGTTTTGAAAATGAGTGAAATAAATAAATCGGAGCAAGTGAAAGTGAAAAGTGAAAGCTTTGAATGCGATAAAAGAGAAAAGTTTGATAAATCTTTAATAAAATTGAAAAGATGTTGATGTGCCTACTTTGTGAGTATTCAAATTTCAGCTAAATATAAATAAAAAATCCTCTCAAATGCAAAGGACAAATTTCTAATCCTATTAAATTCTTGAGCCAGCAGATAAATTCTGCTAAATGCAAAGGACGTTTTGTTAGTCGCATTCAGAAAAACACAATAATTAAACCTTTCAAATGCAGAGAATATAAAATAAATAGATCCCTTTAAATACAAACATTAGTTGCGTTGAGAAAAACAAATAATAACACTGAACCACTAGTCGCACTTAAAACAACAATGTCTAAACCCTTCAAATGCAAAAGACAGGCATTCCCAACAAAAGAAATTACTCCTTTCAAATGCAGGAAATCTTCAAGAATTAAATGAGTTCTGTCAAATGCAAGCGACTTTTTATTAATCACACATAAATAAAGCAAACTAAAATTAAAATCAAATCCTCAGCAAATGTTGGAAAAGCAAATAAATCTTGCCAAACGTACAAAACAAAAATTTCATTAACCAAACTTTAATTTTCTTAGCACTAGAAGACTTAGTAAAATTCTTTCCGCTTCAGGGACGTCTTGGAGGAGTTTTTGTCTCTCTCGGAGTAACGAAGATTATATTGTTTATTCGTACGTGACCATTAGGTGACCTTACTGCGGTCCATCTATCTTAGTCCCAGAAAGTTCTGGAGTTTCATTAAACTATAGCGTAGGAGTGATGACTACCCTTCTTTAATGTGGTTCGATAATCGAAGTACATTCCTTTGACTACTGTTGACTTCTTCGCCAGTTTCTTCGAAGTTCGGATAGTTGCGATATTAGTTTTAATACTTTGACGAACTATCCTTCGATCTAGTTATCGACCCAAGATATGTTTTTTGACTATTTGATTTATGAAATTATATGTCTATCTTAAGGAATTGTGGTCAATCTATTGCTCATGTCCTTGCTTATTTATTTAATTCTTCCATGTCCTGCAGTATCTTAAATTGTTGGAATTGTCTACCATTTTCCTTCTTCACAAATAGGTTATAAAAACGGCATTTTCAATTATAGACCCATTGCTAATCTGTCTGTCATTGCAAAGCTCTTCCAAGCAATGGTGTGTGATTCCATTATTTTCACTATAAATCGTTCTTGAGGTCCTTCCAAATTGGTTTCATCAAAGGCAAATCAACCACTGTCAATCTTGTGGAATTCTTACACTATTGTAGTTGTGCCATAGAATCTGATTGATTGTTTTTATACCGATTCAAGTAATATCACCAGTTGCTTGTTTTCAAGCTTTATAAGTTGGAGTTTTCTTTTCGTTCCGTGCATGTCTTCATATCTATCTGACGGGACACATCAAATTCATCAATGAAACGGGTTCCACCGTGGCGAACTCAAAAATTTTTAGCTATGCTGACGACGTTAAGATTTTTCCTGTAATCTCTGATATTATTGATTGCTCTGCACTGAACTCTGATCTTCAGTTTTAGAATTCTTGATCTATTGCAAACACTATGCCTCTGAACATTGATAAGTACACGGTTGACTCGTATTCTGTTAGTGTATTCTGCACTGTCAAAATTAAGGTTGATCTCACGAATCACATTGCAGATCTCTCGTTTAGGAGCAGTCAAATATAATTGTACATAGTCCGCGTATTTCATACCTTTTGAACCAAGATCGTTAATGTTAGAGAGAAGAGAGGAGGTCGTAAAATAGAGCCCTGTGGGATACCATAATTCTACTTCGCAAGTTCATAAAATTCGTTACTTACTCTAATGCCGATTAGTAGTTCTTTGCCGTTTCTATTACTGAAGTAGCATATCTTGAGTTACCATTAGCGTCTTAATTTCAGGTGTTAATCAAGCAGGCTTCCCAGAACACAGTCTTAAAAGGAAAATGTAGCAGTAAAGAAGTAATAACTAGTGAGGTTCTCGTTAATAAATAACTTTACATTGCTATCCAAGCCGACATTTCCAAAAGTTAAACACTGGGAACCTCTAAAATGTTGAATAAAGGCTTAAATACAATGCTTCCAACACAACTTTCTCTCCCTGGTTCCTTTAAACCCTTGCGAGTAATAGGGCGTCTACTACACCAACTCCTCAACTGGTCCGATTCTGGGCCAATACCTTCAACTGTCGCCATGATTTGTTGATCTGGGTATCATCTCTTTCGACGGATCTTCTCCGTGTGTGCGTGGTCGTCCAATTCGGCTTCTTCCTTGGGTACCGTGAGGATTCGAATCTAGATCCTGTTGTGCGATGTTGTTTGGCAGCTTTTTTAGTATAAGGCCTGTCTTGGATTGTAGTAAGAAGTGACGTCCGGCCAATGGATGATAATGATGCGCCGGAAACACCGCTTGACAAAGGCTTGTAGCTTAGATAATGTTTTACAAGTCACTTTCCACGCAACAGAACAGATTTTACGTTCGATTACAAGTTCGAGACACGAATCATGTGTGTCAGGGATAGTCTCATACTATAGTATGAGCAATACCATATGTGTATCAGTAATATAAGATATAAAGGGAACCACAATTCGGCGGATTGCTCAATGATAATTTGGAAGGTTTTCATGTGATCGCTGCAGTAAATAGTCTCCCAGAAGCTTGCCTTTTGGTTGTTTGCTGTTTTTCGAAAACTCTGGATTACGGGAAGGAGAATATGAGGCGCAGCAATGAGATCCGCTTTGAGCAATTCTATTGGTGTTTCATCAATTCTTAGGACCTAATCGAAGTCCATCGACTGTATTACATCTGAAATCTCCAATCTTATGGGATGCCTAATGTTAATATTGACCACAGCTACCGGTTCTTCTTCAAATAAATATGTGTTCGGCGCTTCGAAGGACTTCATCAAAATATTCTCATCACCTCCGCAGTTGCTGCTCCTCCGTATGGAGGATCATTGTCTCTTACAGCAAGCGCCTTTCCTGTTAGTTTCTCGACATATCGCAGTTTCAATGAAGGGTAACTATTTTTTGTACACTAGAAAAAAAAATGCTAAATTGCCTACTCTTCCCTACCCTAGAAAAATAGAATGACTAATTCTGGACTTTAATTTTCTGAAAACAGTTGATTGGTTCACTTTTCTTCGCGCCTGCAGTACTCTTTGCAACTGAACTCTTAACTACCCTTCCACAAAACACTGAAACGTTTTATTAAAATTTGTCGTAACACCACCATTAAGGTACTTAATTCCTAACGTCTAGTCCTCAAATTTGCACACAAGGTACAACTTCAAGTGTAACGACTATAACATGCCTAAATATCTCCATGAACATTTATTCAAGCACCTTTGAAGGAGGCTCTTACACCCTCCTTCACCTCATTGTCATTTGCATTTATTCGCCATGTATGTACAGTGCTAGATGAGACATGAATTAGACTGTGACATGGGAGTCATTTGGAATACATGACAAAACATTTAACATGATTGTTATGAAAATATCTCATATAAGAGGTCCCCCCCCCTACTTAAAAATGTAGTGACGCATTAATTAGCAACAATCAAGACATTTTTCAGGGACATGACCCCAATTATCCTTTTGGTCAAATTTCTACAATATCATAATCGGCAACATTTTTCCAAATCCCTAGTCTGAGGATTCGAAAAGGAGATATTGGAAAAAATACTAAAAAACAAGCGCAGTGTATGGACTGGTTCACATTTTCCTTTCTTTCACTGCCCTCTTTTTTTATTTACTTCTTTCATCTTTTTTTCTTATGTAAGATGAAGTGTGTGCGGTGTGGTCATATATTCTATAGAAAATGTGCGTTTTTCCATTGAAGGCTCTTTTGTTCCTTAGATGGCTTTTCTTTTCACAAACACCCAGTTGTCGTATACGCTTGGAGTAGAGCATAATAAAGCATTGCTTTTCTGTAAGGACAACCACATTTTAAACAACTGTCGAGCAGAACGAACACCCTCTCTAGATTGTTCTCTCCTTCTATATAGTTAGTCGTGACATTTTGTCACAAGCCTTGATGTTATAGTGGTGTTACACTCGCTGACATAGAAAAAGAAAAAACTACCAACCACAGAAAAATAAAAAATAAACTAAAGAAAAGCCACAGATAATGCCACGTGCCACTGTAAAAAAAAAACAAAAAAAATCATTTCCCATTCTCCCGTGATGACGATGACGGTGTCATTTTAATGAGAGGAGGACGTTGTAAATGAACTTCTCGATTCTGGGAAAGTTTAATCAGGGAGAACCTTCTCATTCCTTCCGGGCAAATTCTGTAGCAATTTTTAATGCACTGAAACTATCCATCAAGAGAGGGAGGGAGAGAGATAGATAGGGAGGGGTGGGGGTGACGAAACATAATTGTAATATTTTCCCAGAATTGCTGAAATGATAATTTTATGGTTTCATTCCTCAAAGGGAAAAGAAGCGACTAAAAAGTAAAATTCCATTAAGGTAAAATTTCTTCCTGTTGATTTTTATTGAAGGACTGAGTGACTGACTACATCAAAGGATAAAAGGTATGACTTTTAAATGGGTGCCTAGTGTGCAGATTAAATGTACAACTTTGTTCTGAAACACTTTTATGTATTTATCGGCGCTGGAGCTCTAAGGTATTTTCGACGACTACCCAGCAAAAATTTAGTGACGTGGAAACCTAGTGGAAAATGTACATATATTCCACTTGGAATTGACGTGACAATTCCCCGTAAAATAATATACATAATGATAAGGACATCGGTATACAAAATTTAACTTACTTTCGACATAGAGTTTCAAAGCAATTCCACGTGATTTTTTTTACTGGGTAGGCTCATCTAATCGATACTTTTGAATACACCAACTTATATGACAGCATTACAAAATTCTCTAGACAGTCAATGGATGGTAGACTGTTTGAAAATGCGTTATGTCTACTATTCTGATTGTAACCGAGATAATTCTAACTTTTCAAAGAATTGGCAGCGACGAGGTATATCAAACTATTTTTGAATTTCACGTACTGCCTAAGTGCAATTGTCACAATGATTTACTCCTCCTGGTACTCCTGTGTACAATAGATTGACAATCCTTGCACAAAACTGCACACTCTCGTAACCACACCAAAGAAAAACGCTGATGTCATTGACGCATTTTAAGCTCAATATTTCAACAAAACGAGCACAAGAGAGTTTTCTCTTTAAAATACATGAAAATCGTAAAGAGAAACACTTTTTATCGTGTTTACATGTTCAGAATATTTGTCGGTTAACCTCAAGTAAAAACCATTTTGAGACTTTAAATATCTTGCGAGAAATACTACGAGAAAGTGCAATTTCCCAAACTATTCCTTATGTTTACTATGGCAAATTTCGGTTTTTTTTACACCACCAATGCTCAGCTGTTATTTTCTGCTTCCTGGGTTCTATCTAGAGTACGCTGTGGTTCACTTGTAGCTAACGTATCTTTGATTTTTGACAGCCAATAAAAATCCAATATGACTACATTGGATTCTTTGTTGTTGGCTATCAAAAAGATTACGTTTTGGTGTACTGGGCGAATTTTGAATTGTGGAAAAAACTGGAAAAAAAGAACATTCCGCGAAAATTTTCTTGGGCGTGTAATTTCTCAAAGAGGGAACTTAAATTAATCGCCCAGATAATGCAATTTAACCACTCTGGTCTTTCTCCTCTATGGCTACATCAAAGATAAAGTCTATGCCGATGTTTCAACAACGATTGAAGCGCTCAAAGATAATATCAGAGCTGTTATTCCTGAAATAGATGAAACCTCCTCTTGCAATACCCTTCAGAAAACAAGCCGTGTGCATTGTACCTATGTCTTGCCGCTTTGCCAGCATTACCAGGCTTGAATTAGTATTGCTTTTTGTATGCTTTGTTTCAACTCACAGGTTCACTATTGTACTGTGTAGCGCAAAGAAAGTCATTAAGCCATTTCTTTTCACAAACTAGAAGTATGAAAATAATTTCCACTTGACATTTGACATTTTTTGTTTTGATAAAAAAAAAATTCTCATAACAACTACAAACTGGCAATTTAAATAAATCCAACTATTAACATGCATTTGCATGTCCTTTGAATAATCCTTTAATTAAACCTAATCGCACGCCAGTATGTTTAAAACCATCGTGTGGATACCTTGAAAACCGCAGCCCGCAGCAATGGGAATTATTAAAATTGAATACGTTCTTGGTTCGAATGAATTGAAAATTATTAAAAATGAAAATATTTTTACCAAAAGGGAATGACATTCATGCGTGGTCGCAATGATATTGGTAGTAGTGGTAAAGATTGCATGTCCACTCAACCCGAGGACGAAAGATCCCATCTGTGGCATCGATTTTGTTCACATTTTATCAGTTACAGCGTGAGCATATTTCTTCCTATTTCCCCTCGGGATTTTTTTTTCATCCTTATCATAAATTCATATAGTTCGTGACATACTTCGTTGCAGTTCTGAAGAGTTTTTATTTAGTAGCTTCTGCACACAAAAAAAAACATTTTTTCCCTCTCTTTTATTGGTACAAAATCGGAGGTTTTTCATTAGAAACCAAAAGAATTCAATTCTAAGCAATCTTGTCCAGTCCTTTGTTTGGATTTTTTGAAAAGCGCACAAGGATATACTTTCATAGAGAATTTTTCGTCTGAATAAAATCCATTCAAGTGCACATAACTTCCTTCCTAGTGGAGATTATTAGACGTCCATTCACACGGTTTTTTTTTTGAGTTTCCATTTCCTTTTTTTTCATATGTTTCGTCCTTTAAGGAGTTTAAAGCGCAGGAAACTTGGAAATTATGTTGAGGAAAGTTTTCAAGTTGTAATTCTATAGAAATTTTAGTAAGGATAATGCGATACTCTCGAGAAAAAAAAGGAAAAATAAAGAAAACTTTTGTAGACCAATTAAGGCGAGATATCCTAGTTAGAGTATTAAAAGTTTCAATTTTCGATCCAATCCTAGGTCTAGGTTAGTTACTAGGTTATAGTTACTAAAACTTTTCGAGCCGGAAGTATCATGGTAGTCGTCATAGTTTGCTCTTTTGCTCATCTGTACAGTTTAACGTTTCCCTTTATTTTGAAATCTTTGGAAATTTTAACATCGTAGAAGGTTGTCTATGGAATGTTTATATAAAGAGGGCATCAGGAAGAATTAAGCGAAATAAGTTTCGCGTTTTGGTCCTTATAAACAGTTTCGATTCTCCTAGCTAGACTTCAACTAAATTCGCTTCTGACGATATGCTATAATATAAGCAACTAGTTTGATAAAACCTTAGAACCAGCAAGCGTCTCTGCAATAGGCGTGTTCAGGACTCTTACAGATACCGTCTTTATGGGTCCACAGTAACGCGATTTCCATCAGCTTCCGATTTTTCGACGAGATGGTGTCGTAGTTGCTGCTGTGATCTATTATCACCCGGGTAAGATCGTTTTTTGCGACGTTGCTGAATGAACTGAATTCAATAGGGTAAAAAAGAGGCCACCCACTTTTGCCTTCTTGGAGGATGACTGCTGCTTGGTTGGAAGGGGATGCTGGCCTTTTTTGGTTGCGGCCTTGGACAATTATATTACTTCTCTTACCCAATTCAGCAAGCACTTGTTTTTATCCGTCAGCTCCTCCTGAAAGACTGCGCGGAGTTGCATTACTCGTATCTCTCTATAGGCCACGGTGGAGGAATTTACACTCTGCTTGGAAATCGTTCTGGTGTATGGATGCTTCTTGAGAGACATACCGGTGGTGTCAAGTTTGGATGGCAAAGACTCACCACCACACGCGTATTTTACGGGCACGAGAGAAACAGGACGGCTGAATCCTGTTTTGGTGTCGTTAGACACATCGAACCCCTTCGCGGAAGCAAAGGTCCACTAGGGCTCGGTTTGGGCAGCCTAGTGCTGGCCAGAGAAGCTTTTGATCGGCTGTTTCTGGCAGAAGATATTCCACAGTCCTTGTGGAACGAGTTTGTTTAAACGACCAAGAGGCTCACTCTTCGGGTGGACGAGGGGATTTTTGCGCAGTTTTATCCGGGGAAGAGGGTTATTGTTCATAGTAATCATATAATTCTTCGACCACTATTTCAACGAGACGACACTCTATGCCCTAGGAATACAAGTAGAATCGGGGTCGTCTATGGAAAGCAGAAAAATTACTCCCTGAGATGGTATAGTACAGCCGGTTACCCTTGGTTGAAAACTATCCCATGGGCATGGAAACGGAGTTTTATTTTAAAGAGTATTTTTCTCTTCGGCCTAGAACACCATCAGCCAGCACGGCTAAAAGTCGCGGCTTCAAGAGCCTCTTTCCAGCTGTCCTCAAATGGAAAGACTTTCCAACAGTATGGTGTTGGATAGAGTTGTGTTTCTGGTATGAACATGATATGGTCACCAGAAGAGTAACTGATAACGTGTCGGCCAACCAATCCGGAGGTGCCAGGTTCAAATCCCACCGACGATGACTCATGGTTGTTTTCTGTTGATAACAGATTACGATAAAAAATATCATGGGGCCGCAGATAAAATTTCAAGTGGTTCATAATCCACTTGCAACCATTGTTTCGAATCGGATAAAGTTCTTGTCCCACCCCATGCTCTACAAGGGGTTATGGGAACTTAAGAGAGAGAGAGAAAAAGATGACCAAATATTAACCTCGTTTATAACGTAAATAGTAAAAACATCAAAATACTCATAAGCTTTTTCTAAAATAAATGAGGTTCCGCAGGGCTTTATGATATATCCAAGTCACTTACACATATCGTTCCAATTATTCGTTAAATTCAAATTGATTCGTATCCTTCTATAGAATTTAATCAGTAGCTTGTGCGAAGCTAAATTTCCGGCTGTGAATACAATTGAAAAGTACAAAATATAAGTCAACCCCTGGACAGGTGAACTCAACTTTTCTAATGCAACGAGTCCATTTTCCCACTTCCCGATACCAGTATCATATGGGCAAGGCAGATCCAGCCACGAGGCAAATCTTTTGTCACTCAGAATAAATACTTTTTATAGTATGTTAATCTTATTTACTTCTTTTATTTCTATGACTCTCTCTTGTTACCGTAAGAGAGCTGGGTTGGAGAGAAGAACTTCACTAGATTGGAGACAACAATTGTAAGTGGACCTATAGCTTAACGTGGATTCCAAATCACTGACATTTTCTCTGCAACTCCCATGGCGTTTTTATCTTGATCTGTTCTCAGCAGAACACAACCATGGGTCGCCACCGGTGTAATTCGAACCTAGGACCTACGAATTACTAATGTTACTTACCACCGACGACTTAATTTATTTATAATGACTTTTATTGGTTTTATTTATTAATTGTCTAAAAAATTTACTTTATTCGAAGTAAAATTCCAAAAGATTTATGAACTTAGCTGTTAATTCCGCCAGCAGCACTCTAGAAAAACTTGTAATACCAAAGAATACCTTTCCAAGTTCCCTACAAAAACAAGCAATACCTATGAAATCAAAAATAAACTGCTTTTTATGCAAGTCAGTAGCGAAAAAAAAAACCATTAATCATTCCGGAATTTGCGATAGAAATTCACACTGTGCATGTAAACGAAAACAACATTTGTATACAAATGATGATGGGAATATTCAAAATTTTATTCCAAACCTTTCCATTCAGCAGTTTCACTTGGTAGGGAAAGGGTATCAACATCATCCACAAACATTATTATGCGGATGAACTGAACTTGCTGACCTTTCACAGTCCACAGGGTTGCTCTAATTACCGCAGTGTCAGAAGTAATTTTCTCTGATTGAAATTCTGGCCGCGCGTTTGTGTGGGTGTAAACACTTTTAGGCTGGTACAGGATATCTCACAAACACTTCCATTTTCGCACGCGCATATCTGGACAGAAAATGCTTAGTACAAGTATAATTAAAAGGCCCGAACCTTTAACTAGGTAAACTTAAACAGATCGCTTAATTGCAATCAAATGTCAGAGACTAACAGGAATACACACCTGGGGGAGCAATCGATAAATCACACATGTAACGAATCCCCTAAGTACATAAATCACCTGCCCGCAAACCGTCCAGGGAGAATTCATTCAATCGAAACCTTCAAGTTCGGATGTAGGTACTCCATTTGCATTTTCCCTTATTTTCTGCATTTTACCGTTCTGAGCCTGTATCCGGGCAGAATATTATGACTGACTTCGTCTAGTTGGCGAACTAGGAAGACTCTCCTTCGACAAATACGTAGAATCATTTCTGATCATTGGAGTAGAGGAAACAGGTCGTGAAATGAAGCAATGAATAAAATGGCAACCCACTATTGCTCCCTTTTCATGTAGACAGTATCATTTCCACCTCCGCTTATCTATCGGGCAAAATAGATACAACACAACGAATTTGTTTGCATTTTCTGTTCGACATCTGCAAGAAATCTACAACGGATGAAAATCAAAATCAGCCTAAGGTTTCAGTGAAAATTTATTCAAGTGCAAAAATTGATTTCAAATTTATCCAATAAGCACAAGGTAGCAGCGCCACGGGTGGCGAAAGGAGAAACTTAAAAATTCATCAAGCACCTGGAAATTGGATCTGGGATTTGAATGTTTTTTTTATTTCCGCCCAAAAGAGAGAATATACATTGAAAACCCATAGGTGCTAATCGGATTTCAAATTTAAGGGAATTTCATCATTGCCAAGGATAAGGGTCTCTTGAGCATTTAACACGCGATTTTAATTAGAATCTCAACACACGAAATGTTCAAGACTGTTGCCGGAGGGATTTATTTAATTTATTGAAGTGTCATGAAGGGCCTTTTGTTTATAATAAAGGTACGTCGTTTTTTATGGAAATTGTGTTACTTGCAAGTAGTTGGAAGCCTTTCGTTTTCGGCAAGCGATTCGGAATCTAAAATGAACAGTACTTAAATGTTGATTGATCACGCAAGGTGGGCGTAAGCAATTAACGCTACTGTCAACTAAATTTGTTTAAACCTTGAATCAAGTTAAACTCTTAATTCAGCCTGGGTTTTTTTTGTGGGGGGGGGGAGGGGGGGGGGGGGGCAAGGAATTTATGATTTGCGCGCGCGCCTCTGTGTTTTAAATTCATTCCATAAACTCTCACGTACGGATTAATTAATTAAGTAAAACTTTTTAAATCACTGTATGAATTTTTAATTAACTGGAAATTTTAGGTGAAATTGCACGCCACTGGCATTTAAACCTGAATTTATCGTGTAGAATGTAATCGAATTGGGCGAAATTGCTGAAATTCGTCATATCTGTCTAATTCAGTCCCAAGCTTCACAGAGTGGGAGAAAAATGATCAATCTATGGGCTACACGCCACTGTCACTCAAATTTATCAACTTCGTGACCTGAAATTATCACGTAATGTTCAATTACATGCCCAAATTGATTGACACTCATCACAGTTTTTTTCTATCATGGATCCAAAACAATTTCCGTTACCGTATAAATTCGTTAACTTGTTTAACATCAAAATTTTCAAATAGCACTAATTCACCTCCGCATGTCAAAATTGGAACGAATTACTTTTTGCATTGAAACCATAAATCAAATTTTACTCCGTTACGAATTGCAATAGTTTTTTTTTCTTTTACTACTTTTCAAATCCCATATGGCGAAAGCATTTCCCTCAATTAATACTGTAAGCTATGACGCCCTCAAAAGCTTTTCTTTGCGACCCATATAGCAGAACTTTTACGACATTGGCAACATGCATAAAAGTGAATGAATCTTTCGAACAACCACGAAACAATGCTTAAGAAAACGAAAATGAGGTTTACTACCTTCGGTAAAAGTGAATTTTCCCACGAACTAGTGAAAATAAGGAATAACTTCAAGGATTTTTGCAACAAAACTTTTTTGCGCGACTTCAATTTAATTAACTCTGAGAATTTTGTATTTTCGATTAGATTTATTTGAGGAATGAATATTGAAACGTATGTGTCGAATTATTAGCTCAAGGATTATGTAGAATCCTTTCCGGAAATTCAGTTTCAAAAGCGCCGAAAATTTTCGACTCTAAAAAACTAAGGAGCTACTAATTCTATCTTTTTATCACACTTAACAAAGGGTTTCCTAAGCCTAGCCGCCCTCCCGTATATAGAGGGTACTTTTAACAATGTCCGTATTGAAAATATTCAAGAATCCCTCATCGAGTTGGTGGTAGAAGATTCTTAGATCTGCGGGAAAAGGCATCATTGGTGCCATTAGATCCTGTCCAACAGCTGCCTTAGACGAACTCTTTTGGCCACAGCAGCATCCTGGATCTGCTGCCAAGATAACTGGCCAAATATCTCATTCCAAACCTGACCCTTCGCACGCTTCTGTAGGTACCAGGTCACAGGGACATAGACGGAAATGCTGATGCAGAACACTGTTATACAAAGCTTTTCTGTAAAAACAGTTCACATTTCCATGTAAGGGGTTCCTTTCTATTATACTATTTATTCATGGCTAAATCTAGGTGAAGGATCCTATCCACGTATGCTACATCCAGGGTGATGTGACCCTCTTTCAATAGGAATAAAATCCGTTAGCACATTTGCAGATCCAGCAGAAATATTGCTAGGGTGGTCTCGGTAGTAATAAGATACTGGCCGGTAAGAACTCATGCAGCTAAACTACTTATTTCCTGTTCACTTTCTTTGCAAATGTCCGGCTTTTGCTTCAGCCAAGTATCGTGCAAATACCTTGAGAAGGTATCAAGGCTAAGAATTGGCGACTTTATCCACTTCCTGAATCTTAGAGGCTAGATTTAGTATCAGCGTCTAAAGACTGTGTACCCCCTTCCCCCCCCCCCCCCTCTCCCGTAACCGAATCAAAATTGGTCTGGAGATGTAAGGTACCTGTAGAAGAATTGGGAATAACAAATCGATTCATCTTGGTTTGGGCGGGTAAACTGGCCAAACAGGGCTCTGCTATGAAACTTATGGGTCCTGAGCCGGCGTACGGAATTTCAACCTGCATTGATAAGAGGGCTATGCACAACTGGGAATCCTGCACAAGGTCATTCGTCATGCTTGATATCAGCTCCGTTACTGAGTAGAGCTAAGGAGCTCCATAGGTTTGGCAGACCGGAACTGTCCACTAAGAAAACACTTAGTAACAATTGAACAATTGGTTGAGCAACTGACCCCTTCTGAAGATTATGTTTGGACACCTTATACAAGTGCCCGGCCATACCACGCACAGAGTAGCAATCCTGGGGAAGCCCTTTTTAGATTCCACAAAGTTAAAGAGGAGTTCTCTTCACGAGCTGTTGCGTCTTTTCAAACGGACCATCTTAACTTAAGGTGTAGGGAGAGCTAGCACAGTAGCCTTGACTGGCAGCTCACTTCTCTGATACAAGAATTAACATGGTATCAAGCTCACACCTACCATGCATGGTTTTTATAAATCTTCCTGACCAAGGTATAGCAGCATGATTTCAGATGAGAGTGATTTATACTCTCTACAGTAATCTGCATCCCCAATGCAGGGAGAAACGAGCACATAATGGCTAAGGATTTTAGACCAATTCTCGATGAATCGAGGCAATACTGGGTAGCCGACAGATGCATGAGGAACGGAGAAACCTCGCGATTTTAAGAGTGACCTATATAAGTACTCCACAGGACGACGTTCTTTTTCCATTAGAACTTTATCAACAACCAATGTTGTTGATAAAGTTCTAAGGTCACTAAAGAGTACCGGAATAAAAATGATGACTTACGAGAACGATCTGCTCTTTTGGTATTAGAGAAGTTTTTGGGCACCATAAGGGAACTAACGGAGAGAGCCTTAAGAATAATACACAGATTGGCAAATAAATGTCGGCATCAAGTCCCTCGACTCAAACACAGTGAGTCACAGCTGGTGAATAATTTCCGGAACGATCTCCAAAGGATGGAGGGCCGTTGTTCTGGCGAAAGAAGGGTCACTGCTGAGCGCTTCACAGAGTAACAGATCGGCTGCCCTTTAATATCAGTAAAATTACGAATTGACCGAAAAGCTATTCAGCTAACCGAGCGACCTATCTAGGCCTAAGGGAATAAAAAAGGAACGGCATTTTTTTTAAAGGGAAACCAACGGAATGTCCGTAATATCACTGCGGTTATAAAGAGTCACTGCCCTTTTGGTAGACATGCCGTCCGCATGCGCATTCCTGCTGAAGTTGCTGGGATTAGGAAGAAGTTGAATACATTCAGCATTTACTTTTGAACGCTCGAGATTGACTAGGAGAAGATTTCAGACCTTTGGCAAGCACTTCCTTAATGGAATGGAAGAGTTCGCCAGCGCTGAAGTAAAGGACCTCACCAGATTCCTTAGTAGCTGCGGTTGATTCAATTAATCACTGCACTGTAGTGCGAAATCGAATCAGGAGAGGGTTCTATTTAGTGGTATTAAATCGGACCATAGTGGCCGTCAACTAACTTAACCTAAACTCTACTCTTCTACTCTTCATCATTATCTTATTTAGTTTTAACCTTTATGATCTTAACGTATTCAAACTCGGTCCACAGACTTCTTCGTTTTCATAGTCTGATCAAATCAAGCTGAGGAGTCCGAGGTGTACTAGACATTTTGTATGTAACCATGATTGTTTTAGATAAGTGGGATATCCTACTCCAGAAGTCCTTAATGCCTTGCACGTAGGTCCCCCCCCCCCTCCTCCTTTTTCAGCGGGGCTTGGGACCGGCTACAGCGGAGTTAAGAATCTCAATGTTTTATAATCTTTTACCTCAACCACATTTAAATCAACAACGTAAACATCAACCACAACCAACAATTAATTAACAAATAACTGCCCCATCTCAATAGCTCTTACAAAACCACAATAACAATTCCGTTCGCCGGTTTCATATGCATTTATGTTGTATAACCAAATAACCTCTACCGCTCCGACTTTATTAACCAGAACGAGATTAACCATAGCCCGAGAAGGATTTGCGTGCTTTAAGTAATTTATTGAATCCAACCACAGATTACGCTAAAAATAAGCGATTCATGAAGGACTCCGGTATTAGTGTAGTATAAAGTCATCAACAGTGTTTGTTTGCAAAGGAGCATTCACCGTGAGCAAGTCCTATGGAAAACTCCTCTTGACCTTTCGGTAATTGATTGCCATGCCGCCCCTGTCATTTATCTCTCTGCTGTTACCACTTTGGTTATGATGGCAGAGCTTTCTTTTTTTTTGTCATGTGAAAGACTTACATTTAATGGCTTGCCAGTAAATCTGTGTCAGCAATTCATAGATGCAACTGAAAAATGGATGTATAAAAAAAAAATTTTTTATGATATTAGGATAAATTACAGACACATTTGGTGTTATAAAGAGGGTTTTATGTATATTTAGCTGGCTATTGAGGTTATAGGTATTCTGTAGACATTGGCTCGGAACAATATGATGAATTCTTTAAATATTAGATTGTACCTATTCTTTAAAAGCAGCCTTAATGACTAATGATACCCTATATGACTAATATGATATACATACATGCAAACTCTATATTTAAAAATGTGTTGATAGTTTAGGTTTTGCCAGAAGTTATTATATTATTCACATTGTCTTGCCCTTATGGTGACAGTCAATATTACTGAGCTATGGTTGTTATTTACAGAATCCTCTCTCCAATTTGTGTCCTTGGCCCAGGAGCAAAAGCTGTCACTTTCTATTTATTTTTTGTTCATAGTACTAACTAACTACGGTATAGAGAATACAAGGTATGGTCGATATGCTTTTGACACATTTCAGCTGATGGATTGTGCTTAACGAGATCACTAAAACTAATATTGAAATGTCAAAAAATTCCTACTCTAGATACAAGCCCGGAAGCTGACACGAGCAGCTGAGCATTGGTGGTGTAAACAAATCAAAACTTGCTACAGTAAAAAATAGGAAAAGATTGCGGAATTCAACTTTCTCGAAGTATTTTTAAAGTCTCAACTTGGAATTTACTTGACGTGAGTGAGCCTACAAATATCCTGAACATTGCGGTCACGATAAAAAATTTCTCATTTACAATTTTCATGTGAAAGTCTCTCTCTTGTGTTCGTTTTGTTGAAGTATTGAGTTTAAAATGCGTCAATGACATCAGCATTTCTCTTAAGTGTTGATTAAGACACTGTGCATTGCATGTTAATGTGTGGTACAAAAATAATTGAAATAATGAGGACACACTTAATGGTAAAATAGCCGAACTGTCATGTTTTCCGGGCTTGTATATAGAGTAGGCTGTGAATTAGTCGAACAAATTGGTCTGATTACGTTACGAACGGCGGAACAGAGTTTATATCGAGCATAGCTTGTATTCTGTTTATCTTCTTGTTAAGATTACGTAATAAGCGCTACCTAATACATCTGATAACCTGTAAAAATGAAAAACCAATATTTTCGGTTATAACATATTCCCGTTCAAGCAATGAAATATAATCGGTAGTATGTTCTCCTTCATGCTCCAGTAATCTTAAATTTCTTGCTGGATGACAAACTATTATACAAATAACATAAAAAAAAATAATTCCTAAAAGGAAAATTTCTCAGTTGAACTACTTTCGTTGGCCAACAAATCCTCGAAAAATGTCAACCAACCGGTTTCAATTTCAATGTTACAAGAATTCTTTTCTGCCAGACCGTGATCATAAATTGAAATTAACTTGGTGGTGGTAAAATATCCGTTCCACTCCAAAAATAACATTTTTTGGCAAAAACACTCCAATCAGGCAAAGGGATATGAAGGGAACTTGTTCGTTTTGCTGAGAAATTTCATAGCAACATTTTCTATTATTAGCAGATGAGTATCAACTGGCAGAGAAAACGTGAAACTTATGTTGGTACTACATATACCTGGTATAGGTACACCATGTGAACTCTATGTCTAACTCTTATACCTATTTCAAGGTAAATAGTTCACTTCAGCTAGAGCTATGTTGTTTTGTGGCGGTAACATCGATTTTTTGGAAGGTAGTCAGTTTCATCATCAGTTGTAGTAGTTTACAGCACACTTACAAGTTTCCTATCGTAAGCACCCGTGTAGCGGATTGGCAAGTTATTACGATAAGAAAATTAAATGGTCTTTCCATTTAAGGGTGATTTTTGTGTATCATTTTCTCCCGGAAAAAGGATATAAGGAAGGGAACTCGTGCTCGAAAATGTTTGCAAACGGAAAACGAATACTTGTCCAATATTTTTCAAAGTGCATGTGTTCTTCTAATATTTATTTTGGGCAAGGTCCTTTAAATATATTTTAAATTTGGTGAATTGATTTCGGAGAAAACTGTACTGAACCTTATCAGCCTCCTCATTTCATCAGGTATAGGTTGTGAGTTTAAAATTGTTACACTATCGTCATCAGGGTTATGTCCTTAAATACATTTGCTTAGTGTGTGCTTTTATGGTCCTGCTGACTTTCTACGTTAACATAGAACTGATAATATCCGTCTCACTTTATTTCATATGATGGCTACAATAGGATTTCCATTACCTAGCAATAGCACCTGGTTTATTAATTTATCGCAGAAACAACATATCCTCCAACTAGTCTTATCTGCAGGCTGTTGATTATGATCTTGGCTGTTTAATGGCAATCTCAATAGACTTGTTGTGTGCAAGTCCAACTCTGAGAGATCCCGGGATCTCTCATTCAGTTTATCCTGTCTGTCGTCTTTCTTTGACAACCTCTGATGCTGACGGTGTCCCGCTGTCCGATTATCGACTACCTTCGACGTGGCGTTAAACATATCAAGTCGAATCTTGGTTCCTGGGTGACTGCTGTTATTATGAACTCCGAGCTGCTGAATGCCATCTCCTCTGATGTTGGAAATCTCTGGCTCTACACGTCGTTCCGAATCACGCCGTCAACGTCGACGCCACAAGGCCTTTAAAAGCCGTGTTGGTCTGTCATCTATCTGGCATCCATTGGCATAACCTTAGTGCTCAGTGCTACCACTGTCTCCGTTGATACCGTCGTTGAAAGAGCGCCTGTTACTTTAAAATCCGACGACGCGTGTTTGTTTTCAAATAGCGTATCAAAACAGCCGAATTGGATATTGTCACTCGTATTGTGGCTCAAACTTCACGCTTCACTTCTTGATGTACATGTTGATAGGGGTGTTCTGCGCTGGGGGGGGGGGGGGGGTGTGACATCTCGTAAAGACTGGTGGACGTTGCTGACTGTTGTTTCGGAGCTTATTTGTGTTATTCTTAGGTTCTTAACATACCGTGTAAGTTCCACCCTGCTCTGCTTCGTATATCTACATGGCTGATTTTAACATACCTAATATCTGTCGAGATTATTCCCGTGAGAGCGACATCTCTCTATTTTCCCCCGCGAGTGCTTCCTAGCATTTTTCTTCTTTTATTGACAGCGTTTCATCCGGCATTGCGCGCGCAGCCCAAGCGGTTTTGGAATTATGTCAACTCTAAGCGCAACTTCGATGGGTACCCATCGACCATACGATTCCGGAATAGAGAAAGTAATGAGCGATAATAAGGGCCAATAACTTAAAAGATTTTTTCAATACCTCAAAAACACCTGTGATTTTACTTTTAATGTTTTCACTGACTTGACGAGACCACGATTCTAGGACAATTATCTAATCTGACCGATAATTTTTCATGTTTATTATTTCGGTCTCCTGTTACTTGTTTAATTTATCGATTTGTTGTGGCACTTTTCCAAATGCGTGGAAACTCTCTGTAATCCTTTCGCTGCATAAAACGGTAGTAAGACTAAGGTTTCTACCTATACGCCTATATGTTGTATTGCAAAAATTTTTAAAGCATTGTTTTGCGACACCCTCTACTTTCACTGCAAATTATTTCTGGGTGTCTTCCAGCAGTTTTATGAAGGGTAAGTCGACTACTACCAACTTGCTAGAATTCCCAAGTTTCACTGACTTTGGCAAAGCCTTCTACCATGTTTCATACTCGGTTATTATTGACATTAAATCTGGTATACCGCAGGGCAGCCATATCGGCCTGTTACTTTTTATAATTTTTATTAATGACGCATCCTTGATCTTACGCTACTCGCGAATACTCTGTTACGCTGGGTTTTTTGGGCACTTTAAACAACCACGATGGTGAATCATAAATCACTTACCTTTGAACGTGAACAAGCATACGTTGATGTCCCTTCACTGATTTCACAACTAACGGTCGCGATTTTCTTTTGACGACCATATCGGCGCTACTGGCAATAGAACGAATGCCCTAGGAAGATGGTCCATAGAATTTAACAACGCATATATTAAAAAGGTTGTATTCTGCACACTTGTTAGGCCAATTCTTGAATATGCTAACTCTGTTTGGTCTACTTTCCATGTGGTGTACATCAATCGCATCGAGGCAGTCCAGCGTAGATTTTTAGGATTCACCCTTTGTGGCCTCTATTGGAGCGACCCTTCTGCTTATATAGTGATCGACTTAATCGTATCTCTTTGGTTTCGCTGGATAAAAGACGAGATATTGCCAGAACTGTTTTGGTTTTTAACTACTGACAGGGTGAGGCTGATTCCTCCATGCTCCTCGTTCCTTTTAGTTTCGCGTCCCCGGCGTGCTCCTTGCAAAGGTGCAATCTTCTCTAAGTACATCTTCACCGAACTAACTATGGTTTTCATCAGCCTGTCTTGTCGATATCTCACTTGTTTAACCTGATATACGATTCAATTCATCAATTTATTACAAACACTTCTACTGACTTGATTAAAATAGCCGCAATTAATAAATTTTATCAACACTTTAATAGCAGCTATCAGGACTGCAAATCCCAAGTAATCATCAAAAAGAGTTACGAACGGTGTCATAAAATTTTACAATGCAATCACTCTCTCGGTGAATCGATTTCATGTCTCCATAAAGGAAGACACTATAGAAAATTATTGGTCACGATTGCGTGCACCGAATCACATGAATCACGACCATAATAGCCATTTGTTATAGGGTTGGTGTACCTGGACTCTAATCTACTTGTTGAACCTTCAGGAATTCACCCACATCAGTTCCATTGATGTTTCACGATTGTTATTTTAAAACTTTTCGCCTTGATGAGTTTTCCATTTCGTTTTCCTTGAGAATATTGAAAGCTTTAGGTTACAGCACAACAAGGTACTGCAGCAGTTACTATATTGATTCAAACCTTTCTATGGAGTTTTCGTAAACATAAAAATCCGCAGACATGCAAAGATTTAGTGCAACTTTGGGACGTTCAAGTTTTATTCAGTAGCATAGAAATTTCTGTAGATGTTAATAGTTTCTGTTAAAGCTAATCAGTAGGACGTTAAGATTTGAAAAACAGCATGAAGTAGAAGTTTTCAATCTTCTGTAGGTCTTTGCAAATTTTTTTTTAAACTAATAATTTTTTTTAAATTTTTTTATTAAGTTTCAAGTTAAGACATATCTTTCTCTTGGAAATGTTCCAATTATATTTATAGTGCGTTTTAGCCTAGACGGAAAGACAGGTTCTTGAATTTTTATATGAAAATTCCAATAAAAATTGCAGCTCTCAACTGTAATCGTGTTGCAGCTGTTAATTCCTTAATTTTTACGGAACAGCACCGTAAAATTACCTAAACGATGAGCCCCGAGTATCTGTTCAGTTTCAAAGTATATTTCGAGCATCGAATTCAATCAAGTTAATTCATCTTTAGCAAAGAAACGAAATAAAAAAAAAATTTATACAATTCGAGGGTTAAACCTTTATTCCTCAGCTACATTCTCCAAAGTCATCACCACTAAGTCAATGTTTAAGCAATTCAATTCCAAACAGATTAAAAGCGCTGCAACTATTAAAATTCACTACTTACTGACACTTGTAATAGTTAACAAATCGATTGAAAGTTAATTCATCATTAATATTCCATCGAAATTCAGAATTATAGAAAACTAAGTTCAGTTCAAATTCAGAAACCCAGAAACTATGTATCACACAACGAAGAAAATGATTTCAAATTTGATTGAAGTTGTGGGGAACCGTAATATTTGCCGGTTATTCCGGGGAAAATTGTGTACAAGGTCAATTTTTTCAAATCACACAGTAAATTTTACGTTGCTGTTCCATAAAAACTGAAATACATTAAAAATTACTGGAAGAATTATAAATTTTATAATACGGTTGCTTAAATTTGGCAGAATGTGTTACTTGCAAAAATATTACGGTAAGTGTTACCGTAATTTTTCCGGTAATTTTCAATGTATGCTCCGCTGGAGATTATGCAGGATGCCCCGAAGTAGATGAGCAGTTGGTACAAAAGACTGTGTACTCAGGTAAAACTGAATTTATGCTCTTCACCGCACAAACCAAAGCACCATACTTTGATCTCCCTAAATTAAACGGACAACAACTTTCACTCCACTCCTTCAGTGCTAGGTATTTGGGTTTAATTCTAAATCCCAAACTGAATCTGAAGTTAAACAAAGAGCAGCGGATTAAAAAGGCATGTCTCTATGTCTCCAGACGTGCTTTTGAAAATACATGGGGACTGCAACCTAAGATGACGACATGGTTATACACAGGGATGGTGCGTCCAATTCTGACCATTCTCCACTGGTATGGTGGCCTGCGATGAGTAAAGCATATAACCAAGCCGGGCTTAGCAGAGTGCAGAGAACCGCATTCATCGACACTACCAGTGCCCTGCACTCCACTCCAAACGAAGCTCCTAATTACCAGAACGAAGTCCAGGCGTCATGTGGTGCGGTCTGGCTCAGGGAATTTGGGTGCTGGGTTGCTAAGCATTATGACCACTGCAAGATCCTCAACATATCACTTAGACTACTGACTACATTATGCCTGTTATAAATTTTGAAAAACGATTCAGTGTCAAGATTTCAACTAAAAGGGAATAGAGAATGACGGAACCTGCCAACAACTTAGATACCGTACTATTTACGGATGGTTCTAAGATGGGAAAAGGGGTGCTCTTTGAGGCACTGAACTTATTGGCTGCCGGACACATCGAGCGCCTTCCAAGCGGAGGTCCTTGCGATTATGAAGGTGTCTTCGTTGCTTCTGTTTATTCACTCACCGAAAAATGAGCATCGTCATCTTTACAGATAGTCAGGCTACCATTAGGGCGCTTGACTCGGTTACCATATCTTCTATGGTGATGCAGGATAGTTGGGAGTTAGTCGACTTACCGTAACCCTGCATTGGGTTCCCGGACCTAGCAATATTGCTTGGAATTAGAAGGCCGACAACTGGCCAGAGAGACAACGTGGACCTGTTATAATGAAAACAGGACATTTGATCTGCTCGACAGACCGAGAGATGTTATAGAAAAAATTACAGTGGCCACTGTTTTATAGACGCCCCCGACAAACCACATTGTCGCAGCTGCGACGACGTGATTGAAAAAGAAACCATTATTCACCTTCTTTGTAAATGCGCGGCTCTTGCCAGAGCCCGAAAGAATGCAATGGAGGAGTACCTCTTTGAAAATCTTATGGAACCAGTTAGTTTTTTAAATTCCTCTGGTTGCCTTAAGCTCTTCCCATAATAAACTTAGCTGTCTTCAACCATGATTGCAGATAAGAATTAGTGGGACTAAGTCCAGAAAAAACACCGAGTCTTCTTGGATGTGGCATCCAAACAGCGCTACAATTGCTCTAATTGAAGTGTTACCATGAAGGCGACGTCCACAACTTAGACCAACCAATTCCCCGTCAATACCAACCAAAGTTCTTAATCCATAGCAAACTTATTTTTTATGACATCACCTTAAATTGCTGCATTACCATATCCACCTGATTGGTCGAAGTAGATGGAATTTCAAAACTTTCTTTCCTTTTATCAATTCCACCTCAATATTCAATTTATTCGTAAAACTTGAAATTATATTTGGAATTCAATGAAACCGTAAAATTTTCCTTGTATTCATTTTGACTTTTATGGCTTATTCCAAAAGTAGACGCTAATATTGATAGAGAATTAGGAGGATGTTAAAATCATGAACTTTTTCTTTTCTTGAGTAAATTTTCTTTTAACCGAAGACAGAGGTTGTGTTTCTGATAAGTTAGATAAGATAGCTTGGTTAGTTTTGACAAAGTCCTAAGAACTTAGGGGAACCTTGTTCAATGCAATTATCTTCAGAAAAAAACAATCATTTTAAATATCGACAAGCAAGTTGTTTTAAGGAAATCGGGTATAGTAAAAAACTGTAGGAACTGATGAAAACGAAGCACAAATGAAACAAGTTACAAACCAAAAGTCGCTGGTTTAACTTTTTGTCGCCGACGATAGACAATCACTCTTCTAAGGCTAACGTCTTCGTTAAAGCTTATAACATCTGCCATTCAATTGATCCCTAAGAAACTTAAAAGTATTGTAAATCATAACAGCAGTATTGGCGAACTTTCACTACAAATTATTTACTGATGAAATAAAAACACTGAAGACTATGGGGCCCTTTTCGCCATCTTTCCATTCCTGTCGAGTGCTAGAAAAAACAACAATTGCAAGTATATTTTAGTACTCAGTGGAAAAGAACACGAGTTGTTTTGGGATGTACTAAAAGATTCACAAACCCAGACAAAAGTACCATATACCCGGTCACGGTCACACAAAGCTGTACGCACAGTCCTTAGCTACAAAACTAGTTGTTGGATCGCCTAAGTTTGCTGTGTGCTCATCATTTCAATAGTAATCTTCGGATCTAGTGCGCTTTGGCAGACTTACTTATTATTATTACCTGTAGTCGTCGGTGGAATAAGTGATAACGTGTCGGCGTACCAATCCGAAGGTCCCAGGTTCGAATCCCACCAACGGCGACCCATGGTTATTCCTGCTGACGACACATTGCGATAAAAATGCCATGGGGGTTGTAGAGAAAATGCCAGTGGTTTTAAATTGCAATCGTTGTCTCGAATTGGGTGAAGTTGTTTTCCCGCTAAGATGTTTCGTCGTCATCTTTGCCCATCATTTTGAGGCGATATTTCAGAGGGCAGTGTCTAGTTTTACTGAGTGTATATCTCATGCTTTTGGTCCTCTAATGCGCAAACCTTTTCGCTTCTCTTAGGCTTGGGAGATTCACCAAGTATGTTTGTTTTCTATTATTTTCCTACGACTGAGCTACAAAGCGGCTCAGAACCGACAAATGAGGATTTGGCTCCATATTTTGCAAGTCTATCCGTAATCTTATTTCTTTCCATGCCTTTAAGAGTTGGTATCAAGACAAGAGTAATTATGTTGGTTTTAGCCAGTTCCAAGAAAGAGCAGCCTAGCTTCGTGATTTAAGAGCCGCCTGACTGTCGGACATTATATATTTCTTAGCACCACGAAAACCCCGCCGGGGTGTCTCGCATGCGCTTGAAAAACTGTTGCCACGATACCTAACGCCTTTTAGAGTTCGAATTTAGGTCCGCATACTTCAATGCCAGGCTTATCGTCTATTTAAGAGCTGTCCGTGTACCATATTAGGATTTCTATTTCTAATTAGTATTATGATGCCAGTACTCTCTGTACACTAAGTTATTCGACATTGTGTCCAATATCGACTTAACTGCTGGGTCATCTGTGGACTCCTCTAACAACGCATAGAGAAAGAAGAGAGGATATGGGCGTACTGATTTGCCCTCGTTGCACTGAATTTTTAAGTCTTATCTCTAACAATTCTCTTTCAGTTATTTACTTGCTACTTAATATTACAATTCTTACTTATATCTAACAATTCCTACGGTGTCTTAATTCTAATCGCTTACTCTTAAATAGCTACGTTCTTTTGATCGTTCCCTCTTAACACATGTACTGCGCCGGAGCAGTTGACTGCCTTTAACCTGCTCCTGCCTAATAGCTAAGTCCCTTTAACCGTTTTGCTAAACACGCGTACTGGGCCCGAGCCGTTGATTGCCCTTAACTTTGGCTTATATTTGTACTTTTAAATTTTAGGTACGAATCATGTCTCAAGAGAAATTATAGTTTCCATTTTGTTTTCCCCAGTTTCAATTTCAAGTGTGAATTATATTTTAAAGACAATTTTTGCGTTACGATCCCGTGTTTTAATCCCAGTCTACGTACATTTTTTTACTTTCTTATTTCGACCCGCACTTATATATTTTCTACAAAAATTCTCAGCTGGAAATTGAGCTTCGTTACAACGTAAGCTCGAGTAACTCGTAAAACTTTTGTCGACATATATACACTGCCTTTCAGTTCATATACTTCAAACTTAATAAGTCAAGTAAGTAAGTCTTAAATAGTCAACAATTTCAGACTAACTTACTTGACTTATTAAATTTGAAGTATATGAACTGAAAGGCAATGTATATATATGTCGTAGGCCGTTAGAAGAACTACACTGTTCGCCGAACCCCGGCTGTTAAAAGAATTCAACCATTTATTGTCAAAATCCTTCCAACGCTCTGAAATCGTGAGGCTGTTAGAAGATTCTTCTAAAGGAATAAGCGGCGTTAGGGTGTTAGAAGATTCTTTTAAATGCCTAAATGTTATCAGGCCGCCAGAAGATACTCCTAAACCGCTAAGTGCGGGCAGGCGTTGAGAAGAAAATAAGGTTCAGTCTGAAAATATAGTAGTTTAAAATACAGAATATTATAATGTCGGAAATTTATTGCTATTTATTTATTGCAGTGCGATCTGATCTATATTAAATTCTTCTATGTTCACGATTTTACTTATTTCGAACTATCTTTCACGGGCTCATCAAGTATACTTATCATTTATTTGATATAATTTTATACATATGCTTACTACAAAGCAAATATTTTTCGACTGAACTTTAAGTTCCTTTAAACGGTTGACAGCACTCAGGGGTATAGAAGAATCATTTGAAGACCTGGTAAAATTAAGGTGTTTAAAAGAACCCTCTAAAAGCCTAAAGCCGCTTAGGCCTTTAGAAGAATTATTTAATGGCCTGGAAACTTCAGGCCGTTGGATGAATTTTACCAACAAGTGATCGAATTCTTCTAACAGCCGGACAACGGCCTAGGCTTTCGGCCAACAGCCTAATTTTTCTAACGGCCTATGACATATATAATATTTTTACTTTATCTTATTTTTATAATTCAATATTTAAATCTTATTTTCCCACTCACCCTATTCGGTTTTATTCTCCTTTTTTGTTTTATTTTTTATTTCCCTTCTGTCACCAGACCTTCTAAATGTTCCCTAAGTGAGTTTTTGCCTACTTTACCATTTGCCTCAATAATGTAACATACATTATAGTCATATTTGTCCTTAAGCACAGTTTCGACTAGGGCACGTTAACGCTATCATGAAATTTGTCTTGGCAACTTGTTTGGTGTAATGTCTGAACAGTTTTGCTTCTTAATCTCATAATTTCTCTGTATCTTTATCAACTGTATAATGCAGTAAATTAGTGAAATAATTAAAAATCGAAAACAATATCATTAATGGCGAAATTGGTCTTTCTTTCGCAGCAATAAAACTTCCCAAAAAAGGTTTCAAAAGTTGTTTAGCTTTACATTAGCAAAAAGTATTGATAAAACAATTTTAAAAAATTTTTTACAGCTCGATAAAAAAAACAGCAAACACAAAAAATACGTTCCTTAATATTTCCGTCTTAAAATCAAAAACTCCCCAAAAATAAAAAGTTTCCTCTTTAAACACGAAAAACTAAAAAAGAGGAAAACTAGATTATTTTAAATTAAAAAAAAACAAAACAAACACCAAAGTAAAATGAAAAAATGTAAAACATTACAAAAAAAGAGGAAACTTTTTGCTTTCCCTAAACGCTGCTAGATCTTAAGAGAAACGATTATAGCTGTCAAAACTAAAATAAAACCTAAGTGTCTTAAATAGTAAAGTAAATGAGAAGTGAAATTTTGTAAAAATTAGAAATTAAAAATTTGAATGAGATAAAAAAACACAATTCTTAGTTATATACATATACATAAAAAGTGTAACTTAAATGTGTAGGAATGTCGATATTTGTTACAAAACTAAAATTGTTTTTCTTTTTATAAAAAAAAATATAAATGAGAAAGTAAAAAAAATAAAATAAAAATTGCTTAAAATACATTTTTAAGATCATTTTGTACTGTAGAAAAAAAAAAACTGAATAGACTTTTTATAAATAAAAGAATCATTAAAAAGTAAATAAAAGTTAAATTCTTGTTTGCCATAATTTTAATCGAAAATGAAAAATATTTTTTTAAATAAGTCGAAAAAAAGTTGAAAAGTTGTTAATCGTTTTTTTGTTTTTATATTTAATATAGAAATTTTGTTAAAATAAAATTAAAATTGAACTAAATAGTTAAATATTAAATAAAAGGCATTGAAAAAAAAATTGAGAAAAAAAAAACTTGAAGACAATACAAAAAAAATTAACAATTTTTATATGTAAAAGAAAACTTTTAAGACATTAGCTTTCATTTGTAACGGTACTATTTATTTATATATGAAAACAATCAGTTTTTTTATATATAGAATATATTGCAAGAAAAAAACAAAAATTAGCAAAATTTTGTTGAATTTAATATCGAAAAAAAAAGAAAAAGAGACAGGAAAACTGAGATATTTTATATTGAGCAATTTTATATAAGGCCTATGTAGTTTATTTTTATTGTTTTTACAAATAAGTACGAACATAAGTCAAGTGTTTTGTTAACATACCAAAAAACGAAGAAGAAGAAGAAGAGAAATACAGATTTCCTAGTTCTAGTAACTTGCGCAATAGTGAAAATTAAACAAATTTTCATTTTTCCAAAACATCTGTGAATGGTTTCAGAAAAAATTTTGTATTTTTTCGTAGACAACCATTGCTTTTCAACAATCAAAAGTACATCATTGCAATTGGTACAATCATTGAAACGTATTTTAGTTTTTCTTCATATCTGACTTCACGTGCAATTGTGTAATTTTTTATTTTCAAAAATTTGCAAATTCTATAAATGCATAAAACAAAAAAAAAACAAAAACTACAAAATTACAGGGAACGTGTAAAAATTGCAATCATAAGACAATTTCTAAAGAAAAAGTAAATAAATTTCAATGTTTAATGTTTCTATAGAGCAACACATGAAATCGATTTATGACTAATTCACATAATAACATAAATAAGATAAAAGAAACCAAAAATAAATCATAAAACAATTCCTTATCAAATTATCACCTTATAAAAGGGTGGTCTCAAATCACATCACAAATTGTATCGCAGCGTTGACATTTCCACAATTCGGTGAACATAAAAAAAAGTTGAAGTACAAAGTCAACAAAAAAGCACAATTGCCCCCTTTCCTATCTTTTGACCTTGATTTTATCTGTTCGATTGCGTGACTTTCTGTCGGGCACAGGTGCCCCAAAAAGGAAAAGCTTTTCGGAATTAAATATTTCCTCGAACACACAAAACTATTGACACCATGTGAAGTCAGATAAAAGAACGTGATTTAGTGGAGACAGCAACAAGCTTCGTGTTGATGTGTAATTAAATGCGATGTTTAGGCAGGTGCACACGTAACGCGAGGCCAGGACAAGTACAGTAGAGCTTCTTCAATTTGTGCATTTTGATGTATACGTGTATTTTAGGAATTTAATTATAATGTCATGAGATTCATTTGAGCACTCCAAGGCTGGTGGCGATCTTCCATCAGCCTTTTCATGTTCTTCTTCATTTACTTGACAACTAACACAAAACTTTGTAAAAAAATTGTTGTATTTGATAAGACACGAACTATATTGTTGTATAAGAACACCTCTAAACCCAATTCAATCCTAGCATACATTCCCCCCCACGAAATCCTCCTTCTTAGCCGCCAACTCGTAGTACTGAACGAAAGGGAGGCAACAGAAATCGATTGATTTTGGCTGAATATGTATGCGGCTGCAGGTGGTGCTTCTTTAGCATCACGATCACGTCAACGGCAGAGGCAGCAGAACAACAAGAACAAGGCTCTTGCAGCGAAATTAGCACATCAAACAAAAGCTAGCGCTGTTGTACCAATTCGTACACAACAGAGTCGTCAATTTCATCAATTACCAGCAACATACCTGCGAACACCGCAGGCAGAGGCCCGTAAACTAAGCGCAAGCTATGCAACACAAAGTAAGCTCCTACTGCCAATTGTTGAGGGTAACAATCAACAACATGTTCATCATCATTCTCATCACCATCATGATCCACATGCCCGGCCACTGTCACCGAAGTTTATCACACGTCACGAACGACTGCAACACTTGACAAAGTCAGCCACAGCTAGTTTTCCACTAGTATCACAGGTCGAAGCTACACCACCCACCACACCAATCACAGCAGGTAGTTGCAGTAAACATCCCGTTACATATTCCGGGCCCAATCTTCCCAGCCAAATTCCTATTCCACAACACGATTCTATTATAGTTACCCCAGCCACTCCTATTGCATCGCCAGGCCATCATCCAGCTTCAGATAGTAGCGCAGCTGCAGGTCAATTAGAGCGTAAATGCAGCTTTTATCGTGTACGAAGTGATGCATTCGAACAGGATGACAATTATACTACAACAACACCAATCGGCACGACAATAACTGCCCAACATCAATTGGAATCCTATACGGATGACAATCTCTATGGATTGCCGAATGGAGGCAGCGGTCATAAGTGGACGCAAGTAACCTATTCCGAGCAAGATATTTGCACTTGTGAACACATTGAGGTAACTCTTAAAGCTTTTTTGGTGTAAACAGGCTTTTCAAATTGGTGTAATGTTGTTGTAAACATTTCCCGTAGCAAGTTTTGCATGCAGTTTTGGTGTAGTATTTTTTTTTTGTAAAACTCTATAACAAGTTTTTGCTGTACCGTTGCTTTACAGGTTTTATTTTATACTTTGCTATAATTTTAAGTGACTTATTTCAAGCGATATTATATTATGGAGTATTAGTGTGACATCCTGTCAATTATTTTATTTATTACATTATTCAGCGAGTCCACTTCCCGTAGCTCTTTCGGGGGCATGATGTCGAAGAGAAATTTTAATCGATTCAATAACAAAGAGTGCAAACATTAGTCTGCAGCAGTGATGGGCATTATTCGAATAAATTTTCATTCAAATAATAATTTGTTTTATTCATATAAATTTTTATTTGATTTTAAATTAAATTCAAGTTATTCGTAAATAATTTGTTTTTCGATCGCGCATTATTTGGTAATCAAACAATTATTCGTTATTTACTGAATTATTCGCTAAAAAAATATTCGTTATTCGATAACCGAATAAGAGATTCATTATTCATGGAATAATTATTTATTTGGTTGTAATGCAACTAGGTTTATCGTCGTCTGAAGTTGTTTCTTTTCTAAAGTTTCTAAATATGAAACTTTGATAATTCATTATTTGTGAATAATTCATCAAATATCAAATAATTATTTGAGTAACACGCGATCGAATAACAAATTATTATTTGAAATTTAAATAAAAAATAATTATTTAGGACTAATTTATCAAATAACAAATAATTTTTAAATTCAAATACATTTTTATTCGATTTTTCAAGCTTTCATCTTTGTTCAAATAAAAACTGCCCACCTCTGGTCTGCAACTCTCAATGGTCTCTTGTCGTAATCTATTGTCAGCAGAAAATAACCTGCGACTCTATTAATTATAGAATAAATATAGAAATTACTCAACTAATTTTTCTATTAAAAAATGTCTTTTGCGTGGCTCATACGACGAAAATAATTGTCTCTTAAATGACTTTATTTCCGTACAACAAAATATTTTATTTCAAAATCTTCAAGTCTCTATTTACAGAACGTTGAACGTTGATTGATTGGACTAGCTTAGACTACTTATACTTGTATTACTGACACCCGTGATATCGATGCCATATTATCAATTCCTCGGTATTGTTCATAGTATAAGATGACACTCCTTCTGATATACATGATTCGTGGTATGTAGCTGTCATTCACATGCAGTTGCCATTATTGTCAAGTTTTTTGTTTTCCGTTTTCGACAGAATTTTCAAAGACTTTAACAAGTTGAGTTTTCTACTTTTCAAATATTATTCAGACTTTTTGTGTCAAAAATTAAAAACTTCTTGAAAATATTAGAGACTTGGCAGTAAGAAGAGAAGCAAAACATAAGTAGGAACATGGCGCAGATGTAAATAGACTCGTAGAAACTAGGTCAAATTTTCGAATTTTAACACCACGAATGTGATGGGAATACCATGTCAGTAAAATGGTATTGACATAGCATGAGATGATGCATATTGTAATGCCATAGTATCGATACTACATGTCTTTGATAAGCATTAAACTCGATAGCTAAAAGTTATGTTTTCAAGTTGTTACACAAGTAAATCATCATAGAGATGTCAATGATAATATAATTCCTATGAAGGTTTCACTATGTAATGTCAATAGTTCCATGGATTATAGCATCCTGCATTATTTGCCAAACCAATTATTGTCTATAGCTGCTCAAGGTCCTGTAACTAGCAAATGCTCATTAATTTAGTGCACCAATCTTTTTCTCTTTTCTCTCAATCTTTCATCACGATAACAGCACCCGGCTCTCGTTTTTCATTTCTTTAAAACGGTTGAGGTACTCCGTCAGGCCCAGTCAAAAGGAAAATAATCCTCTTAACTCAATGGAAAGCCTAGAAAAGCTATATATCATAAAATTCATAGAAACGTCCCAAAACTCATAACTTTTGCATGGATATGGAACTCCTTTTCACGGATGGAGGTGAAATTTATTTTTAAATCTGCCCCCGCATATTCAATGCAAGGAGTTTGTTTTGAAAATTCCAACGACTGCCGTCTATTTTTAGATTTATTATAAACTGACGTATTACATCAGCTCCTTGCCATGATATACCTATTCGTATATCTCAAGGAAGTTCTGTTTTCTGCTAGACATCAAGTACATATTTCCTGAATCTCCAACGTTCTATCTCTCTCGAACGGATTGTCGCATTAAATTAGATTTCGTAATTAAAGCCTTGTCTGGGGATCCTCCTGAGAATCGCGTTGCTACCGTAAATCACAACTCCGGTATTAATTATGTTCAAACAGTTTCTCCCCGTAAACGTCACTGTCACTATTTGTGACATTAAACAATTTTGGAAACGTCACTTGCATTTAGGAAACAACATAAGGAACTGAAATATTTGCACAATGACAATCTTCCAAGCATGGCATGGCCACTCCTGAAAGGCAATCAGACCCGTCCGCTGCTTTAATTTCATTATATCTAGAAAACGAAAATTTTGCTGGATGCAAATATTTGCAGAAAAATTTTCCCATTTTTTTCTAAAAATTTCTCATTATGCCGTTCCTGAATTGTTTACCAGTAGAAGGCTGCTTAGGTAAGCCTCGACTGCAATCGTTGAGTGGAAGAAGTTTTGCGAACACAAAAGCGGCTATAATTTGCCTGACAAAGCAAAGTTTCTATAGAATTTCCGCCGCCAAGATTTTTAGTATCTTTGAATGAAGAATGCAATTTTAATGGTCGAAAAATTTAGTTAGTCTCCCCACTTGGAATCGTAATTTGAAGTTAGAAACTGGAAGTTAAGCAGATTTTTAAGTAAAGTAAGTTGCTTGAGTTTTTTTTAAAAAACATCAATTTTCGCAAAATTAAACTCACAAATTTAATAAAATTTCCATCTAGCTTCATTTCCCATCGTTAGGATTCATTTAGAAACCACAATGTATCCACTTAGGGATCTAATAGCTTTCACTTCACATTTGAGCGCCTGAGTTCAAGCTGAAATTGCAATGCACTCTCCAGCTACCCCACATTTCGCTAGAATTTAACCCCTCGAAAACCGTTTCGGTTAGGTACCAATGACATTTCTGTCAAGCTCCATGGTGCGTTTTGGGTTTGGGAGCAACACAGTTTGTGGATTTGCATACATTGCCAATCCGAATACTCTAAACTTTTTCGCTAATTATTCCCCGTGTTGCAATTTTTTTTTTTTTAAATTGCTCGTGCAATTCAGTGTGGTATGGACTAAGAACTTGCTATATAGTTACTGCACAATGCACTTGCAGTTGCATATCGATTCACTGGGCTAGTGAAGTTTTAATTAAAGCTTGTGGGGGTCGAGATATGTAAGGCACATGGTAATGCCTATAGGAATAGCATAGTTAAAAACTTATGCATCCTTAATCGATAGACGTATAGAGCTCTCTACATAGAGATTCTCGAAGATTTAATATTTACAATAAAACAGGAAACAGAACGACCTTACCCGAAACTCTACACAGTTCTTGGAGATAAATCAATGTTCATATTTCGAATGTAAAGTGGGAATTTGTGTGCTCCAAGTACGACATGTGAAGTCATTTGTTATCCTTAGCTTTAACCATCATATGACGCATATGGTCAAAGTCTATCATACTATGACTTTTTGAAATGCTTTTCCCTTCCATATGATAATCCTTAGAACTCTTAAGTAGTCAAATTCCTTCCAGAGTAGTTGTATAGTTTCATTGGTTTTTAGGTACATACGTATCCATCGTAGATGAATATTTTAGCACGAATCTGAAAATATCTTTGGTTTCAGTTTGATTTATAGTCACACAAAAACCGTCAAAGCTCTTTGGATCTTGCTCTTTGGATGCTATTTTCAGAATTTCTCAATTCATATGGACTTTTTTACGGTACCATGTGCTATAGTAAAGGATGTGGTAATGTTTTTTTACCGAGTTTGAATTTATATGAGAGTATTTGAAACGTTATGATTAGTTTTTAAGTGATACCATATATATAAATCACAGTTAGTTGATTTATGTAAAACACAAAGATATTTGGAAGAATTTGAGATTACTATTGAGCATCTTTGACTAAATTCAAATTAGTAGAACAAGTTTTGAAAATGCTGTGCCACTGAGCAAAGAATAGTTGTATCCGAGGTCATTTTTCCCGCTGAAACCGAATCCGGGCTTAGAATTGCTCTATCACGTCAAGTCTTCCCCCTAAAGTGCGTGCAGTCTAGTCCACCACGAATTCACAGCTCCAGAGAGTTTCTTCAGAGCCACGCGGCTATTAGATGTTTTACTATTGAGACCCACATATACTTACATCTAAATATTTCAGGCAAGTATTCGTCCATTGTATGCCGAGGGGAGAATCTGTTCGATTCCGCCACCTCTCACACCATAGGCCTTGGCTGTTGCTATGGTTAACCCTAGCGCCCGCCAATCGCTCAAACTGTTTGAAAACTCTACAAGAAACTGGAAATGCATCCTCTTTCGTGACGAAAATAGACAGGTCGTCAGCATCTTCTAATATAAGTGGCCTTATATTACTGTATGGTAAGTGAACTGAATATTCCCTCAACGATCGACGAAGATTTACCAACAGTGAAAGGTCAGAAAGTACCTCACAACGGGTATCCCTGCCTGATACCCGGACGAAACGGAATCACTGACGGAATTAACAGATTCCTAAAACGAACAAAGAATTCTGGACTTAGACCATCATAACCAGGAGAAGTATGACGTCGAAGATCCTTCGTTGAGGTAAGCATATCATCGAGAGTAAGCGTTCTGTCCACGAATTCTCTACTTTCATCAGAGAAAATAGGAACATGATGAAAGAATTCATCGTTGGACAAGAATGTTGGCAACGTCGATGCAGCATAAAGCCGCGTGTAGTAGTTGCGAATATAATTCGCAAGTTCCTGTCCGTATTGGATCTGGCCCGATTCGGCAAGAATCGAGTCTACTTCACAAGAAGCGGTACGACGTCGAGTTGTCTGGAAAAAGTACTCGGTCGGAGACTCACCCTCTCGCGGGTGATATCGGCTTCGATTAAATCTCGTATCTCAATAAATGAGCGAATCTGAAGCTTTCTAACATCCCACCAATGGCTAAGGTTTGAACAAATATTTTTGTTATCACGCCATTAGCGCCAAAACGGAATGAATTCTTCGATGAACTGCTCCGAGTTCAACAAGTTATTGTTGAAAATCCAGTAAGCAGTTCGCTTTTCGACCAAAGTGCTAGTCGCCAAGATGGTGATCACTTAATGAACACACTTCATGAGTAACACTAACGAAAAAGTTAAGAAGGCTAGTCGAGACGTAAAGTCTGTTTATCCTCGAACCCGATAAGCTACCCTGGACATTTCGAGAAAAACTTGTGTATGACCTAGTCATTGGATTAAGCCAACGGTAGACATCCACAAGATTGCTATGTCTGTCTAGGCTCGACAATCGCGCGGCGTTCACCGAGTTGAATTCAAATCTAGAATGACGATCGATTGAATAATCAAGTGTGCAGTTGAAGTCACCTCCAAGGATAACCTCACCACCGAAGTTCGTAATATGCGACAGGATTGAGTCCAACACCTGTCTTGCAGTATCCTGGTCATGCGGCAGGTACACGTTTACTACCCTTAGCGTTTTGTCCTCGAAAAGATGAAATCTAAGGGAGACGCAAAACCTGGGCAGATGTCTGTGTATACAGGAGACATCAATGTAAAACTGTGGGACACAGCAATTGCCACACCGGAACCTCTACGGGGCGTTTCTGTAACAAAAACTGTGTAATCCTTGTGCAAGTTTGAATTTTGTTCTAGCCGTGTAAATGTGTCTTGTGTAAAATTTGTCTCCTACAAAAGTGCAATGTCCGTGTTCCATTGTCTTATGTTTTCAAAAATACTGTGTAGTCTATTGGGTGCACTCAAGCCCCCTGCGTTGATTGATGTTATCCTACACATTTAAGAAATTGCAAGAACTCTGAGAATGACTGTACGCCTCTAATGATGAATAGCCCTGTTCAGCTGGAAATTCTCAAGGATCTCGAGACTTTATTGAAGAGGCGCTTACACCTCGACACCTCATTATACTTGGCCTTCATTTTGGCCTCTGCCATGAGGAGCTTCAGTTGGAACAGGATCCAGGCTCTATCTCCAAGCTCACGCCTGAGAATAGTCAGGATCCTGCCCGAACTCTTCTGCTGCGAGCGCAGCTTCTCCCTCGGAACCTACACCAAAACAGGATCCACCTCAAAGTTGCTACTAATCGATATGGAACTTCCACACGATTCATAGCCGCTTTGGGTTGGACCGGCCGTCTCGAGAGCAGAGACAACCTCTACGTCCGAGAGAACTTCAGTCACTGATGGTACACTGACACACGGAGCGCAAGGTGTAGCCTCTTCCCCCGAGACCCTCCCAGTGCTCACTAAATTCTTCGGTGATGGCATCATCTCCTGGTCAGGCTTTGCATTCGTATTCATCTTCATCCTCTTTATCTTTTTCTTTTTCTTCTGACTGCCACTTGTGACCTTCTCATCCAAAGTGTCTGCCTTTTCCGGTGGTGGAGTAGCACCGTTTATAGCCGGCGTCGGATTTGCCTCAGAGAGTGGTTCCTCAGACACTTTAGTCACAGGTTGCTCTAAGAGAATAGGCATAGCACCGGGCGACGTCAGTGTTTCGGAAACGTCTTCTGTGGTAATGTTTCCTCCACAGTGACTTCAGCCACTTTCTTGAGCCTTTTAGGACACTCCGCAATGAAATAATAAAATCGATCCTTTTACTTTTCTCCCCTTAATTTATCTGACAACGTTAAATGCGCTAAAGTCATTGTGTTTGTAAAGTTAGGTCGCAGTTTTCTTTTTTAATAGATTTTGATTATCTAACTCCCAACTCTATCTATAATTGAAGACATAAAAATAAAAAATTTATATAAAATGTTGCCTTAAATAAGTTCTAGTTCATATCCTTCATATCATAGCTTTTTCTACACACGGTGTAAAAAGATGAAAAAATCAGATAGGCAATTTTTGAACCTATATAAAAATTTTAGTTTAATTTATTTGTATTGAATGTGTACAATTAATAACACCACGGCACAGCAGTAAACTCACTCTAAAAGTTGCCCTCAATTAAATTCGTTGCTCGTGTTAGGATATCCCCCGAAATATAAAACATACAAGAAAAACCTTCTTGTCATAAGACTAGGTTAAATGTCTACAGCAAGGCAAACCAAATTAGCTTCACTCAGCCCACTGAATAGGCTAAACAAATTCTTTTTGTTCTTTTCAAATAGGTTACAATTTGGGTAGAAATGTTCGATCGAGTCATTAGAATAGAGCATAGTAAGTTGATCACTATTCCGAAGGGTCAATATTTCTATTTATCGCGAGACTACTGAATTTTTTGAATAAAGTCCTCTTTTAGTTTTTGCTATAATAATACATGCAAGCAACATTGTAACAAAAAATGATTCTTATTAAGCTAGTCATTGAAAGGTTTATTAAATTGTTCGTTCTATCGAAAATCCACTTCAACCTCACAGTACTACTTTAGCCTTTCTACCTCCTGTTGTGTTGCATAGAATAGAAAATCACACTACCTATAAAATTGCAATTCTACACATAGGTACACATATCTATCCTGTCTATTTTAATATTCATAGCCTTATCTAAATGTGTACATGACTTTACCATAGTTCAAATGAGGCTGATACAATGCAAGTAGTTTGCATAAATTCAAATGTCTCCCTTCTCATCATGAGTCTCACCACACCGACAACGATTTCACGCATGATATTGCCAGGAAACTTTTCACACATAAATACTAATTGTATCATATGTGATTTCCATCATAATAGGATAACGTATGCAATATTAATATGATTTTGACTAACAAAGACGTCCTTTCTGATATATTCATACATCTGCCTCTGCATTTGAGACTCTCTTACAAAGTCAACTTTAATTAAATATTTTCTTTCATATTAGCATAGACAGGACTTATGTAAAGATTGTGTGCAATGAACATTTTAGTTTTAAGAAATATGTCAATTATGCAACTAAATACATGTATTTAATAAATAAATAATCAAAAAGTGCTTCTAAATCAAACATAGTGTGATTGCCGAACATGAGTAGTGCTGAGTAATAAAAAACCTAACGAAAATGAAAATATTTAAAAAAAATCACAAGTTTCCATCGAAAAATGTAAGAAGGTTTTAAAAAGAAAATGAAGAAAATAAAAAATAAGAAAAGTAAAATCAAAAATTTACTGAAAACAAAGTTAAAATAAAAAATCAAATAAAAGGTCGAGGCAAATAGATATAAAATAAATTTTAGTTTTATGATTGTGTCGAGTGCAGACGTGATTAACATTAAGAGGAGACGTAGAAGACGTAGAAAACGAAGACGCCACCAAGATGCAGGCGGCTTTGATGTTAAGATCGAAACAGCGGGTGGCACGTCGAAGAAAACTAAACCGATTACGAAAACTTGGAATAAGAACTGAGTTACCCAGCAATGTGGCAACTAAAGAAATAGCTCCATTTCCACCGTATCCTCCAGAATCATGGGTATGAAAGTATTCACTGAAATTTTATTGAATTATTGAGTTAAGTTTTTTAAACTGGATTTATTTTATGAAATTTTATAATATTTTTTTTTTCAAAACCTTGCTACTTTCAGATTGCGGATTTGTATATAGAATACTCTGTCAGGTTTGAAATATCGAATATTCAATACTGTGAAGGTTTGTTTGATACACGTAGTATTGTTCACTTCCTTGATCTACTTTATCAATTGATGCCAATATAAAAAAAAAAAAAGTGTGCTACAGATGTACGCAGATGCAATATAACATAGGTGATGCCCTTAAAAACTACTAAACGCCTGGACGCTATTATTTTACCTTAAATATTGGGCATTTACCATTTGTAATGGTATTAGCCACAGCTTATTGCAATAGTTATTTTTTTAAGAATTTGCTCTTAGCCCCTGTTATAGGTAGAGTGATATGTTGCCAGGAAGCGATAGCACCAGTCTAAAATAAATTACACGCCATACCAAACCACATATTTGAATTGATAAAATTGAAAATCTGACCATATTATCAACAATAGTCAATATTGTTTCCGAGTTGCCGCGCTAGTGTACATTCCCTTCACACCGGCATTAAAGTCACTGTGATCCCTGAAACAGAATTCAATGCAACTATTGCCACAATCATGCTGCGGTGAAATGTCAAAATAGCAACCATCAAACCGCTGAACATAATAAATTTTGGTAGTTATGTTAAGGTGACATTTAAACAAGATTTGTTTAATAAAAAGATTCTTTGTCATAACATAAAAAACATTTTTTTTTAACTTTCTTAAATTAAAAGCTTAAAAATCTGAAACGTAAAAAAATTTCCGGCTGTCAAGTAGATGCGCTGTGTCACAGCCAAATTCTAAATAGAAGCCCGGAAACCCACCAAGTCTGTCGTCATTATTTCAATTTATTTTTGTATCGCAGATTAATCAATCCTTGCACACTGTCTTAACCAAAACAAAAGAGAAATGCTGACGTCATTGACGCATTCTAACATCAAATTATACCACATTATTATTAAAGAATTAATTTTATATAGGTGAAATTGTAACGTCCGCGCGAGATGGAGTACGGATGCATTGCAATTTGGTCATATTTGAAGGTCTGTTTCTTTACTTCTGCAGCTGAAAATTCCTGCATTTTCCTTCTTTATGTGGTGGGGGTGCAGTTTTCAAAAGTACGAAAACAGTTTTCTGAAATTTTCTGAAAAAGTAGAAGAAGAGTGCCAATATAAGCTTAAAAGTACACAACTCAGCTATTTTACATCAGCCGGTGACAGTAAGGAGAAGTAATGCAGTTTAAAGCTACTGCAAATTCCTGAACTTTCCTGCAGGTGGGGGAAGCGATGACATTAGCAAAAATCTGTTGTCAAACTGAGTACGAAAACGACATTGTGCAGTTTCCTGCGCACGAATTATAATTCCTGCACGTAAAGAACAGACCTTGAAAAATGCCGATCGGTAGGTATAACTTTTTAACCGACTTCCCAAAAGCAAACAGGTTCTAAGTTCGACGTGTTTCTGTTTTTTCCGCGTCGACCGATTTTGATAATTCTTTTTTTGTTGGGTAGAGTATGTTCACCGATTGGTACCATGTCAAAAAAAATTTTTGGTAGGGTGGGGGTGAAACCTAACTTTGTAATGCGTGGACCGATTTGGATGGTTCGTTTTTGCAGCACAGAGTATGATTCCCTAATAGGAGAAAAAACATTTGGCCTCGGGGGTAGTCTAACTTCGTAACGCGTGGACCGATTTGGATAATTCTTTTTCTGTTGGGTAGAGTATGTTCCCCGGTTGATTCCACGAAAAAAAAATTGTGGTGGGGTGGGGGTGGAACCTAACTTTGTAACGCGTGGTCCTATTTCGATGGTTCTTTTTCTGTTGTATAGAGAGTAATCTCCTATTGTTAACTAACTACCTTCGTAACGCGTGGACCGATTTCGATGATTCCTTTTCTGTTCGGTAGAGTATGTTCCTTTATTGATACAATGAGAAGCAATTTTTAGTGGAATGAAGGTGGGGTAGGGAGTTAAACCTAACTTTTTAACGCTTGGACCGATTTGAATGGTTCTTTCTTCGTTGTATAGAGTAGAAGACACTAAAAAGTAAAAAATAAAATAGTTTTTAAAAAAAAGTTGAACCGACTTCACAAAAAGCATAAAATAATTTTTAATATTATATCTATCACGACATTTTGAAGTCTGTGCAAATTAAACAAAAAAGTTAGGACACTCGTTTTGATGTAAATCGTCGGCTCTGTATTGAAGGGGAGTTGAGTTGAAATGTAAAAATAAATATGTATCAACACAACGTTGGAACATACTCGCAAAATTGCCAAAATTGCGAGCAATACTAAAATATTGTAGACGTATTCACGTTTATATCTATCCCTAAAGACACAGATCAGGTGCGTTTTTTTCTGTTTTGATGAAGTCAAAGCCAATATACTAAAAGGAATTGTTGTTGAACTTATTCATCTGCAAATTTCACGATACGTTCAACTGTCAAAATGTTTTAATTAAATTACGCGAACTGACCTCTAACCAGAGTACAAACATCCATAATTACGAAACGAATCAAACAAAACCGAATCAAAACTCGATAACAAATCCCAAATCGATCCAGCATTATCAGACAAACTGTGAGTTAATCCGCAACTGAAAGTAGCATCAAAAGTCAATTCTATAACGTTTTAAAATCGATTCGAGATTCTTTACGAAATTCTATAAATGCTCAACTTGTGTAAATTCTCAAAAAAAAAACTGAGTTAGGTCAAAATTTTAATTACTAAAAATGTAAATAATTGCACAAACACACAAATATAATTCAAACCTCTTTTGCAAAATGTCATTTTTATTCTTCTTATCTTCTGCTTTCAGCATTTTCTCTACATTAAAAGCCGCTTAGTCAAGAGTTTCCTCCCTCTGCACATAGAAATTAAAAAAGTTGCAACAAAACTTTGTTTTAATATAGCAAAACTTTCTCGACAAAAAAATTACCATAAGAGCAAAGAAAAAGTAATTGGAAATTAGCGAGAAAGAAATTCTAATTAAAATGTAAAAAATTTCTTTTCTGTTTTTTTTTTTTTAGTTTACTTTTTTTGTATAAGATTTTAAGAGAAAATTAACATTGATGCATTCACCTTCTACCTTTCATGTTCTCACGACCTTAGAATCAATTCGGTATGAACATTTTGATCATTATTACTATATGTAGTGGATTTTTTGTAGATTTTGAAATTATTTTTGTGACAATTATTATAAGAAAAGGTGTTATTTCTGGGCGCTATGAAATGTTAAGTGGAATTTAAATCTGTTTGACATGTTCGAGTTGTTTTTTGTTTTTGTAAGTGGAAAAAGATTTGTCCAATTTGCATGTTTTCAGCAGTATTGACTTAGAATTTATGAAATATTGCACTTTAGTGTACCTTTTTATATCAGACATTTTCTTGCTCTATTACCTTATCATTTCATCTGCTTTATCTACTCGATTTTCAATAGTAAAATAATTTTATTTTAAACCACAATAATCTGCCGAAGAGATTTAGGTGTACACTTTAATTTTGTAAATACCAAAGCGATTTTAATTTTTCCCCAAGCATGTTTGTATGCCTTGCTCGCTGATGGATGGGGCCCCTGAAGAAACATAAAACATTGCCATAATTTATTAACTTAATAAGTCTACACACAGTTTTTGTATCTACTGTAAAGTTAGTAATTTTACACATAGAAGCTCTTGCAGATCCAGCGACGATATATTGAATTCGTCATTGAATTGACTAAATCACTATCACGTTATTAAGCAGAGGCCTAAGCAAAAAAAAAGTGTTTTTTCAAATACTGGAAAGCAGTGGCAGATCTAGGAATTTACTATGGGTAACTTAAAAAAAGCTTTAGAGTTTCTGTTCGTCTGTCCATCCGTTTGTCAGTAAGTTATAGCCCTATCTATCGAAATCTGCGCACGTGAAATTACCAACAGAGGAATACGCGGTGCTAAAATATATATCATGTCCGACAGTCAGGCGGCACTTAAGGCTCTGGGTGGGATCCTACACCTTTGAGTCTAAAATCGTCTGGGACTGTCTCACTGCTCTTAAAGAACTGGTCCAGAGCAACGGCATCACGCTAGCATGGGTACCAGGGCACGAGGGCATTGAAGGCAACGAGAAGGCGGATTACCTAGCAAAAAAAGGTGCGGATTCTCAGTTTATTGGACCGGAGCCATTCTGTGGCTACTCAAAAAGCCGAATAGCAATGCGTATCCGGTCTTGGGAGGACGAATGTAAGCACCCACACTGGGCAAATATCCCAGGGTCAAGCCAAGCAAACAGGTTTATAACCTACTCAAAACAGAAAAGGAAGGAGCTGCTCTCACTCAGCAGACCAGATTTAAGGCTGATAACAGGAGTTCTAACTGGTCACTGTCACCTGGACTACCACCTTAAAAAGTTGGGGCTTGCTGATGATGACACCTGTCGATTCTGTTTAGAAGAGGAAGAGACAGCGGAACATATCCTCTGTCACTGTGAGGCCCTCGGCCGTATCAGGCTTAGACACCTTGATGGGGCTTTCCCATCAACATCAGATATAGCCAAGGCAGCCCCCAGAAAAATTTTAGGTCTGATAAGGGAACTAAAGATTGACGGGGCTTCCTAATACTGAACCTGGATCAGGTCCAAAAGATCAAATTGGTAGTAGTGACTAAAGGATGCGGTTAGTCCTTGATCCAATCCTTAATAATAATAATAATAATAAGTCATAGCCCTCCAACAGTCTCTCATTTATCCTCATACAGTGCTTTTCAAGTTATAACCGCACCGCTCACATTGGTAGTTCAGTCAAAATAAGAAAACAATAATAAAAATCCCGATCTAAATTTCTTTCAAAATATCCTAACGAGTTGTATGTACTTTTGTTATAAAAATTGAAAATATTATAAAAGTGCGCAAAACAAGCGCTTCAGAGTCTACAACGTAAACGGCCTGACGGATGTGCATACACACAGAATTGGTGTCCGACCAAAGAGCTTGATTTTAATGCTTTTTCCCCTCTTGGTGTCTTTTTTTATGCACTTTCATAATATAGAATTAACCCTTCTAACTCAGAAGGCGCACTTCTTAGGCAGAAGCCTAGAATCAATTTACCTATTCGCCAGAATATAACAATATATTGACGAAAAAATGTTCAAAACTCGAGCGGAGCAAGAAATATAATTTTCTTGACAAGAGCGGCGTTTCTAATAAAGAAAATCTAAATCCCTTTGGCTCTTCATCAGCAGCAGCACCAAAGGGTTATATTTTCTTTAGCTGCTGGACGCCTTCGAAATCAACCGAAAACTGGATGTTAATCCAACTAAATCAAACACCGAATTGAGGCGAATTAGGCTCTCACACCAGCATACAAAAAACATTAGTAAACAAAAACTAAAACACGCCCACACACAACAATCAGGGGTGCGCGGACAACAGAGAACGCTTCAGCAAATCCTTCGCAAGAGTCAGGTCAAAAACAGGACACATATTCACGGCTCTACACATGCGATTTATAGGCTCATGCATACCATAGTTAGACCGAGAATGAACAACATGCAGTAAAGGCAATATCCTTAAGCTATACGGGGTATATCTATGTATAAGAAAACATACTTGCGAAAGTGCAAGAATCTATGTTTGAGTTCAAAAGCTGGTGAATAAAGACTAGGTCAGCAACTGTACGTCGTTCTTTCAACCATCGTAAGCAACCGGAGGCGATCCACATAAGGAGGAGCCTGAGTGGATCATTCTACGGAAGGTCTCTAGTGCGAACCTAACAAAGTTCCGCTGCACCGACTCAATGCGTCCAGAATGAACAGCATAGCAGGGAGACCAAACCTGAGATGCATACTCGAGAATTAGCCTAACCAAAGAAAAGAATAAGTGAATTAAGGTCTTCCGATTAGAAAATTCCCTTGACCAACGCTTTACATAACCCAGAACTGAATTACTCTTAGAAGCAATGTAATTAATGTGCAGATTAGAAAATTCCCTTGACCAACGCTTTACATAACCCAGAACTGAATTACTCTTAGAAGCAATGTAATTAATGTGCAGAGTGAAATCAAGTTTACGGTCAAACTGCAGACCTTCAAGGTCAGTAACGGATTGCACGCTACAAATATTAGTTTCCGCAAAGGTATAATCAAAGACGAACTGATTTTGGTTCCTAGAGAATGACACAACCTCATATTTATCCAAGTTAAGCTGCAGACCATTAGATCCACGCCAGTTCTTGAATGTATTCAAGTCATCCTGAATGCAAGAAGAATCATAACTGTTTCTAACGCATGAGAAAATCTTCATATCATCTGCGTAGATTAAAACTTTGGAGTGTTTAATCAGAGGGACAATGTCGTCAATGGCAAGAATAAACAGCAACGGTCCCAGATGGCTACCCTGCGGTACGCCAGATGAAGCCCTAACGATTCCAGATAAAGTATTACGGAAAGATACTCGGTATGTCCTATCTGTTAAGCATAATCTTGGCATGGCCTGCTACAACTACTTGGCTACGTTTTAGGATGTATTTCCCGGTTGCTACCGCTTGGAGGTGTAACTGAAACTTGAGAATGTCCAGATGAGGATTGCCGTATCCTAGAAGGCTTCAACTCGTCCGTCCATTCTCCAGCAACCAATTGAGATATTAAAAACGTCTATAACACTATATACTGTAGAAAATATTACGTTAAAATGTAAGACTGGTAAATTTCATCGTAAAAAACTTTTAAACTCCTAAAGCTTGGATCTATCAGTTCCTTTATTATTGCCGTTTTTTTCGCCTCTATGAATTGCAATACGGCTCACACTGCAAGAAAATCAATGGATGATCTAATTGAAATATTTCCAAAACACTTAATCTTGTTCTGCGGTGAAGTTGGTTAGCTTGCATGTTTATCCGATCTTGCCCCGTAAGAAATCTTTTTCTAGGACCACCTAAATTCTAAGGTCTTCGAACACCGTCTAAAAACACTGACGAATTTAAAGAAGTTATACGGAAAGATATTGGAGTAATATCACCATACCAATCCGAAAGTACCAGGTTTGAATAACACCGACAGCGACCCATGGTTATTTTTTGCTGGCAACTAATTACAATAAAAGGCCCATGGGGGTTGCAGAGAAAATGTCAGTGGTTCGGAATCCACTTTAAATTGTAGTTCCACTTGCAATCGTTGTCTCGAATCGGATGAAGCTGTTCTTCCGCCCCATGTCCCACATGGGATTACGGGAACTAGAGAGGAGATGCTCACTAAACAATTGTGTAAGTTAAATTTAAACAGAAGAAATTGTACGTTCGAATCGAAGATCCGTAGATTTGTGCGTCTGGAGATGTTGTTATTGCGGCAGATATCAGCAAACGTATTAAATGCAACTCGAGCCTTATTGATGCAAGCCTGTACATCAGCTTTAGCTCCGCTGTCCGAGATAGCAAAATTTATCCACTTGCTCTATTTGCCGCTCTTCCAGATACATTTCATATTGTCTCCTGTAGTCCAAACTCATAAGTTTGGTGTTAGCGGCATTGATCTTAAGCCCCGCTTTGCGACCTTCTATGCTCAGGGCTTCGGGAATTTGGGCTACATGACTTTGTTCGTTGGATAGGAATCATACATCGTCGGCATAATCCAGGTGCGTAAGATGATTAAAGAGTTTCCATCTAATCCCTCGCGATGGGTGGTCGTCTAGGGCTTGCAAAATACGTCATTAATACTCCTTTAATTCAAAATATTTAAATTCACTCCATCCTTGTCATACAATTGGTCAATTATTGCAGTATTGTCTCGCAAAATGGCGACCATTTGAAATTATTGCACAGACCTTGTATTCTCTAGAGCTGGACTAATTCAACACGCCAGGGGATTGATACAATTTGAATTGTAATGACTACACATGTTGTGATTTTCCAGGTAGACGGATAACAATTCAATTGGATGAAAGTTCATTGCAGCACGAGTGCAGTGCATAGAAATCACACTTGTTTTGTTATCTGGTAGATTGGTAGAAATTTAGTTCACGTTCTCAGGAATGAAATGTCTAATCAACTTTAACTGCATCCACTCGAAACTCATTAAGTGTTGACCGTAAAGCGATAATCTTCATTCCTTATATTCTCGCTATTTACTTACTTTAGTACTGTTACAATGTTGAATAAATATATGTTGTGTTCCGCTCCTCATCTAAAACTGCAGACATAACTACAAAATTTGTCAAGAAATTGATGACACCTGCAGCTGTGCCCTTCCATGGATCGATAAGACCAGTAATTTATATGGACACTTTTGTTAATCTATTTTTGGCCTAACAGGAAATATTGCTTTGTCTCTCAAATCAATTTTGTTCACACTATGAACTTTTGTGACGTGAAGGAATAAACCGACCTTTAACTTACCCATTAATAATAGCAAAAAATAAATTGTCTTGGGACAGAGGTATCTCTAATGCACTTTCAATACACCTTTTGTGGCATTTCCTCACCTTATATTCAACAAAAATTGTATTTACAAAATGGAGTTGCCGACAACCCTATTTATGTGCCATCACAAGAAACCTGGAACCATCTGAAGTAACTCAGTGTTCTGGATAAAATCAATTTGAAGGATGCACATCTGCATCAGATGTGCCCTTGATTTAAAAGCAGGATTCAGGTCAAGCCAAACGGATAACTTTAGGTGTAAGTAATGATCCCACCATACCTACGTCTACAAATTATTTTTAGCCTTTGCATTTCGTACTCACCTTACTTTACATATAGATTTGCTGCAGTATTCCGTAGCGGCACTTCAGCTTGCCCCGAAAGAAAAGTGAATTCTATTTTTTTTTTCGCTGCTCTATCAATACTATTGTAGCCAGCCTTTGTTAAATGAAGAAAAAAAAAGAGTAAAATGCTTGAGGCCTCTCAACATCCACCACTTTAGTTGTTTTCAATCAACGTCTAGCTGGGGTTTTCTCATCAACCACTATAACCATCACCACCTTTTCTGCCATTATGGCAAAAGGTATAACCTCCCGCTTCAATGAGAGTAGCAAAAGGTGCTTTCTGTATGCACTTGTGATGGAACTCAAGTTTTCTGCTCAGTAGTACTCGCTGAATCTATGCCAGGACTTTCATCCAAACAAAGCAACAGCTTCATGGCCCACTTCTAGACGAGATTCAGAGGAAGTTCAAGGAGGAAGATAACATTGTTTTCAACTCCACTGAGGGATAGACTTGTTTACGCCCATCCTTTTTTATTAGTTCAAACTTTTTTCTTTTTTTATACGCTCCTATGAATTTCACGGGATAGTTATAAGTTTTCGTGGTAGTTTCAGATGAAAATTTTTCTCAATTTTCAAAGGCCTTGGGGTTGTTGTTGTTTGAGTGCTTGCTCTAGTTGTTGTGTAAATTATCTAAACTGCAAATGGCAGACACATAATCCTGACTGATGAGTTTCACGACTATGTTAGCAGAATTCCAATCCGAGAATAGACACAAACTATGAGAAGAAAATGAAAGAATGAAACATTCGAAATAATCAGAGAGACACCATTTGACAAATTGTCTTCCGGGTTAGTGGGAGTCTGCGACATAGTTTTGTTTAGGAATTGTTCTTTAAATAATTTTGCAACCCATTCTTTCTGGTGAACGTTTAAGAAAATTGAAGGGCGTCACAATAGGAATTCAAAAGAACTATATCCGTGATTAATCCGTTCCAGTTTGAGCTCACACAATTGGGAAAAGAGTCAGAGAGTGGTTCTTGTTAGGAATTCGATTTTTGATTCGGATTCGTGTATAAAATTGAGGGAAATTCTTGACGCGATACAAATATTTCGGAGTATAACTTCACACCATAGTGCAATATGTATTTAAATAACTACATATGTTCGGCCTTGGATGTAAAATGTAGATGCCATTGAGCCGCACTCTAACATCATATAATTTATTGTATATTCACTCAAGGCTTTTGCGAATGCACCTCTCATTTAACGTTCAGAGTGTTTGGACTTTGATGAATCCAATGACTTATAACTATGGACGGACGCAGTATGCTATTTTATTTTGAGACAACTTTTGTGACCACTAGTGAAAAATATTTTTTACCGTATTTCGATTTCGAGGATTTCAGTAATACTGTCGATAGAAATAACATTATAACACAGGGTGTTTCAGATCTGGTATGCCAAAATAAAATTGGTGATAGATCTCACCTAGATAAACACAAAATTGTGTATCAGGATGAGGGAGCATAATTTGACAATCGCTCAAAAAAAAAAAATGCAAAGAAATGTTGAAATGTCGCGGTGCTTCAAAAAACGTTTAAAGGATCGTGACAGGCGACGAATCATGGATCTATGCATATGAACCCGAAACTAAGCAACAATCGACTGTATGGATCTTTTAAGACGAGCCAAATCTAACAAAAAAGTTGTTAAGCACTTCGAAGCCAATGGTCGCCTGTTTTTTCGGAATAATTGTCATTTTTCGGAGTAATTGTCACCACCATGCCATTATAGCAACGTAGAAGGGTTAATTCTGAATGGTACACCACCATTTGTTTGCCAGAGGTGTTCGGAAAAGTGAGGGAAACCAATCGCAGAAGACGAATTATTCTCCACCACGCCAATGCAAGCTCTCACCAATCGGCTCAAACAAGTGGATTTTTGAGCATTCAAAACATCGAATCGATGGGTCATACGGCGTACAGTCCTGATTTGGCACCCAATGATTTCTTCTTATTCCCGCAGATCAAAAATAAAAATCGAGTTCAACGTTTTTCGACGCCTGAAGAAGCAGTTGATGAGTTCAAACCACATGCTTTGGAGGCTCCTCAATCGCAGTGGAAAAAGCGCTTTAAAAATTGGTTCAAACGCATGCAAAATGTATTGATCTTCATGGAGAATATTTTGAAAAACAATAAAGCCATTTTCGATTATAAATATTTATTTTTACTTGTCTATCTCAAAACTTAAGTAGCAACCCTCGTATTACGAAAGCTGGTCGAAATGTCCTGCGTGAATTTCGATGTATACCAATAACCTGCTTCTAATGATCTGTTTAAGGTGTATTGTAGCCAACTTGTCCCGTATTTTCGTCGCTGTAGTCCCAATTCTGCTAACTAATTCATCTCTGTTGTTAAAAGACCTTGAATAAACTTCATCCTTCATTGTTTTCTATAAAAAAGAGGAAGACCTAAAGATCTGAAAGACCAAGGAATCGGTGCACCTCGTCCAAGCCAGCGGTCAGGAAATTTTTCATTCAGTATTGCCTTTTTCTATCAGCTTAGGCTTTTCAGCTCTATGGATTCTGTGATCGGTGACATAACAAGAACTGTCACTTACACAGAGTGTAACTGTTCCAACATGCTAAAGATTGTCAATGTCGTCTCACTGAATGCCATGAATGCCCAAGAACTAATATGACTTATAAAGTCTTAATCAATTCAATTGGAAGTAGTCGACTCCTTCACAATTTTGGATGATTTCCCAAGCAGCAATTTACGTGCTAGTTACGTGGCTGCCCCGAAGTTTGGAACCATTTCGGGGCAGTTACATGGTACGGGAACGCAGCTGGCACATGCCTGCAACGTACCCGGTACCAAAATGGGGAATGATTTTTGGTGGCAATTTACGTGCTTGCTTCGTGGCTAGCAGAATTGCGGGAACGTTTCCAATACCACAACGGCACGTTCCAGTATCGACCCGAAAACGTTCCAAAAACTTTTTAAAAAGCAGACAACACTACCACCATTAAAAGATCACATAGCGATTATGGTTTTCTAAAATACTTTATTAAATACCATAACATCATTAAATACAAGTTGGGTATGTGTTAGAAAAAAATTTCAATTTTAATGTTTTCTTTCATAATATGATACAGAGGTATATATTATAATTTAACTGAAGTTTACTATAACTAGAAAAGTATGTGCGAAATTTTTTTTTCCGCACATGTAGGGCTTGTACCTCGAAAAAGTACAACGCGCTTTAAAAAGTCTTAATTATAAGAATAGCTTGATTCAAATTAATTTTTAGTTAAAAAATTATTTCGATCAAATGTCCAAATTTTAATAGCCAAAATATTTCAAGGACAATACATTAAATATTCTCGTCGAGTTCTTGTACATTTGGAGTACAATCTCCGAGATTCAATTTTTATATTTTCGAAGATGACAAGAACATAGAATTTTTCCATATATAAAATGTCAGCTAAGAAAAAATGCCACCTTATTATCCCAATAACCAAATATTGTCACTATTCAATTCAATTCAATTCAACTTTATTAGTGGATTAAGTACAATAAGAAAATACATTCTTTTAAATAGTACTTATAAAAGTTTTTGGAGAACAAACAATATGTTAATGAGCAATTTAACAAAAGAATTACTTAATGAAAAATCCTTAAAACTATATCAAGTTTAGTAAATACTATATATACCTAAATGTAATATTTTTAATACAAAAGAAAAATAGAAGAATAACTCAATTTCAAAGTAATAATGTTACGATTTAAAGCTACAAACCACACTAGAGAAGCCAAGACCGCACTTAACGAGAGAAAAAGGAAAAAGTTCCAAACAAACTTAATCTATATTAATACAGTACTGCGTTACTAGATCCCTAAAACTCCGCACCGAGCCTACACGCTGCATATCGGCTGTTAAACGATTCCAAGCACGGATTGCACGAACAAAGTAAGAATCCTCCATGACTGAAGAACGAAAACTAGGTATCAGCAGGTCAGAGCGCCTTGGGGAGTTCAAAAAAATCAATTTTTCATGTAAGTAACCAGGATTCTTTGACGTAATAATTTGGTAAAGGGATGTCACAAGCCTACGCAATAAAAACTGCTCCAGCGAACAACCCAGCAGATGGTTACTATATCCCGACACATGATCAAATCTCCTCAAACGAAATATGAATCTTACACAGTCATTAAAAGCCACCTTGACTTTCCTTGAACAGATAGAACAAAGACGTGGGAAAAGTAGGCTGCCATTGATAAAGTAAGGCAGTAGCAACGATTTCACAAGCAACGAGCGTGTATTCGACAACAAAGTAGCAGATGACAACCATAGCCGTCGAAGCCCACCATAAATCTTGCCCATCACATCAGTTATATGGTCACAGCATGTCATTCTAGCGTTGAGGAAAACACCAAGACTTTTTACCCTACCATCAAATGGGAGCATTGTGTTATTCAGAAAGACAGGAGGGATATGAGATACGTCAATATCCCGGCGATAGAATGCAATGCAGTGAGACTTACGCGGATTTAGAAGCAAGCGGTTATCAACCGCCCATGTCGCAATGTTATTCAGGTCCGAGTTCAGCCTGTCAATGCAGTCCTCCATAAGCCCAATAGGTCGACTAAGATATAGCTGTACATCATCAGCATACAGCTGCACCCTGCAGTCCTTAAGAACCTCTGGGAGGTCATTTATATACATGCAGAACAGCAACGGACCGAGGATAGAACCCTGTGGGACGCCACACGCAAGGGACAGAGGACGAGAAAAGCTGTCTTTCACTCGAACCCGCTGCAGTCTATCTGACAGAAAGCTATTTATTAAGGACACAGCAGTGTCGTGGAACTGAAATTTATTAGCCAGCTTCTCTAGCAAATTGTAGTGATTGACCATATCAAATGCTTTGGAGAAGTCGAGCAATGCAAGAACACACAAATGATCCATATCCAAAGCACAGCGAACGTCACTGGTAACACTCAGAAGAGCTGTTTCACAACTATGAGCCTTACGGAAACCAGATTGGCAAGACTTTAGCAGACCAAATGTCTCCAAATAATCAATGACCTGTTTGGATAATAATTTTTCGAACGCTTTGCTTAGGAATGGAAGTAGACTAACTGGTCTGAAATCATTTGGTACCTTGGCCTGATTTGTCTTCGCTATAGGCACAACAGTAGCAATTTTCCAAGCAGTGGGGAACTGAGAAGTGGTAAGGCAGATGTTAAAAATATCTAAAATGGGGTGAATTAACCAGGGCAACAGTAGTTTAATAAATTTTGGGGGAATACCGTCTGGTCCAACAGCGTCAGATTTGACCGCTGCGATAGCTGCGACAACTTCACCAACATCAACACACCTAAAACTAAAGTAGGCCCGCTGATTATCCGAGGTACCCTCGGTATGACCAGCAATCCGTCGTCCAATACCAGATGATGGAAGTGCGGGCAGAGTAGTAAAATAAGTATTTAACATGTTTGGATCAAGACTGCATTCAACTTTGTCTCCACCACAAACAGAGGCCTTACGCAAGTTTCCCCACAGAGTCTTCGAAGGAAGCTTTGGATCAAACTTCCTTTTATAGTACCTTCTTTTGGCCGCACGGATTTTTGAAGTCACCATATTTCTAACAGACCTATAATGAGTTCGGCTTGCAACAGTTTTAGACCTTAAATATCTTCGATATTGGAAATCACGTTCGACAATTAGGGACCGAATCTCAGCTGTAAACCAGGGGCAACCGTTGTTATAGATCCTACGTGTCTGAAGAGGGGCATACTTATCATGAAGATAATGTACTGTTTCATTAAATTGTTCAACCTTGTCATCTGGTGATGCATGCGATGATGAACCGTACCATGGTAGGGAATTACACTCATCAGCCAATTGGGACAAATTTATGTCATCATAATTCCTGTAAGATATAGTTCTATACTTACGATAGTTATTGATATTAATGTTATAAGTCAAGAAAAGGAAATCATGATCAAAAGTAGATGGAGGACTCAGTTGATTATGGAAGGAAACAGCATCGCTATCTGCAGTAAAAAATATATCTAGTAACGAGGGATTGGCCGTATTGAAGTAAGTTGGCAGATTATTTACAACACGTAGATGGAGAGACTGGAACAAGAAGATAAATGATTCAACTAGACCATTACGATTCAACAAGTTTACATTAAGATCGCCCCCAACGATAATATTAGAGTAACTGTGAGATAGGTTAGAGAATACTTCACTTAATTCAGCTGCGTTCTCAGTTGAAAAACTATTCGGTGGGCAATATACTGAGGACAGCAAGCACTTATCGACCCCAAAATCAACCTCCACACCTACAAACTCCAGGGGAGCAGATTTAGAATATGTTATCATTCGGGAGTTGAAACAATCACTGACATAAATAGCCACACCCCCACCAACCCGGCCTACTCTGTCATTTCTATACAACCTATATCCAGGCAAGGAAACTGAAATGGATGGAATCTGCGAATGAAGCCACGTCTCACATACCAAGATTATATGAACATCAGTACCCACCAAGATATCACGTAACTCATCAAGCTTAAGTCTGATGCTTCTGGCATTCAAATTAATGATGTTCAAGCCAGCTGACTGTAGACAAAAAATATTGATCAAGGATCTAACTCTGTTCGGCGTGAAAAAATTAGTTGAATTAGGCATTAAAGTTCCCGTGCGAGCATAAGCTCAGTGCGACAAAGAAAATAGGAACGCAAGCAGTGCACACAGGGTGAATAGCAAATATGCGGTCCAGACTTCAGTAGCGAAAACGTTAGCCCAATATACAAAAAGTAAAAATACATTTGAAAAGAGGCAAAATACAGAAAATCTATATACAAAGGAAAATGTTTGATACCAGATAATGAGCAGATAAATATAACAAAATTTAGTAAGCGAAAATTAAACTGAATAATGTGTTTAACAAATGAAAAATGAAAAAGAAAAATGGAAATGAACTTAACCTGAAAAACATTATATAGGTGTACGGTGTCTTTAAAGTACATTTTGGGCGCCACTAAATACTATAAAGATTGTGCTATGAAAATAAACAAAAAGATAAGAAATTTATAAAAACTAAAAAGAAGAACACAACTACTATATGAAAAATAAGCACTAGATCAAAAAAAGTAGCATAAAAAATTCAAATTAGTGAAAAACTAATGAAGAAAAAGAAAAACAGAAGATCTAATGACAGATGAGATAAACTAAACTAAACAGACATCAAGCTTCTGCAGTGCATCCTTTAGCAATAAAATCATCCAGTACGTCCAGTGTTGTAACTTTTATTGGCGTAGCTTCTTTTTTAATGCGCACAAAAACCTGACCATTGCGGGTAAATACCGAATGCAAGCGATTTTCTCTGTGAAGCCTCAATGCATACCGCAATATTTTATTATTATGCTGAGTGAGACTCTCGAAAACATTTACTCTGCTATCAGAAACGAAGTTCGAACAAATACTATTTAAGCCGACATGGCCAAATCTCTTAAACTTGTAAATAAATTCCCGCTGTTCATTAGTCGAAGAGAATTTGACAACAATCGGCGTACTACAAGGTACCAGATACAAAAAATGTCGTAGCTGGAACCGTGAATTGCTATCTTAAGGAAGCAGTTACTTTAAACATCCTAGTATGGAACCTTACAGTTCCTAAGTGCTACTTTATTGTACCGAAGTGGAACTTTATTGTATTTATCGTTTCTTCAATGTCCCCGCCTCATTACTGCGGCTATGAAGTACTCAAACAACCGAGGAAGAAGAAGAGCCCACTCTCTCAAATCTTCAACAAACCATAAGTCCTTTTTTAATGAACTTAAATCGTTTATGGGTTCGTCAAAATCATCATGGTCAGATGGACAAATATTATCTCCTGAACTTTCTTCTGCTATAATTTGTACCTCACTTAGGAATATTTCGTTTCTTTCTTCTTTGCAAATTCAGACAGCTCACGTTTTACTTTTCTATAAAAAGTGGTGGAATACCTCTATAACTTTTTCTTACATTTCATTGCTCTCTTTTCATTTGGAAATTGATATTTTTACGTTCAATCTACGTTCTGTGGTTAAACTGATAAGTAAGATAATAACATGTCAAGAAAGGCTTTCATGTAGTAACTAAAACGTACCGTGTAATTCAAAGTAGCACACTGTAAGGTTTTCTGGACTTTAAGGACCCAAATCGAAGTTTTAGCCTCCATAAAGATTTTCTTAAAAAAACGGAACGATGTCGTTTCAAATGAAAGGATTAGAGACGCTATCGCTACTAAAACCGCCACTATAAATTCTGCCACTGTAACGTGGTAAATCATAGAAGCTACAACGTCACTATAACTTCATAATTCCTCGTCGGTAAGGCAGCAACTTTGATGTAAACGTAGACAAGTTACAGAGACCGATTTGGAACACCTCGAGGAACTTTATCGACAGGGAACTTTTAAGTGGCTTATTAAAGAAGCTATTTCGTTTCGGCTACTTGCAAAAACGCGTATAAGTTGGCCATCTATGTTAAAGTTTTCATTTTGGTCACAGTAACGTATCAGGTACTTAGTTTTCGTCCCAATATACTTGAACTCAGTCGCTGGAACTTAAAATGCTGCTTGGGTTTACAATAGTGTCGAGGGTTTGTGGGGCTGCTTGACTATTGGAGCTAATGACAATATTTTATTTCAATCAGAAAATTGCTAGTAAAGGTGGCTAGTGGCTTAGTTAATGAAGGCTTTGAAATACCCCGGCAGCGGTATTGTTCATAGGGGTTAATAAATTTGAATTTAAGATGAGTCTTTCTACTTCATGGTGTTTTGAGAGGACAATCTCTACGATTGCATCACATTCAACTGCTACGATTAATTCTAGTACACGGTCTAGAGAATACAAGGAATGTTTTTATAATGTAGCCAAAACCCAGGGGGCAACCCTATGATGCGTTAGCATGGCTTCGGCCAGACTGGAAAGAGGATAAAAGAAATGAGGGAGCCTTAATGTCTGTTTTTTTTTTTTGTACTCTTGCAAGCAAAAAAACAGCACAACAGAGACGGAGTGGATATTTTTAATTTAAAACTCACGGGAAGACCGAGTCTCGAACCTTGGTACCATGTCGTGGTGATCGTGCTACTCTACCAATTGAACCAAGTCCGTCTCCGGCAATAATTTCAGATGATCGCCATGTTGCACGACATTACTGTCATAATTGATCAACCCTTTGACTAGCGAGGAGTAAATTTAAATATTTTGCAATAAAAGAGTATTAATTTTGCACAAATTAAATTGTTTTATGAACCAGTAGAGTTTTTGGTAAAGTGAATTTAAAATTTGTCTGTTGAGGAGCCCGTGTAAAAGTTTTTAACATCTGAATTGCCAAAAAAGTTCTACACGTTTTGAGGGTTCCGTAACTGAAAGGTAATAGGAACCCTTATGGTATCGTAAAATTAAAAGCTAATCGAGAAAAAAGGGTGACGTGCTGACATTTAGATTTCTGAGTGCTCCCTCGTATTCCTGTTGGACGTTTATAAATTATTTCAAGGATTTCTGAACCGAAAGCTTTGTTCGATTGGAAGGGTTTGATAAAAGGCTTCGTGCTCGAAATTGAAATTTTTTTTTGTTTTTTATAACGTATGGGGTACATTTGAAAAAATTTTCTTTAAGGATTTAAAAATTATTATTTTACTTTTAAGTGGCATTAACTTATCTCTAAAAATGCTCGAAAAAATACCTCTCCAACTTTTCTCGAAAAAATAATTTTTTTAAATTTTATTTCAATATTGTGCGGAACACTCCGCTAGTCTAACTCTTACTAGGCCGGTATTTTTTTTTATTTGAAACGAGCTGACCGATTTGGAAGATAATTTCTGTTTGTATAGAGAATATTCCCCTTATTGATATCAACAATTGAACAATTTTTTGGGTGGAGTGGTGGTGGGGAGAGGCACGGAATTTAATTTTGTAACGTGTAGACCGATTTGGATGAGTATTTCTTTGCTGTATTGAGTATGTTTGATTTTGTACTAGTGGTAGGGTGGGGTTAAAGATCAGGGTTAACGTGGAGGTAGCGTTTAACTTCACTTTAAGCACCGACTTTGACGGCTCTTTTTAACCGACTTTTCAAAAATTAATAATTCTAGTTCGGATGAGAGATGGGTTGGGGTGGAGCCTAACTTCGTAATGTATGGGTTGATTTAGATGATTCATTTTTGGTTATACAGAGTATGCTGCTATTGTTACCATGGCAATAATTGTGGATGTGTGGTGGGGAGAGGGGTGGAATCTAACTTATCAACTTGTTGTATGGAGTATGTTCACCCATTGTTACTATGACAAAAATGTTAGACTAACAGTGTGGAGAGAGGAAGGCTAACTTCGTAACGCGTGCACCGATATGGATGATTGTTGTATGAAGTTGCACATTGTTTAAACAGTCTGCAAATAAAAAAAAATAGGCTTAGTTTATTTTGACGAGCTTAATCGATTAAAACCAAGTGATAACACAGGACATTTCACATTAGTCTTGGATTATAAGGTTTTGTAAAAAAAAATTACGTCGGTTATGATATTTCTATTTCAGTTTATTGAGGTCGAAAGCGCGTCTTATATTGATTGTCTCATAACTATAAGAATTTTGTATAGTTCGCAAATCCCCTATATATTCCTTTAGGTAATACCTTGCAGAGAGTAAATCCAAAGTTTATTTTAGATATAACCCGTTTTTTGACATCCAGAACGCCGTTTTGGCCTCTGCAAAAGACATCGTCTATAAAAATCACGTTAAACAGCAGCATTCAAAGAGATAGATAAGATTTAGATACTTGAATATCTATCTCTCTCTAGGTCTCATAAACCCTTGCGAGGCATGGGGGCAGGAGAAGAACTTCACTCGATTCTAGACAGTGATTGTAAGTGGACTTACGATTTAAAGTGGATGCCGCACCACTAATATTTTCTCCGTTGCCAGCAGAAAACAACCATGCATCGCCGACGGTGGGATGCGAACCTGGAACCTACGAGTTGGTAGGCCGACTCGTTATCACTTACTTCACCGGCGACTGTCCTACTTGAATAATGTGTTTAACTAAATTAGATTTCCTCTTAAGCAAATAGGTTTTATCTTATTTAGTTTTTTAAAAAAGACTCACAATTTATTGTTCCAAGTGGGACTACTTTGTAGTTTGATCCTTCGATCCAGATAATAAAAATTTTAATTTTATGGAAAGTGGCAACATGTATCAGTACAATTTACAGTATCATGTTCGTTTTTATTAAGAAAATGTACTTTCAAACCAGAAAATGTACTTTCAAACCATTTGTATAGTGCGCTAATAAATTTCAGTTCTTAACCCCCGAATTATACTATATAATAGCACCATTTAGTATATTTAATTTATCATTTCCAGATTACAGACTAAGATAGAATATCAATCAAAGCGAACACTGCGGTATTTAAACGCTTTCAGACTAGGAAATTCCATAAAGGGGTCGTAATTTATCAAGGGCAGTAATCAAAAGCAATTTTCCTAATTTTCATACAAAAATAAAAAAAAAAACTAGAACAAAACCATTTTTCGGACACTGATAGTCAGATGGCTAAAGTTTATCCGGCCCCAAAAATTCCTTTAGCTGAACTTTAACCATAGAAAAGGTTAAATTACTGAAAGTAAAAATCGATTTGCCCTTGAAAGGAGAAGCATTGTAACCTCACTGGAAGCACGCAAATCTAAGTTCACGAGAAAATTAAGTCCAAACTTTACCACCACCTATCGCAGCCATCTAGATATGAACTTTATTCGAGCGAAAATGAAGAGAAAAAAGAACCAATACGTTAACACGAATCCCCAAAATATTCCACTTATATACGTCCTGAGTCACTATATGCTTTCCAACTTTTCCAAGCTGAAATAAGTATGACCGAGAAGTGTAAGGGTCCTCATGGTGGTCGTCTAGTCCTTTTGACATGCAAAGGTGTGCCAAGTGACCTACTTACTACGACAAGTTAACCATTATTGCAGCTCTTTTCAACTCAACTTAATTTCACTTCACATTTTTGTCCTCTTGAAGATCAACGGCTAGTTAAGGTCCTTAATGAACGTGAATGTAGTAAAAACCTGTGGAGGATGTAATTGATCTTGAAATTTACGCGATTATTTCGCGCGAATTGATACGATTCGAAGGGAACTTAGTTGTTATTACTCCGCCACATGGTCTTAAAGTCAACGAGCCTGTTTTCGTGACAATATTGAACCAACATAAACCTTAAATGATTTTTATAACAAAGATTTTCTTTGGTTCCTTCAAAGTCCTTAAACTGTCGAGTGATATATCTGATCCATAAATAAGGACAATTTCGCACCTTATCGCATTAGAATGAACGACTAAAACTTGAGGAGCTTTATGCTAATAGGATGATTTCTAGCTCCTTGCGGCCCAAGTATTTTGTTTTCATTCTACTTTGGCGTGAAAGTTGGAAATAATAATTAAAGCATTTCCTGGAAAACGAGCCTTTTAGCGAATTCACGTTAACTGACACATAGGGCGCGAAAAATTTGTCGCTGTTAGAAATAAATTCAGAGTTGAGGCTTACCCGGTCTATACGACTCACTTTTTCACTTTAAGCAGGATTTTCTCATTTCCTTAATGACGGTAGCGACACTGTCGACGATTTTAATTGTCTTTAGCGAGGTGTTAGACTCTTTGTTTTTCTAATTGGGCGATTTTTGTGTTAATTGGATAAATAACAGCTACAATATATGGAGCAGTTTTTGTCGAGTGAATGCTATTTTTTTATTTAGTTAGAATTTTGGCTGTTAAGGGCGTATATAACTTTTTTGGGTTCAAAATCTTCATTTTTTTCAAATCCATATTCTGAAAATCTATCATATGAAGAATAATTCATAAAATTCTGATGTAAAACTTTGAATTGACATATATATTATTAGGTCAAATATGAGTTCCAAAATCGGTACAAATTGTCAGAACTTAAAACCATCCAGATCTCTGTAAGAATTTATTTAAATCCATCAGTGCTATCTCAGCTAAATTTTCGAGATTGTCAAAGAAACTTGCCCCCAAGCAGGCGAGTCGTTGTTGTTTTAAATCTGAACATTCACAGAATAGGTGCAGTATGGATTTAATTTCCTCCTCGTCTCTGCCACTTCTACAAAACTCATTCGATGTTACGCCGAGTCTCATTGGGCAACGTCCAACCGACGAGTGTTCAAACGCGCCTTCTATCGTCAGGAGACTAGAAGTTCTGGTGTAATTCAGTTTCGGCTTCAGTTTTCGTGTTGTGAGACAATAGGTAATATTTTCCCCACCGTTCCGAAGTCTTCATAGAATAGTATCTTTCGATTTGACTTTTCGGTACGTTAAGGGTGAACCCTATCCGAGATCATGTTTACGTAGTAAGGTCTATGTATTCCCGACCTGACATAGAAGGAAGGGTTTGAGGAAAAAAAAAACTCGTTATTATTTTTCAATATAGTCTTCTTTTATTTCAAAACATTTTTGAGATCTTCTTATTAATGCCTTTATATCACTATACAAGTACGCTGAATCCTTGTTTTCAAAATGGTCGAAAACGGCTTGTTTAATTTCATCATCGTCAATAAATATTTTCCCTCGTAGGTCAGACTTCAATTTTGCAAATAGAAAGTAGTCACTGGGGGCGAGAACTAGACTGTAGGGGGGATGATCAATTTCAATGAAGCCACATTCTCGTGCATTCCTCGACTCATCTTTCTCCGTCGTTTTTCAATGATTGCTTACCTCAATTACCGCGGTAAATTAGAATAATATATCGCGTTAATAACGGTGTTTCGTTCTTTAAAATCTATTAAGAGGATTCCTTTCCAATCCCAAAAGATTGTAGCCATTACCTTTTAAGTGCTTTGGGTGACTTTTGCTTTCTTCGAGGCTAGTTCCCCTTTCCGGTGCCATTCCATCGAATCCCTTTTGAATGTTGGGTCATAATAAAGAACCATTGTTTCATCTCCTGTAACAATCGATTCAATAACGCCCTTCTGATCTTCACGGAAAAGCTCAAAAAACTGTTGACAACATTCAACGCATCGCTGCTTTTGAACAACACTTAGAAGTTTAAGCACCCATCTTGCACTAATTTTTGTCATGCCTAAATGGTCACTAGTTTTAGATATTCCTGTTTGCGCCGCTATTTATTTTATTTTAAGTTGACGGTCGCTTAGAACAAGTTCTTCTACACGTTTTCTCCAGTAGTCACTGTGACAGGGCCACCTTCACGTGGATCATCTTCTAGTGACTCCCGTCCACAGCGAAATAGCTTAGACCAATCTTTTATTGTTGTTAAAGATAGAGAAGAGTCTCTGTACAATTCCGCGCTTTTAGGCTTAAAAATGCTTGTTAGTTTCTTAAATACGGTATTACTGTTTTTACTTCTTTCGAAAGATTGCTTTGCTAACTTCAACTAGAGCATCTTTTTATAGAAGCAATAGATTAGGCAATAGGACGAGTTTAAAGAAAAATCACCCCCCCCCCCGGCGGCTCTTCCTCCTAGCCTAGTCGGGTAAAGAAGGTATTTCTTGTACGACACAGCTCCTTTGTTCATATCACACTCACTTTTTAGTTGTGTATGTACTAATAACATCTAGCTTTGAAATCAAATTTCAGCTTTCCAGAACTTTTGGAAGTACGTACCCAGAAGAAATTTTACATACAAACCTGCACCCCCTTTTATGGGGGGGTTGCAGGGTGAAAGTTATAGATTTTTTTAATATTTTCGTTGTTTGTGTGCAGATCTTAGTCTGCATACCAAATTTCAGCTTTCTAGGGCTTTTGGAAATTTGGAAATTATCTTATGAGAAATTGTTATATAATACAGAACCGGACCCCCTTTTCGAAGGATTGGAGGATGAAAGTTACAGATTTCTTAATTTTTTCGTTGTTTGTGTGCTAATCCTACCCGGCATAAAGTTTAGCTTTCTAAGACTTCAGGTACCCTAGAGGTTCTGATGACGGAGGTTTTGATGACGGAGGATTTAATGATCATGAGTATCGAAATCGACGTATTTCAGGTATTAATAAAATCTAAAGCTGGACAAATTAAACTTAGCTAATATGAGGATACATTTTGATGTAGGGTTTTGGTGGGGGGAAGGGGTAGGCTAACTTCGTAACGTGTCGACCGATTTTGATATGTAGTATATGTTGCCTCAATGGTACAGCGCCAGAAATTTATAAGGTGTGGCGTGTTACTCACCTATTTGTATGATTCAAACCGTATGATCCCCCATTGCTACTATGAGAAAAAATGTTAACCTAGCGTTGGGGGGGGGGGGGGGGTTGTCTAACTTTGGAACACGGGGGGTTGTCTAACTTTGGAACACGTGGAACACGTAGAGTACATATTTGTATCACAACAAAAGTTGTGTCTTATGGTGAGAGTGGAAGAGGGGCGGCAACTAGCTTCGTAAGGCGTAAACGAATTTATATGATTTTGATTCTGTTTATGCTTTATAGAATGCGTGAATAGCACCAACGATTGAATACCACCAAAGGTAAGAACTAATATACGACAACATGAGATTTAGTTATTAATATTTTGTTGGTAATATGCTGCCAACCTCAACGGACGAATTTTTTTAATCACAGTCTAGGCTTATTTTGGATTCTTTTATTCTATTATTAAGCATGTATTCAAATTTTTTGTTAAATAAACATTATTATTAATTAAAACGGAAATCTTCTAGAGGTTCGTCCTATGCATGCAGCTTGCAAAATATTGTCATTATAAAATAAACTTAAGCCTCTGAAATACAAATAAAAATTGTTCTTGATAAAATTCGTCGTTAACAACAAGCTACCATTCCACCAAAGCAATACATCACTTGTGAAGCAAACCATTTGTATCACGAGACTCTGTAAAAGAAATCACAGTGCACTGGGCTTATTTATAGCTGCCAGATACCCAGTGTTCTCCCACGTACACTGCAATAAATTCCAATAAAAACATGAACCAAAATTGAGAAATACCTTTTGTAAATCAAGTTCTTTCCCTGACAATCCTTTAAGGTGTTTTTATCAATTTTGTTGAAACGATGCTTACGTTTACCTTAATTTCTGATAAAATCAACACAAAGTTCATCGGGAATTTCCCCCCGGAATTGCCTCCCAAAATTTCCGACACAATAACTCTTTTCAGGTGAAAAATTTTCATCCGGTATCCCGCCAAGCTTTAACGACCTCCATAAAATTTGTTTGCTCAAACTGTAAATTCAAACAACGTTGTGAAAGGTTTTGCTTGTTACGAACTTTAATTGACTGACAAATTAATTGACTTTTACCCTGAAAATTATAGCAAACATTTGTTTAAAGCTGTAACCCTTTTCCGGAGACATTTTCCCATCCAGGACGCAGACGGGTTCTTTCTTCTTTCCTGGTAAACTGAATATAATCGGGGTTCGTTTGTTTCGTGAAACTTTAAAAAGTCTTCAGTTATTGATTTGCTTATTTGCATGAATTAGAAAATATACATATATGCCGCGACCACGTAGTTTTGATTTTGATGTTGTAACTTGTAGAAGTAAGCATTACCTAATCCTGTTGCATGCCACTCTATTCTTTGTCTTTAGCTTCGATTGAATCTTTATGTGCTTTAAGTGACGGGAATTGTGAAATTTCGAAAATAATGTGATTTAAGGAATCTAAATGTTTTACTGTTTCCATTTACATTCAAAATACATTGATTTAGCTAAAATTTTGGTTTTTGTTTTTTTGTATTTCATAGTGCGCTCAGGGTCGTGCAGCATGGCTGGAACGTGGACGTCGGTGTAGTGTTCAAGACAACAACCCTGCTTCCTGCCACCGAAGATGGGTGAAACGAAATCGAGTAAGATTTTTTAATTTTTTAATAAAAATTTTCTATGATGATTTATGTACCTATTCAAAAATATTTTTAGATTCACGATTCATCACTTGGTGGCTCATCAGATGACGAAGACTTATTAGGTGTATTAAGAGGCCCTAGTTCATTTGCAAATGCCTTCCTATACGTTGGCTTAGGTACAATAGCAATTGGTTTAGTTATAGCATTCGTTGGAACCGGCGAGAAAGGGTTCAAAACTGTTGAATTAAGACTTATAGGACCTTCGTTAATAGGTAATAGATTTATTTTTATGGTATATAAATTTTTTTTTGTCTTAACGTGTCAAAATTTCTTTCAGGTATCGGATTAATTTGTTGTATCCTACGAATATGTTTTTGTATATGTCCGTCTAATTGTTTATCGTCGAGTAGAAGAATAAATAAGAAAAACAATAATAAAATCGATGCCGATCACACGACTTCTTTGTTACGAGGCGAAAGTAAACGCGTCTCCATCGCAAAAGGTCCTCATTTACAAGTAAGTGTTATTGTAACGTTTTCTTATAAGTAAGGTTTTATTAAATAAGAGATTAAGGTGGTCTACAATTTTCAAAAAATCGAATTTTTTTTTCTTTACTTTTTCCAAAGTATAGTCTTTCGAGAATATATTGTTAAATGTTTATAACAATATTGACAGTATTTTAGTTTCTGCAGTCTTTATAGCAGGTAGCGTACGGTTGGTCCGCCTCATGAATGGAAAACTTTAAGCTCATTTATCTCAAAACTACTTTTGTCTGCACGGCGTAGAGCAAAAAAAAAAAAACTATCCATCCGATTGGGCTAAATTTTGAATATGTTATTCAGTATGCCAGTGGGTATCGTCGGAACTAAAAAAATTTTTTATTTCAATAACTTTTTGTTTTTTTGTTAAAAAACTATCGAAAAAGTCGTATTTTTGGTACCCAAAATTCAAAAGTGCACCACTTCGTCAAAAATTTTTTTTTTAATTTATTTTAGTTCCAACGATAGAGACACTCATATAGATTAATAATCTTTTTTTTTCTATTGTTCAGATGATTGACAGAGCTGAAATCATCAACGCCACCCAGGTCGATTTTTTTGAGGGTGTTATTTTCAGCTACATTTTTTTTTATAAAAAAAATTTTTAAGTTTTTTTTTGTATGAGTATTGAGTAGTTTATTAAATGTACATAGTTCAATTATCGTTTTTTTTAAATTGCTTTTACCTTAAACAAATCCTGAAAATGCCTTAAATTTACGCGCGCTAGACCACCGCTAGAATCCCCTTAAGAACACATAATTGATAAATTCTGGATTAAATAATCTTCTCACTAGCCAACTACTTTCCAAAACTTGACTAATTCTATTTTTTGTATTTACGGAAAGTGCAAAAAAACGCCTTTTGTCCTTAAACGTTTATAACAAAAATAGAAAATGTTTATTTTTTATGATGTCGTCAAAGCCCAGAGGACAACCCTATGATGCATTAGCATTACTTTGCCCGGAAGGGAATTAGGGTAAGGGGATAGATAGTTTTTGCATTCCTGCAAGCTCGACAACAGCCCAGAGACGGGGTGGATTTTTTAATTTTATTAAAAAACTCAAGGGGAGACCGAGGCTGAAAACCTGGAACAATGACTTGGTGATCATGCCACTCATCCATCGAACCAACTCCGTCTCCTATTAACTAAAGTCTGCCTTCTAACCGAAAAAGAGCCAAAAACTCAAAGTTTCCTTAGATAAAAAATCCCCAAAATTAAATTATATAAAATTAAGATAGCGGATTCGACGTTTGATCAACCATCGAAATTAGAACAAAGTCAGAAAAGCAAATTACACCGTACTGTTCTGGCTTAGTTGTAATTTATGCAGGTGCCCAAACATTCTGGACATACAAAAACTCTTGTCTGATTGCCTTTTTTTAAACTGAGGCTCGAACCTGCATCCATATCGTGCTGATCGTGTCAGTCATCCATTGATCCAACTCCAGTTTCAAAATGAAAAAAAAAATTTATAAAAAGATTTCCACGTTTGTCATCCGCATTTTGTTAAGATCGAATGAAGGGGTTGGAAAAAGCTGCAGTAGTCGTTATTTCTATATACAAATATTTTTTTTAGATAAGCCCTAATTTATTTTGAATAGGTACAAAAAAAACATAATTTTATTTCTCACAAAGCGCAGCTGCTTTAAGGGTGTCACCACAAAAAAGCACCTATTTTAAGGGTGGTTTCTCATTCTTAGAGCAAAAAATGAACTTTTCGGTAAGGTGTAGAGCAGGCCTTCTCCTCAAAAATTTTCCAAAACCGGTTATCCAACGAATTCATGTCCGGACTTCTGGGAATCTGTAATAAATTCAGGAAAATTCGCTCTAAGCCAGTCCTGAGTGGTCTGTACTTTATATGCCTGTTAAAAAATTCAATGTTGCTCCCCAAACAGTATCGTGTTTAAGGGCTTCACAATGTTATCCAAGACGTCTCTTTGGTAGTTCTTCGCCTTAGTTTTCACGCCTGCTTCGCCAAAATGCAACTCTGTTCTCCCGTCGCAGGACATTCCCCACCAAACCACGACTGATGCTGGATGATGTCCTCTCTCAACCTTGGGAATCTTCTCAGCAGCTTCTTTAGAGCTGTGTGCGTACACTGAGTCGCTTTGGCGATTGAATTTTTTTTCTATGGTAAAAATTAAAATCGGTTAATGCAATTTCAGAACGATTCTAAAAGAAAAAAACTAGAGATGGTTTGCCCTGTTATGAGCCTCGGGTGAGAAAAAAAGTTAAAAAATAAAAAATGGCAGTGTTGAAAAATTATGCGTTTCTTCAACACTTAAAACTGGGGGGGGGGATAATTTTTTGAATAGCATTGCGGTTTATTACATAGCTGAAAAATTTTTCTTAAGGCTCAACTCGCTGCAGTGTATATCGATCAAAAAAAAGTTTTCGAGAAAAACGCATTTAAAGTTTTTCTGTGAAAAAAAGATGTAACGACAAATTAAGCTTACGTTTCTTCGGTCTGCTATTCCTGTATCGTCTTTTTCTAGAACAACTTCTAATCACCTCATTATCCCTTGAACCTTTTTGATACGGGTGATAACGAGGTTTTCTTTTTGTCATTTTTATGAAAAAAACAATACACGCAAGATCGATGTCGTCGGAAAACTGACTAAATATTTGTGTACAAATATACATATAATAAATCAAAAATATTTCGAATATCGAATTTGCAATTATGTTATTCATGAAATAAGGAATCGATTGTTTGAAAGAAATAGACCCCCCTTAACACTAAGGGGGGTCTGTTGTCTTTCAAAACCCAAAAAATGCAAGTTAAGTGGTTATAAGCTAGCATTTTGGTCCGAGCAATATTCCTAGCCAAATATGTGAGGTTTATTCGAATCCTGACATAATGTGTTCCAAAGTTATTGCCGCATCAAATAGAGTGAAACCCTTACTATTTTACAAGAAACCCAATAATTTTATTATAATTTGTGCGACTGAAAACACATGGTCGCTCGCTCTAAGATTGCTGGTTATCTTAATACCCAAAAAAGTAAAAGGGCACATTCACTCCACCGATAGAAATAAGTTGAAACTGGGCTAGATGAATTTTAAGGGATACATATCACATATAGAAATTCGCAATAAACTGACAACTAAAAACATAAATGGTTCTTTATTGGCAACAAAGGTTTCAAAAGAAAACCAAAATAAATGTATGCCGTTTGATTCTAAAAACAATGCGCGGCAAAATGATAAAACGAAGCCAATATGATAATGAAAATGAAATATCATATGTTAAGCCCTGCAAAATTGGGTTGTTAAGAACGTGTGAAATTTTAAATTATGTACTTTTTTTGAATATAAATCGGATTTTGAGTACTTGATGGGTCCTTTTTTTGTCAAAATAAATATATTTTTGGTGTGACATAAAGTGGGTAAATTCACCAAAAACACCCTAAATCATTGTAATTATAACATTCTTCTTATCCTAACTACGTTTAAATGCCAAGTTTTTGATAATATTTCAATACATTACTTTAAATTGACTATAATTATCTTAACCCTATTTGAAATGACTTTCTGGCTTTTTACATTGTTAAAAGGTTTGTCTGTTTACTCGAAAGTTTTTACACAAAACTTAAAGTTTTCGTCCGCATTGCGCTGTTTACTTTTGGACTTGAAAAAATTTGATAGTCGAGTAATTTCCCCTTTTACCCAAATTTTACACACTGCGGGAATCCTTCTTCTTCTTTTATGGTTGACAACTCATAGCTGATTGATATTTGTCTAGTTACAGCTTGTAAATTAATTTTTAAATAAGAAGAATGTTTTTACTTGGTTTTTACATACGCTTTTTTTTATACAGAAGTAAACAGACAGACCTAAAATTATCAAATAAAACTCTCCCTACTTCGGAGATTATCTTAAAAATTAACAGACCTCTCGTGAGCACAATTTCTTTCGGCCGTAAAGAGCAAATATGTGACTATATCTATTTACAATCCTAATATTGTAAGGAAAACATCATTATACTGATACACATGAAAAGGCACCAACAATGTTAACATGCCATTATGGCTTCTCCATCCAAATGACTTCTTCACAAACACAATAATTACGAACAAATGACAGAAAGTGAACCTTTGATGGAATCATTTATTATTTAAGCAAACACTTTGCTCTAAATAGTCTTATTGACTTTATTAAGTATGTAAATTACTCATATAATCGCCACTCATAATAATGCTTCATAAGCCAATGGAAAACCTTTTAATTTAAGGTTAAAACGATTAAATAACGGTGGCAGATCCTTTAATGAGTTTTAGGTATATATTCTATACGAACCACTTTAATGTATGCATATGCTGTTGTTAGATCCTTGTACAAATTGCAAACTAGGAGATTATTATTTTATTTTATTTTTAAGCAATGGCACTTGAATAAATATAATAAATTAGCAAAATGAATTGATATCCTTCCAAAAACATAAATATCAAAAATTAGCCAAATTCTACACCTAAAACTATGCCAAGTTCCATTCGAAACCCAAACTCAAAAATTGAGCCTTCGAACATAAGTTCTAAAATAAATGCATTACAACGTTAACTCGTTGACAAGTTTACTGTAAAAACTTTTAAATGTTATATTATTTTAAAATGTTATACTATTAATATTAATAAAACTAAAAAAAAACTGTAATAATTGATCACTAATGCATTTTATAAACTTTTTAGAAATTTCCATTAACACATAAAAAGGGCAATAATAAAATGTTAAACGAGGGTATGGAAGCACTACGGCAAATAGCAACAACCTCGTTATTTCTACAAAATGAACAAAAGCCAACGACAAATCGTGTTGTTCCTATTATAAAAGAACCAGAAAAGCCAACAGGTGTGTATACAATGCTTTTACCAATTTCCCCGTAAAAATTTAATTAACACAAACATCTTGATTTCCACAGAAGAAGCTCCAATAGAAATGAAAAAACTCGACACCACCCTAAATATTTGTGATGTAACCGATGACGAAGACGAGGAAGAAGACGGCGCTCCTAGCTATAGTAATCAAACGGAATATCTAGTACAATCACAGGGTAAGTTAGCACGTCAAAGGGTTCCAATGAATCAGCAACAACAACAAATAGATAAAGAGCATGATCCGGAATCGTTGCTAATGGAAACTTCCTTAATGGTTTTAAATCCGCCGCCCTCTTCGTCTGCAAAGACGACAATAGTTCAATCATCATCATCACAAAGCTACGATTTGCCATCGGCAACACCCCATCAATATCTTCGAATAGAACAGCATACACCGGGACAAATAGTGGATACTGGTCAAAGTTTACAACTGCCGCCTGCTCTTACACCCACATTATCCTTGCCTATAAGCAATAGTCAAAATACTACACTAACACCAGGAAGACTTTTGACAGTCAGCACAAGTACAACAGTGACTGCAACTCCCCAACCACTTATTAATACGAACATGCTATCCCCACCTCCTACGATAACATCAGAAGCAGAATTAGTTTTAAGTCCAGCGAAGCTTGGCCAATAGTCATAATAGTATTTAGAAGAATTTCGCTCCATTTCATAGACTTCTGCTTTTTCTGTTACTATCCGCAGCCCCATTTGCCTATTTATTACTGATATGTATATTGCGTGCTTTGTGCAGGAAACTGCCCGCTAGCGCAAACTTCGATATACAATCAATCCGGCAATTAAATATTCCCGCAGTTTGACGCAGGTAGAATAGTGTTCTATTTTTACCTTTAATCAGTAAGCATTTAGCAGTCTTGTTAAAACACCCCGTTTAGCTTACCTGCTTAAGCTTAAGTTGTGATTCCAAAAAAGCTTTCTCATAGAACTATAAAGTGTTACTTCATACTGTCAGGGAGCACTACAGTAACCAACTTGGAAGCATATAAAATTTAGACACGTTTGTGTGTCAATCGAAATTGTAAGGATGTAATTAATGGAGCAGAAACCACGACGAGCATTCCTTTTCCTTACGCCGGTTAATTAAATAAAGGGAGATAAACATCTTCGGACGCATCAACCCGGCCCTGTGTGTCTTTTTATAACTTTGCAACATGATATTCGCTTACTAGGTCATCTGGGATATAGAGTAGCAACTTAAGCGCCCTAGTTGAATCACTTTCGTTGGGTTGACGGGATTGCAACATTCCCTTTTTTTTTCTTTATAAATAAAAAGTTTCAAGGCTTCAATTTGTAAACTAGGACTGCACATTTAGTTCACGTTCTAGAAAACTTAAGTCATTGGGCTTGCAATTTTTGCATTCGAATTTCGTTGTTGTACTACGAATGTCGAAATTCTTTGAGTCTTTTGAGTTTTATAATTCAAGTGTTTTAAGAATTGCCAGTAAATTAGCTTCTAATTCAGAATACTTTAGAATATTTTTTCTATTAATTAGAATGAATTACAAAGCCAAACCTATTTAATGTGATACGTGATATATATTTTTGTTTTGCTGAAACAATTCTGAAGTTATCTTAAATTGCTGCAGAAGACTTTGTTTTAGCAAAGCCCTCTATTAGATAGTTTTAATAAATGCTAGATTCGGTGATAGTATGAAATTTGATGTCCCATTCCCTACCTATTTTTAAAATTTATCTATTTAATCCTTAATATCAGAATGTTTTTTTTTATAAATATATAATATCTTTGTATTCGATATTGAGGCTCAGAAGATGTTTGCTGCTCATTATGCTTCGTCTAAATCCATTTCGAAGGAATTTTCTTTATATTTTAATTTAAATATGCGTCAAATCTTTTGCTACTTACAAATATTAACGTTGAAAAGTAAAAGAAAGACTTTTATGTTGTTATTTAAGAAATCGGTAGATAACATTTTAATCATTTGTTGCCGTGGTATATTTGAATTTTTATTTGACTAATTATATTCAATTATTTATTTAATTTTATTTATAATTTTGTCTTTTAACTAGTTTTAACATGAAACAATTTTATCACCACATTATATATTTTCTTTTTCAGATATTATTTGCTTATATTTATTGTCTTGCAGACAAACTTATTAATGTGAATAACATTTTACTCTAAAGCATTTCCTGGAAAAGCCAAAAATCGCAAAACTATTATTTCCTAAAAGAAGACATTCTGAACTATTTTATTATTACAAAATTACTATATGACTTCTCGATGTTGTTTCTCAAAAATTAATTTCTCTTCAAATGCTGATGGAAGCAGTAATGTTAATTATTTTCAAACTTAACATCCGCCTCTTAAAAAATTCCCAGTGCTAAACTGTCTTTAGTTAGAATACGAAAGCTTAATTAAAGTCTTGTTCCTATGGGATATAGCAGCCCAACATTTTTTATATTGGGTATATTTTTAAGTTGAAAAAACATAACATATAACGAATCACGTAATTAAAACATCATTAGCTGACTTAAGAAACAGATCTTTTTCTTTTCATTCAGTATGGGTCGTGTCAAATACTTCACCCGATTTAGTGATAGCGGACCACAGTAATATCAATGCCTTCAGAAAGATCGAACAGTGTTAGCATATTACTACCGCACCATAAATGACTTAGTTAACTGCATTTACAAAACTAGGCTCATTCCCACCTCTGTAACAATCAGTAAGTTTGGTATAACGTGCATGCTGCACTTGGGTCTATAATTGGACGCCTTAGCTACTTTTCATGCGTGAAGTGGGATTCTTCTAAAGATACCGAGAGACCCTAATGTCTCTGGTTATGTGAGATTTATACTTACTAAAAACACCTCTCTCTCTCGAGGGATTAGGCGATCACTGTATTTGGGTCCCTTTTTATCCGTAGACCTTATATCCCCAGCGATGGGTTCATCCAGTTTTCCTCCCATACTTTGATTTCTCAGGTTAGTACAATCATTTGCTTCTGCTCCGAGCCTCTCGGCCTCCAGCTATCCCCCTTCTGCTTACTAGGGCAGGATACTCGAACACTGGGTGCACCGCGCTCTCCTGTTCCTTCAGGCACAGTCTACAGGTATCATCCCCTAGGATCTTCTTTAGATGACACCTGAAGTAGCCATTTCAGTCATCTCAGGGCTCTTCGATCCATATCTAGGATCATCCTTCCGTTCACTGAAGCATACTGGTTGAATTTGCGTACACAGTCCAAAGACAGAACAGTATTGAAAGTTGTAATGTCCATGAGGCCTGATTGTCGAGTGCCGCCATTATTCTTTTACTTTTTACATGACTGCCCAGCAGATAATCCACCGCGTAGATCAGTGCCAACAAATTCGTCTGATAGACTAAGTTTTACGACCGCAAGCTTAGATGGGCGTTCAGATTCAATTCCTCACTAAAGATACCTGCCGAGAGGGGGGGGGGGGGGGCGAAGGGGGTAAATCCCCCGGGCCCGTGCTTTCAAAAGGGGCCCGTCATCTAAGTCATCAACAGAAAATTTTAATTATATATATAAAAAAATGTTTCACGATCGAAAAAGTGTAATATAATACTCGACAGATTTTAAATTGAAAGTCACTCATTCGATTGTATATGGGCCCGTAAACGCTTAGTCATGGGCCAGAAATTCCTTTCGCGGGAGCCCGTATGTGGTACCCCCCGGGCCCGAATTTTGACTCTACGGGCCTGGGCAGGAGAAGTATTTTACTCCATTCGACGGCAAAGATTTCAAGTGAATCTACAGTTTAACCGTTTAAGTACTGAAAGTCGATCTTCAGATGTGATTAATTTGTGTTAAAGACTATTACACAGAAGTGATGAAGTCGTCTGTGGAGTAAGTGAAAACGTGTCGGCCTACCAAACTGGAGGTCCCAAGTTCCAATCCCACCGACGGCGACCTATGGTTGCTTTCTGCTGACAACAGATTACAAAAAAAAAGCCATCTGGGTTGCAGACAAAATTTCAGTGGTTCGGAATCCACTTTAAATTATAGGTCCTCTTGCAATCGTTATCTCGCATCTGGTGAAGTCGTTCTCCTGCCCGATGCTCGACAAGGGGTTACGAGAACAAGAGAGAGAAATGCATCCCCCAACAAAATCATTGCTATCGTGGAGGATATCTATACGAGCGATTTTACCATTATCTCAACTAGCGTTAAAATGGATTCTACGAAGGCGTTACGACCGCTAGCGATAGAAATGCAAATCCGACACCCTACGACATAAAAATCATTTGTTGTGTGGCATTAACGCTACGAACCAGAATGAGTAATTTGGTTCCCGTTTAGTATGTTTTTTACGACTCTAAACAAAGAACTGTGGGGAAGAACTGTTTTGGTCTAACAAAATGTACAATTTGAGTGATTTTTTTAATTATTTTTGTGCGCATTTTTTACCATTTTATGAGTTTGATTTTATGTCAGGCTCTTGATTTAAAATATTATGTGCTGTCGATTCAAGTACAAAAGGTGATAGAACGTGTAATAACACAGGCCTGCGAGGTTTTTTTCCCTGGACAGTGAATAGTTGTTTCCGAAGTAATTTCTCCCGCTGAAAGTTCAAAAACATTGTTTTTTGTCATATTTGAGGTTATATAGCATCGCGATGCTTTTTTTTTCAAAAAACTTTGTATGGGATCATATAGTACAAGTCTTCCTCTTTCAAATGCCGTTGAGTTTGCTCAAATATTTTTTTTCCGCCGAGATATCGCATTTTGAGATTTTCATGTTCATGAATTTCTCGAAACGCTAAAAGTTTATGGTCATCTTATTCAGGTTACCAGAAGAGAAAATTTGATATCTCAAACTAGCATAATCTTTCTTAACATCTTTTTATCTTTAGATAAATCTGAAATTGTCCGAGCACTATAGCATTTACCCTTTACCTTTACCTTAAATTTTGTAGTTTTTAAGTTAAATTAAGTACTCTTGACAAAAGAGAAGAAAACCTCTGTCCGCTATAATTCGCCTAGAATTTATTTTCTGTGAAGGCATGTTAATAAATTTGAAATATTAGTGACAAAAAATGACAAAAAAGCGAATAAAAAAAGGAGACCTAATCTAAATTGGAGGTATGCTAAATTGGAGGTTTGAATTCTTCTCCTTATACGATGATAAAAACAAAAATTTATTATGATTGTGAAGAGTCTTGTCTTACAACATCATGTACGCCGCTTAAAAAAGAGGAGCTGTGAAGTGTGGAACGAGAAAGCAAGAAAGAAATTAGAGGTAAGGGAGGTTGCCAAATAAATATATCCCAGACTTTGCCAGAGGTCTGTAATCTTAATTCAGTTTAGAGATGGGTAACTCAGATCTGAACCGGCTCAAAGATCCGGCTTTCGAAAGTGAGTCAAGTGAACCGGATCTCAGTTTTGTCCCGTGACGGATTCCGAAGAGTAATTTCTCAACATTTTCATCAGTTTGATCTGATTTTTCTTGTTGACTAATGAGAATGAGCGCTTATAAGAACAGAATGATAGAATTGAAAAAACAGGAGAACGTGGAACTAAAAGTTCTGCAAGAACTACCACTAAAGCGTACGCAACACCTCGGTCTTCGCTCTAGAACAGTGATGTCCAAACCTTTGCCCGCGGGCAAGTGAGCTTTTGCAAACATCTTAAGGTTCTAAATTAAATAAATAGTACGAAACGCTTCTAAAGCTTTTAAGCATTCCTCACATTCAGTCGGTTGAGTTTGGCCATCACTGCTCTAGAGAGAGAGACAAAATGTCTCAAGCTGAAAATTTTCAGTGACTCTTTCTTGGAGCCGGATCTTTTAAAAGAAGCGGATCCGAAGAGCCGGTTCATTCAAAGGATCCGTTTTGCCCATCTCTAATTCAGTTGCAGTCTTCTCTTTTGATTTGGTTTATATTTTGACCGATGGATTCTTAAAAAACTTTTGATCGGCCTATCAGACATACTATATAAAAAACCGAATTGAAATAACGGCGATTTGGATTGTATAAGAAGTCGAGCTACGAATCAACGGACTTACTCCTTAAAATTTAAGAATTTTTTACATTTGTTGTATCAATGATCAATTAATCAATCAATCAATCAATGATATACTCAATTTTCATTGAAGTTTTGGTGAGAGTCTGCTCGAAAAACTGCGAAAGTTGCGATTTGGTTTAAACGAGTTTAGAGAAATTTTAAGTAACATTTTTATAATTTTTTAACTTTTATTTTAAAATATTTAATTTTCATCTCATAAATTTAGTCGGTAAAAAATAGGCAAATGGAAATTTTCTCAGTAAATTTTTTCTTACAGTTTTGTTGACCTTTTTTAATCGTGTATTTTCTATACGTTATTTGCAATTCAATTGCTTATGTCTCCATTTTTGTTGTGTCGATAAAAATAGCTTCGTATTACATAATAGAAAAGGCCTACTAATAATATTTTTTAAGCGTTGTGATGAATAATAAAAAATAATTTAACGAACATGTCAAAAACGGACCTATCTTAAAAGCAGAAGTATTTCATGAAACCATACATACCCCAGCATAACTAAAAAATCGTTTTATAAACAAAACTATACAAGTGAGTACTAAATGCAAAATAATATATATAAAATTATAAATAGTTATATAAATAAAATAAAGTATGAAAAAGGATATATTTTTATTTTAGCGAATAAGTTATTAAGTTTTGGACATATCGTTTATATTTTTAACATTTGTTTGAGATATACACAGATAATATATGAAAAATACTGAGTATATAAAAAAGATGTAAAATAATAACAACATTATAAGTTATCGAATGTTATATATTATATGAAAAATAAAAGAAAACATTTTGTAGATTAAGTCCTTGCAGTTTTAATTATGTACTTTCAATATTCGCCGACAATATATCGTAACTAACTCGCTATATTCAATATGAAAGAGGACCGTTTCAGTCACTTTAACGATGATTATAAGATGCCCCTACTCGTAACATAGTTTAAGGTGACAGAAATCTTCAATTTTGTTTTAATCATATTTTAAGATATTTAGAAACGATATAAATTCAATTTGATCCTATTATATGATATTCCCACTCAATGTTTTGTCACGTATTGATTTATGATTCTTACTGCGTAAAACAATTTTTTTTTTTCAAAAATCCGTCGTTGAGAATTGAATAATAGTAGGAAATCAGACTTTGAGACAAGTAGCGGTGCTGTTGGTCCGAACTGAAAAAAAAATATTCTCTTATTCTCTGGGTTATTTTTGATGAGTTGAACCTCGACGAAGTGCGATATTTTAAAAATGGCAACAGAAAGAAGAAAAACCACTACTTTTTGTCATTGGTTTTTCCATTACCGTATCAATTGTTATCAACAATTTGCAAATCTAGTAGATTCAATTAATAGAGAAATATATAATATAAGGAACAAATGTTCAAAGTTTTAAGAGGATTGGTGGATTGAATTGGCGTTGGTGCGAGAAAAAAGTGTACAAAATTTCGGAGTATGTACACTAGCTGACTCGACTGAGACAACGTCGAGTTTTAGAGAGGAAAAAGTCGGTATTTCGAAAGGAGCGCTGTATGAAACAATATTGTACAAAGAAATCGATTTTTTCACTCTGCTACAATCTACTACCCCCTTAAAGCAGCACATTCTTTGTAATAACAATTTATTGAATTCAATCAGTTGCAGCGATCAGCGTATAATCTCAGTGCGACATATTCGCCTACTTGTAGTAACTGCTGCAATTTAATTTATATGGAACTTAATCAGTTTTACACGGTTGGTTCTAAGATGGAACAAGGTGTTGGTGCAGGAATGTTCTCTGAGACACTGAACATATCGAAATCATCGTCTACCGAACACACCGAGCGTCTTCCAGGCGGAGGTGCTTCCGATTAAGAAGGCGTGTTCACTTCTTCTATTCTTCTATGAACGAAATGGCCGACAAACTTGCAGAAGAGCGAACCTCTACAGCGTGGCCATGTTGAAGATATCCCACTAGGCTTCCTTAAGAGGGAACTCTTTCTGCATTCCGATCATCTCAACAGACCGAGAGCTATTATCGCAAAAATGACTGCCGTCTTTACGGGCCACTGTCTTGTTGTGACGACGTGAACGGTAAAGAAAGCACTATTCACCTTCTCTGTAAATGTCCGGCTCTTGCCAGAATCAGAAAGAGGGCTATGGGGAGTACTTCTTTAAAAACCTGAAGGCAATCTCGGGGGTAAAGATTAAGGAAATAGTCTGTTTTCCTCCAATTGGTTTTAGTTCATTTTTCCCATCAGTCGACTTCAATCATGATTGCAGATAAGAATCAGGGTTATGAGTGAACTGAGTCCAACAAAAAACCGGTCTTGTTGTGGCATCAAAATGGCGCTATAATAGTGCTAATTAGAGTGTTATCATGATAGCAACGCTCACCACTTAAACCAACAAAGTTTTAAATATAATTAAAAGTTGTTTGCTTAGTAATGAAAATAATAATAGCAGTGTACATAAGGATACAAAATTGGACCAGGATCACATAGTCATACGATACATTGATCCATATGAAGTCAAGTCCAGAGTGGTACAAGTTTATTTGAACTCTAAATCGACGCGAGTTCAATTCAACTCTAGATCAACCGAGTTTTTCTCAGAATATTATTGAGCCTATTTTCATAGATCGTAGGAATTTAGAATTAGTTTTACGTAATACAAATCCGGCTGCGTTTGGTCCGCTCGTTTTTAGACTTTGGCAGTTGTCAAATTGTATCCTATTTGAATTTCCTGTCTCTTTTCTTTTGTCAAATTTGCGCGTTTTACTTTTTAATACCTATTATTTTCCTAAACAATATTATTGCACTGTAAATAACAACAAATATTTGTTCACTTTGTCGTTAAACAATTCAAAATGAAGTAGTACCGTAGTAGTCAGATGGTTACTTAAATAAGTACTAGTATTTCTTAGTTCAGGATGTTTAGATCACACCAAATTAGTACTACGTAATTCGAATTACGTTAAACTAGTCCTAAATAGCACGGTCTAAATGACATTTGAGTGAAATTGAAATCTCTGAATTCAACTTTTATAAAATTTTATATCCTAAAAGTTACGCGACGGATTAAGGAAGTGAAGTAGCCTATAACGAAGAACTCTGATTATTTAATTTCGATATATAGGAAAGAATTGTTTTCTCAGCTGTCACTCAAAACAAATCTTCTGCTTTCTCCGAAAATTGCAGCTGGTCGTTCCCGTACTGAAGTAAAGTCACCCCCACCACATAAATAAGTAAACTGCAGCCATCAGCTGCAGCTGCAGAAGTACGGGAACAGACCTAATATCTCCGTTGACAGGTAACACAATGACGCTAAAGACTGTGGAATTTTTGTTTACTGGTAATAGTTTTAAAAAAATTGATTTTCAAACTTAAATTTTAAGACCAATGAGCCAAAGCGTTTGTTTTCACCTTGGCTACTTTGTTGATTGCGAACCACCTACTTACTTGGGTTTTAATAAATGCATGTTATTAAGCCGAGTAATTGTAGCAGACAAATTTAGAACGAATAAATTCTTTCATTAGAGGAAAATTAATATTCAATCATGTTTGTCTTAATTTACTTTGCATGATTCCTATTCGCATCGCTAAGAAATTTTTTATGTCATTCTGTAGACAACAAAACAATTAGTACCTTAAATGAGTTGTTTATTTCAGAACCAAAAATTACAAATTACAATATCAGTTCGTAGCTGTTTCTGTCAAATTTTTTATCCGTTCATCCCTCTTCTTCTGTTTTTTCGCTTTCTTTGTAGTATCCTCAATCACTCGACGTTTCTTCTTCAATAGCCATGCCTCCTTATCCTTTTCCTGCTGCTCTCTAATTAATTTTCTGAAAAGGTTTCGATGCCTTGGCTTCACCATTCGAGCTTTTAGTCGATGCTCCTCCACATCTATTTTGTGCTGTACTCGTTTACTTTCCCTATGCACTTTACCAGACTCGACTGCCATGTTTTTTTTCTGTAATAAATCAATTTAAAGAAACTCTTTAAAAAAATACCACAAAATATACTTCTTCAACTCGTTTCTTCTCCTTGTCGTCCTTGCTCTCAAATTCTTCAACTTCCTCTTCACTTTCAGCAGCCTCAGCTGATTTATCTACTTCATCCTTTTCCTCCTGATATGCCTTTTCAAGCTGTTCATCCAAATTTTCCATGTATCCTTCATCTTCCGATTCGCTATCGCTCTTTTCTGAAAATAAAAAAGAATTAATTAAATTTAAAAATTTGTTTCTAAGGATTTGTAAACTTACCATGGGTTTCGATTAAAGAAGGATCTTGAAGCGCCTTCTCTTCGGGAGGAATGTAGGTATCTCGGCTTGGATCAACGAATGGTGATAAGTGCGGCGGTAAAACAGCACCAATAAAATATTTATTCGTGGGCAAAAGTGCTCTTTGATTTACTGAGTCAAATACCCACTGTGGTTGGATGTAGTCCCGAGAAATGTATTGATTTGCCACTTTAGGTCTATCTACAATTTGATGTGTAATGCTCTCATCAGTTTCTTCAAAAGTAGCACCTGGGAAAATTGTTTTATCCCATGAAACTCTTCCTCCGAATGATTTAAGAATGAGTACCAAAGGTTCACGAGGTACTTCGCGACTTATGAAGAATTTTAGACCTTTGAAGAGAGTTTTAAGTTTTTTAATCTCTGCAGCTTCCTGTTTCATTTTTCGTATGCGCTCTGAGTCACCGTCTTGTGCCAAAAGTTCCAGGTCGATTTCGTTTTCCTCCTCCTCTTCTACAGATGATTTGTCTGTTCGCAATAAATCAACGTTGAGTGCTGCAATTCTATCCGAAACAAATGATTGTTCATTTGACATATTTTCTTTAGTGTCTTCGAGCATTCCACTGGGAAATTGTGGAGGATAAGCCAAATTAATAGAGTGATATAGCCGGAAATTAACGAAGCCCAACATAATTGTGTAAAATTCAACAAAAATCGACATCACTTTAAAATCTACTTCAGCTTTAGAATGTGGCCTAAATGGATAGTAATGGGGAACTATCCAATTAACTTTATGCCCTTTTATATCAGCCTGGAAATAGTATCCCTTAATTGATATGAATACCTTACGTAAACATTTTGATGCAATTATATAATGCATGAATTCAATTGTTAGACGTCTGCAGAGCGACGATTGTTCTCTGGGTATAAGATGAATTGAGGGAAATGTACTGAATAGAAAAAGTAAAGTTAGGCAATCATCTAAATCTTTAATCGCGTCAATAAAAGTCGGATAACGTTCTTTAACGATGTGGTCGATTTTTAATTCAGGATATTGGGCAAGGCGACGTTTAAGGTTTTTGAAATCTCGAATAGCACGATCTCTTCCCGATTTTTTAGCAAAAATCTAAAAAAAAAACTAGTTTAGTTAGGAAATTTTTAAGTTATAGTAATAATGAAGGTATACTTTATAGTCACGCAGTGTCCATACGATGGATTCATGTAGCAAAAATCGGATATCTTTTGCATTGTAAAGAATTTTTATATCTGTTGATCCCTTTTGTGCCCTTCTTCTGTGTTTAGGTTCACGAGGATAAATTCCCTTAATAATACAAAGTCGACGAAAATCATTTAGAGAAAGTTGAAGCTTTTTAAGTGCTTGTTTTCTTGAAATATATTGAACGGCTTCGCCAGATTGATACTGAAAAATAAATATACATGTGTGTCAATTATAACCATCAATTTTCTTACAAAAGTTTTTACGAAAATATTTAAGAAGTTAATGTTATTTAAATTAATACCTTTTTCGGACGTCTCATTGTTGAGGATTTCTTTCCAAAAGTTCTGGGATTTCAAGAATATTAAGATATTTACGTGCCCAGAATGTGAAAATCCGTGCACGTTGAAATGTCACAAGCTGTCAAAAGAATGATGAAGCGATGAACCAAGAAAAGGATGAACATTTTGTTAGTAATGAACTTGGGCTCAATTTATTAATGCAAAATTAAATTTTGATCATTTTCCTTATGACTGTACAAGAATTATATATCTATCCTATTCTTTAAAAAACATGGCGATTTTCTAGAGTTAGTTTGTGCGAGTTCTTGGATAATTTTTTGAAAAACAAAAGACATAGTGCAAATAGAATATTTTTGTGACTTTCAAGGTATTAAAAAGATATTGACAATTTACAGTTGAGTGCCGATGAGTTTTTAAGTGGATAGGTTAGCATTGAAAAAGTCTTCAAAAATGAGCAAACACATGTACTCGACTGCTAATCTGACAGATGCCCAACTGAAGGAACAAGGAAATCAAATGTTTTCTGCGCGTAAATACGAGGATGCCATAAATTGCTATACAAAAGCAATTGTAAGTATAATTACATTAAATTTTATACTTAATAATGATAAGCCACCGGTTTTTATTATCCTTAGTTTAGGAAACATTTTCTCACTTTCTGTTCTCGGTCAATCACTTTTGCTGCCTGCCACCGGAGAAGGTCCAGGCTATTCGTCATCGAGCAACTAAAATTTAATTTAAACGCTTGATCTAAATATAACTCGTTTTTTTTCTTTCCGCGTGAGATAGTATCTCACGTAAGTAATTTTACGAAATTGTTGTAATGATAAAGAATGTGGTGTGGGAGGTTTTATCGATCAAAGGTACTGTGACTCTCCGAGCAAATTGATTCTACTGCAAAGCAATTCCGAACAATTATCGAACCATTTGAATGGTTTAACTTTACACACATTTAATATAATGTAAAATTATTCGATTTATTAATATTTGTCCACGCTTCACGTGTACAGTTTCACATTCGGGAGTAATCCCTTTGATCAATTATCGAAAAATCAAAAAAGTACATTTAGATTCTCACGAAGTTTTCAAAGGAATTTGTAACCACATGAACGCTTGTTATCTTAAAGCACGATACGAAATCAATCGTAATTTCATACCAATTAGGAAAGCTTTTCCCTCGCAACATTTCTTTTATTAGCGTGGAATCACTCGGGACAGCACAGGCATTTACTTTAAATGAAGTTATAAAAAAAATATTTAGATTTTTTCCAAAAACATGCAGCAGTTATGTAGTTCGAAATTGGCTCCGTAAAATTATATATAAAAAATCGAACTTTGGCTTTGGTTTTACGGTTTATGGTTTCAAAACATTTTACTTCTGCCATTAATTGAGATTATGATGTGAAGGGAGAGTTAAGGTTGATTATTTCATTTCCTTAATGGCTCTACTAGAATTTAAACAAAACATCATTTACATTGCTACAAATACGACAAGTCTGTTTGATGCGCACCCTACCATAGAACAGTCAGCATCTACTTCAAAAATATTTACTAATTTCAGTTACAATCCACTCCGTCTCTGGACTGTTGTCTAGCTCGCAAAAATAAGTCATTCAAATTTCCTAATTCCCCTTACCCTAATTCCCTTCCGACCAAAGCCATACGAGCGCATCATAAGGTTGTCCCCTAGGCTTTGGCCACATCGTAAAAAAATTGGTAAAAACAGATTAATTAAAATTTGTTCTTCCCTTTTAGATAAAAAACCCAACAAATGCCACATATTTCACAAACCGGGCACTTTGCCACCTAAAAATGAAGCGTTGGGATCAATCGTGCCAAGATTGCCGTAGAGCCCTTGATATGGATCAGAATTTAGTCAAAGCACATTTTTTTCTCGGACAAAGTTTAATGGAATTGGAACTATACGACGAGGCAATCAAACACCTTCAAAGAGGTAATCTACTTTTGAATAGTTTAAATCTATTTTATTTAATAATTTGTTTGTTGTACATAATTTTTAGCCTATGATCTTGCCAAGGAACAAAAACAAAATTTCGGGGACGATATCACATCACAGCTACGGCTGGCAAGAAAGAAACGCTGGAATGTCCTCGAGGAGAGAAGAATCTGTCAAGAAATTGAGCTTCAATCGTATTTGAATAGGTACAATTTGGTCATTTTGTTTGCTTCTTGAGAAATTGAGTAATTTCGATTTTCTCACTGTGCAGACTAATTCAAGACGATATGAAAAACAGAATAGCTAACCTAAAATTAGATGATAATGCTAACGAGGATTATATTAAAGACAAAACCCAAGAGATTGAGCAGGAATGCGTGAGTGTTCCGAATAGTTAGATTCTTCCTGAATTGCTTAATTTAACTGAATTTTAGGAGGATCACATGACTGAATTGAACAACTTGTTCGCTAAAGTCGACGATAGAAGAAGGGTAAATTCTGTACTATATTTTTTTGTATTAATTTAAAATTTTTTTATTAATTTTACAGAAACGCGATGTACCTGATTTTCTCTGTGGCAAGATAAGTTTTGAAATTCTTACCGATCCTGTGATAACTCCATCAGGTATAACATACGAAAGAAAAGATATCGAAGAGCACTTGCAACGTGTTGGACATTTTGATCCTGTGACAAGAGTTAAACTGACCCAGGATCAATTAATTCCCAATTTTTCAATGAAGGAAGTGGTAGACTCCTTTATTTCTGAAAATGAATGGTCCCTTGACTACTAGATAAAACTTCCGGCAGCGTCAAGTACCTACAAGATTAAGGAGTAGCTCGATGAACAGTTCATCTTTTTTAAATTTTTCTATTTATAATTATTGGTAGTGTTTAATTATTGTAAATAATGTACAGAGATTGATTTGAGAGTTAATCAGCGATTTGTTGTAAATCTACCGATACAAAAGTGAATTTTAACTCGCCACCGCCCCCGTGCTCTTTGAGTCCTAAAGACTTTCTATTTCCATAAATCATTAAAAATAATTCAAGATTTCATTTCATTACATTTGTTTTGGGATAATCAAGTATTTTAAAGTATGAAGAATTATTGTGTAAATTTAAAGAATGATTTAATGATGTACTGAGTTTAGAAAAATAAAATGTTGCTATTGTGGTAGATTTTGTATTACTAATTCTAAAATTCTGTTATATTTATAGTGTTTTAGGTTTAATTAATAATTGTATTAAGTATAATAGATGTGATTAAGGGAGAGGGAGAGTTCAATTACTTCGAACACTTCAAGCTTCTCCGTAAAAAACATTTTAACTGTCGTAAAACTACGGTTTTTCCTGCTTGTTATTCAGGAAATTGTCATCTTTTCACATGCTCTATTATATTGTATGGACTACAATAATTATTTTTCGAATTTCTTTGTTCATTCATAATTTATAGGACTGAAAAGATCATTTTTTGTTAGCCCCTAAAAAAAGTAACAAACATCTATAACCATCCGTCCGCTTAAACACATGCGTTTTTTTTTCTTACATTTGACGGAACTGGAACGATTTTTGTATCTCCTGGAAGCGTTTCGTTGATGAGTCATTTTTCATTCAATGCGCAACTTCCAGCCTGGAAAATTATCCCAATCCACAGTTTAGAATATCTACTTTCAAATGGCCCTGGAAATTTTACTGGAATTCATCGAATTAATTAATTTTGAGCATTCTGAAAATTGACTGGAAATGAAGCCATTGCATCGGTTTTTCGTCATTTTTTCCATGTTTCCAGGCTCCAGGGAACGGGAAAAGCAACTAGACCTCCATTTTCTGACATGCCCTTTCGAATGGCATCAACATTTTTGCAAAAAAAATTTCACTCAAAATCGACAAAAATCACTGGCCTATAGCCCATGATTTTTTTGGTGAAAAAAATTTTTTGTTACGAAATCAAATAAAAGTGGTCTCATTCGAAAAAGGACGCCAAAAACAATTAGTTTGGAAGGTTTCACTGGAAAGTATCTCAATTTGACGAAACTGGAACGATTTTTGTATCTCCTGGAAGCGTTTCGTTGATGAGTCATTTTTCATTCAATGCGCAACTTCCAGCCTGGAAAATTATCCTAATCCACAGTTTAGAATATCTACTTTCAAATGGCCCTGGAAATTTTACTGGAATTCATCGAATTAATTAATTTTGAGCATTCTGAAAATTGACTGGAAATGAAGCCATTGCATCGGTTTTTCGTCATTTTTTCCATGTTTCCAGGCTCCAGGGAACGGGAAAAGCAACTAGACCTCCATTTTCTGACATGCCCTTTCGAATGGCATCAACATTTTTGCAAAAAAAATTTCACTCAAAATCGACAAAAATCACTGGCCTATAGCCCATGATTTTTTTGGTGAAAAAAATTTTTTGTTACGAAATCAAATAAAAGTGGTCTCATTCGAAAAAGGACGCCAAAAACAATTAGTTTGGAAGGTTTCACTGGAAAGTATCTCAATTTGACGAAACTGGAACGATTTTTGTATCTCCTGGAAGCGTTTCGTTGATGAGTCATTTTTCATTCAATGCGCAACTTCCAGCCTGGAAAATTATCCTAATCCACAGTTTAGAATATCTACTTTCAAATGGCCCTGGAAATTTTACTGGAATTCATCGAATTAATTAATTTTGAGCATTCTGAAAATTGACTGGAAATGAAGCCATTGCAACGGTTTTTCGTCATTTTTTCCATGTTTCCAGGCTCCAGGGAACGGGAAAACCAACTAGACCACCATTTTCTGACGTGCCCTTTCGAATGGCATCAAAATTTTTGCAAAAAAAATTTCACTCAAAATCGACAAAAATCACTGGCCTATAGCCCATGATTTTTTTGGTGAAAAAAATTTTTTGTTACGAAATCAAATAAAAGTGGTCTCATTCGAAAGAGGACGCCAAAAACAATTAGTTTGGAAGGTTTCACTGGAAAGTATCTCAATTTGACGAAACTGGAACGATTTTTGTATCTCCTGGAAGCGTTTCGTTGATGAGTCATTTTTCATTCAATGCGCAACTTCCAGCCTGGAAAATTATCCTAATCCACAGTTTAGAATATCTACTTTCAAATGGCCCTGGAAATTTTACTGGAATTCATCGAATTAATTAATTTTGAGCATTCTGAAAATTGACTGGAAATGAGGCCATTGCAACGGTTTTTCGTCATTTTTTCCATTTTTCCAGGCTCCAGGGAACGGGAAAACCAGCTGGACCACCATTTTTTGACATGCTCTTTCGAATGGCATCAAAATTTTTGCAAAAAAAATTTCACTCAAAATCGACAAAAATCACTGGCCTATAGCCCATGATTTTTTTGGTGACAAAAATTTTTTGTTACGAAATCAAATAAAAGGGGTCTCATTCGAAAGAGGGCGCCAAAAACAATTAGTTTGGAAGGTTTCACTGGAAAGTATCTCAATTTGACGAAACTGGAACGATTTTTGTATCTCCTGGAAGCGTTTCGTTGATGAGTCATTTTTCATTCAATGCGCAACTTCCAGCCTGGAAAATTATCCTAATCCACAGTTTAGAATATCTACTTTCAAATGGCCCTGGAAATTTTACTGGAATTCATCGAATTAATTAATTTTGAGCATTCTGAAAATTGACTGGAAATGAAGCCATTGCAACGGTTTTTCGTCATTTTTTCCATGTTTCCAGGCTCCAGGGAACGGGAAAACCAACTAGACCACCATTTTCTGACGTGCCCTTTCGAATGGCATCAAAATTTTTGCAAAAAAAATTTCACTCAAAATCGACAAAAATCACTGGCCTATAGCCCATGATTTTTTTGGTGAAAAAAATTTTTTGTTACGAAATCAAATAAAAGTGGTCTCATTCGAAAGAGGACGCCAAAAACAATTAGTTTGGAAGGTTTCACTGGAAAGTATCTCAATTTGACGAAACTGGAACGATTTTTGTATCTCCTGGAAGCGTTTCGTTGATGAGTCATTTTTCATTCAATGCGCAACTTCCAGCCTGGAAAATTATCCCAATCCACAGTTTAGAATATCTACTTTCAAATGGCCCTGGAAATTTTACTGGAATTCATCGAATTAATTAATTTTGAGCATTCTGAAAATTGACTGGAAATGAAGCCATTGCAACGGTTTTTCGTCATTTTTTCCATGTTTCCAGGCTCCAGGGAACGGGAAAACCAACTAGACCACCATTTTCTGACGTGCCCTTTCGAATGGCAGCAAAATTTTTGCAAAAAAAATTTCACTCAAAATCGACAAAAATCACTGCCCATGATTTTTTTGGTGAAAAAAATTTTTTGTTACGAAATCAAATAAAAGTGGTCTCATTCGAAAGAGGACGCCAAAAACAATTAGTTTGGAAGGTTTCACTGGAAAGTATCTCAATTTGACGAAACTGGAACGATTTTTGTATCTCCTGGAAGCGTTTCGTTGATGAGTCATTTTTCATTCAATGCGCAACTTCCAGCCTGGAAAATTATCCCAATCCACAGTTTAGAATATCTACTTTCAAATGGCCCTGGAAATTTTACTGGAATTCATCGAATTAATTAATTTTGAGCATTCTGAAAATTGACTGGAAATGAAGCCATTGCAACGGTTTTTCGTCATTTTTTCCATGTTTCCAGGCTCCAGGGAACGGGAAAACCAACTAGACCACCATTTTCTGACGTGCCCTTTCGAATGGCATCAAAATTTTTGCAAAAAAAATTTCACTCAAAATCGACAAAAATCAGGCCTATAGCCCATGATTTTTTTGGTGAAAAAAATTTTTTGTTACGAAATCAAATAAAAGTGGTCTCATTCGAAAGAGGACGCCAAAAACAATTAGTTTGGAAGGTTTCACTGGAAAGTATCTCAATTTGACGAAACTGGAACGATTTTTGTATCTCCTGGAAGCGTTTCGTTGATGAGTCATTTTTCATTTAATGCGCAACTTCCAGCCTGGAAAATTATCCCAATCCACAGTTTAGAATATCTACTTTCAAATGGCCCTGGAAATTTTACTGGAATTCATCGAATTAATTAATTTTGAGCATTCTGAAAATTGACTGGAAATGAAGCCATTGCAACGGTTTTTCGTCATTTTTTCCATGTTTCCAGGCTCCAGGGAACGGGAAAACCAACTAGACCACCATTTTCTGACGTGCCCTTTCGAATGGCATCAAAATTTTTGCAAAAAAAATTTCACTCAAAATCGACAAAAATCACTGGCCTATAGCCCATGATTTTTTTGGTGAAAAAAATTTTTTGTTACGAAATCAAATAAAAGTGGTCTCATTCGAAAGAGGACGCCAAAAACAATTAGTTTGGAAGGTTTCACTGGAAAGTATCTCAATTTGACGAAACTGGAACGATTTTTGTATCTCCTGGAAGCGTTTCGTTGATGAATCATTTTTCATTCAATGCGCAACTTCCAGCCTGGAAAATTATCCTAATCCACAGTTTAGAATATCTACTTTCAAATGGTCCTGGAAATTTTACTGGAATTCATCGAATTAATTAATTTTGAGCATTCTGAAAATTGACTGGAAATGAAGCCATTGCAACGGTTTTTCGTCATTTTTTCCATGTTTCCAGGCTCCAGGGAACGGGAAAACCAACTAGACCACCATTTTCTGACGTGCCCTTTCGAATGGCATCAAAATTTTTGCAAAAAAAATTTCACTCAAAATCGACAAAAATCACTGGCCTATAGCCCATGATTTTTTTGGTGACAAAAATTTTTTGTTACGAAATCAAATAAAAGTGGTCTCATTCGAAAGAGGACGCCAAAAACAATTAGTTTGGAAGGTTTCACTGGAAAGTATCTCAATTTGACGAAACTGGAACGATTTTTGTATCTCCTGGAAGCGTTTCGTTGATGAATCATTTTTCATTCAATGCGCAACTTCCAGCCTGGAAAATTATCCTAATCCACAGTTTAGAATATCTACTTTCAAATGGTCCTGGAAATTTTACTGGAATTCATCGAATTAATTAATTTTGAGCATTCTGAAAATTGACTGGAAATGAAGCCATTGCAACGGTTTTTCGTCATTTTTTCCATGTTTCCAGGCTCCAGGGAACGGGAAAACCAACTAGACCACCATTTTCTGACGTGCCCTTTCGAATGGCATCAAAATTTTTGCAAAAAAAATTTCACTCAAAATCGACAAAAATCACTGGCCTATAGCCCATGATTTTTTTGGTGAAAAAAATTTTTTGTTACGAAATCAAATAAAAGTGGTCTCATTCGAAAAAGGACGCCAAAAACAATTAGTTTGGAAGGTTTCACTGGAAAGTATCTCAATTTGACGAAACTGGAACGATTTTTGTATCTCCTGGAAGCGTTTCGTTGATGAGTCATTTTTCATTCAATGCGCAACTTCCAGCCTGGAAAATTATCCCAATCCACAGTTTAGAATATCTACTTTCAAATGGCCCTGGAAATTTTACTGGAATTCATCGAATTAATTAATTTTGAGCATTCTGAAAATTGACTGGAAATGAAGCCATTGCAACGGTTTTTCGTCATTTTTTCCAAGTTTCCAGGCTCCAGGGAACGGGAAAACCAACTAGACCACCATTTTCTGACGTGCCCTTTCGAATGGCATCAAAATTTTTGCAAAAAAAAATTTCACTCAAAATCGACAAAAATCACTGGCCTATAGCCCATGATTTTTTTGGTGAAAAAAATTTTTTGTTACGAAATCAAATAAAAGTGGTCTCATTCGAAAGAGGACGCCAAAAACAATTAGTTTGGAAGGTTTCACTGGAAAGTATCTCAATTTGACGAAACTGGAACGATTTTTGTATCTCCTGGAAGCGTTTCGTTGATGAGTCATTTTTCATTCAATGCGCAACTTCCAGCCTGGAAAATTATCCCAATCCACAGTTTAGAATATCTACTTTCAAATGGCCCTGGAAATTTTACTGGAATTCATCGAATTAATTAATTTTGAGCATTCTGAAAATTGACTGGAAATGAAGCCATTGCAACGGTTTTTCGTCATTTTTTCCAAGTTTCCAGGCTCCAGGGAACGGGAAAACCAACTAGACCACCATTTTCTGACGTGCCCTTTCGAATGGCATCAAAATTTTTGCAAAAAAAATTTCACTCAAAATCGACAAAAATCACTGGCCTATAGCCCATGATTTTTTTGGTGAAAAAAATTTTTTGTTACGAAATCAAATAAAAGTGGTCTCATTCGAAAGAGGACGCCAAAAACAATTAGTTTGGAAGGTTTCACTGGAAAGTATCTCAATTTGACGAAACTGGAACGATTTTTGTATCTCCTGGAAGCGTTTCGTTGATGAATCATTTTTCATTCAATGCGCAACTTCCAGCCTGGAAAATTATCCTAATCCACAGTTTAGAATATCTACTTTCAAATGGTCCTGGAAATTTTACTGGAATTCATCGAATTAATTAATTTTGAGCATTCTGAAAATTGACTGGAAATGAAGCCATTGCAACGGTTTTTCGTCATTTTTTCCATGTTTCCAGGCTCCAGGGAACGGGAAAACCAACTAGACCACCATTTTCTGACGTGCCCTTTCGAATGGCATCAAAATTTTTGCAAAAAAAATTTCACTCAAAATCGACAAAAATCACTGGCCTATAGCCCATGATTTTTTTGGTGAAAAAAATTTTTTGTTACGAAATCAAATAAAAGTGGTCTCATTCGAAAGAGGACGCCAAAAACAATTAGTTTGGAAGGTTTCACTGGAAAGTATCTCAATTTGACGAAACTGGAACGATTTTTGTATCTCCTGGAAGCGTTTCGTTGATGAGTCATTTTTCATTCAATGCGCAACTTCCAGCCTGGAAAATTATCCCAATCCACAGTTTAGAATATCTACTTTCAAATGGCCCTGGAAATTTTACTGGAATTCATCGAATTAATTAATTTTGAGCATTCTGAAAATTGACTGGAAATGAAGCCATTGCAACGGTTTTTCGTCATTTTTTCCATGTTTCCAGGCTCCAGGGAACAAGAAAACCAACTAGACCACCATTTTCTGACGTGCCCTTTCGAATGGCATCAAAATTTTTGCAAAAAAAATTTCACTCAAAATCGACAAAAATCACTGGCCTATAGCCCATGATTTTTTTGGTGAAAAAAATTTTTTGTTACGAAATCAAATAAAAGTGGTCTCATTCGAAAGAGGACGCCAAAAACAATTAGTTTGGAAGGTGTCACTGGAAAGTATCTCAATTTGACGAAACTGGAACGATTTTTGTATCTCCTGGAAGCGTTTCGTTGATGAGTCATTTTTCATTTAATGCGCAACTTCCAGCCTGGAAAATTATCCCAATCCACAGTTTAGAATATCTACTTTCAAATGGCCCTGGAAATTTTACTGGAATTCATCGAATTAATTAATTTTGAGCATTCTGAAAATTGACTGGAAATGAAGCCATTGCAACGGTTTTTCGTCATTTTTTCCATGTTTCCAGGCTCCAGGGAACGGGAAAACCAACTAGACCACCATTTTCTGACGTGCCCTTTCGAATGGCATCAAAATTTTTGCAAAAAAAATTTCACTCAAAATCGACAAAAATCACTGGCCTATAGCCCATGATTTTTTTGGTGAAAAAAATTTTTTGTTACGAAATCAAATAAAAGTGGTCTCATTCGAAAAAGGACGCCAAAAACAATTAGTTTGGAAGGTTTCACTGGAAAGTATCTCAATTTGACGAAACTGGAACGATTTTTGTATCTCCTGGAAGCGTTTCGTTGATGAGTCATTTTTCATTCAATGCGCAACTTCCAGCCTGGAAAATTATCCTAATCCACAGTTTAGAATATCTACTTTCAAATGGCCCTGGAAATTTTACTGGAATTCATCGAATTAATTAATTTTGAGCATTCTGAAAATTGACTGGAAATGAAGCCATTGCAACGGTTTTTCGTCATTTTTTCCATGTTTCCAGGCTCCAGGGAACGGGAAAACCAACTAGACCACCATTTTCTGACGTGCCCTTTCGAATGGCATCAAAATTTTTGCAAAAAAAATTTCACTCAAAATCGACAAAAATCACTGGCCTATAGCCCATGATTTTTTTGGTGAAAAAAATTTTTTGTTACGAAATCAAATAAAAGTGGTCTCATTCGAAAGAGGACGCCAAAAACAATTAGTTTGGAAGGTTTCACTGGAAAGTATCTCAATTTGACGAAACTGGAACGATTTTTGTATCTCCTGGAAGCGTTTCGTTGATGAGTCATTTTTCATTTAATGCGCAACTTCCAGCCTGGAAAATTATCCCAATCCACAGTTTAGAATATCTACTTTCAAATGGCCCTGGAAATTTTACTGGAATTCATCGAATTAATTAATTTTGAGCATTCTGAAAATTGACTGGAAATGAAGCCATTGCAACGGTTTTTCGTCATTTTTTCCATGTTTCCAGGCTCCAGGGAACGGGAAAACCAACTAGACCACCATTTTCTGACGTGCCCTTTCGAATGGCATCAAAATTTTTGCAAAAAAAATTTCACTCAAAATCGACAAAAATCACTGGCCTATAGCCCATGATTTTTTTGGCGAAAAAAATTTTTTGTTACGAAATCAAATAAAAGTGGTCTCATTCGAAAGAGGACGCCAAAAACAATTAGTTTGGAAGGTTTCACTGGAAAGTATCTCAATTTGACGAAACTGGAACGATTTTTGTATCTCCTGGAAGCGTTTCGTTGATGAGTCATTTTTCATTTAATGCGCAACTTCCAGCCTGGAAAATTATCCCAATCCACAGTTTAGAATATCTACTTTCAAATGGCCCTGGAAATTTTACTGGAATTCATCGAATTAATTAATTTTGAGCATTCTGAAAATTGACTGGAAATGAAGCCATTGCAACGGTTTTTCGTCATTTCTTCCATGTTTCCAGGCTCCAGGGAACGGGAAAACCAACTAGACCACCATTTTCTGACGTGCCCTTTCGAATGGCATCAAAATTTTTGCAAAAAAAATTTCACTCAAAATCGACAAAAATCACTGGCCTATAGCCCATGATTTTTTTGGTGAAAAAAATTTTTTGTTACGAAATCAAATAAAAGTGGTCTCATTCGAAAAAGGACGCCAAAAACAATTAGTTTGGAAGGTTTCACTGGAAAGTATCTCAATTTGACGAAACTGGAACGATTTTTGTATCTCCTGGAAGCGTTTCGTTGATGAGTCATTTTTCATTCAATGCGCAACTTCCAGCCTGGAAAATTATCCCAATCCACAGTTTAGAATATCTACTTTCAAATGGCCCTGGAAATTTTACTGGAATTCATCGAATTAATTAATTTTGAGCATTCTGAAAATTGACTGGAAATGAAGCCATTGCAACGGTTTTTCGTCATTTTTTCCATGTTTCCAGGCTCCAGGGAACGGGAAAACCAACTAGACCACCATTTTCTGACGTGCCCTTTCGAATGGCATCAAAATTTTTGCAAAAAAAATTTCACTCAAAATGGACAAAAATCACTGGCCTATAGCCCATGATTTTTTTGGTGAAAAAAATTTTTTGTTACGAAATCAAATAAAAGTGGTCTCATTCGAAAGAGGACGCCAAAAACAATTAGTTTGGAAGGTTTCACTGGAAAGTATCTCAATTTGACGAAACTGGAACGATTTTTGTATCTCCTGGAAGCGTTTCGTTGATGAGTCATTTTTCATTCAATGCGCAACTTCCAGCCTGGAAAATTATCCCAATCCACAGTTTAGAATATCTACTTTCAAATGGCCCTGGAAATTTTACTGGAATTCATCGAATTAATTAATTTTGAGCATTCTGAAAATTGACTGGAAATGAAGCCATTGCAACGGTTTTTCGTCATTTTTTCCAAGTTTCCAGGCTCCAGGGAACGGGAAAACCAACTAGACCACCATTTTCTGACGTGCCCTTTCGAATGGCATCAAAATTTTTGCAAAAAAAAATTTCACTCAAAATCGACAAAAATCACTGGCCTATAGCCCATGATTTTTTTGGTGAAAAAAATTTTTTGTTACGAAATCAAATAAAAGTGGTCTCATTCGAAAGAGGACGCCAAAAACAATTAGTTTGGAAGGTTTCACTGGAAAGTATCTCAATTTGACGAAACTGGAACGATTTTTGTATCTCCTGGAAGCGTTTCGTTGATGAGTCATTTTTCATTCAATGCGCAACTTCCAGCCTGGAAAATTATCCCAATCCACAGTTTAGAATATCTACTTTCAAATGGCCCTGGAAATTTTACTGGAATTCATCGAATTAATTAATTTTGAGCATTCTGAAAATTGACTGGAAATGAAGCCATTGCAACGGTTTTTCGTCATTTTTTCCATGTTTCCAGGCTCCAGGGAACGGGAAAACCAGCTAGATCACCATTTTCTGGCATGCTCTTTCGAATGGCATCAAAATTTTTGCAAAAAAAATTTCACTCAAAATCGACAAAAATCACTGGCCTATAGCCCATGATTTTTTTGGTGAAAAAAATTTTTTGTTACGAAATCAAATAAAAGTGGTCTCATTCGAAAGAGGACGCCAAAAACAATTAGTTTGGAAGGTTTCACTGGAAAGTATCTCAATTTGACGAAACTGGAACGATTTTTGTATCTCCTGGAAGCGTTTCGTTGATGAGTCATTTTTCATTCAATGCGCAACTTCCAGCCTGGAAAATTATCCCAATCCACAGTTTAGAATATCTACTTTCAAATGGCCCTGGAAATTTTACTGGAATTCATCGAATTAATTAATTTTGAGCATTCTGAAAATTGACTGGAAATGAAGCCATTGCAACGGTTTTTCGTCATTTTTTCCAAGTTTCCAGGCTCCAGGGAACGGGAAAACCAACTAGACCACCATTTTCTGACGTGCCCTTTCGAATGGCATCAAAATTTTTGCAAAAAAAAATTTCACTCAAAATCGACAAAAATCACTGGCCTATAGCCCATGATTTTTTTGGTGAAAAAAATTTTTTGTTACGAAATCAAATAAAAGTGGTCTCATTCGAAAGAGGACGCCAAAAACAATTAGTTTGGAAGGTTTCACTGGAAAGTATCTCAATTTGACGAAACTGGAACGATTTTTGTATCTCCTGGAAGCGTTTCGTTGATGAGTCATTTTTCATTCAATGCGCAACTTCCAGCCTGGAAAATTATCCCAATCCACAGTTTAGAATATCTACTTTCAAATGGCCCTGGAAATTTTACTGGAATTCATCGAATTAATTAATTTTGAGCATTCTGAAAATTGACTGGAAATGAAGCCATTGCAACGGTTTTTCGTCATTTTTTCCATGTTTCCAGGCTCCAGGGAACGGGAAAACCAACTAGACCACCATTTTCTGACGTGCCCTTTCGAATGGCATCAAAATTTTTGCAAAAAAAATTTCACTCAAAATCGACAAAAATCACTGGCCTATAGCCCATGATTTTTTTGGTGAAAAAAATTTTTTGTTACGAAATCAAATAAAAGTGGTCTCATTCGAAAGAGGACGCCAAAAACAATTAGTTTGGAAGGTTTCACTGGAAAGTATCTCAATTTGACGAAACTGGAACGATTTTTGTATCTCCTGGAAGCGTTTCGTTGATGAGTCATTTTTCATTCAATGCGCAACTTCCAGCCTGGAAAATTATCCTAATCCACAGTTTAGAATATCTACTTTCAAATGGTCCTGGAAATTTTACTGGAATTCATCGAATTAATTAATTTTGAGCATTCTGAAAATTGACTGGAAATGAAGCCATTGCAACGGTTTTTCGTCATTTTTTCCATGTTTCCAGGCTCCAGGGAACGGGAAAACCAACTAGACCACCATTTTCTGACGTGCCCTTTCGAATGGCATCAAAATTTTTGCAAAAAAAATTTCACTCAAAATCGACAAAAATCACTGGCCTATAGCCCATGATTTTTTTGGTGAAAAAAATTTTTTGTTACGAAATCAAATAAAAGTGGTCTCATTCGAAAGAGGACGCCAAAAACAATTAGTTTGGAAGGTTTCACTGGAAAGTATCTCAATTTGACGAAACTGGAACGATTTTTGTATCTCCTGGAAGCGTTTCGTTGATGAGTCATTTTTCATTCAATGCGCAACTTCCAGCCTGGAAAATTATCCCAATCCACAGTTTAGAATATCTACTTTCAAATGGCCCTGGAAATTTTACTGGAATTCATCGAATTAATTAATTTTGAGCATTCTGAAAATTGACTGGAAATGAAGCCATTGCAACGGTTTTTCGTCATTTTTTCCATGTTTCCAGGCTCCAGGGAACGGGAAAACCAACTAGACCACCATTTTCTGACGTGCCCTTTCGAATGGCATCAAAATTTTTGCAAAAAAAATTTCACTCAAAATCGACAAAAATCACTGGCCATAGCCCATGATTTTTTTGGTGAAAAAAATTTTTTGTTACGAAATCAAATAAAAGTGGTCTCATTCGAAAGAGGACGCCAAAAACAATTAGTTTGGAAGGTTTCACTGGAAAGTATCTCAATTTGACGAAACTGGAACGATTTTTGTATCTCCTGGAAGCGTTTCGTTGATGAGTCATTTTTCATTCAATGCGCAACTTCCAGCCTGGAAAATTATCCCAATCCACAGTTTAGAATATCTACTTTCAAATGGCCCTGGAAATTTTACTGGAATTCATCGAATTAATTAATTTTGAGCATTCTGAAAATTGACTGGAAATGAAGCCATTGCAACGGTTTTTCGTCATTTTTTCCAAGTTTCCAGGCTCCAGGGAACGGGAAAACCAACTAGACCACCATTTTCTGACGTGCCCTTTCGAATGGCATCAAAATTTTTGCAAAAAAAAATTTCACTCAAAATCGACAAAAATCACTGGCCTATAGCCCATGATTTTTTTGGTGAAAAAAATTTTTTGTTACGAAATCAAATAAAAGTGGTCTCATTCGAAAGAGGACGCCAAAAACAATTAGTTTGGAAGGTTTCACTGGAAAGTATCTCAATTTGACGAAACTGGAACGATTTTTGTATCTCCTGGAAGCGTTTCGTTGATGAGTCATTTTTCATTCAATGCGCAACTTCCAGCCTGGAAAATTATCCCAATCCACAGTTTAGAATATCTACTTTCAAATGGCCCTGGAAATTTTACTGGAATTCATCGAATTAATTAATTTTGAGCATTCTGAAAATTGACTGGAAATGAAGCCATTGCAACGGTTTTTCGTCATTTTTTCCATGTTTCCAGGCTCCAGGGAACGGGAAAACCAACTAGACCACCATTTTCTGACGTGCCCTTTCGAATGGCATCAAAATTTTTGCAAAAAAAATTTCACTCAAAATCGACAAAAATCACTGGCCTATAGCCCATGATTTTTTTGGTGAAAAAAATTTTTTGTTACGAAATCAAATAAAAGTGGTCTCATTCGAAAGAGGACGCCAAAAACAATTAGTTTGGAAGGTTTCACTGGAAAGTATCTCAATTTGACGAAACTGGAACGATTTTTGTATCTCCTGGAAGCGTTTCGTTGATGAATCATTTTTCATTCAATGCGCAACTTCCAGCCTGGAAAATTATCCTAATCCACAGTTTAGAATATCTACTTTCAAATGGTCCTGGAAATTTTACTGGAATTCATCGAATTAATTAATTTTGAGCATTCTGAAAATTGACTGGAAATGAAGCCATTGCAACGGTTTTTCGTCATTTTTTCCATGTTTCCAGGCTCCAGGGAACGGGAAAACCAACTAGACCACCATTTTCTGACGTGCCCTTTCGAATGGCATCAAAATTTTTGCAAAAAAAATTTCACTCAAAATCGACAAAAATCACTGGCCTATAGCCCATGATTTTTTTGGTGAAAAAAATTTTTTGTTACGAAATCAAATAAAAGTGGTCTCATTCGAAAGAGGACGCCAAAAACAATTAGTTTGGAAGGTTTCACTGGAAAGTATCTCAATTTGACGAAACTGGAACGATTTTTGTATCTCCTGGAAGCGTTTCGTTGATGAGTCATTTTTCATTTAATGCGCAACTTCCAGCCTGGAAAATTATCCCAATCCACAGTTTAGAATCCCTACTTTCAAATGGCCCTGGAAATTTTACTGGAATTCATCGAATTAATTAATTTTGAGCATTATGAAAATTGACTGGAAATGAAGCCATTGCAACGGTTTTTCGTCATTTTTTCCATGTTTCCAGGCTCCAGGGAACGGGAAAAGCAACTAGACCACCATTTTCTGACATGCCCTTTCGAATGGCATCAACATTTTTGCAAAAAAAATTTCACTCAAAATCGACAAAAATCACTGGCCTATAGCCCATGATTTTTTTGGTGAAAAAAATTTTTTGTTACGAAATCAAATAAAAGTGGTCTCATTCGAAAAAGGACGCCAAAAACAATTAGTTTGGAAGGTTTCACTGGAAAGTATCTCAATTTGACGAAACTGGAACGATTTTTGTATCTCCTGGAAGCGTTTCGTTGATGAGTCATTTTTCATTCAATGCGCAACTTCCAGCCCGGAAAATTATCCTAATCCACAGTTTAGAATATCTACTTTCAAATGGCCCTGGAAATTTTACTGGAATTCATCGAATTAATTAATTTTGAGCATTCTGAAAATTGACTGGAAATGAAGCCATTGCAACGGTTTTTCGTCATTTTTTCCAAGTTTCCAGGCTCCAGGGAACGGGAAAACCAACTAGACCACCATTTTCTGACGTGCCCTTTCGAATGGCATCAAAATTTTTGCAAAAAAAATTTCACTCAAAATCGACAAAAATCACTGGCCTATAGCCCATGATTTTTTTGGTGAAAAAAATTTTTTGTTACGAAATCAAATAAAAGTGGTCTCATTCGAAAAAGGACGCCAAAAACAATTAGTTTGGAAGGTTTCACTGGAAAGTATCTCAATTTGACGAAACTGGAACGATTTTTGTATCTCCTGGAAGCGTTTCGTTGATGAGTCATTTTTCATTCAATGCGCAACTTCCAGCCTGGAAAATTATCCTAATCCACAGTTTAGAATATCTACTTTCAAATGGCCCTGGAAATTTTACTGGAATTCATCGAATTAATTAATTTTGAGCATTCTGAAAATTGACTGGAAATGAAGCCATTGCAACGGTTTTTCGTCATTTTTTCCAAGTTTCCAGGCTCCAGGGAACGGGAAAACCAACTAGACCACCATTTTCTGACGTGCCCTTTCGAATGGCATCAAAATTTTTGCAAAAAAAAATTTCACTCAAAATCGACAAAAATCACTGGCCTATAGCCCATGATTTTTTTGGTGAAAAAAATTTTTTGTTACGAAATCAAATAAAAGTGGTCTCATTCGAAAGAGGACGCCAAAAACAATTAGTTTGGAAGGTTTCACTGGAAAGTATCTCAATTTGACGAAACTGGAACGATTTTTGTATCTCCTGGAAGCGTTTCGTTGATGAGTCATTTTTCATTCAATGCGCAACTTCCAGCCTGGAAAATTATCCCAATCCACAGTTTAGAATATCTACTTTCAAATGGCCCTGGAAATTTTACTGGAATTCATCGAATTAATTAATTTTGAGCATTCTGAAAATTGACTGGAAATGAAGCCATTGCAACGGTTTTTCGTCATTTTTTCCATGTTTCCAGGCTCCAGGGAACGGGAAAACCAACTAGACCACCATTTTCTGACGTGCCCTTTCGAATGGCATCAAAATTTTTGCAAAAAAAATTTCACTCAAAATCGACAAAAATCACTGGCCTATAGCCCATGATTTTTTTGGTGAAAAAAATTTTTTGTTACGAAATCAAATAAAAGTGGTCTCATTCGAAAGAGGACGCCAAAAACAATTAGTTTGGAAGGTTTCACTGGAAAGTATCTCAATTTGACGAAACTGGAACGATTTTTGTATCTCCTGGAAGCGTTTCGTTGATGAATCATTTTTCATTCAATGCGCAACTTCCAGCCTGGAAAATTATCCTAATCCACAGTTTAGAATATCTACTTTCAAATGGTCCTGGAAATTTTACTGGAATTCATCGAATTAATTAATTTTGAGCATTCTGAAAATTGACTGGAAATGAAGCCATTGCAACGGTTTTTCGTCATTTTTTCCATGTTTCCAGGCTCCAGGGAACGGGAAAACCAACTAGACCACCATTTTCTGACGTGCCCTTTCGAATGGCATCAAAATTTTTGCAAAAAAAATTTCACTCAAAATCGACAAAAATCACTGGCCTATAGCCCATGATTTTTTTGGTGAAAAAAATTTTTTGTTACGAAATCAAATAAAAGTGGTCTCATTCGAAAGAGGACGCCAAAAACAATTAGTTTGGAAGGTTTCACTGGAAAGTATCTCAATTTGACGAAACTGGAACGATTTTTGTATCTCCTGGAAGCGTTTCGTTGATGAGTCATTTTTCATTTAATGCGCAACTTCCAGCCTGGAAAATTATCCCAATCCACAGTTTAGAATCCCTACTTTCAAATGGCCCTGGAAATTTTACTGGAATTCATCGAATTAATTAATTTTGAGCATTCTGAAAATTGACTGGAAATGAAGCCATTGCAACGGTTTTTCGTCATTTTTTCCATGTTTCCAGGCTCCAGGGAACGGGAAAACCAACTAGACCACCATTTTCTGACGTGCCCTTTCGAATGGCATCAAAATTTTTGCAAAAAAAATTTCACTCAAAATCGACAAAAATCACTGGCGTATAGCCCATGATTTTTTTGGTGAAAAAAATTTTTTGTTACGAAATCAAATAAAAGTGGTCTCATTCGAAAGAGGACGCCAAAAACAATTAGTTTGGAAGGTTTCACTGGAAAGTATCTCAATTTGACGAAACTGGAACGATTTTTGTATCTCCTGGAAGCGTTTCGTTGATGAGTCATTTTTCATTTAATGCGCAACTTCCAGCCTGGAAAATTATCCCAATCCACAGTTTAGAATATCTACTTTCAAATGGCCCTGGAAATTTTACTGGAATTCATCGAATTAATTAATTTTGAGCATTCTGAAAATTGACTGGAAATGAAGCCATTGCAACGGTTTTTCGTCATTTTTTCCATGTTTCCAGGCTCCAGGGAACGGGAAAACCAACTAGACCACCATTTTCTGACGTGCCCTTTCGAATGGCATCAAAATTTTTGCAAAAAAAATTTCACTCAAAATCGACTAAAATCACTGGCCTATAGCCCATGATTTTTTTGGTGAAAAAAATTTTTTGTTACGAAATCAAATAAAAGTGGTCTCATTCGAAAAAGGACGCTAAAAACAATTAGTTTGGAAGGTTTCACTGGAAAGTATCTCAATTTGACGAAACTGGAACGATTTTTGTATCTCCTGGAAGCGTTTCGTTGATGAGTCATTTTTCATTCAATGCGCAACTTCCAGCCCGGAAAATTATCCTAATCCACAGTTTAGAATATCTACTTTCAAATGGCCCTGGAAATTTTACTGGAATTCATCGAATTAATTAATTTTGAGCATTCTGAAAATTGACTGGAAATGAAGCCATTGCAACGGTTTTTCGTCATTTTTTCCAAGTTTCCAGGCTCCAGGGAACGGGAAAACCAACTAGACCACCATTTTCTGACGTGCCCTTTCGAATGGCATCAAAATTTTTGCAAAAAAAAATTTCACTCAAAATCGACAAAAATCACTGGCCTATAGCCCATGATTTTTTTGGTGAAAAAAATTTTTTGTTACGAAATCAAATAAAAGTGGTCTCATTCGAAAGAGGACGCCAAAAACAATTAGTTTGGAAGGTTTCACTGGAAAGTATCTCAATTTGACGAAACTGGAACGATTTTTGTATCTCCTGGAAGCGTTTCGTTGATGAGTCATTTTTCATTCAATGCGCAACTTCCAGCCTGGAAAATTATCCCAATCCACAGTTTAGAATATCTACTTTCAAATGGCCCTGGAAATTTTACTGGAATTCATCGAATTAATTAATTTTGAGCATTCTGAAAATTGACTGGAAATGAAGCCATTGCAACGGTTTTTCGTCATTTTTTCCATGTTTCCAGGCTCCAGGGAACGGGAAAACCAACTAGACCACCATTTTCTGACGTGCCCTTTCGAATGGCATCAAAATTTTTGCAAAAAAAATTTCACTCAAAATCGACAAAAATCACTGGCCTATAGCCCATGATTTTTTTGGTGAAAAAAATTTTTTGTTACGAAACCAAATAAAAGTGGTCTCATTCGAAAGAGGACGCCAAAAACAATTAGTTTGGAAGGTTTCACTGGAAAGTATCTCAATTTGACGAAACTGGAACGATTTTTGTATCTCCTGGAAGCGTTTCGTTGATGAGTCATTTTTCATTTAATGCGCAACTTCCAGCCTGGAAAATTATCCCAATCCACAGTTTAGAATCCCTACTTTCAAATGGCCCTGGAAATTTTACTGGAATTCATCGAATTAATTAATTTTGAGCATTCTGAAAATTGACTGGAAATGAAGCCATTGCAACGGTTTTTCGTCATTTTTTCCATGTTTCCAGGCTCCAGGGAACGGGAAAAGCAACTAGACCACCATTTTCTGACATGCCCTTTCGAATGGCATCAACATTTTTGCAAAAAAAATTTCACTCAAAATCGACAAAAATCACTGGCCTATAGCCCATGATTTTTTTGGTGAAAAAAATTTTTTGTTACGAAATCAAATAAAAGTGGTCTCATTCGAAAAAGGACGCCAAAAACAATTAGTTTGGAAGGTTTCACTGGAAAGTATCTCAATTTGACGAAACTGGAACGATTTTTGTATCTCCTGGAAGCGTTTCGTTGATGAGTCATTTTTCATTCAATGCGCAACTTCCAGCCTGGAAAATTATCCTAATCCACAGTTTAGAATATCTACTTTCAAATGGCCCTGGAAATTTTACTGGAATTCATCGAATTAATTAATTTTGAGCATTCTGAAAATTGACTGGAAATGAAGCCATTGCAACGGTTTTTCGTCATTTTTTCCATGTTTCCAGGCTCCAGGGAACGGGAAAACCAACTAGACCACCATTTTCTGACGTGCCCTTTCGAATGGCATCAACATTTTTGCAAAAAAAATTTCACTCAAAATCGACAAAAATCACTGGCCTTATAGCCCATGATTTTTTTGGTGAAAAAAATTTTTTGTTACGAAATCAAATAAAAGTGGTCTCATTCGAAAGAGGACGCCAAAAACAATTAGTTTGGAAGGTTTCACTGGAAAGTATCTCAATTTGACGAAACTGGAACGATTTTTGTATCTCCTGGAAGCGTTTCGTTGATGAGTCATTTTTCATTTAATGCGCAACTTCCAGCCTGGAAAATTATCCCAATCCACAGTTTAGAATATCTACTTTCAAATGGCCCTGGAAATTTTACTGGAATTCATCGAATTAATTAATTTTGAGCATTCTGAAAATTGACTGGAAATGAAGCCATTGCAACGGTTTTTCGTCATTTTTTCCATGTTTCCAGGCTCCAGGGAACGGGAAAACCAACTAGACCACCATTTTCTGACATGCCCTTTCGAATGGCATCAAAATTTTTGCAAAAAAAATTTCACTCAAAATCGACAAAAATCACTGGCCTATAGCCCATTATTTTTTGGGTGAAAAAAATTTTTTTTTACGAAATCAAATAAAAATGGTCTCATTCGAAAAAGGACGCCAAAAACAATTAGTTTGGAAGGTTTCACTGGAAAGTATCTCAATTTGACGAAACTGGAACGATTTTTGTATCTCCTGGAAGCGTTTCGTTGATGAGTCATTTTTCATTCAATGCGCAACTTCCAGCCTGGAAAATTATCCCAATCCACAGTTTAGAATCCCTACTTTCAAATGGCCCTGGAAATTTTACTGGAATTCATCGAATTAATTAATTTTGAGCATTCTGAAAATTGACTGGAAATGAAGCCATTGCAACGGTTTTTCGTCATTTTTTCCATGTTTCCAGGCTCCAGGGAACGGGAAAAGCAACTAGACCACCATTTTCTGACATGCCCTTTCGAATGGCATCAACATTTTTGCAAAAAAAATTTCACTCAAAATCGACAAAAATCACTGGCCTATAGCCCATGATTTTTTTGGTGAAAAAAATTTTTTGTTACGAAATCAAATAAAAGTGGTCTCATTCGAAAAAGGACGCCAAAAACAATTAGTTTGGAAGGTTTCACTGGAAAGTATCTCAATTTGACGAAACTGGAACGATTTTTGTATCTCCTGGAAGCGTTTCGTTGATGAGTCATTTTTCATTTAATGCGCAACTTCCAGCCTGGAAAATTATCCCAATCCACAGTTTAGAATCCCTACTTTCAAATGGCCCTGGAAATTTTACTGGAATTCATCGAATTAATTAATTTTGAGCATTCTGAAAATTGACTGGAAATGAAGCCATTGCAACGGTTTTTCGTCATTTTTTCCATGTTTCCAGGCTCCAGGGAACGGGAAAAGCAACTAGACCACCATTTTCTGACATGCCCTTTCGAATGGCATCAACATTTTTGCAAAAAAAATTTCACTCAAAATCGACAAAAATCACTGGCCTATAGCCCATGATTTTTTTGGTGAAAAAAATTTTTTGTTACGAAATCAAATAAAAGTGGTCTCATTCGAAAGAGGACGCCAAAAACAATTAGTTTGGAAGGTTTCACTGGAAAGTATCTCAATTTGACGAAACTGGAACGATTTTTGTATCTCCTGGAAGCGTTTCGTTGATGAGTCATTTTTCATTCAATGCGCAACTTCCAGCCTGGAAAATTATCCCAATCCACAGTTTAGAATCCCTACTTTCAAATGGCCCTGGAAATTTTACTGGAATTCATCGAATTAATTAATTTTGAGCATTATGAAAATTGACTGGAAATGAAGCCATTGCAACGGTTTTTCGTCATTTTTTCCATGTTTCCAGGCTCCAGGGAACGGGAAAACCAACTAGACCACCATTTTCTGACATGCCCTTTCGAATGGCATCAACATTTTTGCAAAAAAAAATTCACTCAAAATCGACAAAAATCACTGGCCTATAGCCCATGATTTTTTTGGCGAAAAAAATTTTTTGTTACGAAATCAAATAAAAGTGGTCTCATTCGAAAAAGGACGCCAAAAACAATTAGTTTGGAAGGTTTCACTGGAAAGTATCTCAATTTGACGAAACTGGAACGATTTTTGTATCTCCTGGAAGCGTTTCGTTGATGAGTCATTTTTCATTCAATGCGCAACTTCCAGCCTGGAAAATTATCCCAATCCACAGTTTAGAATATCTACTTTCAAACGGCCCTGGAAATTTTACTGGAATTCATCGAATTAATTAATTTTGAGCATTCTGATAATTGACTGGAAATGAAGCCATTGCAACGGTTTTTCGTCATTTTTTCCATGTGTCCAGGCTCCAGGGAACGGGAAAACCAACTAGACCACCATTTTCTGACATGCCCTTTCGAATGGCATCAAAATTTTTGCAAAAAAAATTTCACTCAAAATCGACAAAAATCACTGGCCTATAGCCCATGATTTTTTTGTGAAAAAAATTTTTTGTTACGAAATCAAATAAAAGTGGTCTCATTCGAAAAAGCACGCCAAAAACAATTAGTTTGGAAGGTTTCACTGGAAAGTATCTCAATTTGACGAAACTGGAACGATTTTTGTATCTCCTGGAAGCGTTTCGTTGATGAGTCATTTTTCATTCAATGCGCAACTTCCAGCCTGGAAAATTATCCCAATCCACAGTTTAGAATATCTACTTTCAAATGGCCCTGGAAATTTTACTGGAATTCATCGAATTAATTAATTTTGAGCATTCTGATAATTGACTGGAAATGAAGCCATTGCAACGGTTTTTCGTCATTTTTTCCATGTGTCCAGGCTCCAGGGAACGGGAAAACCAACTAGACCACCATTTTCTGACATGCCCTTTCGAATGGCATCAAAATTTTTGCAAAAAAAATTTCACTCAAAATCGACAAAAATCACTGGCCTATAGCCCATGATTTTTTTGTGAAAAAAATTTTTTGTTACGAAATCAAATAAAAGTGGTCTCATTCGAAAAAGCACGCCAAAAACAATTAGTTTGGAAGGTTTCACTGGAAAGTATCTCAATTTGACGAAACTGGAACGATTTTTGTATCTCCTGGAAGCGTTTCGTTGATGAGTCATTTTTCATTCAATGCGCAACTTCCAGCCTGGAAAATTATCCCAATCCACAGTTTAGAATATCTACTTTCAAATGGCCCTGGAAATTTTACTGGAATTCATCGAATTAATTAATTTTGAGCATTATGAAAATTGACTGGAAATGAAGCCATTGCAACGGTTTTTCGTCATTTTTTCCATGTTTCCAGGCTCCAGGGAACGGGAAAACCAACTAGACTACCATTTTCTGACATGCTCTTGAACAGCCTTGTTAACTTGAACAGCCTTTGTTTCTTACGTGTTCAAATTATTGCAAGTCAACTGTAGTTATTATTCGCCCTTCACCATGTAAGCATAGTGCCTCGACTCGAAATCCCTCAAACTAAGGCGATGAGATTTTTTTCCCTAAAGAAGATATAACAAAGCTTCGTAATGGCCTGCCGTTCATGCTCCTATAAGATGGGGCAGAGTTGCATACCACTTCCATTTTTTTTTGTACTGGTCGGAATATTTGATCGGTGAGTTCCATTACATCGTTGCATTACCTATGTAAGCTTATTTTTCATCTAAAAATAATTTAACCGTATTTAGTGTGAAAACAATTACAAAAATAGTTCGAACTTATTACCTGTACTTAAAGATAAGTAGTCCAATGAAATTTAAATTAAAAGCTCCACTTTAAGTCAAAATCATTGCAGCTGGGTTTATCCGGAACTCATCTGTCAACAGCAATTTGGCTGATTCCGATTTTCTTATTTTTCTTTGGCTCATGTCAACTTAAGTGATACTCGTCTCGGCTAAATAAATTAATCCTTTCGTATCTCAAACATTTTGAAATTTTATCGGAAAATCTTATGAAACGTAAAATGGAGCCTCCCATACCAAACTGTTGGAGTTATTGGAGTCGTGTGAGTTTCCTACAAAAAAAAAACTTTGTAATTATTCATCTGTCTTTGATTTACTTTATTTACCTCATCGAAAGCCAATTCAAGTCTACGAACCAATAATTTCTGCATAAGGAAGTGTTGACGTGTTAATCGATTAAGTTTGTCTGCACTTTTGGGAAATTATTAGAATTTTGTTCACTTATTTGTCAAAAACGCGAATTCGTGTTAGGCAAGATTTAAGGAACTTCTAAATCTAATCTAATTAAATTAATCTAATCTAGTTAAATGCAAAGGTCGAATTTCATCAGCATCAATTAACCAAAGGACCCTAAATAAATGAAGCATTAAAAGATTAAATTGCAATTTAACATATTTTTTTATTTCTGTTTGGAATTAATTTAAATTAAACTGTTGATCGGAAAAATGAGCTATGAAAATACTGATGAAATACACAAAAAAAAATATAATAAATAAAAAGAAAAATATGAGGAGACTATAACGAAAACCGTAAATCAAATTTTGTTAAAAAAAAATAATAAAAATTACTCTATACAAAATATATTATTTTATAAAAATTTGTAAACACTCGCAGAAGGGATGTGCTAGTGTTTTATATGCCTTCGCTTAGTTAAAATTGTAAAGAGATGTCCTCAGTCAGCGTCTGAGTTATCATCGTCGTCCTCGTCTTCACTGTCCTCCAATTCTGGCATCGGAAACCGTAGAATGGCAGCAAGACCGGTCAATTGCGAGAGTTCTGCAAATAAACGAATAAATCAAAATTATTATATATTTGAAATGTAGTTCAAAGCATAATTATTTCCAAATGATACGTAAGTGATTCGGTGTTTTGAAAGGAAATGTCGTGCTTAGGGCGGCAAGTTGGGTTCGAATGTGTCTAATGACCTCAATGTTTTCCTGACGGAAATAGAAAGTGTTTTTGGCATCGGATCTGATGCTGCTGCAACAGTTTCCATATGACATTCAACACTCTTGTGTTGCTTAGTTTATGGGCGAATCTCTGAGTTATGCTGGGCAAGAGCTCACATGCTTGATGATATTGTTGGCTTGTCTTTGTCTATATTTAGAATTTTGAATTTTCAAGAAAAATTTTGTTTACATAAAACACTTGTGAAAACAGAAAACATTTTCTTTATCCCCATGTTCTTTGCAGTTCCAAAGGGGATAATGACAAAGCATAAATAGATTACGCGATACGGTAAATTGAGCTAAATTAAGGAGGATGTTCGAAGGCATTGTAAATTTTTCGAATTTTTGTTGATTCTAAATCTGATGCCAAAACGGGTTCTTGTTATTTTATTTATTTTCAAGGGCATGTCGTATTGCGACGTTTGAAAGAATAAGACAAGCTGCAACAGAGTGTTTGATATTTTTATAAATTGGTTGTGAAGTTTGAAAACGTAAAAATTGATATCATAGTTTAGAAAACAGATCATTTCCCAGAAGATCGCGGGTTTAGCTTTGAATCTTCTATTTTGGGAGATATGTATGTTGATTTGTGCTCGCCATCTGGAGTGGATCAAGAGTGTAACAAAAGAACAATTCAAGAGAACAAATCAAAATGACGAAAGTAGATTTGAAAAGAACAGCAGCAAAATATTTTCCCTTGGTTGCTTAGTCAGCGACTTCTACCTTGATACACTTGACAATTCGTCCTAAAAAAGAATATTTTAAAATTCGATCATTTTTCGGGTTCCGTTTATCAAAACGAAAATAGGAACACTTATAGGATCACTTCGTTGTCTATCCGCAAATAAATCAAAACCTTTGACCTAGAATCATGAAATTTGGCAAGAAGCAAGGTCTTACAGCACAAGTAAAGGAAAGAATCCGAAAATCGTTAATTTGTAATAATATCACATGGTTCGCGATTCAAACTCGAACTTGTTCGTTTTTTTTATTGGTACTTTAAACGCGTCATCAACAATCATTGAAGTAGCAAAAAAAAAATATTGGTGTTAATGTAAGGTACATAACTTATTAAATAAATATATGAAGAAATTACAGAGGGATGATCAATCTAAAATTAACCATATTTAGACCCAAAATCCTCCCTTACGGGCCCTCATCCTTTCCCCAGATACTCGGTAAATATGAAGTCACTGAATGACGTATAATTTTTTCGATAAGTTAAATTTTTCATTTTTTTAAAATGTTTTTATAAGAAAAAAAAATGGAAATCGATTTTTTTTCAAATGGCTGCCATTTTCTTAAGGGGGGAAATAGGGTTAGACGGTTCAAAAATCGATTTTTATTTTTTATTTCATAAATTGTTGTAAAACTATTGAAAAATATGTTCCCAAAATTTTAAATGAAAATTCCGACTCGTTCTATTGTTATAAGCTATTAAAGTGAGTAGCTCTCCTTCAGGCCCCGAGCGCGCCATGTGTATAACCGAGCGGTCACTCAGGTACCCATTTACTTACTACGTGGCATGTATTTATGGGGGTCAGAGATACTACGTAAAATGCCAGCAAATGTCCTTTTATGTATGGAATTTCAAAAAGAAAAGGGATTGCTTTATGGTGCTGGAATAGCAGATTAACCTGTAAGTAATTTAAAAAAATTTATGACTGCCTTGACTTTGTTTTTCTTGGTACTATTTTTTCAAAAGCGTTTTTCTGAAAACGATTTTTTTTAACTTGCGTACACGCTAGTTTGAAAAGTTTTCAACCAATCGTTTTGAAAATTGGCAGTTACTTTCTTCATAGTATTGCGCTCTACATGAACCTAAAATCGGAATATTATCATTATTTAAAATAAATTTTTTTTGTAAATAAAGTTGTAAAAAATTGCAAAAAATCATGCTGTTTTGTTTTGACCCCTGTAAAAAATTCAATTTCCTATTTTTTTTATAGCATTTAGGTTCATATAGAAGAGAGACATATAATAAAAGTAAATTCCAACCTCGTTTGATTTCAGATGAAAATTGCGGCTTCCAGAATGTACGCAAAATGCTGAGTCTGATTGTGACCTGCAATATGGGGTCGCTAATATCTTTGGTGTTTTTCAAGGGAATTCTTCAAAAATTTTATAGTATATATTTAAATATATGTATAAAATATTCTTAAAGTTTCAATAAATTATATTCATTTTTTATACTATAAAAAAATTCATGAAAATTATTGAGAAAACGCTGTCCTAACCCTATCCCCCCCCCCCCCCCTTAATTTTGTAGGAAAAAAATCGTATCGTTCTGTGGAGATTCTGATTAATAACACCCATTAATTTTTGTTGTTTCAGCTCAACGGGGAGGGAGCAGTGCTCCGAAGGCCGTCATTTTGGATTTTTTATTAAGAAAAAAAATCCATAAATACTTAACTCTCAAAAAAAAAATTTTAATTTAAATATAAGCACCTGTAAAATGCTCTAAGGTAGCAGGTCTCCCTTGGGGGATGATTTCTAGTGTGTTGGCTTCAAAAGATTGATTTTCTTAATTTTGCATTTTTCAATAATCTGAATCCTCTAGAATAACCCTATGTAAAACTTTTTTTCATATCTGCCCTAGAAAATGTGTTGTACGCAATTTCATGACGGCCGGTCGGTCAGTACACGCCAAAGCAATTTCAAAACTTAAAACGCGTTTTTCACGAAACCATGTTTTTTCAGCTGGTGTGCAGTACTTCGGTATCTAAAAATTGTTCGATTCCTGGAAATCGGGACTTAAAATGTTCAGCAGACATGTGATTCTCTTCCCGACCACATTCAGATTTTTCGCGATATTACGGCCCCTTTAAGATGTAAAAACATGGAAAATTTGAAAATCCATTTTTAATTTTACGCCATTTCTACAGATTTTGAAATTTCGACTTGGATCTAGTAAAAACGATAACCACAGAAGCCTCTTTTGATTTCAGGTCACTGGAAGGGCTGGAACTCTGCACATCGTGGAGCCGGGTTTTTTTTTTTTTGAGAGGACAAATTAAGCGCCCCCATGTTTAGGTTTGTTTTACAAAAAAAAATGTCTTTCTGTACTTTATGTCCCGAATAAAAAGACGCAAAAAGTTTCATAAGTGTACCCATCTTGCTTTTCCCCATAAAAATTGCGAAGTTAAGTATCGAAAACAGGCCATCACATTAGAAACCCCTCTTAATACATATATAAAAGTTCCTCGAAAATGTTTTTCAAATTCAAAGTTTTAAGTATCTGTAATTTACTACAAGATAGATTTAAAAAACCTGAAAAAAAGTTACATTATAACATTAGCGCCTCGGAAAATTGTTTGTATATTTGATATATAGAGTTTCCCTTCTAACACAGAAGACGCACTTCTTGGTAGAAGCCAACAAAAATTAACCTATTCCATCAAATAGGTGGGATGAGAAAAGAAAGAAAATATGGAAGGAGACTTAACGTGTAACAGAGGGGAGTTACAAGAGCAGAGAATAGATAGTTCGTCAGTGATTTCTTGCTAAGGCTTAGATCGAAATTGGGACATGCATTAACATCTCTGCAGAATTGGCTAATTGGTTCATGCATGCCATAATTTGATCTGGAGGGGTTAACATGCAACAAAGGCAGTTTTCGGACACTAAAGAAAACCCTGTCAACAAGAGTATTTGAGTCAATATTTGAATTCAAGAGCTGGTAAATAAAGACCAAGTCAGCTATTTTGCGCCTTTTCTCAAGCGAGGGCTAAGCGAGCAAACGGAGGCGGTCGATATAGGGCGTGAATCTAAGCGGATCGTTCCATAGCAGCTCTGTTAATGAAAATCTAACAAAATTATGCTGCACTGATTCGGTACGCTTGGAGTGAACAGCCTAATAGGGCGACCAGACCTGAGATGTATATACAGTACCTCGCCAACTTATTATAACCACTAAGTTAAAAAAATATGTGCTAATTCTTAATTTTGATTTAAAACACAGCTGTTTATTAAGAAAATATTTTACTATTAGTTCATTCTTTAAAGACTATCAATTGTTTCGGTAGAAATAGAAAATTGAAATTGAACGTGTGTGTAGAAAACAGTGGTGGATGAAAATGATGGGCCAGAAAGTAAGGGTTTACTTAAATGTCTATTTAAAAATATAGAGCATCCAGAGAGTTGAGACACTAAGGTATTTCTGAGTTGTAAACGTATTATTTATTAATATGTGATATTTTAAAGTTCCGTTCTTCCTAAATTTTGGAAAATAATGGGAAATGAATTAAAGTTACTGAACAGAAACACTGTGGCTAGAGCAATGCTATAAGAAAAAAACACATCTTTATATAAATTGCAGCCATTCAGTAATTCAGAAGGCCTGATGTGTTTCCATTTCCGCAAGTTGCGCTTCTCGATATTTCATTTAATTGTTCCTCAAGCCGGATCAAAATTCTGAGCTGCTGCCCCAAACAAAGCTAGCTCAGTAATCACCGTCAGAATTCCGGACTGTTTTTCTTTCAAGCGTGGTCTGATACGTTATTTAGAACGACGTTGATGTTCCCCGATTGATGTTTTCCTTTTGTCCTGATATATTTTTTGACGTTCTGCTTTACCTTGAGCACATTTGATTTTCCCAATTTCTGCATTTAAATTAATCCTTTCGTATCACGATTCTAGTTGTCTGCTGGTTTATTAGTCAGGCCAATATCTTGCGCAACTGGTTAGAGCATTTAACTGTTCATGCTAATAGCAACCGATTTCTGAGCAGATTTTTCATTGTGACGACGACTATCATACTTCAAGGTGTACTAACAAAGATTTGTGGACAACTTAATTACTGTTATGGAATGGACATCCCCGAGTGCCAATTTGTGGGGAATTATCAAAACAAGGCTTCCACTGAGAGCCTTATCTTTCTAAAAAGGTACAACATGTCAACGTAGAGAAAGGACGTACAAATTTATACGTAAAAAACCTTTTGGGGAATATTATAAAAATTTGCAATTTAAAGAAATTAAACTTATACTAACTCTAAAATTCTTTTTATTGAATTCGATACTTATTACAATTAATGTTATTATGTTTTGAGATGTATTCTAGCTTCTCCCGTATTTTTGTCGCTGCAGTCCCTATTCTGCTAACAAATTCGTCTCTATTGTTAACTCGCCTTTAATAAACTTCACCCTTCATTGTCCCCAGAAGAAAAAGTCGAATGTGGTAAGATCTGGAAATTTAGCAGGCCAAGGAATCGGTACACCTCGTCCAAGCCAGCGGTCAGAAAATTTTTCATTCCCATTCACTAGCCTTACAATGTCATCAGAATCCGCTGGTGCTCCAATGTTTTGATAAAACATTACCCTAAGATTATCCATGATGTCTACTAGATCTGGCATTGCATTCTGCAAAAAGTCCGCATAAATTTGGCTATTAAGTACTTGCGGGAAAATGAATGGTTCTATTAAATGGGTATCGATAATATCAGCCCAAATATTGGCTCAGAATTTGGGCTGGAAAGAGGTCCCCGTCTACCGAATTCAGTCCAGAAACGCCCCGTTTTCCATATCGCATTACAGAAGCCAAATGCTTCTTTCAGTAATCTTTGGATTGAGAGAACGTCACCCTGCTGGATAAATAACCCTCCAAACTTTATCTGAAGACACTCCTACTCGTTTGCGACTCTTCTCGGACTCCTTTCATGGTCTTGTCCGACGAGGGTGATTATTTGCTGCTCGATGTCGGCAAAATTTTCTGTTTCAATTTGCATTTGCATTCTGTTTGAATTTCGGGATTCGGGAATTAAGCCAACCTCCCCCAACGTTACGCTATACAGATTGTGGTTGTGGTGGTGACCCCTTCGTCTGCTCCAAAGTAGTACTCTGAATCCATTCTTCCTTTTCTGCACCATTTTGACTGGTTACCTCTCACTGACTTATCTATGAGTGTGCTGACATTTCGACGCTAGAAATCCCCATTACCACCCTTCTTTCAGTAATAAAAATATATTTCAAGAATTCCGTCAAATCTTTTCCTTTTAACTGTCCTGCTGAATTATACTGATGGGTCCAAGTCAAAAGAAAAACTACAATATATTCGTCATTATAGTACGAAAAGTAATCACCTGAAGAGGAAGTAAGATACGTAATGCTTTTAGAACACGTCAGAGAGGTATTCGTCATATACATACACTTTGGCAGTCATTTCGAAATAACTATGATGCTTGCATTAGAGAAAGGTCCAGGCATAAGATATAATCCGAACCGGTTTATTATGGTGCAATTTTATACCTATGTGTCACGAATAATTAATTCGACAAACGCTTTCAAATATTACTATTTGACCGCATTTCATGACAAGCTCTCAAAGTGACCAGACTATTCTGGATTTACAAAATATTTCTATTCAAAACAAGCCGCCTCGAGCCATTAACAAGAGATAAAAATAAGAGCACTACTCTGGTTACAAACAGCATTCGTCCAGAAACCAGAATTTCTATAAATAGTAGAAGGGACACTTTGAAATCAGGGCTGCACAGTGGTAAGGTAAAAAAAAAGTCTTTTTCTGTTTCATCTCAATCTCTAGAGTCACACTACACCAGCAATGTTTCTTAGAACAGAAACACTCATTATTCATTTTCCTGTTCTTTTGAAATCAGAGAAAGATATCGCTTACGGGCAGTCAATCAATAAGCTAAGACGAGGCGTTCTGACATAGTTCCAGAAGTGGCTTGACGTATAACCGACTCTGGTGCAAGTTTAGAGTTACTATTATAGTTTTGAGAGCTGTTGCAAAAAGTCCAAAGACCAATGAAGGAATTGACGAGGTCATCGTGAAGTCGAGAAAGAATTCCAACCGGTGGCAGGTTCAAGTTTACGTGCATAGAAGTGATCTGAATGCAGATTAAGTCGTAGGATAGGTTACTGATCGGGTTTTAATGCAACGAGAAGGTGGCACAAGTTGTGCCATTAGGAAAAAAAAACTTGTTTTTTATAAAAACAAATTGAAAGTGAGGTCGGATTTTGGATTTAAATGTGATGGAAGATTTACATAATTTGTTTATTTTTGATTGTCGAATTTTTGTTTTTTGTTTTTATTTACAAATTAGGCAAGAAAGAAAGAATTCTGTCAAATAAGTTTTTGTTGAAATATTTTTAAGTGTTAATCAATAACAAAAAAGCTGGCGTCAGGTAAATAGCAACGAATAAATTAATATTGCGAAGATCAGATTTAAATTCCGAAAAGGTGTTTTTGCAATTAATTTAAATTCTTGTGAAATTATCTATTTTTTTCGTTATTATACAAATAATGTATACTAAATTGCAGAACGAATTAGGAGTTCTCACAACCTCTTAGGGCATGGCCAAAAGAGGAATTTCTTCTGATAAGATGAGAAATATTGCACGTGAACCTACAGATTAAGGTTCCCGACAAAATTTTTCTCAAACAAAAGGAGTTTTTTTATTGCACTATATAAACAGCAACGTTATTTTCCAAACAGGGTAAGAGTTTGAAATTCCCAAGATAAGGTACGAGAACAGCAATTGGAAAACAACTTTTAAACGTTTCTAAATTAATATCCTTTATGAATAATCCGTCTGAAGGATATTTTACTAACAAATTAAGGGGGTTAGGTACAGTTGTAGCTTGAAAAAAAAAACGATTTTTTTCGACGAATTATTATTTATTTATGATTGAATTAACCCTTCTAACTCAGAAGGCGCACTTCACAGGCAGGAGCCGGGAATCAATTGACCTACCCACCAACATGCAAAAAAACATTAGTACCCAAAAGCAAAAAACATACCCAAACACAACAATCAGAGGTGCACAGGCAATGGAGAACGCTTAAGCCAAACCAATACAAAACATACACAATCCAACATAAAAAACCTTACAAAAGCCTTACAGAAACGAGTGAGTACAACAGGATGGTTACAAGTCGTACTTAATGTTACCGTGTGAAAACACCACCAACATCATTAGCAAACCTACACATGCGGTTAACTGTTCGAACATACCTTAACTACTGCGCGAGAAAGCTATCTGTAAGCTTGAACGGTTTTGAAGGGAATAGGACAGTTCTCTAGGTAAAATTTTGGGAGAAAGTTCCGTACTGTCAATCTTTCCATGCAGAAGCTGGTGTAGAAAAATTATATCAGAGACCCAACGACGCTTCTCGAGAGTAGCAAGTTGTAGCAGTCCCAATCGCTCGATCCGTAAAACGGAGACCAAACCGGACTAGCATACTCCAGCAGTGGTCTAACAAGGGATGTATACAGATGAAGTCATATGTAAAGGCTAGGAAATTCCCTGGACCAACGGAGGATGAATTCCAGCAAAGTGTTGGTCCTGGTAGCGATATTATTAATGTGGGGGATGAAGTTAAGTTGTCTATCAAGATACACACCCAAGTTCTTCACTTCTTTTACCCGTTGAATACAAGGACCTTCAAACTTGTACTGAAAAGTACAGTAGTTGCGGCACCTCGAGAAGGTCATAACCTGACATTTCCCAATGTCTAATTTAAGATTATTATTGCCACACAAGACTGCAAGATCTCAAAATCCACAAAAGATTTGATTGGGAGAAAAATCTTGATATCGTTTGCATAAAAAAGAATTTTACTTCTTTGAAGCAAAGAAGTAATATCATCAATAAATGAATAACAAAGGACCAAGATGACTACCCTGGGGAACGCCAGAAGGAGCCACAAAAGCATCAGAGAGCTCACCACGAAAACGCACTCTATAAGTCCTATTAGATAAATACGACTCAATTCATGCAATGAATGGGGTGGGAAAACCAACCTGGCCAATTTGAAAACGATAATAGAGTGAGACAGCTTATCAAAGGCCTTACTTAAATCAGTATAAATGCAATCAGTTTGGCAGACATCCACCCACATTGCCAGAAACAAACTTCAACAAGTTGGATACCGTGAACCTACCCTGAAGGAACCCATGCTACCGGCTAAAGATTAAAGTTATCAAAAAAAAGTGTTTTGCCGTGATCACTGCTGCTCGTCACTGGATCATCGGAAATAAAAAAATACAAAAGGGATCATTAGTTAATGACATAATGCTCCAGATGGACGAAGGGATTTGAAAAATTTGGAATTTTCACAAAATGGCGGATGTTGATATATATATCTCCATAAATATACGATATTATATATCTCCATAAATAAAGGTCCGATTTATCTGAAATTTTCAAAGAATACTTTTGAAATATTCTACTTTGAGAAAATGCAAAAAAATTCAAAATTCTAACTGGGTTTGTCCCCTTAATGCGCTGTAAACTATATCAGATTTTACAAAATCCTTTTAACTACATATACTAGACACTAAGGATTCAAATGATATAAAAAAACCGATTTTTTTGAACGTCATGAACGGTAACCTCCCCTTAAGGGTATGGTAGAATCTAGTCGAGCAATTTCAAAAAATTTATTTTTGTTGTTTTGCATATTTTAAATCCTTCTAGTGTCTAGAACGATTTGACGAAGTTCGGAAAAATGTAAAAGTTACAGCCAATTTAGTGCGAGAACGCGTACTTTCCGAAAATCGTGCCTACGCGGTCGGGGCAAAGGCAGACGTATTGTTTGCTCAGCAGGTATAAAAATTCAAAAGCAAAAATCGACAAACAAATTACGGCTATCCAACAAAATCAGTTTCACGAGGAAAAGGAAGGTTCAGGAATAGCTGACTAGCTGTAAGAAACAAAAATTTCTTTGTCAAACTTTAAACGCGTTTTTCTCAAAACCATGTTTTTAGACACGCCCTGCAGAGTTGCAATCGAATCGTTCAACCGATTGACTTCTTTTTTCTTTTAAATAACGATTATTGAATTTAGGGAACCATGGACCATTTTTAACCACTAAAAACTACAAAAAAAGGCAAAAAGACTGGTTTTTTTTTAAACGGTCGCCATTTTATCAAAAATCATTGAATTTTTATAAAAATGGTCCATGGCCCGCCCCGCAAATTTATTCTACTTTGCAAATAATTTTTGTGTTGCAGATAAAAAAAGGAAGGCGTAATCCTGCACGCGCTACACGGCTCCAGAAGCGCGTGGATGTCTCGAAAATTTTACAATTTAAAGAATTAAAAAACATTTTTTTGTGAACTTAAGTAAATGTACTAATAGCGAATTATACATTATTTACCTTCTTCCGTCAGAAAAAAATTCATAAACTTCAACCATGTTTCAGCCCGCTCGCCTAGAACCTGCCCTTAAGGGGGGAAGTACATGAAGACGTTTTCAAAAATCAATTTTTTTTTATTGTCTTAATCGATAAGTATATGCTCTAAGAATATAATTCCAAAATTCGAAAAGCCTATCTCGAAAATTGTGAAAGATATGCCACTTGAAAGTGGTCGGCGCCGATCCGGCCCAGCGCGCCTGGGATCGAGGATCTCTGCTGCGCGCGTGATTCCGCTTACCGGATTTTTTTCTGCTCTGGAATTTAGAGTGATGAATGCGACTTTGTTAAAGAGCGTTCTCGACGTTTTCAGTCTAAATACCGATTTTTCTGAGAATACCCCTCCCCTCTTACCTTCTCCATATCTGCAACTTTTTCGTCAGTTTTTCGGGACAAACTTTAAACGGCGTTTTCTCAAAACCATGTTTTTCAAATTAGCGTAAAAGATTACAAAAAAACTAGTGAACCGATTTTCTTCATCCAGCACTCATTTTAAAGGGCATCAAAAACTACTCTGGATAGACTACGGACATAGCAAAAAAATCATTTTAAGACCATTTTTGACGCGAAAATAATCAAAATTTTTGCAATAAAAAGCCAACTTTTTTTTTCATGCCCGATTTTTATAGTTAATGTTCGAATTTCGAAAAGATCGCAGTCTATCTAGAATAAACAACCCCCTCGAGTATAAAAATGTTTGGTTTTTTGATTTCAGATGAAAATTGCGGCCAGGAGAATTTACGCCGATTTCGATGTCAGCCGCGACACGAGTTACAAAACCCACCAAAAGTTGATTAATTTTTTATTTTTCAAACTGTAAAAAATGTTTTTTTCCTTCTTAAAACATTGCCCTAAATATATATAGTATCGATTTCATGTGGCCTTTTTTCATTTTCCCAAAAATAAATCCCAAAAAAGTCCTTTTTTTCGGCCTCTTCATGTACTCCCCCCCCACCCCATAAGGCAGTATTCTACTTTGAAACTTAGAAAAAATTGAATTTTTTTTTACATTTTTCGAAAGTAAATATATTCAAGAATACTTCCTCAAAATTTTAAAAGGATTCAAGCAGTCTAAGTGTACTTTTCCGCCCCTCAAAAGTAACTAACACAGCTGGTTATTTCGACGCAGCGACCCACCACACGCTGACTTTGAACGCGTTTATCTCAAAACTACTTTTTTACACCGCTTGTTGCAAAATTTTCCGAAACTACTTAACCGATTGTTATAACATTTTAACCACATATTCTGCATACTTATAGCAACTGGCTGAACTAGAATTATTTAAAAATTTTGATTTTTAATAGTTTTTTTTAGCAAAAAGCAGTGAAAAAACATGCAATTTTTTATCTTCCTTCTTTTTTTTTTGCCGCCATTTAGTTATTTTTGCGGTGATATATTGAACCTAAAAATTTAAAATTTTTCTGTTTGAGATGGCCCATTTTTAAAATTTCTACACCAGCGCAGACCCACCTACTAATCGAAGCGTTGTATGCAAATGGTGTTTTTGTGTGTTAAAAGTGCATAAAATATAAAATAAAATTTTTTTTAATATATTTCATGAGTTTATTTATTAAGCATAACAAACCCTACATCAATATCTTCATTCATAATCTCATAAAAATAGCCTTTTTTCGAGCGGCCAAAGTAGAATACTGCCTTAAAGAAACAATTTTTTTTTGTTCAGCTAACAATTTATAGAGTTACAATGGTCACCGTGGAAACCCTCATCACAGTGTTCACCCTGGGGAATTCCCTCCATACACCACAGTTTTTTTATATTTTTAAATATTGTTTTTATAAACTGCAGCTAAATTAAAAAAACAAATCACAAACTCCGCCCCCCCCCCTTAAAAAGCATAGAAATTCCAAAATTCCTCAAGGTCGAACACTTCACCATTGTGTGATTATTGTGGTTTTTTTTTAAATCCAAAACGCATCAATGGTTTCACGTTTTTTTTAATAGCTTCTTGTTAGTATATCATCCTTAGTTAAGGTCACAGGACCTCCCCCCTTTACATTTACATTTAAAGAAGTAGGCTGCCTCAAGCGCAATAAGGCTGACTGGTACCAATCTCCTCTCAGCAGGCGACTGGTCTGGCCATAGGAAAATCCTTGGTGGTACTTAAGGCTCTGGAATCCTACACCTTTGAGTCTAAAATCGTCTGGGACTGTCTCACTTAAAGAACTGGCCCAGAGCAACAGCATCACGCTAGCATGGGTACCAGGGCACGAGGGCATTGAAGGCAACGAGAAGGCGGATTACCTAGCAAAAAAAAAGGTGCGGATGTTCAGTTTATTAGACCGGAGCCATTCTGTGGCTACTCAAAAAACCGAATAGCAATGCGTATCCGGTCATGGGAGGACGAATGTAAGCACTCACACTGGACAAATATCCCAGGGTCAAGACTAGCAAACAGGTTTATGAAATACTCAAAACAGAAAACGAAGGAGCTGCTCTAACGGAGTTGGATCAATGCGTTGAGCGGCAAGACCAACATGCCATGGGTCCCGGGTTCGAGACCAGATGACCGTGAGCTTTTATTAAGAAATAAAAATAATCCACTTCGTCTCTGGGCTGTTGTCTAGCTCGCAGCAATGCAAACAAGACTCAAGTTTCCTCACTTCCCTTACCCTAAATTCCCTTCCGGCCAAAACCATGCTAACGCATCAAAGGGTTGTCCTCTAGGACCAGATTTAAGGCTGATAACAGGACTTCTAACTGGTCACTGTCACCTGGGCTACCACTTAAAAAAGTTAGGGCTGGCTGATGATGACACCTGTCGATTGTGTTTAGAAGAGGAAGAGACAGCGGAACATATCCTCTGTCACTGTGAGGCCCTCGGCCGTGTCAGTCTAAGACACCTTGGTGGGGCTTTCCCATCAACATCAGATATAGCCAAGGCATCCCCCAGAAAAATTTTAGGTTTGATAAGGGAACTAAAGATTGACGGGGCGGCCTAATACTGAACCTGGATCAGGTCACAAAAGATCAAATTGGTCGACGTGACTAAAGGATGCGGTTAGTCCTTGATCCAATCTATAATAATAATAAGGTCACATATGTAGTTAGTTAAAAATTGTATCGAAACTTTTACTTACGTTCACCAGAAATGTGCATACTTGAGAAGATTTTAACTTCTCCACCAGCGTCCCGAACCGCATCAACCAAATTTACATATTCCTTCCTAAGGTTAACATCTTGACATCTGAAAATAAATAAAACGAAATATGATTAATCAAGCGAAATATTTGTTCCGAAAAAAAGTATGTTATTGTTATATTTCCACGTTTACGCTTCATTCCACGCATCTTTTCAAAAATTAGCATAAAATTCAAAGTTTCTTCACATTGCCAGATTCAAAGAGTCAACCGACAAGCAGCAAGTCAAGTAAAGCAAAGAAAACAAAGGGAAAACGAAAAAAAAACAAAAACAAATTTATGGTGTCGAGGTAAAGGTGTATAAAGTTGCACGTCTCCTCTCAAGTGTGACAAAATTAGATGAAAACGATGCTTAGCACACGTTTATTGTAAACGTTCCGGTTGAGTGATTCAACTGTGGTAAAAACAACCGTTACAAATCGTCTCAGTCTGACACTGGTCTAAACGCATTCAATTCAATTCAAGAATTTAGCAAAAAGTAAGAGTATCTACGTGTGTGGTCAAGTCAGTTGCAAGATCTAATTTCTTGCTGCTGCTGCTGTTCTTGACGAGATCATCACTACGCTGGAGCGTGTGTTATTTAAGCAGTTCGTCGAATAAACATTCATGCCAGCATGTCCGTTTCCAATTCCAAAACAGACAAAGGGAAATTTTAAAAACTCATCGCTATTTCGCAATGATCAAAACCACAAGCCCAACCAGATTATAATGAGCGGCGCTTTCGATCGATTGATAATCTAATAATCGTCAGATAGTAGAAGCACTAGTGAATCAGTTTCAATCCAAGCAGTTACCTTTCACCTTAGCATATAGAGTCATTGAACTGCTGAGATTTGGAATGCTTGTATAATTCAGGCTTTGTACATCTTTTCAAGATGGAAAACCTAAGCTCGTTCTTCATGCTTCATTCATGTTTTGCTAGCATAGATAAAATCGAGAGATAGCCATCCACCACTGTGGTGAGAAATATGTTTTTTTTTATTCCCTTCATATGTGCTAGAGCTTAGACGGCGCATTCTTTTCCTTTGATCATCAGGTTGCAATTCCAAAATAAAATAATAAAAAAACAAGAAGAAGAAGAAGATTCAACCGCAGAAGAAGAGGATCACACGGTAAAAGAATCAACAAGAAATGAATGTTGCAAGACACCATGCATAGTATCTAGCACAGCTTACCGTAAAACTGTCAAGACAGTGCGCATGTTAAGCCAGAGCCACCATACCATGCGTTTTGAGCTCAGTCCAGTCAGTCTAGATTTGAATTGTGCCGAAGGTGGTGGTGTGGTGGATCCCGCAAAGTCTTTTCTTCTGTCAGACTTTCATGCGCGGCACGCCATATACTATTTTTTTGTTCGCAATTTGCGTGCTTAATTTAATTTGAATTTTACCTTTTATTATTCACTTGGTAAAAGTTGCTTTCGACTGTTGACTTTTACTCAGTTTGCGGAAGATAACGTTGAACAACAAAAGAGTGCCGTCAGTTGGTAATAAGCAGTCGGAAAGTGAATAATTTTTGTACAGAGAGAAAAAAAAAACGACAATCGAAAATTGTTACGTTGTGGGAATCACAGTTGAAACGTTTTTAGTGCCGAGTGGCTGTGTCGAAAAGCAAATTTCAAACCAGAAAAGTGGAGCAATTAGCTGGATTTGCATATTAAGTGAAAGACGATCAATCGGAATTGGATTCGTAGTGACCGACCGATAAGAATTCAAATGGAAGCAAATTGTTTCACGATAAAATTGTTTTAGGTATGTGAGTATTGCTTTGGCTGTGACAATTAAACAAACAAACAAAAACAATTTCTTTATAATGCAATGTTTTGAAATATTACCCGTATTCAAGATATTTCAAAGGTAAAACGACAATTACTTAATAAAATGGCGTAATTAAGCTTGATAACGTGAATTTGCATTAAATTGTTTGCAATTTATAGGACGGTCACAAAACAGTTTATGTTTACCGCCATTGACCAATTGTTGTAAAATGCCATTCTAAGATTTGATTCGAACTCTAAATATTAAACCATCTTACAATTATTACTAAATTCGTCAAAATACACAAACAAAAATTTAACAATTTTTAGTCTCGTTTTTACTGCGAAACTATAGCGCGAATCTATATTGAATCAGATTAATCTGATTGAACCTTATAGACCTTGAGTAGTTCAGGCTTTCTGGGCTTACGAGAGTCGATTGCAGTTGAGTTCAAATTAATTATTCTCAGTTTTAAATTAAAAAGATGTTCATTGAAATTTACTTGTTTTTTTTTATGATTTTAATCGAAGAATAAAAATTAGATTCAATTTTTATGCAATTCAATTCAATTTTTTATTGCGTTGAAATACGTGATGATTTTTGAAGACAACAACAAGAACAAAAATTTATTTATTTTTTATTGCCAACGAAATTGAAAGGCACTTTTTATATCAATTTTGGACAACTTAAGTGCGATGTGTATATGCGTACTGCCACATTAATTTAGAGCAACTAGAAAACTATAGCGTGCTTCTAATTTATCATTGTGCTGACGACTGACACGCATAATGGCTTGTAGATAAGAGACGTAGCATCGAAGTGATAAACACATTGCATTCAAGTTCCGGGACAATTTTTTTTACGTTACTAGTGGCGCCATTTCTCAATGAACTGTAGAAGTATTTCGAACATAATTTCATTTACCATTTATTAGTTTTGTAGCGTTTCGAACATTCAACAGTTGGAAGGGATTTATTAGAGAGGGGGGGGGGGGGGGGGGCAATTACATTTAGAGGCTTCAACAAATCGGAAAATATTGCTTACTCAAAGGATTAAAAACACCGAAACGATCAAATCAACATTCGAAGTATTTTCGCTATTACAGCTCAAAACACTCCCCAATTCCGAGCGCGCCAGAGGTCTTCTGTAGTGTGAGGAAACTTTGAAAGCGTTTTTCTCGCAATAATCTTTTCCTAAATAATCTTCAAAATAACTCAAACAATGTTGGACCTATTGAGTTAAAATTTTACACAAGTCTACAATATAATAATAACCTCTTAGAATAGAAGGGGGTAATATAGTACACGTTTTGTTTAAGGGGGCAGACCCAGTTAGAATTTTGAAAAAATTTGATCCCTTTTGTTTTTTTTTATTTGAGATGATCCAGTGAAGAGCAGCAATGATCACGACAAAACAATTTTTTTAGACCCCTTCTAAATTTCCTGTATACCACTCATTTTTCAATATTTTGCCATAAAAAAAATTATAATATTTTCTGTAAATACATATCTTTTGATGTGGAAAAACATTTGTTAGTATTTATCTTAATGCGTGGCCAAAAAAAATCCTAAAAAACAGCTTTTTTTGGAAGTCCCAACTGGGTCTGCCCTCTTAAGGTCTCGTGTGATCATATTTTTGAATTGATTTTTAAAGTAGCGTGTGCGTTGAAAAGATAACACTGGACAACAAGATTCTGTACCTGGTCAGCTGGGGGTCATTTCCGAAGTAATTTGCTGTATAGAGTCCGATTTCAGAATTGGGCAATCAGGTCAGCATTTTGAGATATTTGGTATTATGTACTCGAAAAATGGTAAACATAATATATCTATTTATATGAAATATGAACTTCATAACTTAAAATGGTCGCAACTTTGCAAGAAAAAATTCGTAGTTAACCGCTCAATAGCTTATTTTGAAGGGTAAGAGTAACATTAAATGATGCAACTAGAAAAAAAGACCAAACAAATTTTATGCATCCTATACATAACATCAAATGTAGCACACAAAAAAACATTAATCCAGTAAATAACCAGCAAAATTACAGTAAATAGCAGCAAATTACTTCGGAAATGACCCCCAAGCTGCCCAGATACAATCATGACCCCATGTTTTGTAGACCAGTGTAATTTATTCTACTAGATTTTTCATCTGAACTGTTTTTTTTTTTGTAGCAGTAATTAGTGTTGAGCTATGATCGAAAGACCGAAGGTCCTTTTTTCTGACCGTATTCCGGGTGCAATAAAGACACTAAATTGGTTCGGGAATGTTTGCGACTGGTTTTTTTTTTTGAAGAGAAAATATTAATAAACATAGAAGAATGAAAAAAAAAACTTAAAAACCAGAGATTTGTATTCAAAATGAGTTCGTACACGTCCTTGTCGTCTTCAGCTCGACATTCAAGTCGCACGCACGGGAAATTTCACTTGGGAAAACACTTACTCGATATTTTTTGAAGTGAAATTGATGTTTTCTGACCCGACGAAAATAACAATTTATCACGTTGAAAACACGTGTTTCACGAATAACGCTACAGCTTTTATAATAGATCACATGGAAAACACGACAGTTCGTTCATTTATTTTTGTACAACAGATTAACCAATCCTTGCTCGCATATAAAACTGCACACTGTCGTAACCAAAACTAAAGAGATATGCTGATGTCATTGACGCATTCTAACCTCAATACTTCAACAAAAGGAACACAAGAGTTAGTATTTCCATTAAAACAAATGAAAATTGTAAATAAAAAATTTTTCACAATGCTCAGAACATTTGTAGGTTCATGTCAAGTGAATTCCAAGTTGAGACTTTAAAAATACTGCGAGAAATACTACGAAAAAGTAGAATTTCCCAACCCCCATTCTTTACTGTAGCAAGTTTTGGTTTGTTTACACCACCAACGCTGAGTTGTTTGTGTCAGTTTCCGAGCTTTTATTTAGCCTTAGAACAGAAAACGAAAGAAAGTGCACCATGCTCAAAAAGTTTTCAAATTTTCCTTATGTGGTGTGAATGTGTTACTTTTCACCATGGAAGTAGTAAATTTGTGACTAATTCGAAGTGGTTCTCGTAAACATTACCATCATTGGATGGTATATATTCAGTTCTACCGATGGATTTTAACCACAGTTCTCTGAAGTCTTTATCTTTTGGAAACCTAAAATACAAAAAAATACAAAAATATTTTAATATTTTTGAAGTTTTTTAGAGCCCCGAGGCAAAAAGTTCCGTCAGCTGTCGTTGAAATCACCAAGGCGAACCAAAACTCTGATGAATCGCGAATGTAAATAAACGAGCACCATCAAGAGAAATATTTATATTTTTTGGTAATTTAGCTTTTATTTATACAGCTTTTGCACATATTTCAAAGAAAATGCTGTATAATTGCTTATTGTATAATTTAACTTCCCTGAAAAATGATTTTCCACACGCAATGCGTCGATTATTTTTACAACAAAATACCGCATTAAGCACATCAGATTCTTAGTAAACTAAACCAAAACAGTCTTTTAAATGTTAATTGTCTTTATTTGTAAAATTACACCACTTTTAACAACTGAACACTGAAAATTATTTAATAAACAATCTATAAACACTTGAATGCGCACTGTTCAGAAAGACCACGTCAAATTGACATTTCGAAGGCGTATTTCCTATCCCCACCTTGCGCACGAACAAAAAATCGCACAAACAACAAACAATCTTAGGCACGATATATAGAACACAAGGTACGCAAATATTATTTCATTGCGACAGTCCCATAAATTCCGCCTCTGCAAACCGTTTTTAAGACTTAAGTAATTTTTTTTAAAATCGTTCTTTCAATAGAATCACCACTTATCAAAGTCGTTTTGTAATGACAATAAACTTTAGTAGTCTAAAAAAGAAAGATTAGATAAATACGTGAGGCAATTGAATATTTCCCAGCCAAGGATTATAATCTTTTCTCATACCAATTTGACTGTTTGTGATGTCGCATTTTCCTGCTGAAATAAAACACTTTTCGTGATTAGCTATAGTAGGTTGTTGTGTTATATTGTAGTTAGACAATAATTAAGCACAGAGTCTGTTAAACGCAGTGCAAGACCTTTGCTGGTAAGGTTGTTTTTTATGATTTAGACAAAGCCCAGGGGGAAACCTTTAGCATGGCTATGGCCGGAAAGGAATTAGGGGTAGGAAAATGAGGGAATTTGGATATCTTGTTTTCCCTTTAAGTCCTTTACTGTTAAGGCCCCCCCTCACCCTTATAACGCGCCGTAACGTTTCGCGTTACCCCCCCCCCCCCAACGTTACGTACCACTCAGATCATTATTTTTACCGAAAAATGTCAATTATGTAGCGAAAAATACCGAAATAAGAAGCAATAGAAATTTAACGAAATTTGAGCCCACTTTGGCCCTAATTATTTTTGTGTGTGCGTGAAATTAGTAAGCTCATGGCTTGTAGTTTAGGTGGTCGGACTCTTAGAGTCCAAATTATTGACTCATGGTACACGGCTTATTGTGGTTATTTGAAATATATATATTTCTGTATACTCGGTGACGCGACTCTTTTCGTATGTAAATAAAATATTTGTAGTGTAGATATACCATATAAACTGAGCCGTGAGTCAAGACTTTTAATTTTAACGAAAACTTAAATTTACGTAACGAGTTGCTTGACCCCCCCCCCCCCCATAACGCACCGTAACGTTTCACAAGACCCCCTCCCCCATAACTGCGTTACGTAATACTTGGCCCCTTAAGCGAAATCCGCAGAAGTTTTTACGTCGAAACGTCACCGTTGGTAAATCCTGGATCTATTATTAAACGCAACAGTCAAAACAATGAACATTTCCGAACGGATCTGCTGTCAAGAAAACAAAAAAGTCCCACCGGTCGAAAAGGTCATGGCGATTCGAAAGGAATAATCCTAATGGTCTTGTTGAAGAAAAGGATCACGGGGACCACAGGACAGTGCTTCAGTGAATTATTAGATTGATTCGAGGAGAAATTGAAGGAAACGAGGGTCCCATTTGACCAAGAATGAAGTGCTGTTCCAGCACGACAACGCATCAGCTCATTCATCCGGAATCGTTGCGGCTAAATTGCATAAATTGTGATACGAACTGCTGCCGCAAACACTATTCTCGCTCAACCTAGCTCCCTGTGACTTCTTTATCCAACTTGAAAACGGGGTTCGCGCTAAAAAATTCAGCTCAAACAAAGAAGTCCAAATACAAGCCTATTTTGAACAGTTTGACAAATTGTATTTTTTGCAGGGGTTAATGAAATGGCAGCGACATTGGAAAACTGTGTAGTCCTAAACGGAGATTACGTTGAAAAATAAATAAAAATTTAACATATGTATTTAGCGATCCGCCGTCGTACATGGGAGAAGGTAAATACAAAATTATATATTTATTATGATCATAATGTACATGATCACCACACCACCATGAACCAAAAGTGGTTTTACTAAAGAAAACAAAGATCTGATCAGAAACGGGGAGAACACCAAAATAAACTCATAGCGACTGAGATTGTGTAATAGCGTAGCGACTTATTAAAATTAATTTAAACACATTTAAATTGGCATAAATTTCAAAATTTTCGATGCTATTAAGAATCAATTTTTAAATTGCTTAGTGTTTACCTTCGTACCCTTACAATTCCACAAACACACAGTACATGAATAATTCTATCAAGTAATTTGCCTATGCATAATGCTTTTCCCTATAGAATTTCCAGTTACAACCTTTCTTATGACTAGCGAAACGGCAAGCGAATTTACCCCAGGTTTGATGCAATTGCACGAAACAAAATCCACAAAGGGGCAATGAATTTGTCAATACAAAACCTTATAACAACAGGAGGTACACCCTTTGAACCCCAGGAAAATCCCATTGAAATTTCCTTTATGTGCTTGAAAAGACTTTCGTCTTGTCGATAATGTGAAATTGGACCCTTTGATTTCGTAGATATAGGCAAAATTCGCAAGGAACCGGAAAATAACAAAGAGAGCATTTTGGTATTTAGCGAATATGTCGCAGTTTTGCGGATTAGAACAATCAAGCTCGCATCCATTGTCGTGAGAATTTAATGGTGTGCGCTTATGAATGGTATAGGGGACCATGGAGCACAATAATAAGCTAGCCCTAATTTTACTGATAGCGACTGCAGACCTCGTAATTCTAAAATCGAAAAACCTGATCAAATATGGACGCCAGAGAAGCTGCTGGACCAAAATATTACTAGTTCGAAACAAACATCGACACCCCAAACAGAATAACTAACTAGTTAGTTTGTATTGTAAAGAAGAGAAAGAGTTTTTAATCGACTCAAATGTCATTCTAAAATAACCATACATCATAAGGGGTTAGGTGGAAGCACTGTTTGAACACCTTCCGCACCTAGACTGTTACGACGATGTATACATTTTATTCAAGCAACCTAATCAAGTACCCTAACTGCAACAAGCTACAGAACTACGCAAAGCAGCAAAGCAGAGCTGAAGATTAATACTTTTAAATCAAAGCTAATTTTGACCAGCAGATAAGACGGGTAAGAAGATATTTCAAAATTCCTTCCAAGTGCGAGTCGGACCCGCGCACCGAGGATTCCATACCTTAGAAGGTTGCTAATTTCTAAAAAAATGTGCTAGGTAGAGTCGTCGGTGGAGTTAGTGATAACGTGTTGGCCTACCAATCCGGAGGTCCCAGATTCGAACTCCACCGGCGGCGACCCATAGTTGGTTTCTGCTGACAACAGATTACGATAAAAAGGCCATTAGGGTTGCAGAGAGAATGCCAGTGTGCCCCTATCAGAACACACTGAGGCTATACGACAAATATTGCATTGAAATCAGATGCGCGAACATCTAAGAGTGTGCACCCGATCCGCCTAAAAGAATCAAAAGCGTTGTAGGTATAATTTTCGACTCAATAAATAAATGATTCACTGTGGGTTTTAGGAATGAAAATGTAAGTTTCTCACTGAATTTGTATTTTTCAACATAATTTCATTGTAGGAGTATACACTTTCCCCCACGCCCTTGTAATTTCTTTACCGCTTCAAAAAAAACCATTTGTCAAACTTTTCAAAATATATTTCGTTTGAGCTGATCGTTTTTTTCTCGCGAGCCACGCTTTTATGTTGGGAAGGAGAAAGAAATCGCACGAAGCCAGGTCGGGCTAGTGCGGTGGCCCCCACCAGCAGCAATTCGTATTGCAATTCATAAAATTTAGCCACGACAATTCCGGATCAATGAACAGGTGCATTGTCCTGCTCTTTTTTCTTCATCAAACAAGGCCATGTCTTCTTCAATTTCTCGTCGAATTGGTCTAATAATTTACTTGTGATAGTGCTCCCCCCCCCCCATGAGGCCGATCATTGTCAAGATGGAAAATTACGCACTCGTGTCTATACGCATATTCTGGTCGTTTTTCTGCCAATGATCTCTTCAAACGAATCAATTGTTGACGGTATAACTGCCCCGTGATAATTTTTGCCAGACTTTAATAGCTCGTAGTATAACACATCCTTCTGGTCACATCAACAAAACAGCATCACCTTCGCACCATGAATATACGGCTTCGGAGTAGATGTGCCGGGTTGGCCGGACTTCACATATGAAATTCTGCGTTTAGGGTTGCCATAATAGATCCAAATTCGTCCCCAGTTATTACTCGAAATTACAGAAATGACATTTTTGTGGCGTTCAAGAAGCATTTCTGGCATGCAAACTCGGCTTTCGACGTCGCGAGATTTCAACTCACATGGCACCCAGTTTCCTTGCTTTTGTATGAATCCCAATGCTTTCACGCGCTTGAAAATTGCTCTTCTTACGTTTGTCACGAGTCTTCACTAAGTAATGCCTGTAAATCTTTGTCTTCCAACTTTTTCGCTTGAACAGGGCGTTCCTTATCTTCGGTGTAAAAATTACAACTTTTATAACCTCGAAACCAGAACTCGACGGAGTATGTTCACCGTAAACTTCCGACAACATTAAATGACTTTCACCAGCATTTTTTTTCGAATTGAAGAAGAAAAGCAAGACTTCCCGTAAATGCTGTTTTTTTTGCACGTATGCTGACATGTTTGAACTTGAAAAATATTACAATCTTTACACTTCGGCGAATTGAGATTATACATACTGACAACTAAAGCCATACGTTGGAGCTTTGCCACGAAAGTAGTAGTAGTAGTAGGAAGTAGTAGAAAGGATGGTTCTAAGCTGTCCTGTAGAACTTACGCCATCTCTTGTAAATCTCTCATTTTCAAGTTATAGACCCAATATAAATGGCTGGAACTTTGTTTTATTTTTCCTGATATTAGATCTTCAGCTATTATAGTATGAATTATTTCAGAATTTTTGGCTTGCAAACTTCCAAAATAGGGAGGGGGGATAGTATTTTTTCGCAAATTTTTGGGGATAAGTCTATTTATCCCCTCGTCCTTCCCTATTAATTAAAGAAAAATTATAGATTTCTAAAAAAAAATCACCGAAAATATATGCGGACAAATGACTTTTATACCTACGCCAAAGTACAGCAATAGTAGTTATTATGAAAAACGGCTGTAACATACAGACGGACAGACACCGAACAGAGGTCGGAACCGTAGAATAAAAAAAACTAGAGGACGAAGAGCTGTGCCGTGTAAAATTCCTATGTTTGATTAAAGCTACTTCAGAAACTTAAAATCAGAGACAAAAGGATACTAAAAAGAGGGACAAATATATATCGTATTGTCAAAGGTTGTTTACTTTTGTTATTTTGTTAAATTTGTTAAAATAGCTTCTTTTCAAACTATATGTTGTCATTCCAATAAAATTATTAGACTATTTTGTGATGTTTTGTGAACCGAATTTGCTTAAACAGCCAGAATTTGTTTAAATAAAGCAGCATAAAATGTTCGGTTTTTTCGTGCGCAAATAATTAGATATAAGATGATGGGAAGTCCTTTTTTTTTGTTAATACCTTAGTCGAATTACTTCTAAGTGCATGCTATAAACATGTGAAGTTCAATTAAAATCTCAATTAATGGAAAAAAGCAAAAGTTTCGTAAGAGTATTTGTGAGAATAACATCAAAATTGATTTAATGTTCCGGGTTGTTTGCACTAATGCAGGTGTGAAACAAAATTTTTAGGGGGAGGAGCATCCATAGAAAATCTTAAATAAGATTTCATCCATTAAAACCAAAATTGATGATTCGCTAGATAATATAACGTCAAAATTAATATGCAGCTTAAATATTTTATTCAGAGAAGTTAAAATCAAATTATTCTGCAACAAATTATCAAGATTTTAAATTTACTTTTGGCCCCACTTTAAATCTGACTTAGTTTACGCCTGTATTGTTGCTACCACTAAATAGCCCAAAATTCTACTACAAAAGAAATTTGTTTCACTAAAATCGGGTTTCAGATCTTCCTCTAGATCTGAGGTCGAGACCCTAAAAACGTGATTATAGTTTGAGTTTCAAAAGTTTTTCATAAAATCTCTTTTTAAATTTATGCGCCCAATTCAATGCTTCTCCAATAAACACAACGTTAACTTTAACATAGGCCTCGCTTGCGGTAGCACGCTGTTCTCCTGATTTCCCATAACATTATTGGAAAATTTGCACGATGGACAAATATAATGAGACCCCATCCTCTCCACCTTTCCGGTCAATACTTTGTGAAAGGTAATTCTGTCTTATTGAGAAGTCGTCGGTGAAGGATGTGATAACGTGTTGACCTTCTATCAGGAAGGTCTCAGGTTCGAACCAGCGCTGGCAGCGAACCATGGATATTTTCTGGTCACAACAGATTATAGTAAAGATTGCAGAGTATTGTCTGTGGTTCGGAATCCAATTGGATGAAGTTCTTTTCCTCGCCTTATATTACACAGGGGGAATTAACGAGAAATTTGAGCCATTCCAATGCCGCCGACTGCGCGTGCAACTTCTAGTGTAAATAGATTAGCTGATAATGCTCTTGCACAAGTCTGTAGGCAACTTAATTTGGAATAATTATAAATTACCAATAATGCAATCAAACAACGTACAACAAATCAGCAAGACAGAGTCTCTTGTAATTCAAGTTGTAGGATTGTGCTTTAATGGACAAGATAACATATTTTATGACGAGATAAACCCTAACTTGATTTGTTGTCACTGTTCATTGATTTAAAGAAAAAAAAGCTGTTAAGAAACTTAATTAGTATCACTTATCGCAAACAAAAGTAGGAATTTCTCGTTGAACGTCAGTGTTTTCGTAATTTATTTAGTTGTCCTGTAGAAATGACTCACTAAATGTGTGAAAGCAAAGCAGAAAATGTTTGCCTTTCTTGCAAATATTTGTCATTTAAGCGAACTACATGTGTGAAAAACAGACGTTAATTTTTCCTGTTCTACAGGTGATATTCGGAACCTAATTAGAAAAGCTGCGGGTAATGTCTCTTTTTGTAAAAAAAAAAAAATTGTGGCTTACGGAAGGCTTATACATGCTCTATTTATCAAATTTGAATTTTATGCAGGAATCGATCACTTTGCATGTTTTACACTTTTAACAATTTGCATTTCTTTTGAGGACACGTTTGAATTCGAAAAAGCAGTGCCAGTTAGCAGTTGAGGCAACAAATAATTTCGAGCATGATACACACAAAATTGGTAAAAACTTGCGTTACTGTATGCTAATTATTATTACCAGACAAATTTTTTGGGTTTTTTTTTCTTAAATCATTCAACCTTATTTCCTCCAAATTATTATTTTTGCTTCCCCGCATATTTGATGAGTTGAAATTTAAGGCGCACAACTCCAATTGAAGAAGTTGTTGCTAAAGGCACCTTGACACTGTGAAATTTCTCTAATTTAAATAAAAACAAAATTTTAAATTGCGCATGATAATTACTTCCAGTGTTTTGCGTGTTATTAAAAACTATTAAATTTTACGATCGCGGCCAAATATGTCGAAGATGTTTCGCGATCAATCACATTCATTGTTTTTCCTCCCGCTAACCGCATGACAACATCGCGGAATTGATTTCCACGTAATTAATTTTAAGACAAATGCAAGAATAAGACGAACACCTGTCTAATGATTGTTTTCTTCGGAATAAAAATGATTTCAAATATTTCTTGCTCAGCAGATCATAACATTTACGTCGAACCAATTGACTCAATGAGGAACGTTAACGAATGCTTTATTTTTTTTCAGGTGATCTAACAATTAAGGCGTCAATTTAGCAGCATTATTGCAGTTACCAAGTAGTCGACCAGCTGATTTTTTATTCCGCAGACGTAAATGTCTGAGAAAAGCAGAATCGATTGGTTATAATAGGTGCACGTAAGCAGAGATACTTTTTTGCCTATACCGGCGAGCGGCAGTAACAGTGACAGTGACGGCGCTTACCTGAACGGCCTTCGAAGTTTTGAAATTCCATCCGCGAGAATGTCTCTGACCCCGGACTACTTTATCTCAAGCTCTGGCTATCCGCAATTAAATCGTGAAAAATTTAAAACAACAACCGGTACTGGGCCTCCAAGTGCTGCAAAATTCTTGACAAATTCTCCTGGGAACAATAGTTACAAAACATCGAGACATCTCGTCGTCTGCTGTGATAGTGATAAGAAAAAATTGTTGAAAAGACGCGGAAAATGCCATGCAAGCAGCAACGTTATCAGTATGACCGTAACACACAATAGTAGACCTTGTAAATGGGCCAATGATAAGGAACGTAAATGCTACATTAATCAACAGATCAAGGAAATGGAAAGCAATCAGAGTGACTCCAGGTAGGTAGAAGTGAATTTCACTATCAAAAATTTTTGATGAAAAAACATTTTTTACTTTCCCAACAGCAATAATAGCAGCCAACAACTTGATAATCGGCTTGCAAGTGACGCCAGGTATTTGAATGGAATTTTAAGAGATAATCAGACTGACGCAACAGTGCTACAATCTTTAGATTTTTAAGATATTTTGGTTTGATTAGGCCGAAGTTGTGTAATTTATTCGTAGATATTAAGGATCAAATATATATGGAGCAGTCCGATTAATGGTTTCTTGGTTTCCTTTTCGAGTATTGATTGCTTGCAATCATAATCGTTGCAGAGTTTTTTAATAGTTGGAGTAGGCGAGTGACGGCTGTTACGTGCTGATCAACTTAAAATGGAAAAGATAGGACAAACCTGATCTCGTATCTTGGTTATATTGCAAAACAGAGGGTGGACGTTATGCGCCGAAGAAAGAAATCCTACGCTTAGTGAATTTATTATGGTCGAAATAAAACTTAACTTTAAATTTTGGAAGCAATTCGTTTGGTAAATGGAAATTTTTCTACGAATAGGAAAATATACAAAAATGTCGTTATTTTGGATAGTCATTCTGTAGGCTAGAATGACATAGAACTATGGAGTTGCTATGTCTACTCGTATTGGGTAGAGCAATGATTCAGAAGCACCTGCAGATTCGTGAAGTTATGCTTGACAATTTGTTATTTTACTTTTTAAACCCTTGGCGACAGTCTGCCCATAATGCAACTTCCCATTAAAACATCATTAACAAAAATACAGGTTGGGTGAAAAGATCGCGGAGCGGAAATGAAAAAAAAAACAATATATAAATCTAAAAACGGCTTTAATCTTCAATATAACTTCCTAGAAGATCAATACATTTTGTCAATTGCTTCTCCAATAATTCTATTTCATCTCTGAAGCTTCTTCATTTGACGAAAAACTCTTTTCACGGAGGAACTGTTTGAAATTTCTGAAGAGGTAGAAGTCGTTGGGAGCCAAATCTACTGAATATTGTAAATGGTACTTCGTACTTTAATTCGTTGAACTTCGCAATTGTCAAAGCACTTCTTCGAATACGTGCTTTGCCTTGATGAAAATTGATTTTGATTGGGTTTTTTCTTCTGGAAACCAGGTCTTTTCTCAGAAATATTTGCATCCAATTGATCCAAAAGTTAACAATAATATTTAGAGTTAGTTGTTTTACCATTCAGAAGATAATCAATCAACAAAATCCCTTTTACATCCTAAAAATAAGTGATGCCATAACCATAGAATAGATACTAAATAGAAGAAGAGCTCCCTAAACTTCCCTGGTCAAACGTGAACGAAATAGTCTGGCAATGTTCTAGCAATTTTGTATGGAAAAGTAAATGCTAACTGTCAAACAGTAAATACTATATGTCAAAAATCAATCAATTTTGTAAATCTCTGAAGAGAAATTTCCCTTTTCGTAGATTAATTCGTATAAGCGGACGTATGTGTTGGTTAAGTAATTGACAGTTCTAAAAATGCATTACTTTCGTATGAAATTAGTCCGTAAATCTTTTTCAATTCTTACATTAAGTGTTTTTTTTTCTTTCGCGAGACTACAAAATCTGTTATTTTATATCTGAATGGGACAGATTCACTGTGATCCTTGTCACTTGGTCTTAATAATTGAATAAAAACATTCACCAGCAAACTGGATCAATAAACAAACTTCTTACTGGACGAAATGACATTTACAACTACATACAAGATGACTGAGAGATTTCCCATTTGGATGATTTCCTCTCATTTCCAAATTAAAAATGGAATTAAGTGCCGGGAAATTTTTGCAGTTTTGTTCGAAGCTTGTCTACTATTTGTATTTATACTATGTCATAACCTTCTTTGCTGATCGCTCGTGCTTTGACTATCTTGAAGCTGACCATCCAGGTTTAGTCTACTGCAAACGATCTTGTTTCAATTTGGTATCATGGTGATAGATCCAAGTCTTATCCATAGCTAATTGACGCACAAAATCGGTTTTATTTTGCTAAAAATGATTCAACCACATTTGAGAATTATTTTTTATTTTTTGGATTGAGTATTTATTGAATTGTTAAAGAATGCGGTACCACTTTTTCAAGCCGCTTTTTCATATGTAATTCTAAATGTAAAATACGGCGTATTTGTTCGGTTGAGATGCATATGGTATAGAGACTTTGATCTTTACAAACAGTAAAAGTCCTTCACTTTTCAACAAACCAGCCCACTAACAAACTATTGTTTTTGAAAGGGCAAATTCACCTAAGACGTTTATCATTGCAGTATGAATTTCCAATGCCTTTAAAAAAATAATCACTGTACGATGTTCAACTTTTTCCATTGTAAAAAAATACACTGGCACGTCAACTTCAAGTGTCTTGTAAACAAAGGATGTCAATTCATTCTTTGTTGAGATAAGCTCAACTACACAACCGACTGCAATTTATAGCATGGCGTTCCGCGAAATTTTCACCCAACCTACTGCATGGAATGGAGCTCTCAACATTCATAAACCTCGCTTAATTGAATCCTGCGATTATAAAGCAACCAGTTACCATAATTTTTCAGTTAAGGGAAAAAGCCTTTTGACGGTTCGATAACAACTAAGAACAATTATAGCTTCGTTCTGTTCGCCCATTCACCCGTCTTTGTGTCTATATATCAAAGTGTTATCAAAATTTTGTCACTTATCCTAATGAGTCTATAAACTACCGATGCAAAAATTTTAAATGTAAAACCCTTAAGTTAGTACTTGAAAAAGAAATTATAACGAACGCTATAGCAAAAATAGTTTACAAAAAATCTAGCCTATCATGTGCGTTCCCAACACACTATAAAATTTTTTTTTTAATTAATACCTATGTAGGCTAATCCTTTGACTTATAAGAATATCTTCGTATCTCCTTTTAACAACAACACATGCTTGTCAATCCGAATGAAATTGTTTTTTAAGACGGACGTAGCACTGGTACGACGAAAATCTAATAATACTTTGGCGAAGGCAATTGATGTAAATAATAAGTGTGGGACTAATATGGCTACCTTGTGTAATATGATTAAATAAATGTAAGCCCTTTAGCGGAGAATACTTTTTAAACGTGCGACAAAACAGATGCCAGAAGTAAAGCAAAGAATACATGCCAAATCAATGAACTATTTTTCAAGTCAAATGGTTCGGATATAATTTTTATTCGTTATAATAGTATAACTCTAATTCATCGATGGAATAACATATGATCAAAAATAAGAACAGGTTGCGGAACGGACAACACATTTACTATATCAACGAAGTCATTTTCCAACAAGATTCTGCTCCCTTCCGCCGATCACATTTGTAAGTACAAGCATTTTTTATATTAAAATAAAAAGTTAACAACATCATCCGTTTAATTTTTAGTAGAATAACTTATTCTTGGAACTAAATATATCGGAGCTTCAGTGGAAACTAACATATCTTACAGTGGTTGCAAAATAAATAGCATGCTCTAAATTGATTTCTTTTTTTTGCAAAGCGTGCCCTAATGGAGGTTTGAAGAAATCAACCATCCACCAAACAGTCTAGACCTAGCTCATAGTAATTATTTCCTGTTTTCTGTTTATTTGAAGAACGACCTCCGAGGACGAAGATTTTCGAGTGACGAAGAAATGAAGGCGGCAATAGACGAGCATTTCGATGGCAAAGATGGCGAATATTTTTTCACTGGGTTAAAAGCCGTTTATGATAAATGTAAGAAGTCCATTGAAGTAGAGGAAGATTACATAGAAAAATAAATTTTTTATACATTTCTGTCAGCATTTTTAATACACTACAAAACTGTTCAGGCTCCACTCATAACAAATGCCTGAGGCTTTTGTGTCACAGGCTCTCCTACTACTAGTGCTGTATGAATTTACTGTAAATTTATTATAATTTAACCTCACAAATAATTTCTTATAAAAAATAGGAGGCAGATGTGTTATTTATATTGCCTCTCCCTAAGCGCACTTGTACAATGAAATCCTTGTCAAGTTGCTGTACAAAAATTTCCAAAAGCGATACGAGTTAGGGTTGAGACAACCTACAGGCTATAACTTAAATAAGTTAATACGTGGCTGAAGTTTTTCATATTTCATATCGAAAAGTATGCTATTTATTTTGTCGCCACTGTAAACCCCATTAACACGTTATGGTATAATATTAAACAGCAAGTTGATAAACTAGACAGTCAAAGAGCAGTCTAGAATGCATTTGAAGTGATTTAAGATTGAAAATTTTATGAATTCAATGCCACAATGGTTTACGACCGTTATTATATCAAAATGAAAAACAGCACATTAATAATTATTATTAATAACGTTGCTACTGATAAAACTGTAATTTAAAGTTAATTTTCATTAGTTTATTTTAATTTTGCACAAATTTAAAAATTCCACTCTCGATATAGAGTAGTCTAAACTATAAAATTTTAATTTAATTCAATCAACTACGAGCGTTATGGAAATTATGTAAAAATAGTTATGCGATTTTTATGACTCCAGCTTCATTACTAATTCAATTAAAAAAATTAAAACGAAAGATGACTTTAATTAGTTTCACATATGAACAGACAAATAGCAAGTAAACAAAATAAATTTATCTGAGCAAGGCATCACAATTAAAACGAATTCTACTAGTTCCGGTATTCTGGTTTCGAAATAAACTAGCTAAACTTAACACTTCTTTAGAAAAAAAAAACCATAACATCTTGAAATCTAGATATTGTTTCAAAAATGGGCAAAGGATAATGAGAATAATGAAGTATGATAAGCGAAAATTTATTAACGAAATTGTCAATAATTTTCAATTTAATTAGATTAACATGTTAAAGGAAACAAGGAAATTTGGATTAGGTATCAGCTATCTGGAAATATATAACAAGCAAGTAAACAACCAAAGTCAGGGCCGCTGAAACTATGATAAGATTGGAATGGAGAAATGGTGTTGTTGTTAGCGGCTCGATTGATACTGAAACCAATACATAATGCAGAGGACTTCTTCCATCTCGAGCTTTTGCCATTCTGGGTTGGCAAGAAGTTGAGACCAAACTTACAATTCGGTAGTGCGGTATATGAGGAACCGGTCGAATAATATTTTCTAAGTAATATAAGTATCTTAACTCAGATGGTATGGCATTTTATGGAGATCGTTTAAACGTAAATACTTGAAGTGCATCTTCCGGTTCTGTTATTAATTCTAAATACATTAATAGGGCACAAACCATAGCAGCCGCGCCAGCTGTTTCATAATCGGGACTTTGAACGATCACAATACTTCTAGGGTCTGCACTCAGGAACCCAAACATATGTTCAACTAAAGAAAAAATGCCATGCAAATTTGGAGCTCTGAAATTGTGATTATTGCAAATGTAGTTTCCTTCAATTGTTCGTACAGGAGCGGGTAGACGGGGACAAGTTCTTGGAGCTATATTGTAGAAGCAAATTTTTGCCGGTTGATATCGGCTTTCAATTGACAGTTTTACATCTTCAATATTATTTGTTTTATACGCAGATTCAAAACCCTTGGAAAGACATAACTAAAGTTAGTGATTTTATGTAACTAATATCAATATCCGAACGAGGTATAGTTTGTTGCTTTGTTAGCATCACTTTAGACGGTGTATCTTTTAAGTTCTTTAAAAGGCTACCAGCTCCTCCTCGAATAGACGAAAATAATCCTCCTGAAGCAGCATTTTGATAGGAATTTTACCAACACATATGTCCGCTTATACGAATTAATAGATAAAAAGGGGAATTTCTATTCTGAGAGTTACAAAATTGACAAAATCGTTTAAAACCCGATTTCTTAACTTCTGCGAAATCTTCGCTAAGATTTCGGACCTGTTTTGCTTAAAGGCTGCGCATTGGCCGAGAACGTGTAATACGGATCGTCTTCTTCCCCACATCCCCTGCATAGACTAGTGTTTGCCCTTCCCATTTGTATGGCATGAGCCGTTAGTCTGGCATGTCCTGTCACAAGGTCAACAAGAAGTTTCAGTTTGGCTTTGTTAAGCTTACTAATCTTTTCAGATTCATGTGCATTGAGAGTTCCCCAAAACGCCTTTGTGTGTCTGGCGATATCGGATTCCTCCAATTTTTCCTTGTGCCTCCTCGTTACACATTCCATGGTTTCTTTTTTAATTTCATGGTATGCTCAGGTTGAGCATTATTGGATTGTCCTCATTTGCTTTTTCATTTCCTGGAATGCCAAAGTGCCCCGGCACGTATATTATTTATCTAATTACTTAAGTGCGAATATAAAATCATTGGTTCAATTTTGGTAAAATTTGTTAATCAGTCTATGAACCAAGGAAATTTCCCCGCCTCGTGGAAGGAATCAGGGGCGACTACAATTGAAAAAGTAAAAGGCTCAAATAGGTGTGAAAACTTTAGACCAGTGAACGCTTTACCAGTTTATGAAAAAATTATCGAAAAAATTGTTAAAATTAAATTAGAAGAATATTTCGAAAGCAATAACCTTTTCATCGAAAACCAGTCCGAATTTAGAAAAAACATTCTTGTGAATCGGCTCTAAACTACATAATAGTTAGATGGAAGGACAAAATTGTGGATAGAAAAACAGTTAAAGCTGCACCTAACAAAGAACCTATATAGAAACTATAGATAGGAAAATACAATTAAAAAAGCTTTGGTATTAGAATAGAATAGGAGTATGAGTGGTTTAGAAGTTATCTTGATGGAAGGACACAAAAAACTACGGTGAACGAAGCGTTATCGTGCAGCATAGTGACAAATGTAGGCGTTCCTCAAGGCTCGATTCTGGGATCATTATTGTTCATTATATACATAAATGACATAAATAAGGTTATTGAGCACTGTGAGCTGACTGTTTTCGCAGACAATGCATCGATTTCTATCTGCGACGATGATATCATAGAATGCCGACAGAAAATTCAACAGGACCTTAGGGTAATAAACGCATGGATGAAGTCACAGTGCATGATTTTTAATCAAGATTATAGTCCAAACTTAGTTTTAGATGAATTAATTGAGCAGATCAACGTAATTAAGTACTGACAAATTAAAATTTGATTTACATGTGGATTATACAGGGTGTTTCAGACCTGACGTACTAAAATGAGTGGGGTGATAGATCTGATTTAGCCAAACAAAACATTGTATGGCAGGAGGGGATAATCTTAACTGTTTGGGAGTTACAGGGTGATTCATAAATTTTAGTTTTTCATGGTATGCACATTACTCTTTTATTTTTATCTTTTGATCTACCCAACACAGCGACATCAAACAAAAGCTAAAAAAAACTACTATCCCAATGATCTTTAAAAAATTTTCAACAATGTTAATCTAACTCATACCATTGCAGTTATATATATATAACTTATAGTCACTTATTTTTATTGGATTGCCCATATTATTACCTTTCCAAAAAGGGTGTACTAATTGCAAGAATTTCGGAGAAAATTTGGAAAATACCTGAATTTCAGGTATTCGCAAACCATTTTGTTCACTTTTGTGACTGTACCTGCAATTATAGGAGTTAGATCAACATTGTTGACAATTTTTTAAAGGTCATTGGGATAGTAGTTTTTTAGGTTTTTTTTTATGTCGCTGTGTTGGGTAGATCAAAAGATAAAAATAAAGGAGTAATGTGCATACCATGAAATATTGAATTTTATGAATCACCCTGTAACTCCCAAACTGTTGAGATTTCCCTTCCCCTGCCATAACATTTTTTGTCTGGCTAGGTGAGATCTAATATGTAAGGGATTTCAATTATTTAATACGCTGTCTGAGAATGTCTAAAATGAAATTTACCTGAACTTGTTTAAAAAGAAGATAATTGAATTCGTTAAAATGAAATATTATTAATTTAATCATTGTAAATTAGGTTAAGAAATGAAGTTAATAATTGAATGAATGGTTTATTTGTTGTAACATTTACGTCTCTTACATGAAACATTTTAGTATACACGTGCTTTCTCCTAATCAACTAATCCTAAACAACCAGAGATATACTGATTTCATGTCTATCAAAACGACCTCGTCGCCTGATTGGTTAATTCGTAAATCGTAAAGCTTGTCGCAATCCATTGCTTGACATTACAGGACAGAATTCGTGAATAGTTTCGCCTATTGCAGTACATTTTCATTGCCATAATGAAAACATTCATAAAATTGCAAGCGTGATTGGAATAACAATTGCCGACATGTAAACGAAGCACCTCAGGTTGTAATCAAGTGTACAAAACAGTAATGCACGAGTGCATCGCTTTCATTCGATATTGTCGAGAGTCTGCATTGACCCAGAATTTTTGCGGTGTCGTTTTCCTTTCTCCAAGAGCATTCAAATATTTATTATGGCATTTTTTTGTTTGATACTATTCCTATAAATAATACCAAAAAAAATCTTCGTGAGTGGTAATTAAATTTGCTGGAGGCTTAAAAATGTCAGGAACATTTTAGATATTCGTAGTTATACAAGACCAATAAAAAACCTACACACCTTCGGCATTTTGTTTTTTAATCAGTCACTTAAATCTGAACGGACTGGCCTTTCTACCACACAATTTAGCATTTTGGCTGCACCGACGAGAAAATTAAGAGCACACAAATTGCTGTCGATAAATATTAATGGGAAGGTTATCGTTAAATATTTTAATAAGTTAGTGGCACAGTTTTTTACGCCAACTAATTCAGATTTTATTAGAATAAATAAATAAATCCACAACTTAATTAAATAGAATTCGAATAATTTTAAAGAAGAACTCGAACTTCAGGGAATGGAGGATTTTATGCTCTTGTACAATGTAAGTTAAGGGAATATATATAAAACACAATAAATAAACTTTGAAGATAATCAAATCATGTTCTAGCAATTACAGAGTTGAAAAAAAATTTGGGCTGCACCTAGTACAGATAGAAAAGCGATTCACAAGTTGAGGAATTCGTGAAGGAAACGTAATTATACATTTAAAATAATTCACTTTCAAGGAATTTCGATCAGAAAAAAAAAGAAATACTATTTGCAAAAAACACAACCTGTTTAGGAAAGGTTAATTCTTTACTGAATATTCCGTAGCTGAGTGTTCAATTGAGCCACAGACCTGATTCGTTTAGGAGGTAATTTTTGACAAATCGCAGTCGCAATATTGTTGTAAAATGCTCTTCTAGTAGTACTAACTGTCTGCAGAAAAAAATTATTAATTATGCATAGTCGTCTAAAGTAAATTATCCAATTTTCCCACCAAACTGGGTATTGGATTATAGTAAAAAAAAAGTTTTTATCCATGCCCACCCCCTCAAACGGCCAAAAACTATCCCTTTTTCGGTTTTATAGACAGAATAATTTCTGATGGAAATTGTTGATGATTTGATAAAATTTTGGCAAGGACATGACCGTTACTACTCTTGAAGTTCGGTTCTATTCTCCCAGTTGGTCAAAAAATTGTTTCATCTATCTTCTGAGTACAGATAGCCAGGCGTCCATTTAATCTTTAACAAACGTCGCGGTAAAATCGAAAACGATAGAGTGATGTTAACAGGCCCTCACGGAATTAGGGAGACAAAACGATGTCACCATAATGTACGTGCCGGAGCACTGCGGTATTCCAGGAAATGAAAAGGCGAATGAGCTGGCGCAGAGGGGTGCAAATGAAGATACTCCAATAATATTCAACCTGAGCATACCCATCCACGAAATCAAAACAAGAAATCATGGATTGGGTAACAAAGAGGCACAAAGAAAAATGGGAAGAATCCGACATCGCCAGACAGGCCCGTAGAGACAAAATTCGGGCCCGGCGGGTACCACATACGGGCCCCCGCAAAAGGAGTTTCGGTCGCGGGACTAACCGTTTACGGGGCCCATTTATAATCGAATTAGTGAGTTTCAATTTAAAATCTGTCTAGTATATTACACTTTTTTGATCGTGAAACATTTTTTTTATATATAATTAAAATGGAAAAAAAATCCCAGTTGCCAGTAGGGCGAATGCGACTGTTGGCTTCGTGAAAAGATGATCGAAGGAGTTTGATGTCCCATACATAACTCCTTTATTGCACTTTTGTAAGAGCAATCCTAGAGTATGCCAGTCCAGTTTGGTCTCCTTTCTATCCAGTTCACATTTGTGAGGTTCGCTCCTCATGACCTTCCCTGGGTTGATAGTTTCCGTCTACCTCCATACGCTGACCGGCTTATGCTCCTTCCTTTGGAGACTCTTGAGTTCCGACATAGGTCTGGAATTGTTGTCGCCTTTGACTGAACAATGGCGGCTTTCGTCGATCACTGCCTGAAAAATCTCGTCTCCGAATTTCAAGCCTACAACCTCTTGTAGTAATGTGAAATGAAAAAGGTTTTTTTAAATGAAAGTAGATAAAATTTTCTATGGCTTATACCTAACTATAATAATTTTTGACCAAAAATTGACTGAAATATGAACGCTCGAAAAAAAAATTTTTTTTTGCCACTTTTTTTGTTATTAAACCTTAATTATAAATAGTAATTTAATAATAACTTATGCTCGTTTTAGGTATAAGCCATACAAAAAATGATCACCTTTCAAACATGCTTTATATGAAGGAAATCAGAACAATAGATCAAGAGATATCCTTGAAATTCACATGGAAAACGTGTTTCCGAGAAAAACGCGTTGAAAGATAGCAGCTCCGAAAATGACATTTTTTGTACGAAACATTTAGCCAGGAAATAAATACTGAGAAACGTTCGAAAAAAATCGAGTCAAGATTTTTCTGAAGTGAAATTTTATGCCCTTTCAGAATCTGGTCTCATTTTTACGATATATTGTGATCCTGCATTGTTGTAAACAATTAAATGGAAGAAAACGTGAAATTTTCGCGATCAAAAATTTTTCAAAGGATTGAAAAACATGGAAATTGAATTCCGAGAACATCGAAAAATCGAAAAATCCTTTCGTGCACATATTCTACGAACATACAGCTTTCATTTTATGTGAAAAAAAAACCATTTTTTCAAAAAAATTTGAAAGAACCTCCCCTTAAGTTTATCCGTTCCGCCTCCCTTCTTGAGAACCTGGAACTTTCTCCATATTCCTTATCACAACACTAACTATGGGATGCATGAGCCTAAGACTTCAATATCTTGCCTGTTTAATGAGCATTTTGTATTTGTTGACTTTCATTTATCTAGGGGTCAAATCAAGGATCAGCTTGTTTGGAATTAATATCTCTTTTTACATAGCAGATAGTAATTAAGGTGTATTAATTTAATGTATATTATTAATACTTTACTTGTAACCTAGACTTAATCTAATCTTAACTAAAAATTTTTTTACAGTTTTCTGAATGCTTGTTATCTGTAGGTCAGCTATTTGACGAAAATGCAAATAAAATAAACAAGAATTACAACGATTTGCGGCAATGGTTCTACACAGGGAAAAGAATCGAAAATTGATACAAGCGCAATAGTAAGGAAGGTGAGTAGGCCAGGGAGGTCTGACCTCGAGGTCTGACAGGGTGGACGTTGATCGTTTTATCTAATTTTTCAGAAATCAGTATATAATAAAGAAGAGGTGGAACATTGCTAATATGTTTTGGTTTTTATAACAAATTAAACATAAAATAATGGTTCTTGAGTACACACAATATTGATTAATTATTTTCGCATATTCTGCGGCGTTTACAAATAGCATTATATTGCTCATTACATCAATTTTCGACCCCTGTGAAAGGGTAGATTTCTGGCCGTTTGAGAGGATAGCAATGGTTAAAGTTATTTGAAATATTTTTTTTTTTGTAATCAGCATCCTAGAAAGCGGGCGATAAGCGATTAAACTCATGATAGAAATCACTTTTCCACCCCCTGGCAGGATAGAATTGACCCTTAAAGGTAGTAACGATCATGTCTTTGCCATAGTTCGTCTTCCTTTGTTATATCCCGGTTAAATCATCAACAATATCCATCAGAGCTAATTTTTTACTATATAAGGGTTCAGTGGCCACGAAAACTGAGGGAAAGGGAGTAGTTGGTCTTACAGCTGCTTGAATTTGACTCCACTATGTCGGTTTAACAACTTAATGTAAAATCAAGAATATACTATTAAAACGATCAAATCAGCTATCAACTTATAATTTCACTAATTTAAATTTCCATTTGTGAACTTAATTCACTTCAAGCCGCGGCAGTGCCCAATATTGAATTGATCATGCGCTGCCAAGCGATTTCTCTCATACCACCTGCCAAAGAGTTTTTCTAGGAACACAACATTCACACAGTCCATCCCTAACGGCCCCAATTGCCGGCAATAGAGCTATTTCACTTGGTTTTACTAAGAATTACGGACTGCACTCAGTTTTTCTCATACCTTTACCTTTAAAACTCTTGCAATATAGATACGTTCACTCACAGCCACGGGAAGACTACAAATCTTAAAATAATTTAACCTTTCATTTCTGAGCTCAGGATGGGTTTTTACCTGATTATGCTAGCGATACTATTCGACAAAAATAAAGAAAACATAAATATGGGTACAAAGCAATTGTCTAAAGATTATCACATCGTTCGATTTCAACTATAACAAAAACGTAAGCCTTACAAGGGTTTTGTTAAAATTATATAAATTGAAAAGTTTCCGTAGACAAAATCAACAAAAACTGTCAGCAATACATTATGTAAAATTTTATAAAAACTCGCCACCTACCTGAACAAATTATCTGAAATCATTAATGTCTCAATTGCTTGGGCCTCTGATGCTGCCAAAACATGTTTCTTTCCATAAAAAGCCTTCGCAGGTTCGACCTGCAAAGTTGTGTAGAAACTCTCAAGTACTTTCACTTCACCTGCAGCTTTCGTATCGGACATTTTTGAAACTACTGCGGGGTCTTGGAGCACCTCTGCAAACACAAAACGTATAACTTCAAATAAATAACAAAATTTTTCTTAAATAGTTACCTTTTAGCGAGTGTTTGAAACCAGATGAAGCATGCACCAAAAGAAATTTACTTTTATTCTCCAAAAGAACCTGAAAAAAATTGGTTAAAATTTAATTGTGAATTAAAAATAATTTCAGTTGGAAGTGGCTATTTGCACCTTCCGCGCAGCTGTACTTTCCGTGTAAACGGCGAGCTGTTAAATTATAAATTTATTTTTCAAAATATTTGAGACATTTTGCACAAAGAAATATTTGTACCGGGTACACGGAAAGTACAGCCTACTGCCATTTAAATTACCTTATTGTCCGTTTTAACAGCTTGTTGGAACATATAGTCATAAAATTGATCCTTTACAAATCCAGGGGACGCAACGAGAATACATTTTACGACATCAAAATTAATATGCCTTAAAATGCCTTGCATTACGGCATCATAAAATTTGCCGAGACCTTTTTCATGTTGGGCAACATTTCCTTTTCGTTTGCGGGGTATTCCAACTTCAATTTTACTGCGTACTAATGTCATGCTTGACGTTATAAGACAGACATGAGCTAAACCTTCTTGCATTACAACTGCTGCAACGTCTGCATTTTGTGTCACATCACAAGCCATATCAATTCGTTCTAAAGATATCGTATCCCATTCTGGTTTTGTTAGCTGAAATTTTCGATTTAATTCTAAATCTAAAGTATGATAAGCGCCCATCTGTAAAAAAATGTGATCTTGTTACGAGCAAGTTTCAAATGATTACTGTGATATTCACCTTTACGTATTGATTTTCTTCAATATTTCGTCCCTTTAATCTAAGCACGCAGGCTTGAGTATCAAAATCTATAGTTTCTACAGAAATGGTAAGTGTTGTTCTAACACGACTGCTTGTGGAGGAGCCAGTTGCAGTCTCGTTTTGAACCTGATGGTGAGGTAACGTTTAACATGTTCAAATTTATTTGGTTATTTTGATACCTTTCTAATAGTAGTACTACGAACATTATCACCTTCCGAGATTAAATTATAAGCGTGCCACATATCTTCAGGCTCCTCAGGGATCAATACGACAGATCTATAAAACAAAAACATAACCTCATTTAGAGAAATTATGTTCTTCGTTAGTGAATTTCACTTACCCTTGGTTGCCTTTATCTACATATTTATTAACTAACTTCATTGTTGTTGTATACCATGTGTTGTCACTTAACAAGACGTTTTTTTAATAAGCGCTTATACGAAAACATTTTTATAGACAAACATGACATTATTTTAATGTCCGCAACCCGCAAAAATCACTTTCTCCACAAGCTGTCAAGTCAATTTTTTCCTTTCACTTAAATTTCACAAGTCGCTGCAATAGTTATGTGAATTGAATTATATTTTGACATGTAGGTGGTGCGCCGTACAGATTGGGCTTAAATAGATTCAGAAAGACATTCATTTTTGTAAGAAACATTAATTCAAACTTAAAGATTAGGTAATAAAGGGTAACAAGAGTTTTAAAAAAATTCTAATAATCAACATGTAGGTAAAGCAAACTTATATATTAGAACCAAGAAGAAATTAATTTCAACTACTTATGCCTATTACTCGTCATATAGGAGCTAAGCCGAAAAACCCACTAACCAAAAGCTATAACTAAAATATAAATCGTAACAAGAGTATTTAGACATTGTAATGCTGAGAAATGAGTCAACAATAGTATCCTGAACCTGTCGAGAGAACCTGCGTTCCGAATATAGATCGATAAGTTATTCCAAGCGCGAGCAGCCTGAACAAAGAAAGAGTGCTCTAATACTGTTCTACGAAATCGTAGGATTAAAAGACTATGATGTCTAGAGGAACTTAGAAACGCAAGGTGTTCGTAGAGATATTTAGGTGCTTTGTTGCGAATTAAATAACTAGCAATTCTATTGTATCTATATGTTATCCAATGAGTGTCCCAAGAATTGCGGAATAAAAGAAGAAACGCTATCAAAGCGTCGAAGCCCATATATAAAACGGAGACAGTCATTAAAAGCGACGTTAAGTCTATGACTACAAGAGCTATCAAGCCTGGGGAATACTAAACTACCAAACATAAAGTGAGGAAGAATCAAGGCTCGTTAAAAGCAATATCTAACTTACGTGTACATAAGCTGTCCAATGAGGGAAAGCTAAGCTTCCGAAAGTGAAATGAGGCAATATTAAAGTTTTTACCAGTATTAGTCGTGTACTACTGGGTAATATATTACCACAGAGACATTGTCTTCGTAGCCCAGCATAAATCTTATTAAGCCTCATATTTGCATTGTTAGAGCAACTCATAATACGGTTCAAGACAATTCCGAGATTGGACACCTTGATCAGTACAGGCAAAGAGATTCCATCTCGGCATATCGAAGAATTATCATTAAAATCAAAGGTACTATTACAGATCAATGACCAATTATATATCCTGTCCATGTCAGAGTTTAAACGTACCATACAGTCCTCAAGAAGGCCGATGGGTCTGCTTAAGTATATTTGTACATCGTCTGCATAGAGATGAATTTTTACATGCTCATGCTGGGTAGGACATTAATAAATGGACTAAACAGTAATGGACCTAGTATAGATCCCTCTGGTGTGCAATAGAGCACTGGATAGTGTATCATTCATTTTAAAAAAGAGCATCGACTAGACAAAAAATTACTGAAATTAAAAGTGGTATAAAGTTTCTCAAGGAGTAAGCCATGGTCAACACAGTCGAAATCCTTGAAGAAATCAAATAGTATAATCACCGTAAACTTATCCTGATCCAGAGCGCTTCTATTGTCTGTAGACATCGTTAAGACAGCCGTTTCACAGCTGTGGAAAGCACGGAAACCAGACTGCCAACGCGTTAGAATGGAATTTTGTTTAACATGGTCAAGTATTTGCTTCGACATTACGTTTTCTAACACCTTGGACAATAAGCATAATAAGCTGATTGGACGAAAGTCAGCCAGACAATTTGGAGAAGACTTCTTCGGTAAAGACTTTCTAATTGCTCGGGAAAAAAGATGACATTAAACATGAATTTATTATGTGGAGAATACATATACTAATAAACGGAAACAGCAGCTTAATGAAACGAGGTGATAGGTTATCAGGGCTAACAGCATCAGATTTGATAGAGTACAACGCAAGATAAAGTTCATCTTAGCTTACCCCAGGGAAAGAGAAAAAATTACTGTGGTCACTGGAGGAATAACCTTCCGCCAGATTAACAAGCATAGGCCCGTTCATAAACGCAAGTTTGCGCATCAGATGTACAATTCAGCTGAACAGAGTGTATGAATAGCCCCGATACCAACAGGTGTGACGTTTGAACTTTCCGGGGGCAAGTCATTAGTTGTTGTAAAGAATGCATTAACCTCTTTCAGGTAGAAGGCACAATTAGATTATCCTCGCCATAAACCCCAGCCTGTCGTAAATTACGCCATAAAGTTCTCAACCCAAGACTTGTATTGAGTTTACATTGGCATTACCTGTTTCGAGCAGCTGCATATAGTAATCGTCAGTGTCGAAAGAATATCAACTTGCTGGTCAACCGAGGAAACATTATAAATTGAATTCCAGGGAAGGAGCCAGCATTCTTCAATTAAAGAATTTACATTTATGCTGTTAAAATCGCGATATGAGAAGGTACTTAGAGAGGGGGCTATTACCAAACAAAAGTCATAATTAAGGAAGAGGATTTCATGGTCCAGAATATTAGGTGGGATAATTTGGGCTTGAGAGACAACTTTATGAGTATCAGTGACAAGAATAACATCAAGCATCGACGATGTTGGATAAGAATTAACTGTGCTTAGATGGAATCTGAAGAAAATACGCAAACTGTTTAGTTGTGCTATCCTACAGCCTAAGATTAACATTGAAATCACCTCCTGCAATGTGTCCTCGAATTCCGAAACATTATTATAGTAAAAATAATAATGGACGATAGTACGTATTGCTCAACCTAAAATCACTAAATCAAACAAGTCTTTGTGAGAAAATATGTCTTATATTTACTGCAAATTAATAAACCTTAAACATAAGAATTGGCATTTTCACTTGACTTTGATTCAGTCAATGTGTCCTTAAACTAAAAGTTTTTCAATTTCGAGCTGAATTGCTTGGATCTGAGCTTTTAGTTGCGATCCTTCATTTACTGTAACTGAACAAGCAATAATTGGCCTGGAAACACCGCAAGCACGTCCAAGAGTTTGCTTAGATCGTACAAAAACGTATGGAACGTTTTTGTCTTCGCAAAGCAAAGGTAAATGCAACAAAATTTCAATCGGTTCGGCGTCGGCAGCCATTACAATAAATTCAGCAATGCCTCGATTTAGAGTTTTTGTAGCTTCATTGGCTCCTTTCCTGAGTTGATTGTAGTGCAAGGATTGTTGAAGTAAATTCATTATTTTTGTTGTTAGCTGAGGATCAGCTAGTGGAAAAGCTTTTGGATTAACTTCGTCGGCCTAAAATGTAAACATTTTTTAGGTTATGAAGTAAAGATGTTATATTTAGGTAAATATATAATTATTAGGCAAGAATTCACTAAAATACATACAAGGATAACAGAAATTAAGTAAATATAAAGAATGAATATCTGCTTACCATGTTTGATTGGATGTCCCGAAATTTATCTTACTCGTTTGCAAGCTACCTATTTTTTCTTGACTTCTAAATAATTCGCTGATGTTATATTTTATTAAGAAAACTGCAACCTCTCCGCAATACGCTTCACTGAGGGCAAGAATGCTTTAAAACGTTTTGGAAACAAGGCGTATGTACCACACGTGTGATTTCCGTTCGGTCTATTTGACAAGTTTGACAATTTGCGGAAACAGGGTGTTTCTAGAAACTTTAACAAAATTTAATTTTTGTAATATAATTATTATTAATCAATACAATTTATGCAATTAGTTTATAATTTTAGTTATTTATTTCGTTTTTGTCACTTTTTAGTATTTACAGCCGTATAATATTAACAAATATTCTAGTTACAAAACGCCACCAATGCATATAATTATTCTTATTTTTAGTTTTTAATGCCATTTTTAACGTGATATAAAATCTATTAAATAAACGCAATTGATTTTCAAAAGAATTTCTTTTTAATTTACGAGAAATAGAAAAATTTTCTTATTTATAAAGTACTGCCATCTATCGCATTTCACTATAAATTCACACGAAAATCGTAAAATTGTACTAGCTCTTGTAATTATGTTTGTACAAAAAAAGTCAATGTGGCAATACAATTTTCGATTTCATTACGAAAAAATTGAACTTTCTCAACTTGCTCGCCATTTTGCAAAGTAGCTCGGTCGTGCGGAGATTTGGTTTGTCGCTGTGTGGTTAAAAGGGAAATAATTCAATTTGTAATAATAAATTCGTGATGAGATAACGCGAAAAATAAAGAGAGCACTTTCGCGATAACGTTATATAAAAAAATTGTACGACAAAACGTCACTAGAAATATACGGGAAAAGTGCAAAAATTCGGGTGTTCTTATAAGGGCCGAGTGTTTTGCTTTTTTAGCAAACGGATCGAAAAACAATTTGACGTCCGCTGTCGTTTTCGTTGGGTCAAAAAGTCACACAATATTCGACGCTGCGGTTAATTAAATGTTCAGACGTCGGGACGTGTAAGAAAGTATTAATTTTAGGATTATTTTCGTTCAATAATTGAAACAAAAACAATTTTTTTATCGATTGGTCGTAATCGACAAGGTGTTTTATAACCGAACCGAGAGCCGTGGACTGTAGTGGAAAAGTAATTAGTTTTCGTTTTGCGTGCAATTAATTTCAAATCGAATGGTTAAATTTCGAAGAAAATGGCTAATTTGTGAAGTTAACATCAAAATGGATAACTTTGAGTAAGGATTAATGCTGGAAATCGCCTTGGTGGAAGGAATCCACGGATTTACAGTGCCGTGTTGTGTGTAGTTTTTCTAGTCAAAAAGGAGGAAAAATTGATTTTTCTTCTGTCAAAGTGTGCAAGCCAGTCGGGGTCAGCAGCAGCAGGAGCAGTTGTTGCAGAAAATCCTAAGAAAAATCAGCTAGTGTTGTTGTGTTCAAGTGATTTATAGTTTTAAGATAGTCTAGAAGAAATGAAACATATTAAAAAGCAGCAAAAGTGTTCAGATATGTATTTATCGCACCTCTAGAGCAATAAGTTTTTTTTTTGTTTTTTGTGAATTGAAGTGTTGAGCTGTGCAATTAAATTCTAATGATTTTTACTAACCCAATTAAAAAGAGACCTTGAAGCAACAAAACAGTTCTGCTGCAGTCAGTTTTTCGATCTGATACAGGACATTAATTTTGGTTTGTATTTACTAACGTAATATTACACAAGAAGAGTGAAAATTAAAGCGCTAGCACGCTGGACTCACAAACGGAAACGTCTAGTAAACCACTGCAAACAACAGCACAGCAGCAGCAGCACCATCACTCCCAAAAAGTGCAAAAATCAACACTAGCAATGGGAAATAACGCGGCAACGGCAAACAAGAAGGTCGACGCTGCTGAAACGGTCAAAGAATTTTTGGAGCAGGCCAAAGAGGAATTCGAGGAAAAATGGAAACGCAATCCGACAAACACCGCTAGCCTAGACGATTTTGAACGCATTAAAACCCTCGGAACCGGTTCGTTTGGGCGCGTAATGATTGTCCAACATAAACCAACCAAGGATTACTATGCCATGAAAATTCTCGACAAGCAGAAAGTTGTTAAGCTAAAACAAGTCGAGCATACATTGAACGAGAAACGTATCCTGCAAGCAATATCGTTTCCATTTCTCGTCAGTTTAAGGTATCACTTTAAGGATAATTCTAATTTGTATATGGTTCTCGAATATGTACCAGGCGGAGAAATGTTCTCACATCTGCGAAAGGTCGGTCGCTTTTCGGAGCCACATTCTCGATTTTATGCAGCCCAGATAGTGCTCGCTTTCGAATATCTACACTACTTGGATCTTATCTATCGCGATTTAAAGCCCGAAAACTTACTAATAGACTCACAAGGATATCTAAAAGTAACAGATTTTGGATTTGCCAAACGTGTCAAAGGTCGCACATGGACATTATGCGGCACACCCGAATATTTAGCACCAGAAATAATTCTTAGCAAGGGTTACAATAAAGCTGTTGACTGGTGGGCGTTGGGGGTTCTTGTATACGAAATGGCAGCCGGTTATCCACCATTCTTTGCCGATCAACCTATTCAAATTTATGAAAAAATTGTTTCCGGTAAAGTACGCTTTCCATCACATTTTGGATCAGATCTTAAAGATTTGTTACGAAATTTACTACAAGTGGATCTTACAAAACGCTATGGCAATCTTAAGGCTGGCGTTAATGACATCAAAGGACACAAATGGTTTGCATCGACTGATTGGATTGCTGTATTTCAAAAGAAAATCGAAGCACCTTTCATACCTAGATGTAAGGGGCCCGGCGATACAAGTAATTTCGATGATTATGAAGAGGAGGCTCTACGAATTTCGAGTACAGAAAAATGCGCCAAGGAATTTGCTGAATTTTAAATTAAGATTTAACTACTACAACAACAACAACAAAACCACAACAATTTCTTAATTATTACAACTAAAAACTATCTGGTCAGGTGTTTACAAGAGTTCATCAAGTACCATCATGAGAGAAAACAAATGAACATGAAACTCCTTTAAACTATTGTGGAAATCTTGATTTTAATATTTTAATAATAAGTAAAAAAAAAAGAGAATAAATTATTTTCTTGTTTATAAAAAAAATTCATTAAAAAAAATCTACAAAAAAAGAATTATTTTGAATAAGAAGAAAAGTCAGTAGAAAAGTTTAAAAATAATACAGAAAAAAAACCCAAAACTCCTAGCTCGTGTGCAACAAAATAATAATAAAAAAAAAAAAACATAAAAAATTAGATAATAAAAACAGTTTTAGTGCTGCCTGCAACATCACCACTGATATGTCACCCCCCCCTCTACAATCATCCCGACGTCATTCATTAAGCGAAAATATATTAAAAAATCTTCACCAACATTAGCCCAACTGGAGCGACAGTCCTCAGTGGTCAGTGGATTGTGAAATAATCATAAGTCCCGCAACATAATAGGACGGTATTTCTATATTTAAGTAAATTAATTATTAAACGATATCAATCATGGAAGTAGTAAAACAATTTTTTCTTCTAATCCTCCTAGTTTTCTTCGTTGTTTTTAATTTGTAAAAAACCATTATTACGTACGCCTGGTTTAGGGTTAGGCAATTCAAGTAGGTTTTTTGTTTCACTACTTCTTTTTTTTTATAATAACTGTATATTATTATTCGATAGAAAAGAAAGAGAGAGTAAGAGATAGAGAGAGAAGAAGAAGAAAGAAAGAAGTTTATATATCTGTACAATTATTTACACTATGAAAACATTTCGTTTTTAAACTCTTGTTGTTATTTATTATTATTATTTCTATTATTTAATCAGAGTCCAGAAGATGAAAGTAAAATATAAAAATAAAATGAATAAATATATATTATTAATGAAAAAAGTCATTTGATTAAGCAGAGTTATCTTGAGAAATAAATTTACTAAACATAAGTAGACAAATTTGATATAAAAGGGCTGAGGAGGAATACACTTATTCGTCGTTTATTTTTTTGTTCTCTTTTCCGTTTATTAAAATAAATAGACTCAGAATTTGGTCAAACATAATGTGCAGGCTGAAAAAAGTACAGGAACAAATATTTGATGTAATTTTTGATTTGGAGGAGGAGGAGCCATTTTCAAAGTCACACACACACACACACTTACCTGTCTAATTAAGGTTTTCTAATCAAAATGTTTACTAATTTTTTTCGTTTACTTTCTACATTCAATTGTGTAAACGTTAAATTGTCTATTGTCGGAGATGAACACGTTTTGATTTTCTTAACGAATAAGACTGCAAGAACTATTTTTACGTCATAAGAGATTTGAACGATAAAAATGTGGCAAAGTACTTTTCTTCTTAACGCTGAGACATCCAATTGCGCTTTATTTACATAAATAATTCGAATAGAATAAGAAGATTGCTAGAACGATAAGTAGATTAGCAATTAATATTTGGAGATTCATTCGTGCGGGATTTTTTGTTTGTTTTGTTTTGAAACTAGGCAACATAGATATTTTTGAGAATCGAGTAATTTTGTCTGATCTTAATCGTAGACACAACAAAGAAACAATAATATTTCCTCATGGGATAAATAAATGTTAAATTTTGTAATAGCAATCAGGTGCGTCAGATCATTTAAATCGAACTATCAATTCTACAACTTAATCATATTAAATCATAGTTTGAAAAAATTAAAATTAGACAGACTATAAGCGTCACAGATAACGATACGGTTCAGTAAATTCGGCTACTTCAGCCAGAAAAAATATACGACATCGTAAAATTGCTACTTCTCTGTCGAACTGGTGAATTAGGATTTTATAGCTTTCAAGAGGTTTTTTTTATGTCATTACGTTTAAAAAGCAAGAAAAAAAATTATTTTTTTTGGGAACTAATCCCAACCACTGAGATATATAATACTGGAGTGACTGGTGCCATGAAATTTCTTCAAGAAAATGGTATCACTTTTCGCTAGTTGTCCCTTTCTGGGTAAGCATCTTTTTTTTCAACATGGTTTTCTTAATTGCGAACGTCATGTCGCCTATTAAATGCTGGCGTTAGAAATAGATGACAATATTCAGAATCATCTTACATCTCTTTCTGGGTAAGCATTATCCAGACTAAAACAGCCTTTTATTTATAATTTGTATTCCAGTAATTCCAATGATTTTTACATTTTCCTTACAACAGTATAGAAGATTAAAATTAAATATGTCTCTTCGTATATATTTGGTTATTATATTCTACTCTGAATGGCTGCAAATTAACAGTAAACGTTGCAGATTAAAAATTGTTTTCCTCCACTGAAAGTAAAATTGTACCCATATGAGATAGCTTATAAGTCAGTCCAGTTTAATACATGTCAGTGATTCCAACTAAGCGGACTTACAGGGTTTGAGTTTTTGTCTCTGGTGTCCCCTAGATGCTCAACAAAAATTTAAAGTAAAAAAAAAAACCAAAACAAACGTGTGACTAATATCACCAAGTGAACCAAATTAAATTGTTGGGGCTTGAACCCGACTGCCTGTAAAATTACGGAATTTGCTTGATATCAGTGCAAAAAAAAATGTTTATAATCTTTTTAAAAAAAAATTATTGGTAGTCAGCTTCCCCCTCGACCACCCTCTCTCTCTGTTCCAGACAACTGTTCGGGAGGTGCTTCTTCATCAGGTGCAGGTGGAGAAACTTAACTATGGGAAAGGGAAAAAACTGAACGTCACACCTTGCCTGGATTGCAACTGATTACTATGAGGCACCAGAGCTACCCAGACAATGTCACTGGCTACCCAAGCCAAAGCTTGTGATTCCGGCATAGCTCTGAGGTCTCGAATCAGTTGTCTTCCAAACAAGGTTGGCTGTAGGAATGGGAATCGAGTCGACTAGGGCAGTCAGCCAGAGGAGAGGAACCTTCGACCAGATGGGAACCCAGAATTCTGAAACTAACTCCAGAGTTGATTGATCAGCTAATTGTCCAAGCCGAAGAGGACACAGTTCCACTGGAGCGCTTCAGACATTGAGGCCACTGGCCCAGATACATCCATCAGACTGTCAATCCATAGTCGACCGAGGGATAGGGAAAAGCAATTCCCTAATCAAATCGTTTTTAATAATAAGAAAATTTTGTCGCTCGCCAGAATTTTAAACTATAGAGAAAAATTCTTATTGCGGTTAGTCAAGATCATACTAAGAGCACTGCTAATAGTTTGGAAGACAAATCGAACAAATCCAAGTAAGAGCCGTAGTTAGTCTAGTGGGAATTACTTTCTGTATTATATTTATTAATTTATTGTTTGAGTTCTTGGCGAATTGTTTTTCGAGAAACGTACTTCAACGAGCATTGGCTGAATTAAGGGGGTCCTCAACTCTCTCGGTTTCAAAAAATAGATTTTTTTTTTATTTCAATCTATATGTATCTGAGAATACGCCACAGAAAGGATTTCGTGAAAATCACATTCCTTTACATGTTTCTGGGAACCGAGAGGTACCCGTCTCCGGCCGATTCCGAGAAACAAAGCGCGGCGCGCCACGACGGCGCTTGTCCAGTTAAAAATCATTGTCTACAGAATTCACCGGTCCGTTCTTGAGAAGAATATGGACAACCAATAACATCAACGTGATGAGGAAGGAGAGCTCTACGGCCCCGGTATAGCAGATTAACTCGTAAGTTACTACAATCAAGTTATACACCGTAATTTATCATTAAACGCGTTTTCCCGAAAGTAGTGTTTTTTTAGCTGCCAAGTAAGACTTCTCATAAAAGTATTGGTCCGATTTCAATAATTTTTTTTTTCAATTATTCAGAAAACATACCGCTATGTTTTCCCGAGTACGATTTGCAAAATTTTATTTTGTTCCATTTTTATAGTCTCCAATAAGTCAAAAAATGACGTAAAAATTGGAAATTTTTACAAATTGTTGCATAACTCTTACAAATTGCAAAATAAAAAAAATCTGTCTCGGGAAAACATAGCCAACGTAACTATGATTATAAAGAATATCAATTTTCTGATGACAGATTACCCAATTGTCCACAACTTTGCTTAAGCGGGACCCTTGCAGTTTCAACATCAATGACGTTTCAAGGTCGCGAAAGTTATTTTTTTTTCGTCTTCAAAAGTAAAATTGAAACGTCAACAAATGTATCTTCGAAATAAAAAAAAAACTTTCAAAATGAATTCAGTAGATCCTTCGCAATTTATTCCCCAAAAAAACCGCTCAATTTCAGGCCTCGAGAGTAGAGGACCCCCTTAAAGAATAAAATCCGGTATTGTGTTTATTTAGCGGTTAAAGTTTGTATGGAAATACAACGGCGAAATTTACTTGCTAAATATTTAGCCAAATCACGGTATTGTGTTTTAGTAGATTGCAAAAAATACTGCTTGGTTTGGACATGTAGGACAGTGGTTTCAAAAATCGAATGATTCAGATTTATCCGACCAGTACCCTTTTCCAAGATAAAATCTTGACATTTTGAAGTTCTAACCGAAAATTATCTTTAAATTTAAAAGGATTTCGTGAATCGATAGAAAATCATGAACATTCCTAAATATTAATACAATTTTCACATATTTTGTGTAGTTTACATTCCGAGCAAAATGCCCTGAATACATAAATAAATGAAAGTATGAATAAAAATAAATTGGTTGTTGTCCGTAAATGGTCCTAAAAGTATTTCAGGCGTTGAACATGTTTATCGGTGAAGGGTGATGAGGGAAATAAACGCTTATCATTAGCTCTGTTCCCTGACGTTCAGTGAGAAAAAGTGCAGTGATCTTGGTGGGGATAATACTTCACTGAGTTGAGAAACGCAGGGTGCTTTTCAGTGCCAAAAATGAGAAATGTCAACTGACAATTCATAACACGGAGCACTCAGTAGCACTGAGAAAATTTTCAGTGATAAAAAGTGTTTGAGGGGAAGTTGATTTGACAATTCAAATAGAGCTTTCAGTGTCTTTCAGTGAGCACGAGTTATCACTAGTGCTTGTCAGGGAACAGACTTATTATTATGCATACTTTTGTGCTCTAGATACGTCACAATCGATCAGCTGAAATGTGTCAAGTGTGTGTTTTTTCTCGCAAGCCTTTTCGCTTTCTTCTGCTGCTAAAAATAACATCGTGAAAGAGCTTGCATATAATAAAGCATCCCCAATATTTTGTATCTCCGTGATATGGATTTTCACTATTAAGGAACCTTATCTTATCTGCAGACTTTTTTCCTTTTTGAAACATGCAGTTGACAGCTGTCAATTCAGACAGAAATTCAAATACGTAGTACGTATAATATAGATCTGTTTCTTTACTTCTGCAGCTGAAAGTTCCTGCATTTTCGTTCTTTATGTGGTGGGGAGTGAAGTTGTCAAAAGTACGAGAGCAGTTTACTGAGAAAGTAGAAGAGTAGTGCCAAAAGTGAAGTGAAGAAAAATAGCCTCAAAAATACACAAATAAGCTATTTGACATCAATCGGTGACAGTAAGGAAAAGTAAGGCAGTTTAAAGCTACTGCAAATTTCTGAACTTTCGTGCCAGAAGGAGAAGCGGTGAAATCAGCAAAAATCTGCTGTCAAACTGACTTTTTGCAGTTTCTGCGCAGGAATTATAATTCCTGCAGGTAAAGAAACAGACCTTATATTTGGTCACTGCCAGTAAGCACTCAACGTGTCGCATTTGTGGACATGCTTAAGTACTACACGTCGCATTAGAATAAGAAAGAAAGTTATCAAATCGCCATTTTGTTAAAAAAATTAAATGCATGACAGCTGATTGTCAAGAACTGCAACTTATAGCTCAAAACATATATAACTTTTTTTTTGTCAAATACCACGGTTACATGCAGACTTCAAGTCGATCCGGAAATTTTTTTGGATCGACTTGAATTAAAGCCATGTAACCGAAGCTTGAGCGGTTGAGTTTTGACATTCGTTTCGCATATTAGTTGTGTGTATAAGATGCACATAAATAAGAAGAAAAAAAATTCTTTCATCACGTTCTTCAAAGCAAACTCTTAAATGGAATTGAAAGGTAACATTTTTTTTTGTCATCAAATTAGGTGAATAGAGCTTTTGCGCTTTGTCCTAAAACAATAGGCGGTAAATAAACACGTATGATTCTTTGGCGTCAAGAGCGTTATTCAACCAATTTTATCCTATGGGGCAGCAGTCAAGAAAGTCATTTCACCTATTCTATCCTATGGGATCACACTGCATGGTAGACCTATCTTCATTCCTTACAAATATTTTTTTTAGAATTCAAAAATCCAAAACCGATTCAAATTTAAAAATATTATCTTTAATCGCACCAAAATTATTCGTATCTACAATGAACGAAAAAAGAAGCTTGTCAAGTGAAGTAACCAAAAAACGACAAAACTATATTATCAACCTCACATTTTGAAAATCAAATTCTGAGTTGAATAATGCTAAAGATCTAAGGTAGTTAACAGGAGACGGAGTTGGATCAATTGCTTGGGTGGCCCGATCACCACGCCATCGTGCCAGGTTTCGAGCTTCGGTCTCCCCGTGGGTTTTTAAAAATTACAAAATTCACTCCGTCTCTAGGCTATTGTCTACCTCGCAGCAAAGCAAAAACAAGACCTTCAAGTTCAAGAGTAAGGGATAACGTGACGGCCTTTCAACCCCAAGGTCCTAGGTTCGAAACCCAGAGAGATAGTTTTTTGAACCAGAAAGCAAGTTCATATAAGGTCTGTTCCCTGATCAGAATGTGGGATTCCGCATGTGCACGAACTTACACATTTTGCGTTCCCTAGCGCTTCGTGCACGGAAAAATGGCGGAGAAAAAGTGACGTCACATGTTCCCCTTCTGCACGAACTTACCCAAACTTTTTAGCTGGTGCATGATCGACCATCTCTTTTCACAAAAGTACAAACAGCTGTTCGGTGCTTTGGTTTAGGAAGTGAGGTTAGGTTGAGTGCCTGTTTCATAGTCAATTAGTGAAGCAAAAGTTGGTGATTGAAAATTAGTTAGATTAACAATTTATAATTAGAAGTGCGGTTTAAATAGATGCCGTGTGTTCTGTGAATTTTCTTCTTCTTGATTTTTACGAGTTTGCATGAAACATGTTCCCTCGACTTTTTGGTTTGTGTACACTTTTCCTCCCACCATATGAGTAAGTATTTACACGGAAATCGGTGGAACAGACCTATAAACAAAATTAAACCGATTACAAGAAGAGATCTGATAAGAATTTGGAAAATTTTAAATGTTCTTAATTTTTCGCAACTCTTCAAAATGCGTCGAAAAATAATATCAGAACTCTTTTTTTGGGAAAAAAGGTGGCGCTCTGTCTTTGCGGATCTTCTCCAAGTGTGGCACGCGGTCATCGAATTCTGCGTCTCCCTTGGATTCCGTGCGGGTTCCAATCAAGGGCGATGTTTCTTGGCTCTTTGCTCAAAACAAAACCAGAGTTCACGTTCGACTAAGAGATCCGAAATTTTGTGCGAGATGGAGATGTTGTTATTGCGCCATATCTCAGCATTAAATGCAACTCGGGCATTGTTTATGCGTGCTTGTACATCACCTTTAGCTCCGCCATCTGTTGTAACTATGGTTCCAACATAACAAAATTTATCCACTTGTTCTGTTTGGTGTTCTTTAAGATAAATTTCATTTTGTCTCCTGGAGTCGGAGCTCATAAGTTTGGTGTTAGAAGCATTGATCGCCAGTCTCACTATCTGCGACTTTCTCTACCCAGGTCTTCGCACATTTGGGATATGCGATTCTGTTAATTGGATAGAAGACCAACGTCGGCGCAGTCTAGGTGCGTTAGATGATTAAGAAGTTTTCATCTAATCCCTCTCGATGATTGGTCATCTAAGGTGCTGCATAAAACGTCATTAATGACTATCAAGAAAAGCAAAGGTGACAGTATGCATCTTTGGCTCACTTTGTTCAGCACTTGGAAGGGCTCCGACAGTTTTCTCCTGTGTAAGATGTGACATTGGGCTCTTGAGAAGTAGAATTTGTTTGTGATATCTCTCAAAAAGCTGGCCATATGTACTAGCGGTCAACGCTGTCAAACGCCTGCTCGAAATCGACGAATATTAGATATAAAGAGGACCTCCAATCGGCGGATTGCTCCATAGATTGGGGTGTTGATGTGATCGCTGCTACAGGCACCGTCACAAAACTCTGTCTGTTCATCTTTAAAAGTGCGCTCGATTGTTCTTGATTCGCATTAAGATGATTTTTGCCACCAATTTCTAGACGTACATAGTTGGAGGCATACATATAGTAGCATATTGAACTGAAATGGCTTATGCCACAGCCTACTCTATATATCAGACCAGAAAACATCATAGTTCGGCTGTTTCCCCACCAAGCGTTGCGTCATTATTTCGCTTTTGTTGTACCACAGATTAACCAATCCTTGTACAAAAATAAAACTGGACACTCTCGTAACAAAAACCAAAGAGAAAAACACTGATGTCGTTGACGAATTTTAAGATCACTACTGCAACAAAACGAGCACACATGAAAATTATGAAAAGAGACACTTTTTGTCGTGTTCACATTTTCAGAACATTTGTAGGTTAATCGCAAGTAAAATCCAATTAGAGACTTTAAAAATATTGCGAGATATACTACGAGAGTGTACCGCTCCCCAAACTTTTCCCAATGTTTAAAGTGCCAAGTTTAGGTTTGTTTACACCACCAATGCTCAGCTGTTAATGTTAGCTTCCAGGATTGTATCTAGAGTAGGACGTGCTTATGCCTCTGACGACATTTTCTATCGCATTCCATTGTTCTGTTGGCTGAGAATCATGAACATTTCAAGCCGAGGGTAAATAATTTTCTATTTCATCTGTTTCCATTTTTCTAGTTCGCTTTTTACGCAGTCGGGTTTTTGATTTTTTGATTTAAATAATTAGAACTAATTTCAGGGACCTTCGAATCAGCTTTCCAAGTATTTATTAGTAATTTTCTTTCAATCAGGTAAACATGAAAACGATATCAACTCATAAAATCCTCTACTTGAAACGTTTATTCCTTTAATACGCAAATAATTAGTTTTCTGTAAGCTCACTCGCGTTTTCTAAGTAATAAAAACTATTGACGTGGTCTGATATGAATTGACTGATAGGAACTGGTTTTCATGGATTTGCAATATTCTTCAAACCTTAAACCATTTGCATGTAATGTATATTAACGAGATAAACAAGTTAATTAAGTTTTTGTTCAAAAAACAATTACCATACTTCTAACGTAATTAGCGGCTTTTTTGAGGCCAGGATGGGAAAGAGAAAATCTAAACAAAGTAAATCATGAACCCAATTTGTCTGTGACGCCGATTAAACACTCCTTTTTTTCGCTATGTTTAAAAATATTTTTTTTACTAATTGTGTAGATAGGCAAATGTATTTTTTTTTCAGTTCGTAGTAAATGTGTCTGATTGCTATATTATTTTTTGCGATAATATATTTCCGAGAGAATGTTAATTTTGCGCAAATTGACTGAAATAAAAGGGAGGGAAGCCTTCATATTCCGAAAATGATTCAATAAAACTTCCGCCAGATACACGGCGATACTAGCGCTTGTGCCGTATAAGTTGTTTGACTTTGAAAAAGCTCCTCCAACTGCGAACAACAGGCAACTATTATGAAATAAATAATTTAATGGAAAATTTGCAAAGCAAAGCGTAAACATAAACAAAAAGAGAGAAATAGAAACATAGAACAGAAGTTAAGAGAAACTAAAACACTTTTTATGTGAGCGAAATTTAATCAAAAAAGTAAAAAAAAAAGAAAAAAAAAGAAAAAAAAGACCACTCGACCAAGAGTCGGAAGGAGAGAAAAGTGTAAGAAATCAAAACACTTTAAATAGGCAAATAAAAAAAAATAAATAAATAAGAATCTATCAGGCATCGCATTATTAACTATTCACATACATACATACTACATACATGATAAATAAAAGATTCATCCAAATAAAAAGAGTTTTGTGTCCCTCTTCACCTGTCTCCACCACCTTGACTATAGTTAAATGCAGTCTGGCAGATAACAGTGATACTCCAAATTTCAGTTGGATGGACCCAAACAGAAGCTGGTTTCGTCTATTGAACTTGTATTTAGACGAAACTCGCTTTTGTTATTTGCGGTACTACCGCGATGTATTGGCGATCTAGCTGGGCTTGTCATCGTATCAAAGAAGCAGCTGAGTTTGTTTACACTATTTCAGCGCTAGGGTGATTCCGTCTTTATCAGTACGTTGTTTGGCTCTGCTGTTGCTATTAACGCACTCGAACTCCAATCCACACGCTTCAGTTGTTTGAGTTTTCGTAGCAAGAAGCAATCTTTATCAAAGCGAAAATCCCCACTCATTTTTCGCGTCGATTTCTATTTTATTTTTCTTCTGCTAGTGGAATATGCCGTTCTACTATTGCTCGCGGGGGCTCATTTGAATTCAAGGTAAATTCGTCGATTTGTGAATGCTTTTAAACTACTGCTGACCAATTCGGTTCGGGGAGAAGGGCAATATTATTGGCAATAGCTTTAGTGTAAAATTGAATGCACTTCACAAGCGCTAGCCAGAGATATCGATGATACGATAGAACGGGTGGGCGATTGGTCAAAGTTTAAAATGTTTTCGTTGTGTGTCGAATTAATTTCCTGTCTGAACAGAGGTTTAGCCTGTAAGCGAGGCATGTTTACAAGAACTTAGGAATTTGCAAAATGCTTGTACTCGAAAGATGTAACGAAAGCTTTCGCGTTGCAGATAGTCAATTTTGTGGCCATGGAGATTGATAAATGGATACAGTCACGCGTTTGCAAATTACCTTATAATAATTGCTAAATTACCTTGTGTCATTGGGAGTTTATCAGGGCGTTTACTTGAATTTCAGGTTTACTTAATTGCGACTTATGCCAATCGATGGAGAGGTTTTATCACGGAGAAGGTAAGTACAATGTTTTCTTTTATTATTAATATCTAGGTAGCTTTTAAGTTGTTACATAATTGTAATTACCATAGTCCGTAGGACTTCAAAAATACGTTGTGCAACAAAAAACTAGAAATAAAACTAAGCGAAGTTGACAAGCTGGAGACGGAGTTGGATCAATACGTTGAGCGGCAAGACCAACATGCCATGGGTCCCGGGTTCGAAACCAGATGACCCCATGAGCTATTATTAAGAAATTAAAATAATCCACTCCGTCTCTGGGCTGTTGTCTAGCTCGCAGCAATAAAAAAAAAAACAAGACTCAAGTTTCCTCACTTCCCTTACCCTAATTCCCGTCCGGCCAAAACCATGCTAACGCATCAAAGGGTTGTCCCCTAGGATTTGGCCACATCGTATAAAAAATACAAAGCTATTAGGCTAGAGACCTGATTATCAATAATATATTGCCGCAGTTTGTGTTACCTGATTTTCAGGCTCAGTACAACGAAATCTCTGTGGAATGGCAGCTGCGGTCGACTAGGTATACAATTAGATTAAAAAACTTCCCGTACAATTTAGGAATTGATCTAATTTTCTCTCTCTTGTTTTTGTACAAAATAGTCCTGGGGCGCATTAAATCTGTTCAACAAAAAGTTTGCAGCTACTGTTCAAACGGGTGTTTTTATGCATATTTTATAGGTCCTTAGAATAAAGAAGGAGGGGGAAAGGCTATCTCAAGTGCACGTTTGATCAGCACTTTGCTCTTGGGTAAAGTGACACGGGGTTTAATTAAAGTAACGCTTAAGGGATCATTCCGATTTAGACACTCGAAAAAAGGCTATTTTTATGAATTTTTTAAGACAAAAATATTATAAATATTAATATAAGGTTTTTTCAGCTCAATAAATACACTTTTGAAAAACATTAAATATATCTGTATTGATAGTTTTTTTTTACACTTTTTATATACATAAACAACGGGTGAACGGAACTCCTCAAAAAGTTGGTATGTCGCTGGCTGCCTTGATAACTTGATAACAGCTCATCTAAAACACAAAAACCAAAAATATTTAGGTTTAGTATATCAGTCCCTCCACCGCATTCTATGGAAACTAATATTTATTAATAAGCAACAAAACGGCGGACATTTAAAGTAAAAAACATAAACATAAAAATTAGGTTTTTTCTCACTGTTTTTGGTAAAGAAAAAAAATCTAAAAATCAAAATTTTGATTTGGTTGTAGAATGCGCTGAAGCTATTACTGTGTAGAATATGCGGTTAAAATTTCATGAAGATCGGTTCAGTAGAGATGGGAATCGAATCGAAAAGTATCGATACTTGGCATTGCAATATATCCGCATCTTTCGATACTTAGATATAAATATACCGTTGAAAAAGTATTGATACTCAAAAGTATTGTAAAATTAAAAAAATCTATATAGTGTGGAAATTGCATATAAATTACAATTATTATCTTATTGGTTTTTTTTTGTTGCAAAACAATTTGCAGCAACTTTATTGTTGAGGAATATCAAAATATCGATTTGCTCAGATGCACTTGTTTGACAAATTTTTACATAATGAAGACGCATCTCAGCAGCTGATTTCATATACCCTTTTAGCAAATGAATAATTTGAAATTTCGCATGAACTATTTAGCAGATGAATAAAGCTTTCGAATTTTAACATTTGTGATATAATAATATCTCACCTTCCAACGCCTCCAACCGACAAAATGAAAATACAAAATTCTTTTACTGGCTGAACCACTGAGCCAGCGTTGTACTGTTTAGCGACTCTCATCAGAGTTAAAAAGCAGAAAATATATTTTTAGCTGTTGCATACTGATACTGTATTACTGTCCCGGCCAGCGATTATTCAACTCATACACAAAATAATAAGACGGTCAATACTTCAAGTATTGAAAGGCAAGTACCGAGGATCGGATGTATCGGGGGCTGAAAGTACCGATTACACAACCTCGAGGTATTGAAAGCAAAGTATCGATACTCCGGTATATCGATACAGTATCGCCCATCTCTACGGTTCAGTGGTTCCGGAGAAATCACCGCCGCCGACCGGAAAAACAAAGTTTTGAGAAAAGCGCATTTAAAATTTCATTAAGCGCTCACGTAGTAGAAGTAGCAACATAAAGATAGCAAAATAATATAGTTAGACTGCTCCGATCACTCTAAAACTTTAACACAATACTTTTCGATATATATATATATACTTTCGAAAAATTTAATCGATTTTTTTAAAGTTATAAACCAGAATGATCCCTGAGTCAAATTGGACAGATTGGTCTGCTCATGTTGTGTTTTAAAATTTTTCTGGTGAGATTTCAATGTTTTATCAAATTATCAGTCGTCAAAAGTTATAAAATGTTTATGCAAATATTGAATTAAATTTAACTAAAAGACATTAAAATTATTAAGTGTATTGTGATATGCTGCAGAAATAACAGGCGTTATCGGCGAGGGAAGTCTTTTTTCAGATAAATAAAAGATGTGATAAGAAGATTGAGACAATTCTTAGTCGTGATAAGTGAAAAAGTTATCCGAAAGTTTCTTAGATTTATTAAAAAATGTAAATATTCATCAACAAAAGTTCTTTGCTTACGAACAATTTTGGATTTTGTTTACATCGTCATAGTCGTTTCCGTAGTATTGAAATATGTGGACGCATATCTACAGAAAATATTTTTAAATGGTTTTATTTAGCTTCACTTTCGTATATTTGTTTGTATGTTTCCAGTTTTGCAACTGGCTTTTCACCAGACATGTTCAATACAATATTATAGCATCATCTAATTGGGATGGGGTTAAGGGTGGGGCGAGAAGAGAGTGAAATAAACAAATAATCGAAATCGACCGATATTAGTGTCGAATCCATAGTTTTCGGAAATGCTGAGTTAAATAGTGGCACTCCCGATGTTGTTTAGATACTGCAGTAGTAAGATTCACCTAGGCGTGGAGTGGGAAGGGTCAGAAAAAAAATACCGAAATCGACCGATGTTGTAAAATGTTGTAGAATTAATCCTTCTTAAAATGAAGGCGCACTTCTTGATAGGAAGAATCAATTGCCAATCAATTCCATCAAAACGATGGAATTAGGGTTCCACACCAACATGAATAGGAAAAAATACAAGGAAGGAATAGGAAGAAAACAAGTAAGGAAACTCAGCACACAACATGCATAACATATAGTCCCGGTAGCACAGAGAATAGATAGTACATAAGTGCCTTCTTGCTAACGATATGCATTAACAGCCTTACAGAAACGGTTAATTGGTTCATGCAAGTCATAATTTGATCTGGATGGATCAATATGCAATAAAGGCAGTCTACGACGATTATGCCTAAAGGAAATCTTGCTAACAAGTACAAGATTCTATATTAGAGTTCAGGAGCTGGTGAATAAAAACCTAGTCAGCGACTTTGCGTCTTTTCTCAAGTGAAGGCAAACGAAGGCGGCCGGTGTAGGGCGGAAGTAAGCGGATCGTCCCAAGAGAGCTCTCTTAGCGAAAATCTGACGAAATTACATTGCGCCGATTATATCCGCTTGAAAAGAATAGCGTAGCGACCAGACCTGAGAATTTCCAGAATTGGTCTAACTAAGGAACAGTATAAATAAATAAAAGTTGGTAAATCCGAGAACTCTCTAGACCAACGCTTTACAAAGCCTAAGATTAAACTGTCTCTAGACACAATATAATTAATATACAGAATAAAATCAAGTGTCCTATCAAGCTTTACCGCAAGGTCAGCTACGGACAGCACGCGACGGAGGCCATTCCTCGCAAAGCTGTAGTCAAAAACTTGTGAATTCAGGCTCCTGGAGAAGGACATAGTCTCACATTTCTCAAAATTGAGATGTAAGACATTGTATTCGCACCACACCAGGATCGTGTCTAAGTACTTTGGAATGAGGGCGGCGTCACTACCGCCCTTAACATACGATCTTTATGTCGTCAGCGTAGAACAGAACATTAGAGTGCGAGATTAGATGGACAATGTCATCAATGGCAAAAACGAATAGTAGATGACTACCTTATGGTACACCGGATGAAGCTGTGAAAATTCTTTCGATACGATATGTCCTGAAATATCGTGTTAGGTGAACTCTAGCAGGTTAGTAGTCGTTGATCTGCCGGGCAGAAACTCATGTTGATTGGGGGAGATTGAACAGATTGACAGCGCGAATACACTGTTGGTTCAAATAGCTTCGGTATGCAGGATAACTTCGCGATTTGTCTATAATTAGTTATAATATTCGTATGGCCCTTTTTATGAACATGAACTATAAAGAGCCCTTCCACAATGTTGAATTCTTAGTTTTCGGGATTACTGAGATGACCAAAAAAAAAATGTAAAAAAAACTTTTAAGTTAACCGCCTTTTTTTAACATTAAATAATGTACTAAAACCTAGAAAGTAATTATGAGTCATAGATGTGGCTTACTGAGATATAGGTACTGTCTACTGGTAAGAAATCGGGTAGGACCTTTTCAATTCAAATGCGAATCAGAATTTGATTATCACTAGGCGCTTAAGACTGATTAAACCTGAAACTTCCACACTAGAGGATGCCACTGCTCGTGGTCCTCCCCGATTCTTCCCTGTAGATAGGACCTATATCTCGGTAGGCTCCACATTTGTGACCCATAATTCTTTTCTTTTAACTTAAAAGTTGTTTTACCTATTTTTAATTAAATGGTAAAATTACTTTAATGTAGGGCCAAGTTATATTATTTAAAAAATTATTAGAATATATTTTTAACACATAAATTTAAAATAAAATCAAAATTAGTTAGCCTCTCTTGTATACAAGCAAAACTGTAATACTTTCATGTTCGAAATGCAAACATCACGTGGGCTCTACACAGATAGAAAAATAGGTGTGTGCAGTTGGTAACCCCTTTTTTAATTTTTTTTTGTGCAATAGTTTATCCACCGATTAACTTTATTTGTCCCAAGCTCCATTTCAAAGTGACGGACAAAAACTTTTTTGCATGTTTTTTCACTAGCCATAGGTCGTTTGCCCAACGTTAGTCCGCGTTTCTCTAAGCCTTATTTTTTTTTGTTTAAACTCCATTTCAAATTTTTTAGGCACATCCTTTGGAATTTGACATTTTTTGATACCGTGTATTTTGTCCATCGTTAGTCTACGTTATTCCACAGAATTTTTTGTTTCAAAATTTCTAATTCAGCCTGGGCAAATTAAATTTTGACATGGACGACGAAAATTGGGTCTGAACAAACGAGTTTGAACCTAGAAAAACAAGGTTTTTACATGGAAAAGTGAAATGAAGCCTGGACACATGAGATTTCGACTTCAACAATTGAAATAAGGCTTGGACAAAGTTTTCGCCTACACAGAGTTTTTACGAGGACAAATAAAATAAATTGTTGACATCCGCTTACCCGCACCTGAATGTCAGTTTAGGGTTTATTTAGAACCAGTCACAACTCGTAATAAACCGGAAAACTGCTTTAGTCCTATGTTAGCAACCTAGACCAGGCCACTGACAAAGTACGCGGTCACGGTCACTTTTGAAAGATCGAGTAAAACATACGAAATGAAGTTAGGAAAGAAATTTTGGCAAGTTGGGAAAAGTTGGAGTAGGTCTAGTTTCTACTTATTTTGCCAGCGTTTGACATTTATTTTCGTTACGACAGTCATCTGTTGAGTTTGTTTTCGAGCTAGTTTTGAAAATTTAGGGAATTTAATAATTAAAAATGTCTTTTAAATAAAATTTAAAATTGTTGGGACTGTAGTATGCCACGAGTTTCGAACTATTCTAGCCACGCCTCAAACGTTATCCAAGCAATATAATTTCATATAATATGAAATATTTATTATTAATCTATCCTTGCTTGCTAGAGACGTAATAATCCTTGCAGCCCTTCAACTTGATCGATTTTTCCCGTTGAGTTATATTACGGCACGACATTTTGGTGCATTACCACAAAATTCTTGCAGGTATTACAACTTGCGGTTGGGGGCGAAAGGCACATTATCATGTCTAAATCGAATAAAAGAAACAATAACGACGGTGAAGTTTACATTTCCCCATTGTGGTATAACCTTACAATGTTTTTAAAAATATTATTACAAAAAACTATTAAAATTTGAATTGTTTCGCGTGTTAATTATAATTAAGATGCGGAAAGAAATTTCCAGTACAACAATTTATAGGTGAAAACAATGACGTAAAAAATATTTCAATTAAATAATTCATACAGGTGCGGTAAAAAAGTGAGAAAAGCAAACAAGTAACCTGGGAATTTCAGTAATTAATCACATAACAGAGCATAAGAAGTACACTCAATGATGAATTCAATTATTTGTTGCACTCTATGAAGACATTAATTGAGGAAAGAAGAGCTTTCTGCCAAGTAAACTAAACCAGACAAATGGAGCCAATTAAGCCGGAAGTTGTTCTTGGCGTTGGCGTGAGTAGAAATCCCCATCATTGAATTAAATAAAAAAAAGTTACATTTTTTGTGAACTGATCGTATGGCAATATTACATGAGAAGTGCTATAATTACAGATACGTTGCAGGCAAATTAAATAATTTATACACTCACGGTCAATTTCGACTTTATTCAGTAAAAATGTTCATCCTTGTATATATTTTCTGTACGAAATAGTTTAGGCTTACGCTGGTTACGTTGCAAACGATGAATTACATACGCTCGCGAACATTTTGAAATGTGGAACCAAATCTTGAATAAAGTGACCACACATTTTTCGTATACGGAGAAATTCATGAACATGAAAATTTCAAAATGCGGTATCTCGGCGAAAAAAAAGGTATTTGAGGAAACACATAGTTTTTTGACAAAAAAAACAAAAAAAAAATCGCGGGGCTACATAACCTCAAATACAGTATTGACTCGTTAATCCGGATCACCTTTAATCCGGATATCACGCTAATGCGGACCTTCAAATTTCCCCATTGTATATTCTATACTCCGGATCGATTAGGAAAACTTGTATTCTATAATCCGGATCTTATAGTCTTAGTCAAACGTACTGAAATTCAGTCGCAATGCTAACAACTTGGCCCATTTTCACTACAAATGTCTATGCGCAGGGCCGCCGTGAGGGGGGCGGGCGAAGGGGGTAAACCCTCCGGGCCCGGGCTTTCAAAAGGGGCCCCGTCATCTAAGTCATCAACAGAAAATTTTTTCCATTTTAATTATTTATATATGGGCCCGTAAACGCTTAGTCCCGTGCCCGAAATTCCTTTCGCGGGGGCCCGTATATGGGGAAATCAGTTGAATAGTTCTCAGAGTTTCAGGGTAGGGTCCTCCCCTTCAGAGAAAAGTCAATTTTATTAGAAAATACAAGTTAAAAATTGTTGCAGGGTGTAGAAGCACTTTTTCGTAATGCTTGTGCAACAACTCGACGAGGATAAAGCCGGAAGAGCTGCTTGGCTGTCAGAGAAGGTAGTTATATCAGACCCATTCAGTCCTTTATTGATGAAGATAAGGGCACACACACGGATTTCATTTTGAAAGACATATACCCAGTGCAATGGAGACCCTAGTATTGGGTCCACGGACACCATCACCGGCACCGTATTCTATTCTTGAGCCATCAGTGGAGCATTTTCTGCTCTTAGAATCCAGACGCCCAGAGTTGTTCAGGAGAATCTTGGACCTTCTGCCAAAGCATTGTTCCTTGTTGCGCTACGGTGCACACATGTATGTATGCCAGTATTACGACAAGAGATGCCCATATGATATTTGTCACTAGCCGGCATATTAAATGTGAATTGCACTAATAGCACACTAATTGCAGTGGAATTAATCATAAAGATGTGCAGAGGAGTAAGTTCGATTTATCTCTATGGCAGCTGTTATACAGGCCCTTATAGTTCGTGCTCCGCTGTAGTTTTTTTTTTGATCATGACTATTGCTAAGTGTTGTTAAACTTTTGGCTCCCAGACCAATGAGGCGTAGAAAACAAACGGCTTAAGACACCAAGTCCTTCTGAAGAGTCTTCCACAGGCCCATTTGGCTCGCGCAGCTTTGTTAAGGGTGGAGTCAATGTGAGAGATCTAATTAAGTCCTTTATCGATCGTGATCCCAGATATTTGAACTCCTCGATGGAAGTAATGACCGTGCCTTAAATCGATATTGGATCAAGATCCAAATGGTGCTTTCTGTTCAGGGACACAAGAACAGTTTTGACAGCTCAAGAAGGCTGCTCCCTTAGCTCTGAACAAGTTGACCAATGGTACCATGTAGGTGTTACTATTCATGTTCAATGTATACTGTTATTAAACAAATTCACCAACAATTTTTAATTTCTCTAATTTCAAATTCAATTGTAGGATAAATTGTTTCCCGACATTACACATCCTTGTATTTTGCGAACCAGCTTCTGAGGCTTTGTATTAAAGGTCTGGTCAATTGGTGTTATCTATCTCAATATCTAGTTCTTTTAACGCTTTGCAGTTAAATAGAGCGGGAAAATAACTGAAAATGACTATATTGGTGACACCTGCAGCTTATGATCTATTCTCCCATCAAATATTAATTCACATTCATTATGAGTAATCTTTTAATATAATATAACTCAACTAGTTTCAACACAATACAGTTATTTGTCGGTTAATTTATCATCTTTTAACGTGGACATTCTCCTGGCCATCTCCGGGCAATCGCAGAATAAATGCTGAACGCTTTCCACCTCTTCATCGTCCATACATGCGTAAGCGTTCTGCATGTCTTCCGAAGAAACAGTGGCCAGTAATCACTGCCAAAATATTTCGGAGATTGGAACAGCTTCTATTTAGCACGAAAGCCGTTTAATTAATGTCCCAAACTGGACACAGCTGCCTTGACATACCGCATATTATAAAATTAGCAAGCTGAATAGCCTTAAGGCAGTTTATATTTTCACTGACTCTAGAAGCCGGCCGATCGACTTGTCTATACATGAAGCGTTCAGTTGAAAAGCTTCCTTTGCAAGCGGGTGTCAGCCGCCTCATTGTCCTGTATCCCACTATGACCCCGGATCCAGCAGAGAGTTACAATGTGCATAGCTCTTGTTCTGGAGGCTATTGTGATACCTACGTACCAGATGTGATCTTATTCCGTTTGAGTCCAGTGCCTTTATTGCCGCTTGACTGTTTATATAAGTTCCTTTATCGCTACCATTAGGCAGATTTGGGCGTGATAATAACATCCTTGAAACACAGTGCAGTAGTCCGTCAACCGATACTGACTACGTATATTTAAGTAATTCGAGTACCCCAGCTCCCACTCCGTCCTCCACTTTCGATCCATCAGTGAAGACCCACTAAATCTGCCGTGGTGACACCACCATCCTCCACCTACTTCGCTCTGTCTGGGATTTTGATCAAGAAGACTTTCCCAAAGCTAAGTTTAAGGATATTGTAGTCAGTGTTCACTTACGATGGTTTTCAGGATAGATCCTTAGTATACTGCTATGGCAGTGATCAGAACTTTTCCAACATTTACACTCTTTCAGTCTTATGACGCTGTGAGTCTACTACACTTTTACAGTAGACGCCAAGTGGTGGCAGGTGGAGCATAGTCTCCAATGCGGCAGTTGGCGTTGTGCCATTTGACTCATACTGAATTTCGAATATAAGAAAATCATTTGAAAACGTCACAATCATGAAAACATGCTTGTACTCTACCCTGAACGGTCAAATTGCATAAGATTTTGATTCCATGTATCAAGCCAATCTTATATTTATTGAAATTGTAATCTCCATAACATAAAAAAACATCTTTAATAATATTGACAATAAATATTAAGTGTGTAGGATCCTCTTAAAAAAAATCATTCAATTTCCACTTAACCATATGGCGAACAGATTGAAATTTGTTGATTATATACTTTCAACACGTTTGAGTGCATTGTGCAATTATTCAGTCAATCTGCCACAGTGAAAAATGCCCAAGCAACTGATGATAGGAATCAGTTGAATTGCCAAAGTAAATAAATTTGGGCTGACATTCAAAATTACATAAAAATTCCGAAAGTTAATTATTTTCTCAGCTTTCGGAAAGGTCAGAGATATTTACATAATAGCAACGAAAAATTGCAGTTGAATGTGTGGGATTGAAAGAAAATAGACAGAAAAGTCGATCGCTTAAAGTTCATGGACTTCGATGGAGTTCACTTTTTTCGGAAGATTGTCACGTGAATCCATCACGTAATTGTCAGTTGAAAGATTGATATGATTGGAAATATTGTCAGTACGTGAGAGAAGTCCTAAAAAAATTACACAAATTCAAAAGAAATATTTTCATTTTCTTGTTATTTCACCTTAAACGGGGTTTGTTTGAAAACACCAATGTCAAGTTTCCCTTTCTACAATTTAATCTAGAATTAAGTTACAAAAACCAATTCGATTTCAGATGTCGTGCGTCATCGTTTGGTTGATATGAGTATGTTCTGTTTGGACAGATGGTTTTCGTTAGAATTAATACGAAAATAATATCGAGTGAGTTAGTAACGTAAGCGATACGAAAGCAGAAACACTTCAAAGGGTGTATTTTGCAAGGGGGAATGATCCACTGATATTGAGATGAGCAATTTGCTTTCGGAATTATGTCATAAAATTAATTACTTTTGGTTTTTTCATGCACAATTACGCAAAATACGTTTACATGCCTACTTGAGTTGACGTGACATTTACTCAAAACTCAAGAAGGGTTTTTGACTGATTTATTTCAGTTACTTGGTTGGTTTAAGTGGCGAGTGCTAACCACCAAGGAAAACACTCCAATTAGGACGTTACGACTCGTTTTTATGTCACAACCTGATAGAACGCGGTAGTCAGTCACGTGCCTGTCCTAGGCAAGGGGTAGTAGAACATTGGCACTCCAAGATGGCGTGAGACTACTGTGTTAGAACCAACCCGATGAGCTAAGAAATTTAGCTAATACATTTATCTTTACTCCTGAAATAGCCTGCAGATTCTACAGAAAGTAATCGCCCAGTGTCCTTCTTGTGGCATCTGCCAGAGCTGAACACTTGCATAGAAAGTGAAGCACGGTTTCTTTTTTACTAATATCGCCGCAACTGCGACAGTGTGTATTATAAGGAGCCCTAAGTCTGGCCGCGATTACACCATGAGACCTGCCAAACAGCTCCGAAATTCTATTTTTATTAAAGCTTAGCCATATCATTCTAGAGATGGCATAGGTTGAGGATGCACTACATCCAAGCTTAGCTTTAGAGCTGAGAAGTGCTGAAATAAGGCAATTAAGTGGAATATGAAAGTCCTCTGCTCTGGATGAATGAAGAGCAGAGTCATTCCTCGCCAGTTTATCTTTCTTCTCGCCCCCTGCAATGTTTCTGTGGCCCGGAACCCAGAGAATGTGGATGTTGAGTCTACCACCTAGAGGCAAGTTCCTCTGTACAGTCTCTGGCTCTTTGAGTAGGTGCTGGGTGACTCAACTGCCTTTATGGCAGTCTGGCTGTCCGTAAAAATATCAACGTTCGTCATTAAAAATTCAGTGAGTCTGAGCAGAGAGCATGCCTTTAGAATCGCTAGCACTTTCGCTTGGAATACGCTTGCGTTGTTCGGCAGCTTATAGAACTTCGATATGTTCACAGTTTCGGAGCAAATACCCGACCCGACACCACAGTCCATCTTCGAGACGTAGGTGAACAGGACGCTGTCATAGCAATTAAAGAGCTCAGTGCTCCTCCATTTCTTCCTGGTTGGAATTCTGACACTGAAATCCCTTGTATACTTAAGATCAGGTATCACGTAGTCATAGTAGTAGATCCTTCGGTGCTGAGTTGAGGATGCTAACATGGCTATAGGGTTTGGTGACCCAGCATCCAGACTCTTGATGTGAAGATCAAGAGAAGCAGAACATTGAGAGCATCAGTTGGGGTGGGCGCTCTAGTAACACCAATTCACAATGTACACAACCACTTAATTGCCAGATTGAGGAAGCGATAACATTTAGAGTTCCTGGCAACGGAGGCCGACACATTCAACTGCACCTGGCAACCTTTATCGGCGGTGCGGAACGGAAGGCTCGTCTTTCACTGGGAATAACAGGCCGCAGACCTGGAGCAGCTTGTCCCCGAAGGACAAGTCCCACGTTGAAATCGTCGAACTGGGAGGATGATTGGACCAGTTTACAGACATCAATGAGTCTGCAGACTGGTCCCGCGGGATTTTAATCTGTTCGACATTTTTGTGCATTCGTTTAGAATATTTTTGGATGAGTGTTTCCGAGGGATTAGAAAAGTGACGACTCCATGGAGGGGGCATCTGCTTGGGAGCAGTGATGACCAAAGTAGGAACTTCGCCCGGTGCTGCTTCTACTTTCTGGGAACACTCAGACAATAATTTTCTTTGATTTTTCGGTTTTGGGTCATTTTGTCCGTTTGTTTTAGGTTTATCACTACGTTTTGTTTCGGAATTTGTACAAAATTTTTGCGAACTTTTCTTAGAGCTGGCACTCGCCTGGAGGCATTTCAAAATTTCTCGTATTTTATTTTTTACAGGTTTTCACTATTTGTTTGCCTTCAAGCTTCAGAGTATCGTACCGTGTAATTTTCTTTTATTTGATTTCGTGACAAAAATATTTTCCACCAAAAAAATCATGGGCTAGGCCTCATTTCCAGTCAATTTTCAGAATGCTCAAAATTAATTAATTCGATGAAATCCAGTAAAATTTCCAGGGCCATTTGAAAGTAGATATTCTAAACTGTGGATTAGGATAATTTTCCAGGCTGGAAGTTGCGCATTGAATGAAAAATGACTCATCAACGAAACGCTTCCAGGAGATACAAAAATCGTTCCAGTTTCGTCAAATTGAGATACTTTCTAGTGAAATCTTCCAATCTTATCCCTTGTGCTCCTTTTTAAGCAAAGCCGAACGAGTTTAACCTCAATTCTTTTGTTTACAGTGGAAGCGATTAAAGTTGATTGTGTTGCTTCGGTTCTTTTTTGTCACATTATTTTCTCATTGCAGCTACAAAAACATTATTGGTTATTTAAAGCATTAATTTTTAGCGTTTTTATTAAAAAAAAACAAAAATTCTGCCGGATGTGTCTACGTTTCCTGTAAAGAAACCTTACACACACAAATCAAGCATTAAATCAAAAGTCATTGCACGACAGCCAAAGTCTTCACCTCCTACGCAATTAAATTCAATTTCCTCTCAGTTTTCTAAGAAAAGTTCACAATTCACATGCAATCGATCGGCCACAAGTCGAACTCATCAACTTATGTCAGTTTTGATTATGTAATTCATTGAACAAGACTTCGAACAGAGTCTACATATTCGACTCAAAAGAGAAAATGGCAGCGTGTAAACAAATTGCAAACTAAACGCTGGCAACGATGATTTTGCAGAATTTATTCACTTTTAGCTTTGATTTTATTATTGTCATGGGAGCCACAATTCGACGTATTTGAACAGCTTACAATTTGGAAAACAATTCTACTTATTTATTTTTTAATTCCGTTGCCATCTGATCTCGGGTTGGTAAAGAACTTTTTGAAATAATTCAAGACTTTTAAAGGAAATTAGTTTTCCAATTGGCATTTGAACTAGGAAATAATTGAAATGGCGGTCAATGAGTTCTTGAAATAAATAAATAAAAAAATAAAAAATAAAAAAATACAAAAAAATATATACGTCAAACCTCTTTGTTTTTGGGAAGTCGGTTTTTACAATTGAAACCGCATTCGTCATGGCTTTCCCGAATATCACGTTTTTGCTGTTGTACAAACTTACTACATGCATCATATAAAGCATAGTACCAGTACAATAGTCTTCTCGGATTAATCAGTATTTGACGATAATTTCCAGTTTACCGACTAAAACACCTCCCTTGTTCTCCGGACACTAGCCTGGAACCATTTTGCACATTACTTCACGCTAGGTCCTTTTCTTTTGCCCCTCAGGCAATTTGCTCCCTTTCTGGCAAATAACGTCTTCCACATACCTGACTGTGCTCTTCCAGGTTTTTCTTTGGCTATCATTCACTGAACTATAGTGTCCGGAGAGACCTCTCTCCTAGATGAACTCGTAGCGCTCCTCTCGCGCTCCGGAACCTATCTCTGGCACTCAGAAAAAGTTTGCTTTACGGTGTTAATTTTCCCCATTTGCTCTTTGTCTACCCAAGAGCCTAGTTCGTTGATGAGCCTTGCAGTCCATCGCCCCCTGCTCTCTTCGCTCCACCTTTGCTCCATCTGTTCAGGACGTGGATCCCTTCCTCTCGGCGCACCGCTGATAGCTTGTCCGTCTCTGCCTTCCTGAGATATATTTTCCTTTGCTCTTTCGCAAGCAAGTCGATAGGAATGATCAAAATTATTAGAACGGCTGGTTCGGAGATGGTGCAGTATGCCCTTACTTCTGCGCGCCTTTGCATCTGGCCCTGTATTTTCTGCTACGACTCCTTATTTCTGAGTCATACAAAATGTCGACTGAACTGTTGACATCAGGAGGCGGCGTTAAGTCGAGCTTGGACCTCCCACGTTCACCGTCAGCCTGCTCATTGATGTGACCATCCTTGCAGCTTCGTCTGCCGTTTCTTCTAACTGCTGGGAAAAACTCATCCTTTTGTTAATAATTACGCCGAGATGCCTCACCGATGATTTTCTCTGTATAACCTCCTCGTCGACTAGCACTGGAAGGATTGTCAGAATTATCCTTTTGGTCAAGACAACAACCTCCATGTTGTTGAAATATAAAACGAAAGAATAAATAAAAATTAAAAGGGAACTTGATATAATAAATCGGCACTAACTTCATTAGCAAATGGTTTTTAAAATTTAGTTCAGAGTTACCACAACCCTTAACGTTTTTGAACCTCCATTAATTCTAAGCGGAAGTCTGACGGTTTTCCATCATTTTGCTATTATTACAATTTGTATCAGTGTCTTTTAAGGGTTCCTTAGCAACTAGCAACTCTGTATATATATATATATGTATTTTTTGCATCTCCTTCCTATTGAGTGTCAAAATTGTACTCAAAATTATTTTTCACTTATCCCATTGAATAGGGTGTCTTTAGTTAGTAGTTCTCCTAAAATGCAACAAAAACTATTTTAGGACCTTCGGTCAGCGGAAGCCTCTCTAGTCTATGCTTTGTTGTTTGCCTTGCGAAAGTGATTTCTCCCCTAAGTTATGAAAAGAGGACAATAGAGAGTTGGTAAGAACTGTGAGGCAATTAGTTCCACCGTAAACACTTTATAACCTCCTTTCGACAAATTCGCTGCAAGCTCTCAAGGCTATACCAAAAGGGATTCGTTTTAGAGGAATTGAAAAATCGTCGGCATAAGTGTATTACGTCCAACGGGCATTACTTTGAAGGAGACTAAAGAAATATTGATAAATAAATTAATATCTTTTGTTAGTTTGGAATTGTTAAACCTCTTAATTTCTGGACTCTTACTTTCTGGACTGTTTCAAAACTGTCTGGCATCTCAATATGGCCATTGGCATACATATCTCACCTTAATTTAATAATTTTATATTACTTCGTTTTACCGCAATTTTCATTTCACATAATACTGTCACTTTTTTTGTCAATTGCAAGCAATACCTTTCCTGAACTTACCACTAGTCTACGAATCCTCAAGATTTTTAATTGATTAGCAATGTTGTCTTTCATAACTTGTGGTTTACTTTACCTCCTTAAATGGAGATTTCATATACCACACGAACATTCCATTTATAATTATGAAGCACTTCTCCTCTCCTCGCCCACAGATCGATTTAAAAATAAATCGCAACCACATAAAACTCGGTACGATTTTGATACCGACATACCTTTCGTGTCTTGTTATCACCATATCAAGCGTAAATAGCATTTAACCTGGTTGGTTCAACGGTCTCATGTCACTCAACAGCTGTTCACAGCTTGAATTGAATGGATTTCTACGATATACCCACGAGAATGAGACCCACCACGATCCATAGCTATGACGGTAAGCTAGTTAAACCTGCGTAATCGAGGCTTTTCGTATGTGATCGCATCGGGGGTACCATATCGAAAGGTGCTCCATAAATATTTATAAATTGCGAATTGGTTCGTTCACTCGTTGAATTACTTAATCACACGTTCGACTGACGAGAAATTGAAAGTGTCTTTGGTTTAGGACAAAAGATTTTGATCGACTTAAATTAGTTTGTTTCATTTGAGTGTAATTTTTCTATAGGAAACCATTGGAAATTCTGATTTCTTAAAGAGTAAAAATGTATCGCGTAGGAGTGCTGTCATTTATCAGCATTTTCAATTCAATTTAGGTTACGCGGATTGATCTCTGCAGAATGGAAAATTCGCAATTTTAAAGCAAAGAAATCAGATGAAAGCGTATGATTTTTAAGGGCTGTTTTACAGTACGGTAGTTTTGGGGTAAAAACCTTATGATCTAAAATGATCGGGGACTTCAGACATGCACTTAAAGAACTGGCTCAAAACAATATAATTAGTATCTTTGGCCTAAGTGTCACGGTAGGCACGAGGTTATTAAAAACAATGAGATGTCGGACCATCTAGGAAAAATTAAATAGGCCAAATTTATGCGAAATGTGCTAATATATAAAAGTCGAACAAATCTAGTCTTCTCAGGGTTTTCTTTTTCTTTTTGGGGCTAGGAGGTGAGGAATCTTCCAAAGGTACCAGTTCAAGCTCCTGGCATGCACGGTTCACCTACTATTTGGCGCCTACATGCTAAACCTCACCTCCCTCAATCTTCAAGCACTCTCCCCACGGGACTTCCGATAGATATTACTTTGCGGGGTTGGTTAGTAGTCTTTGCTACATTCACTCCCTCTTCATCGTCGAGCCTCCTGAGAAGTTCTATTTCCCTTAACTTAATTAAAACATTGGTCACGTATGTACTTATTTCCTACCAGTTGTCTTTGCACTTACGCATATAATCCGTTATAACCGACGAATCTGGTAAGTTAATTCCCCTCTCTAAAGTGCGGGTAGTGAAATATTAGGTTTTCGGTTCGCCAACTCTTGACATCCGGAATAATTATGTCCATCTCCCTAAAGTTGTCGGTGGAGTAAGTGATAACATGTCGGCCTACAAATCTAGAGGTCCCAGTTTCGATGGGGGAAGCGTACAGTAGAACTGACTTTACCAGAACTGACTTTCTCCTTTCTGGTGTAGGACCACCGATGTTTGATAGCATCCTGGACAGTGATGCTTGCAGGTTCGACGCTTTCCTGTTAAACATAACACACAAGTACTTTGTGGACTGTTTAGACCGGATGGTTTGACTACCAACAGCTATCGTCCTATATTCGACTTCTGTACTATCAAAGCTACTTCGTTGGTCACTGCTTCAATTTAGTGAATGTGTTTCGCCACCATGCCATCGCCATATCATCTGCGAATCCTATTATTGTTGACCCATGAGGTAAAGGTATAGCCAGAGCACTTCGTCGTACATAGTATTCTACAAAAACGGACCTAACACTGACCCTTGTGGTACACCAACAGAAACGCAATAATATTCGATGCCGTCGTCACTTTAATACCGTAATTTCCTGTTGGTGAAGTAACTTGTGATTATCTTATTGATATATTTCGCGGGATTCATTCCCGTAAGCGCATTTGCAGAGTTAAAAGTATTCTTCACATCAAGCGTACTCGCCGCACAATACTCTTTTGCTCCCCATCGCCATCTCTCATCTATAGCTACAAGAATTATTACAGCATCTATCGTCGTGTGCGCTTACCATAGTCAAGCAGGCAAATTGGTCAATAGGATGATGGATGATGGATATTCAGTTGGTTTGCTTCCTTTTGGGATTAGCACTAGTTGCTGTATTTTACAGTGCTCCGAAAATACTCCCAATTGCAGGCATCTTTGAATAACAGTTATGAAAATGTCCGGTCAGGTACGGATCGCCGATTTTAGGGCTGTGATAAGGACGCCATCAGGCCCTGATGATATGGTATCATCCATCTTCTTGTCGGCCTCAAGCAGTTCTTCTTCTGTGACTGAGGGGATCTCTTATATTAAACCTTATTTCGTTATTGAAAACAACCGTTGGGCACCGAGGGAATTGCTTCGTAATTATATATGTTTCTTATTACACGTTATTTGTGGTAATTTCTGTCCTTTTAAGTTTTTCATCAAAACCTTATAAGCAGTAACCCACAAATTAACACCGCCTTTCCTAAGGTATACCTATTTCTTGTAGCTAAAGTAGAAGACTGCCTTTCTGAGTTTGCCTAATCGTCATGACCGTTTCTCCTAATTTATCAAGCTTGGGTTCCGATTTCACCTTGGGGCGTATGTCTGCATGTGAAGTCTGGCCCTTTGCTTCAATGACTATTGCGGATTGACAATAAGTTATTCCGAATCGTTGATTCCAGTATTCCATAGTGAAAACCTTGCTGAGCTCAGTCTTAATGCCTTGGCGTCCGGTGTTCCCTCCCTCCTTTGCTGCTCTTGAACAGGAGCTACTTATTGATTATTCACAACTGACCTATGATCGAAGGGCCGTTCACTATCCGCCATCTGTGATACCCACAGTTGCCTAAACTTAGCTTTCTGAGTAAGTAAGTAATGGTTTGCGAATATTCTGGAGTTAAGGCAAGCGAAAAAATCAGGTTCTACTTTTTCCAAAAAAAAACTTTCCAGATAATGAAAATAAAGAAATTTCCGAATTTCACAAGACACGTTGGACTAGGGTTTTCGACGCCAGCAAAGATAGCTTCAGGTTCACTACAGAGCTGATTACGTTCGATTGGCTAGATTGGTGAGAGTTACACGGCTAATGCCCTCGAACCCTCGAAACCATAATAAAACGAATTGAAATAAAATCAACAACCTGGTGATTTACATGTAAGCATTGCTTAATAGTCGTCCAGGGCGTTAACGAACTCAGAAATCTCCGCCATTCTATTCACTTTATCCTCGAAAACCTTTCGTGACCTATTTTTACATTTCATAAAATTACTTAAAACTTTTATTCCCCGCGCACGCACACACACATACACAAATGGGTAAAATGTCCAACTTAGATTTGTTCTTGAAAATTCCAACCTCAATGGAATTTCTTTTAACCTTCTTTTAAAACTAATTCCCTTGGACATTTACGGGCCAGTGCTTCTTTCCACCGAGTTATAGTAGCATAGCAATAAAAATGCCACCCTTCTTGAAAAGCTGAACCCGAAGGGGATCGTATCAAACTTCAAAAAGTCGAGAGTGCAATAAAAGGGGTGGACAAGAAAAGGAAACGGACTTTTCACCTGAACCAGCAATCAATAAATGACTTGGGGTTAATGGGCTTTGGGTACCATAAATGAACCGCACCCAGGTAAATGTAGGTGGCAAAAGCACTGTCAGGATTTGCCAAGAGGACCCAAACAAAACAAACAAAGAACTTAAACACATTCGATGGACATTGAAGAGACTAAATTGCATGCCATTTAAAAGGTCAAGGCAGAGTCGTTCTTTCGGAAGGGCTGAATAGAATCCTTGGAGTGAAGATGGCAATAAATTTTCCAAGCATGGGGCGAGATCTGGGTGCTCCCAGGTCTTCTTTTCATTCTCTGAGGATTTACAGTAAATGTGTCTTTTAACAAATGTTTTCTCTAGCAATTTCCTGTAGATTGGTGTGGTGTCCTTGTGTTCTGTAGACGTGCGATTTGTGTGTTGTTAATAGCCCCCTTAATGAGTGCTCCGTAAATTTTTTTGGGCACAATCTGTGATTTGCAAGCTTCAGCAGAAGAACTCTTTTACGCCAAGTAAGTCGACAAATTGTTGTTGGAACCGAGAACCATCTTAGTTCTGTTAGGGTATTCTTTCTAATCAAGTAGGATTTTAGCATTAAATCTCATGCCTGGAAATCTATTGTTATGTCCTTCCCTATATAAATTCTGGTTATTCTCGACACTCGAAATAGTCAACATGGAAGCAAAGACAATTAGATTTGCGTTAAAGTCTTGCCATTTTTCAATTTGATTGAATGAGACGACATTGCGAGATATACCAAGCGGACACTTGATAGACTAATGATACTTCGCCATTAGCCCAGCCAAGATAAGTTAATGCTCTCGACGTTATTCAGTGTCTGACAGATGAGGTAAATCATGACAAATGGCTAAGGTCAGGCAGTGGTCGTCTTCTGTTCGCGAGAATTATTTGCAATTGAATCCATGAGCGTGACATGAGATAGTTTGGACTCACGAGACGCAGTATGCTTGTTAAGAAATGATTTCTGTGGTCGGTATTATTAGCGTAATTTTAATATGAAAACATAAAACGCAGCAAGGTGATCGCAAAAAGTTGGAACTTATATTATATCGGTATCGTCTAATGCACTACATAAACAGAAATCTTAACACCAATTGTTAACAAACTGGCAACTATAGTAGCTAACATAATAACAGTTCGTGCCACTCGGAGTAAAAAAGAGCAAGTCAAAGCATACTACTGATCCCATGCTGTTAACAAAACTATCCTCACCATCTTTGGAATCACTGGAAGCGGTTATAACAAACTCTGTAATGGATCTTTGTAACAAGAAGTTCGAAGAACTCAGATTTGAGTTTTTGGCTCAAACGAATAATTTGCACGAGCGGATCAACTTACTAATACAAGACGCCATTATTAATCTTGCCGAAAAAGGTGGCTCTTCTAAGAGAAAGATTATCTCCAACGATTTAGTAATTAATGGGGTTCCTGACATACCGGAAGAAAGTACTGTGTTGGGACGGTTCTGTGCCTACTGTAGATCCTTCTGCTCCTCTATTTTACATTTTGGTTTTTGTTTTATTTTCTTAATAATAAGCTCTCATAATACGTCTACTTTCTGACGTCTTCTAGATTGAACAACTCTCTTTCCATTAGTTCGCTGATGGTGCTTAGAACGTTTCCTAAGATCATAAAGGCCAGGTCGTCTGCATAAGCCACCACCTTTAACCCATTATCTTCTAGTGTTAGTGTGAATCTTATTAACTACTAAGATTAGGAGTAATGGTGACAACACATCTCCTTGCAGAGCTCCTCTGCATACGACTCTGACAACCTCGTAATTATCTACCCAATTTTGTGTGGATCTGGTTACTTCCCAGAATTGCGTCAAACCAGTGACAAATGAGGCTATCGGAGCCGTGGGAATTCAGAATTCATTGAAGGCATCTTCAATGTCGAGAAATATACCTAAAGTAAGTACTTTGTAATTAAGCGATTTCTCAATAGTACTCACTAGCGTTAATAGGTCTAAAGTCCCGAGCAGTAATGTGATCACCAGCTCCTATACATATATCACCGTGAGAACAGGAATAATGGATCCCTTAGCTTTCTGAAGCATGACGGGTAAGATTCTTCATAATCCTAGTGACTTGTATGGTTCAAGAGTTAATGGCCCATTTAACCCTGACGTGAGTGACAACAAAAGTGACACACTGCAAATTTTGCAGCTGCTGAGTTCCCAAGGAAGTGCGTGTTTATAAACAACTCCAGCGTTACCTCTACTGATCTGTATAGGAACCATTGCTATACCTTAAGAAAGAGGGAAGACTGGGGCTACTTGCGAGAATTTTTCTTAATTTAACCGACTCACTTACACACTCAATGGACTCGCAATATGTGTGCCATGGCGTGCGTTTGACTTTCCGTATGGCATTTTTGTACTCTTTGAGGACTTTTTTAAAGGCTGCCCAATCCCTAGCTGTTTTAGTACACTTATGGCTTACCCTTATTGAAAAGCCTCCTTGTCCTCTGTCTAGAGTTCTTTTCTACCATGCGGGATGCGACTTCTTGGAGAATCTACTTAGTTCACAGCTCTTCATAAAGACATCACAACAAGCCTTGAATAGTATCTCTACTGAATCGTCAATGGACGATGCATTATCAAGTATCTCACAGGTCTGTGCCACTGCAATACTTGAGACTTCTTTGTAGAATGGATCCCAGTCTGTTTTAACGGGGGTTCCTATAGGGAGTTTCTTGCCGAAGGTTTATTTTTATCTTTAGATCTTTTGATGCCTTTACGAATGTTATATCTATCTAAAACCTCTTCCCTATTTTTGGTAATAAATGTGGACCTGTCGCCCCTATTGAGACTAATGTTGAGTATAAAGTTAGAAAGAGACACCCCCTTCATTGATGTCCGAGCTTCCCAGAACAGCGAGAAGTTCTTTGGCAGGGAGTATAGGCTCCGGTAACCAAATTCTAGCCCTCGGATATTCTGGGTTATCCGAGCTAGCGATTACTTGGAGCTTCGCTTTCTCCCATAGTCCTGCCAACGTCGACACGCTATCCTTCTCCCCTCAACCAGCCAGACATATCATACTGAGGGATTTGTCCCCCGGCTAGATGCCACAGTAGAATAGCCATTAGTTTCCATTCTACCAAGAGTTTGCGGTGCGCAATTAGCCTCTATTGCTAGTTACCACTGTCTATTACTGGGTTGACGACATTAGTGGTGCCTTGTTAGCCACCTCCGCAGTTTTCCTGCCTCTCCTTTCCTTAGACACTACCGCATTATTTAGGCGGTTCACTACGCGACGTTCTCTTACTCAGCTAGGGAACGCGCCCTCTTACACGTCTTTTCCGTATCCCTATTGAAGACCAATTCGAAGAAAAATTAAGCTGTTCTCTTTTGCCACCAAAAATACCTATTATCATAGAATCACCCATATATCAATAATTGTTTGTATGCGCACGTCGTGGCTAAATTTGACTGCTTACCGGTCGAACATATCTTTCTAGGCTGGGTTACCAATGGGTCTGTCCATGAGCTCAATCACTCTGACATTTTGTATAATTTCCATCATTTTAATGGGTTCTCCTTCATGGCGGCTGATTAGATGGTGGAATATGAGGCAGTTATGTCAATAAAATCTGGTGCGGTGGTACTGGATGATTTAAATCTTCCTACTACCTGTATTTCTTATCAGTTTGACATACCTTTTTACCAATATTGTATTAAGATTTGCTCTACTATCAGTTTGAAAGTCGTCTAAGCTTATCCCCATCCCCAAGAGGTCTTCCGGATCTTCGAAGTACCACCCCATCTCCACCACCACTCCGTTATCACTTACTCCACCTACTTCCATAATGTATGGAAATTGTACAAATCCGATCCGTTTTACGTAACTTGATAAATTTTACTACTGAAATTCTAAACACGCCTTACACCCTTTTTGAGCATTTCCCGAGCAACTTAAAATTAACTTTAACTTAAAGTCGGACTCCAAACCACCAGCCCCTTGCACTTACATATATTATCCCATTATGTAAAATGATAGTGGAGTTGATTAGAGCCGGACTATCAAAACTCTAAACGAAAACGATACGATAATGGTTTTGCTGAAATGTATGTCTTACGTCAGTGAATTGGTTTTTCGTCCAGCTTGTGAAGGAGTGCTCTAAGAACACCCAAAATCTTCTGTAATAGAATCCAATAATTGATCTATAAAAATAAAATCCAAATCGTTCCAAAAATCTCGCCGAAATAAATTAAAGAGGTTTAATGAGCAACAAAAGAACTTTTATGGCTTGCATGGTTTGATAAATTTCACCGCCAAACTTTATCCAGTCCCCAGGAAACCGCATGAGAAGATATACTTTGCAAAACATTCGCTGTCCTGAAAAGATTCAATTGGCTTTTGCGTCGAACTCTACCATCAAAATAATCATACGAGTTTTAGAATTATTCTTTTATGCTCCCCCAAAACCAGGATGCAACGCTCATCGAGTTGTGATATTTTTCGAGAACTTCCCCTCTGATAAGTCTTCTAAGAAATTTATTTTAATTAAACAGAGATTGTTAATTAAAGTGAAGATGCGCGACTGAGGTAGATGTAATAACTCACAATAGACTTTCCCCCGGGGAGAGTGCTTCCCTTAATGGATTCCTACTTCAAATATTTTACGACTGCCAACACGGTCTCGTTTGGGTGGCATATATCCGTGAAATGTGAACAAAAGATCCGAGATGGAGGCTGGGTCTGACTGAGGTGAGTGAAGGTTTTAGCGATATCAAATTAATTCTATATTAATTAATGAAATTTCGAGGTGGTGAAAACGGAAGGTTGAATCATGAAACGTTCTAATGTGACACTTCGGTTCATGCGAAAGTGGGGAATTGAATTTTTTAGCTCGCAGTCGTTGTTTTGGGGGCGACTGTTTGGCGACTGGTTTTCGTTTTGCTTTTAAAATTGTTGGATGATCCTGTCAGGAATGTTAACGCTGAAGGAATGAAAATCTTTAAATCGCATCTCTTTTAAGTGGAGCATGCTGGCTAGGGAAAACGCTTTTGGAAAATTGGCATGCACGTTTGGATAATTTCTAGTTCAATTGAGTTTTAGGTATTCCTTCAGCTTCAATATGTAGAGCGTAATTTGAATACAAATATTTACTTTTGGGATTAAGAGTATTAACCTTAAGTTTACGTAGAGAAATTGTATTTTACTTGAAAAAGCATATGTTCGTTATGAATTTGGATATACTTGAAATTCTATTCAGGAGATGGTACGGGCACTGAAAGTGAATTATATTCAGAAATGGGTTGCCATACATAATTTTGGAGGCGAAATATTAGAATATGAACAATAATATCGCATAATATAGCTTGCATTAAAGTAAATTGCAAGTTATCATGATAAATAGCTAATAGACCTACCAATCTATTGAAAGTTCGTTAGTTCGTGCTATCCTGTGATGATAGAGGTTACTTACCTTATAGGGCTACCTCAAGCATGTCTCACGCCCCACAACGAATATATTTACGGTATTAAATAAGCGTTCCAGCAAAAATTTCGTAGTTTAATTTTATAGTATTTATTTATTATAAACAAACATTTTTATTATTTTTTATTAACGTACAACGTTTGCCTATGGCCAAAACCCCCACTAAATACTTCTCAAGCTGTGAGACAAAAATTTTCGCTCGAGAATATTAGCCCATTTCTGTTTATGAACTTCCCCAAAAATATATTGTAGCGTGTAGCATGTAGGCACAAATGGAGCTCCTTGAATGACCAGAAAAACCAACAGCTTCGCAGAATTCCTGTGAAAATAAATTGAAATATATGATGGATCCAAGATTCATCATACGCATTGCATTATACATCAAGAAGGGTTGTACAAAAAGGTAAAAATGAATCCCACCATAAACATTTCATATGTAATGTAGGTTGTCAAAACTCACAATCTAATAATGCGTTATCAGATCTCATTTAGAGCCAAGCCCCTTACTCTAGAAAGCCCAACTCTACAAGCCCTAACTCTACAAAGCCTACATCTTCGCTTCGCCGTTTCATGGAACTATTGCGTGGCACAACATTAAAGACCATTGACTAAATTTCTCACCATAAGACCATAGGAGTGTCTGCGCCTCGACTACGAAACGGCCAACCCATACTTTTTGGCCTTATAGAGTTAGGGGCTTGGCTCTACATAAGATGTGATAACTTTTTAACAGTGAAAGCGTTATGAGCTTGTGAGGCTTGGTAACCTACTTTACATGAAATATTTTCGGCGGGCTTTCATTTCTTTTTGTAAGATGCCCTAGTTCTTATTATTTTTTGGTGCTGCATTTCTTGCGCGTCAACTATTCCTTTTTTTTATAGCCTATTCTCTATCGTTGCCTTTTTCCTTTTTGGCTTATTATTAGTAGTAAGTGCCCTGTTTCCTATGACTCGTCTTGCCGTCTTGACATCTATCAAAAAAATTATCAATTTCATAAGATCAGACAGACAATTGTCTGTTTTCTTAATAGGGAACTTCACAGTAAAATCAAAATTTAAAACATTTTTTTCCTCTTTCAAACGACACCACTTGCAGCGCTATATTCAAAAAATTCCCGCTTTACATGCAAACTGTTTTGTCTGCCGCGCATAACTTATTCTCAAAACACCTTTACTTAAACATTGCCGCAAAGTACAAAATTAGAATACCTACTTGATTTTTGGAAAAGTAGGGGCCAGAGCAATACGTTCGAACTCTCTAGTGATGTAAGGTGACTACCAGCTGGCCTTAGAATTTGCATCGCATTCACTTGCTGCAACCGCACTATGCAATTATTAACAAAAATTTTTTCACTTATGTTGAGAATTTTGGAGTGATCATTGCAATAGTAGTTTTTTAGCGTCTGTTTGATGTCGCTGTGTTGGGTAGATCAAAAGATAAAAATAATAGAGTAATGTGCATACCATGAAAAACTGAAATTTATGAATCATCCTGTAACACCCAAGCGGTTGAGATTACCCACCCCCTGCCATACAATTTTTTATTTGGCTAGGTGGCTTATTTTAGCATGTCAGATCTGAAACACCTTGTATATCAGCCATAATAAAACTTTACGGCGTGTATTAATGCTCTCTTGAAAACCACTGCGACATAGTTTCGAAAGTTTAAAATAAAAATATTTCAAAAAACTCATGATTGGTGTCCGTTCATAATAGAGAGACAGCAATAAATTCTCTATGTTAATTCTCCTGCAGTTGTAAACTTGGTCAAATTTGCGAATTTATTAAATATGTGGGAATACCATGTCATTTCAGATGGTATTGATATGGTATGAGATGACACATATGACGTATACGACTTTGCATTGCAATACTATGGTATTGATACTAATTGTCTGTCCTATCAATAAGTATTACAGGCAATGCTTTTAAAAATAATTCGCGAACTAAATTTCGCTTTAAATTTCTGTAGAATTAAGTGTTCCCTTATCAGTTCACTTTGGTTTACCGACACTATAGGTACGTACGGCAAAATACGGCGGTAGACTCCCGCGCTCCTCTTACATATAATTAACTAACCAAGTGATAATCGGAGAACCAATACGGTCATAACCCTTTCCTTTATCAAATGAATTAATTCTTCTTTTCTTCGAAGCTCAAAAATATTTTACTGCTGAAAAGAAAAAAATTGAATAATTATTGTTTCGTTAGGGATTACGAACATTTAAGTACATTTCTAGACTGTCAATAACATAAAATTCTGTTTCTTCATTGTTCTGTCCACCCACAATCTTTGTTTAGTAACAGCATTCGCATCATACTCCGCACAATTGGCTCGGTTCATTTTGTCAGGTTTTATAGGAAATTGTCCAACTCAATCGGCCAGAAACACAAGACATAGCCAGCATCCGGCTGTTGCAGAAAGATTTGAACGACCCGGCAAATGATATCCATATTTTGTGGTAGTTTGTTCCTGACACTAAGAAATAACTTGGCCCTCCCTCCTCCCCACCTTAACAATTTTTCTATATGACCGGAAAATTACGGTGAGTTAGTTAGCGAAGGCTGAAAAGAATCGAAGTGGCATTTCAGCTCCGCAGGAATGATTATTATTTTAGTACCGAAATAAAGTGGTTTCGAAAGTACTTTTTCTGCATGAGCAGTGGACATTTTCGAACATAAAAAGTCCCAGCACGTCGTGGGTTTCTTACTTATTCAGGTGTACATATAGCCTCCTACAAAATGTAGACGAGGACGTGGTCAATATTTGCCAGGCTCTATTAAGTTAACGTATCGCAACTGTTCTCCTGAGTATAGACTTCAACTCTTTTACGTTCGATACTTTTCAATTTATTTTCTCGATTGTGTCGTATTTATAGAAATTTCTCTACATAAATAAAAACAAAAAACCTCATTAAAGCCATATTTTTCGATTATAAGCCCCAAATTGGATGTTAATTAATTGTCACGGGTCTAGACCCCCGTGAAAATAGACATGACAGCATCGCAAAGTACTTAGTGCAATCACGCAATAATCACGCGATGCGATTTTGTTCGGCACTTAAAGAAGTCATCTCCTGGAAGAATTTTCTCATGTTACCAGACAACTCTAAATCAATTTATCTCGTCTCGCTGTTGGTAAACAGGTATCTTACCTACTACACAAAATACACAACTTTTTGCAAAAATCCGATTTTTGTTGAAAGAGTTCTCAATTTCCCTGATGGATTCCGCTTCGTTGATTGTGAATGGGCTCACAGTGTATCGTTGGTGTCAATAGAAGTCATCTGCTTCAGACAAATATTAGCTGGGAATATTATCGCGTCTTAAGTACCGAAAATTATTTTCGTTGACAAATTGGACGTCATTTTCTATGTAAATCCGAAACCACAATAGACATGTCAACAGCCAGCAATCTTCAGATTTTCTCTAGACGTTCGACCTACTTGAGAGCGCAAAATTATCAATTTCGCGTGTGGTACACGTCTTTCAGATTTTTAATGAGTTTAAAGCATGAACTGGAAACACCAAATTTATTTTGATAAGCAAATTATTGTTTTTGCGCAATTATTAATTCACCGAAAGTTAATTACCAGAAAATTGTCATTCGATTTAAAAATCTTATCGATTACTTAAGAATTTTTTTTTCTTCAAACCGGTAGTAGTATGATCTAATGGTGAGCGGTCTTATCAAAGTGCTCTCCGTTGACCTTGACTTTGCATAATTCTTCTTCTTATCTCCTTCAATGTTTCCCTTTAATTTTTTTATAGCAATTCGCTTGAAATATTTTCCGCTGCGGCACGTGTTTTATTTATACATTAGAGATAAGCAAAAACTTTGGGGAAATTTTTTTTCTTAGCTGACATGAAAAAATGGTAAAAAACTGTGCCAACATGTTGGCTCTGCTATACAGTGTTAAGCCAGGCTTAAAGATCAGTAAAGAGAAATATTTACGGACTCTTGGAATATTTTTCGATTTTTGTTTGCATTCGAATCTATTTTTATTCGAATTCAAATCTTGGAAGCAGTAATTATCGAATTAAGTAGTGGATCATTTTTCCGAAAAAGAGGTCAACTAATGAAGTATTTAATTCAAAATATCTCTAGTCCCTTTAACCCCTTGTGGGGCATTGGACGTTTGTTAAACCGACTCCCACCCGGGCCGGTTCTGCGCCAAAACTTTCAACTGTGGCCACAATTTTATCTTCCCTATCGACGGATCTCTCCACATGTTGTGCAGTCGTCCAATTCGGCGTCTTCCTTGGATTCCGTAGGGATTCCAATCTAAAGAATGCTGTACGATGTTGTTTGGCTCTTTTCTTAGTGTGTGGCCTATCCATTGCCACTTTCGTCTACGAATACTGGTGTCTACCCTGTCTCTGCCTGTCTGTCTTGCTGAAATTTTACTGGAGTTCATCGAATTAATTAATTTTGAGCATTCTGAAAATTGACTGGAAATAAGGCCATTGCAACGGTTTTTCGTAATTTTTTCCATGTTTCCAGGCTCTAGGAAACGGGAAAACCAGCTAGATCACCATTTTCTGGCATGCTCTTTCGAATGGCATCAAAATTTTTGCAAAAAAAATTTCACTCAAAATCGACAAAAATCACTGGCCTATAGCCCATGATTTTTTTGGTGAAAAAAATTTTTTGTTACGAAATCAAATAAAAGAGGTCTCATTCGAAAAAGGACGCCAAAAGCAATTAGTTTGGAAGGTTTCACTGGAAAGTATCTCAATTTGACAGAACTGGAACGATTTTTGTATCTCCTGGAAGCGTTTCGTTGATGAGTCATTTTTCATTCAATGCGAAATTTCCAGCCTGCAAAATTATCCCAATCCACAGTTTAGAATATCTACTTTCAAATGGCCCTGGAAATTTTACTGGAATTCATCGAATTAATTAATTTTGAGCATTCTGAAAATTGACTGGAAATAAGGCCATTGCAACGGTTTTTCGTAATTTTTTCCATGTTTCCAGGCTCTAGGAAACGGGAAAACCAGCTAGATCACCATTTTCTGGCATGCTCTTTCGAATGGCATCAAAATTTTTGCAAAAAAAATTTCACTCAAAATCGACAAAAATCACTGGCCTATTATAGCCCATGATTTTTTTGGTGAAAAAAATTTTTTGTTACGAAATCAAATAAAAGAGGTCTCATTCGAAAAAGGACGCCAAAAGCAATTAGTTTGGAAGGTTTCACTGGAAAGTATCTCAATTTGACAGAACTGGAACGATTTTTGTATCTCCTGGAAGCGTTTCGTTGATGAGTCATTTTTCATTCAATGCGAAATTTCCAGCCTGCAAAATTATCCCAATCCACAGTTTAGAATATCTACTTTCAAATGGCCCTGGAAATTTTACTGGAATTCATCGAATTAATTAATTTTGAGCATTCTGAAAATTGACTGGAAATAAGGCCATTGTAACGGTTTTTCGTCATTTTTTCCATGTTTCCAGGCTCTAGAAAACGGGAAAACCAGCTAGATCACCATTTTCTGGCATGCTCTTTCGAATGGCATCAAAATTTTTGCAAAAAAAATTTCACTCAAAATCGACAAAAATCACTGGCCTATAGCCCATGATTTTTTTGGTGAAAAAAATTTTTTGTTACGAAATCAAATAAAAGAGGTCTCATTCGAAAAAGGACGCCAAAAGCAATTAGTTTGGAAGGTTTCACTGGAAAGTATCTCAATTTGACAGAACTGGAACGATTTTTGTATCTCCTGGAAGCGTTTGGTTGATGAGTCATTTTTCATTCAATGCGAAATTTCCAGCCTGGAAAATTATCCCAATCCACAGTTTAGAATATCTACTTTCAAATGGCCCTGGAAATTTTACTGGAATTCATCGAATTAATTAATTTTGAGCATTCTGAAAATTGACTGGAAATAAGGCCATTGCAACGGTTTTTCGTAATTTTTTCCATGTTTCCAGGCTCTAGGAAACGGGAAAACCAGCTAGATCACCATTTTCTGGCATGCTCTTTCGAATGGCATCAAAATTTTTGCAAAAAAAATTTCACTCAAAATCGACAAAAATCACTGGCCTATAGCCCATGATTTTTTTGGTGAAAAAAATTTTTTGTTACGAAATCAAATAAAAGAGGTCTCATTCGAAAAAGGACGCCAAAAGCAATTAGTTTGGAAGGTTTCACTGGAAAGTATCTCAATTTGACAGAACTGGAACGATTTTTGTATCTCCTGGAAGCGTTTCGTTGATGAGTCATTTTTCATTCAATGCGAAATTTCCAGCCTGCAAAATTATCCCAATCCACAGTTTAGAATATCTACTTTCAAATGGCCCTGGAAATTTTACTGGAATTCATCGAATTAATTAATTTTGAGCATTCTGAAAATTGACTGGAAATAAGGCCATTGCAACGGTTTTTCGTAATTTTTTCCATGTTTCCAGGCTCTAGGAAACGGGAAAACCAGCTAGATCACCATTTTCTGGCATGCTCTTTCGAATGGCATCAAAATTTTTGCAAAAAAAATTTCACTCAAAATCGACAAAAATCACTGGCCTATTATAGCCCATGATTTTTTTGGTGAAAAAAATTTTTTGTTACGAAATCAAATAAAAGAGGTCTCATTCGAAAAAGGACGCCAAAAGCAATTAGTTTGGAAGGTTTCACTGGAAAGTATCTCAATTTGACAGAACTGGAACGATTTTTGTATCTCCTGGAAGCGTTTCGTTGATGAGTCATTTTTCATTCAATGCGAAATTTCCAGCCTGCAAAATTATCCCAATCCACAGTTTAGAATATCTACTTTCAAATGGCCCTGGAAATTTTACTGGAATTCATCGAATTAATTAATTTTGAGCATTCTGAAAATTGACTGGAAATAAGGCCATTGTAACGGTTTTTCGTCATTTTTTCCATGTTTCCAGGCTCTAGAAAACGGGAAAACCAGCTAGATCACCATTTTCTGGCATGCTCTTTCGAATGGCATCAAAATTTTTGCAAAAAAAATTTCACTCAAAATCGACAAAAATCACTGGCCTATAGCCCATGATTTTTTTGGTGAAAAAAATTTTTTGTTACGAAATCAAATAAAAGAGGTCTCATTCGAAAAAGGACGCCAAAAGCAATTAGTTTGGAAGGTTTCACTGGAAAGTATCTCAATTTGACAGAACTGGAACGATTTTTGTATCTCCTGGAAGCGTTTGGTTGATGAGTCATTTTTCATTCAATGCGAAATTTCCAGCCTGGAAAATTATCCTAATCCACAGTTTAGAATATCTACTTTCAAATGGCCCTGGAAATTTTACTGGAATTCATCGAATTAATTAATTTTGAGCATTCTGAAAATTGACTGGAAATAAGGCCATTGTAACGGTTTTTCGTAATTTTTTCCATGTTTCCAGGCTCTAGGAAACGGGAAAACCAGCTAGATCACCATTTTCTGGCATGCTCTTTCGAATGGCATCAAAAGTTTTGCAAAAAAAATTTCACTCAAAATCGACAAAAATCACTGGCCTATAGCCCATGATTTTTTTGGTGAAAAAAATTTTTTGTTACGAAATCAAATAAAAGAGGTCTCATTCGAAAAAGGACGCCAAAAGCAATTAGTTTGGAAGGTTTCACTGGAAAGTATCTCAATTTGACAGAACTGGAACGATTTTTGTATCTCCTGGAAGCGTTTCGTTGATGAGTCATTTTTCATTCAATGCGAAATTTCCAGCCTGGAAAATTATCCCAATCCACAGTTTAGAATATCTACTTTCAAATGGCCCTGGAAATTTTACTGGAATTCATCGAATTAATTAATTTTGAGCATTCTGAAAATTGACTGGAAATAAGGCCATTGTAACGGTTTTTCGTCATTTTTTCCAGGTTTCCAGGCTCCAGGAAACGGGAAAACCAGCTAGATCACCATTTTCTGGCATGCTCTTTCGAATGGCATCAAAATTTTTGCAAAAAAATTTCACTCAAAATCGATAAAAATCACTGGCCTATAGCCCATGATTTTTTTGGTGAAAAAAATTATTTGTTACGAAATCAAATAAAAGAGGTCTCATTCGAAAAAGGACGCCAAAAGCAATTAGTTTCTAAGGTTTCACTGGAAAGTATCTCAATTTGACAGAACTGGAACGATTTTTGTATCTCCTGGAAGCGTTTCGTTGATGAGTCATTTTTCATTCAATGCGAAATTTCCAGCCTGGAAAATTATCCTAATCCACAGTTTAGAATATCTACTTTCAAATGGCCCTGGAAATTTTACTGGAATTCATCGAATTAATTAATTTTGAGCATTCTGAAAATTGACTGGAAATAAGGCCATTGTAACGGTTTTTCGTCATTTTTTCCAGGTTTCCAGGCTCCAGGAAACGGGAAAACCAGCTAGATCACCATTTTCTGGCATGCTCTTTCGAATGGCATCAAAATTTTTGCAAAAAAAATTTCACTCAAAATCGACAAAAATCACTGGCCTATAGCCCATGATTTTTTTGGTGAAAAAAATTTTTTGTTACGAAATCAAATAAAAGAGGTCTCATTCGAAAAAGGACGCCAAAAGCAATTAGTTTCTAAGGTTTCACTGGAAAGTATCTCAATTTGACAGAACTGGAACGATTTTTGTATCTCCTGGAAGCGTTTCGTTGATGAGTCATTTTTCATTCAATGCGAAATTTCCAGCCTGGAAAATTATCCTAATCCACAATTTAGAATATCTACTTTCAAATGGCCCTGGAAATTTTACTGGAATTCATCGAATTAATTAATTTTGAGCATTCTGAAAATTGACTGGAAATAAGGCCATTGTAACGGTTTTTCGTCATTTTTTCCAGGTTTCCAGGCTCCAGGAAACGGGAAAACCAGCTAGATCACCATTTTCTGGCATGCTCTTTCGAATGGCATCAAAAGTTTTGCAAAAAAAATTTCACTCAAAATCGACAAAAATCACTGGCCTATAGCCCATGATTTTTTTGGTGAAAAAAATTTTTTGTTACGAAATCAAATAAAAGAGGTCTCATTCGAAAAAGGACGCCAAAAGCAATTAGTTTGGAAGGTTTCACTGGAAAGTATCTCAATTTGACAGAACTGGAACGATTTTTGTATCTCCTGGAAGCGTTTGGTTGATGAGTCATTTTTCATTCAATGCGAAATTTCCAGCCTGGAAAATTATCCTAATCCACAGTTTAGAATATCTACTTTCAAATGGCCCTGGAAATTTTACTGGAATTCATCGAATTAATTAATTTTGAGCATTCTGAAAATTGACTGGAAATAAGGCCATTGTAACGGTTTTTCGTAATTTTTTCCATGTTTCCAGGCTCTAGGAAACGGGAAAACCAGCTAGATCACCATTTTCTGGCATGCTCTTTCGAATGGCATCAAAATTTTTGCAAAAAAAATTTCACTCAAAATCGACAAAAATCACTGGCCTTATAGCCCATGATTTTTTTGGTGAAAAAAATTTTTTGTTACGAAATCAAATAAAAGGGGTCTCATTCGAAAAAGGACGCCAAAAGCAATTAGTTTGGAAGGTTTCACTGGAAAGTATCTCAATTTGACAGAATTGGAACGATTTTTGTATCTCCTGGAAGCGTTTCGTTGATGAGTCATTTTTCATTCAATGCGAAATTTCCAGCCTGCAAAATTATCCCAATCCACAGTTTAGAATATCTACTTTCAAATGGCCCTGGAAATTTTACTGGAATTCATCGAATTAATTAATTTTGAGCATTCTGAAAATTGACTGGAAATAAGGCCATTGTAACGGTTTTTCGTAATTTTTTCCAGGTTTCCAGGCTCCAGGAAACGGGAAAACCAGCTAGATCACCATTTTCTGGCATGCTCTTTCGAATGGCATCAAAAGTTTTGCAAAAAAAATTTCACTCAAAATCGACAAAAATCACTGGCCTATAGCCCATGATTTTTTTGGTGAAAAAAATTTTTTGTTACGAAATCAAATAAAAGAGGTCTCATTCGAAAAAGGACGCCAAAAGCAATTAGTTTGGAAGGTTTCACTGGAAAGTATCTCAATTTGACAGAACTGGAACGATTTTTGTATCTCCTGGAAGCGTTTGGTTGATGAGTCATTTTTCATTCAATGCGAAATTTCCAGCCTGGAAAATTATCCTAATCCACAGTTTAGAATATCTACTTTCAAATGGCCCTGGAAATTTTACTGGAATTCATCGAATTAATTAATTTTGAGCATTCTGAAAATTGACTGGAAATAAGGCCATTGTAACGGTTTTTCGTAATTTTTTCCATGTTTCCAGGCTCTAGGAAACGGGAAAACCAGCTAGATCACCATTTTCTGGCATGCTCTTTCGAATGGCATCAAAATTTTTGCAAAAAAAATTTCACTCAAAATCGACAAAAATCACTGGCCTTATAGCCCATGATTTTTTTGGTGAAAAAAATTTTTTGTTACGAAATCAAATAAAAGGGGTCTCATTCGAAAAAGGACGCCAAAAGCAATTAGTTTGGAAGGTTTCACTGGAAAGTATCTCAATTTGACAGAATTGGAACGATTTTTGTATCTCCTGGAAGCGTTTCGTTGATGAGTCATTTTTCATTCAATGCGAAATTTCCAGCCTGCAAAATTATCCCAATCCACAGTTTAGAATATCTACTTTCAAATGGCCCTGGAAATTTTACTGGAATTCATCGAATTAATTAATTTTGAGCATTCTGAAAATTGACTGGAAATAAGGCCATTGTAACGGTTTTTCGTCATTTTTTCCAGGTTTCCAGGCTCCAGGAAACGGGAAAACCAGCTAGATCACCATTTTCTGGCATGCTCTTTCGAATGGCATCAAAATTTTTGCAAAAAAATTTCACTCAAAATCGATAAAAATCACTGGCCTATAGCCCATGATTTTTTTGGTGAAAAAAATTTTTTGTTAGGAAATCAAATAAAAGAGGTCTCATTCGAAAAAGGACGCCAAAAGCAATTAGTTTCTAAGGTTTCACTGGAAAGTATCTCAATTTGACAGAACTGGAACGATTTTTGTATCTCCTGGAAGCGTTTCGTTGATGAGTCATTTTTCATTCAATGCGAAATTTCCAGCCTGGAAAATTATCCTAATCCACAATTTAGAATATCTACTTTCAAATGGCCCTGGAAATTTTACTGGAATTCATCGAATTAATTAATTTTGAGCATTCTGAAAATTGACTGGAAATAAGGCCATTGTAACGGTTTTTCGTCATTTTTTCCATGTTTCCAGGCTCTAGGAAACGGGAAAACCAGCTAGATCACCATTTTCTGGCATGCTCTTTCGAATGGCATCAAAATTTTTGCAAAAAAAATTTCACTCAAAATCGACAAAAATCACTGGCCTATTATAGCCCATGATTTTTTTGGTGAAAAAAATTTTTTGTTACGAAATCAAATAAAAGAGGTCTCATTCGAAAAAGGACGCCAAAAGCAATTAGTTTCTAAGGTTTCACTGGAAAGTATCTCAATTTGACAGAACTGGAACGATTTTTGTATCTCCTGGAAGCGTTTCGTTGATGAGTCATTTTTCATTCAATGCGAAATTTCCAGCCTGCAAAATTATCCCAATCCACAGTTTAGAATATCTACTTTCAAATGGCCCTGGAAATTTTACTGGAATTCATCGAATTAATTAATTTTGAGCATTCTGAAAATTGACTGGAAATAAGGCCATTGTAACGGTTTTTCGTAATTTTTTCCAGGTTTCCAGGCTCCAGGAAACGGGAAAACCAGCTAGATCACCATTTTCTGGCATGCTCTTTCGAATGGCATCAAAAGTTTTGCAAAAAAAATTTCACTCAAAATCGACAAAAATCACTGGCCTATAGCCCATGATTTTTTTGGTGAAAAAAATTTTTTGTTACGAAATCAAATAAAAGAGGTCTCATTCGAAAAAGGGCGCCAAAAGCAATTAGTTTGGAAGGTTTCACTGGAAAGTATCTCAATTTGACAGAACTGGAACGATTTTTGTATCTCCTGGAAGCGTTTGGTTGATGAGTCATTTTTCATTCAATGCGAAATTTCCAGCCTGGAAAATTATCCTAATCCACAGTTTAGAATATCTACTTTCAAATGGCCCTGGAAATTTTACTGGAATTCATCGAATTAATTAATTTTGAGCATTCTGAAAATTGACTGGAAATAAGGCCATTGTAACGGTTTTTCGTAATTTTTTCCATGTTTCCAGGCTCTAGGAAACGGGAAAACCAGCTAGATCACCATTTTCTGGCATGCTCTTTCGAATGGCATCAAAATTTTTGCAAAAAAAATTTCACTCAAAATCGACAAAAATCACTGGCCTTATAGCCCATGATTTTTTTGGTGAAAAAAATTTTTTGTTACGAAATCAAATAAAAGGGGTCTCATTCGAAAAAGGACGCCAAAAGCAATTAGTTTGGAAGGTTTCACTGGAAAGTATCTCAATTTGACAGAATTGGAACGATTTTTGTATCTCCTGGAAGCGTTTCGTTGATGAGTCATTTTTCATTCAATGCGAAATTTCCAGCCTGCAAAATTATCGCAATCCACAGTTTAGAATATCTACTTTCAAATGGCCCTGGAAATTTTACTGGAATTCATCGAATTAATTAATTTTGAGCATTCTGAAAATTGACTGGAAATAAGGCCATTGTAACGGTTTTTCGTCATTTTTTCCAGGTTTCCAGGCTCCAGGAAACGGGAAAACCAGCTAGATCACCATTTTCTGGCATGCTCTTTCGAATGGCATCAAAATTTTTGCAAAAAAATTTCACTCAAAATCGATAAAAATCACTGGCCTATAGCCCATGATTTTTTTGGTGAAAAAAATTTTTTGTTAGGAAATCAAATAAAAGAGGTCTCATTCGAAAAAGGACGCCAAAAGCAATTAGTTTCTAAGGTTTCACTGGAAAGTATCTCAATTTGACAGAACTGGAACGATTTTTGTATCTCCTGGAAGCGTTTCGTTGATGAGTCATTTTTCATTCAATGCGAAATTTCCAGCCTGGAAAATTATCCTAATCCACAATTTAGAATATCTACTTTCAAATGGCCCTGGAAATTTTACTGGAATTCATCGAATTAATTAATTTTGAGCATTCTGAAAATTGACTGGAAATAAGGCCATTGTAACGGTTTTTCGTCATTTTTTCCATGTTTCCAGGCTCTAGGAAACGGGAAAACCAGCTAGATCACCATTTTCTGGCATGCTCTTTCGAATGGCATCAAAATTTTTGCAAAAAAAATTTCACTTAAAATCGACAAAAATCACTGGCCTATAGCCCATGATTTTTTTGGTGAAAAAAATTTTTTGTTACGAAATCAAATAAAAGGGGTCTCATTCGAAAAAGGACGCCAAAAGCAATTAGTTTGGAAGGTTTCACTGGAAAGTATCTCAATTTGACAGAACTGGAACGATTTTTGTATCTCCTGGAAGCGTTTCGTTGATGAGTCATTTTTCATTCAATGCGAAATTTCCAGCCTGGAAAATTATCCTAATCCACAATTTAGAATATCTACTTTCAAATGGCCCTGGAAATTTTACTGGAATTCATCGAATTAATTAATTTTGAGCATTCTGAAAATTGACTGGAAATAAGGCCATTGTAACGGTTTTTCGTCATTTTTTCCAGGTTTCCAGGCTCCAGGAAACGGGAAAACCAGCTAGATCACCATTTTCTGGCATGCTCTTTCGAATGGCATCCAAATTTTTGCAAAAAAAATTTCACTCAAAATCGACAAAAATCACTGGCCTATAGCCCATGATTTTTTTGGTGAAAAAAATTTTTTGTTACGAAATCAAATAAAAGAGGTCTCATTCGAAAAAGGACGCCAAAAGCAATTAGTTTGGAAGGTTTCACTGGAAAGTATCTCAATTTGACAGAACTGGAACGATTTTTGTATCTCCTGGAAGCGTTTCGTTGATGAGTCATTTTTCATTCAATGCGAAATTTCCAGCCTGGAAAATTATCCTAATCCACAATTTAGAATATCTACTTTCAAATGGCCCTGGAAATTTTACTGGAATTCATCGAATTAATTAATTTTGAGCATTCTGAAAATTGACTGGAAATAAGGCCATTGTAACGGTTTTTCGTCATTTTTTCCAGGTTTCCAGGCTCCAGGAAACGGGAAAACCAGCTAGATCACCATTTTCTGGCATGCTCTTTCGAATGGCATCAAAATTTTTGCAAAAAAAATTTCACTCAAAATCGACAAAAATCACTGGCCTATAACCCATGATTTTTTTGGTGAAAAAAATTTTTTGTTACGAAATCAAATAAAAGAGGTCTCATTCGAAAAAGGACGCCAAAAGCAATTAGTTTGGAAGGTTTCACTGGAAAGTATCTCAATTTGACAGAACTGGAACGATTTTTGTATCTCCTGGAAGCGTTTGGTTGATGAGTCATTTTTCATTCAATGCGAAATTTCCAGCCTGGAAAATTATCCTAATCCACAGTTTAGAATATCTACTTTCAAATGGCCCTGGAAATTTTACTGGAATTCATCGAATTAATTAATTTTGAGCATTCTGAAAATTGACTGGAAATAAGGCCATTGTAACGGTTTTTCGTAATTTTTTCCATGTTTCCAGGCTCTAGGAAACGGGAAAACCAGCTAGATCACCATTTTCTGGCATGCTCTTTAGAATGGCATCAACATTTTTGCAAAAAAAATTTCACTCAAAATCGACAAAAATCACTGGCCTATAGCCCATGATTTTTTTGGTGAAAAAAATTTTTTGTTACGAAATCAAATAAAAGAGGTCTCATTCGAAAAAGGACGCCGAAAGCAATTAGTTTGGAAGGTTTCACTGGAAAGTATCTCAATTTGACAGAACTGGAACGATTTTTGTATCTCCTGGAAGCGTTTGGTTGATGAGTCATTTTTCATTCAATGCGAAATTTCCAGCCTGGAAAATTATCCTAATCCACAGTTTAGAATATCTACTTTCAAATGGCCCTGGAAATTTTACTGGAATTCATCGAATTAATTAATTTTGAGCATTCTGAAAATTGACTGGAAATAAGGCCATTGTAACGGTTTTTCGTAATTTTTTCCATGTTTCCAGGCTCTAGGAAACGGGAAAACCAGCTAGATCACCATTTTCTGGCATGCTCTTTCGAATGGCATCAAAATTTTTGCAAAAAAAATTTCACTCAAAATCGACAAAAATCACTGGCCTATAGCCCATGATTTTTTGGGCGAAAAAAATTTTTTGTTACGAAATCAAATAAAAGAGGTCTCATTCGAAAAAGGACGCCAAAAGCAATTAGTTTGGAAGGTTTCACTGGAAAGTATCTCAATTTGACAGAACTGGAACGATTTTTGTATCTCCTGGAAGCGTTTGGTTGATGAGTCATTTTTCATTCAATGCGAAATTTCCAGCCTGGAAAATTATCCTAATCCACAGTTTAGAATATCTACTTTCAAATGGCCCTGGAAATTTTACTGGAATTCATCGAATTAATTAATTTTGAGCATTCTGAAAATTGACTGGAAATAAGGCCATTGTAACGGTTTTTCGTAATTTTTTCCACGTTTCCAGGCTCTAGGAAACGGGAAAACCAGCTAGATCACCATTTTCTGGCATGCTCTTTCGAATGGCATCAAAATTTTTGCAAAAAAAATTTCACTCAAAATCGACAAAAATCACTGGCCTATAGCCCATGATTTTTTTGGTGAAAAAAATTTTTTGTTACGAAATCAAATAAAAGGGGTCTCATTCGAAAAAGGACGCCAAAAGCAATTAGTTTGGAAGGTTTCACTGGAAAGTATCTCAATTTGACAGAACTGGAACGATTTTTGTATCTCCTGGAAGCGTTTGGTTGATGAGTCATTTTTCATTCAATGCGAAATTTCCAGCCTGGAAAATTATCCTAATCCACAGTTTAGAATATCTACTTTCAAATGGCCCTGGAAATTTTACTGGAATTCATCGAATTAATTAATTTTGAGCATTCTGAAAATTGACTGGAAATAAGGCCATTGTAACGGTTTTTCGTAATTTTTTCCACGTTTCCAGGCTCTAGGAAACGGGAAAACCAGCTAGATCACCATTTTCTGGCATGCTCTTTCGAATGGCATCAAAATTTTTGCAAAAAAAATTTCACTCAAAATCGACAAAAATCACTGGCCTATAGCCCATGATTTTTTGGGCGAAAAAAATTTTTTGTTACGAAATCAAATAAAAGAGGTCTCATTCGAAAAAGGACGCCAAAAGCAATTAGTTTGGAAGGTTTCACTGGAAAGTATCTCAATTTGACAGAACTGGAACGATTTTTGTATCTCCTGGAAGCGTTTGGTTGATGAGTCATTTTTCATTCAATGCGAAATTTCCAGCCTGGAAAATTATCCCAATCCACAGTTTAGAATATCTACTTTCAAATGGCCCTGGAAATTTTACTGGAATTCATCGAATTAATTAATTTTGAGCATTCTGAAAATTGACTGGAAATAAGGCCATTGTAACGGTTTTTCGTAATTTTTTCCATGTTTCCAGGCTCTAGGAAACGGGAAAACCAGCTAGATCACCATTTTCTGGCATGCTCTTTCGAATGGCATCAAAATTTTTGCAAAAAAAATTTCACTCAAAATCGACAAAAATCACTGGCCTATAGCCCATGATTTTTTTGGTGAAAAAAATTTTTTGTTACGAAATCAAATAAAAGAGGTCTCATTCGAAAAAGGACGCCAAAAGCAATTAGTTTGGAAGGTTTCACTGGAAAGTATCTCAATTTGAGAGAACTGGAACGATTTTTGTATCTCCTGGAAGCGTTTGGTTGATGAGTCATTTTTCATTCAATGCGAAATTTCCAGCCTGGAAAATTATCCTTATCCACAGTTTAGAATATCTACTTTCAAATGGCCCTGGAAATTTTACTGGAATTCATCGAATTAATTAATTTTGAGCATTCTGAAAATTGACTGGAAATAAGGCCATTGTAACGGTTTTTCGTAATTTTTTCCATGTTTCCAGGCTCTAGGAAACGGGAAAACCAGCTAGATCACCATTTTCTGGCATGCTCTTTCGAATGGCATCAAAATTTTTGCAAAAAAAATTTCACTCAAAATCGACAAAAATCACTGGCCTATAGCCCATGATTTCTTTGGTGAAAAAAATTTTTTGTTACGAAATCAAATAAAAGAGGTCTCATTCGAAAAAGGACGCCAAAAGCAATTAGTTTGGAAGGTTTCACTGGAAAGTATCTCAATTTGACAGAACTGGAACGATTTTTGTATCTCCTGGAAGCGTTTGGTTGATGAGTCATTTTTCATTCAATGCGAAATTTCCAGCCTGGAAAATTATCCCAATCCACAGTTTAGAATATCTACTTTCAAATGGCCCTGGAAATTTTACTGGAATTCATCGAATTAATTAATTTTGAGCATTCTGAAAATTGACTGGAAATAAGGCCATTGTAACGGTTTTTCGTAATTTTTTCCACGTTTCCAGGCTCTAGGAAACGGGAAAACCAGCTAGATCACCATTTTCTGGCATGCTCTTTCGAATGGCATCAAAATTTTTGCAAAAAAATTTCACTCAAAATCGACAAAAATCACTGGCCTATAGCCCATGATTTTTTGGGCGAAAAAAATTTTTTGTTACGAAATCAAATAAAAGAGGTCTCATTCGAAAAAGGACGCCAAAAGCAATTAGTTTGGAAGGTTTCACTGGAAAGTATCTCAATTTGACAGAACTGGAACGATTTTTGTATCTCCTGGAAGCGTTTGGTTGATGAGTCATTTTTCATTCAATGCGAAATTTCCAGCCTGGAAAATTATCCCAATCCACAGTTTAGAATATCTACTTTCAAATGGCCCTGGAAATTTTACTGGAATTCATCGAATTAATTAATTTTGAGCATTCTGAAAATTGACTGGAAATAAGGCCATTGTAACGGTTTTTCGTAATTTTTTCCACGTTTCCAGGCTCTAGGAAACGGGAAAACCAGCTAGATCACCATTTTCTGGCATGCTCTTTCGAATGGCATCAAAATTTTTGCAAAAAAAATTTCACTCAAAATCGACAAAAATCACTGGCCTATAGCCCATGATTTTTTTGGTGAAAAAAATTTTTTGTTACGAAATCAAATAAAAGAGGTCTCATTCGAAAAAGGACGCCAAAAGCAATTAGTTTGGAAGGTTTCACTGGAAAGTATCTCAATTTGACAGAACTGGAACGATTTTTGTATCTCCTGGAAGCGTTTGGTTGATGAGTCATTTTTCATTCAATGCGAAATTTCCAGCCTGGAAAATTATCCTAATCCACAGTTTAGAATATCTACTTTCAAATGGCCCTGGAAATTTTACTGGAATTCATCGAATTAATTAATTTTGAGCATTCTGAAAATTGACTGGAAATAAGGCCATTGTAACGGTTTTTCGTAATTTTTTCCACGTTTCCAGGCTCTAGGAAACGGGAAAACCAGCTAGATCACCATTTTCTGGCATGCTCTTTCGAATGGCATCAAAATTTTTGCAAAAAAAATTTCACTCAAAATCGACAAAAATCACTGGCCTATAGCCCATGATTTTTTGGGCGAAAAAAATTTTTTGTTACGAAATCAAATAAAAGAGGTCTCATTCGAAAAAGGACGCCAAAAGCAATTAGTTTGGAAGGTTTCACTGGAAAGTATCTCAATTTGACAGAACTGGAACGATTTTTGTATCTCCTGGAAGCGTTTGGTTGATGAGTCATTTTTCATTCAATGCGAAATTTCCAGCCTGGAAAATTATCCTAATCCACAGTTTAGAATATCTACTTTCAAATGGCCCTGGAAATTTTACTGGAATTCATCGAATTAATTAATTTTGAGCATTCTGAAAATTGACTGGAAATAAGGCCATTGTAACGGTTTTTCGTAATTTTTTCCACGTTTCCAGGCTCTAGGAAACGGGAAAACCAGCTAGATCACCATTTTCTGGCATGCTCTTTCGAATGGCATCAAAATTTTTGCAAAAAAAATTTCACTCAAAATCGACAAAAATCACTGGCCTATAGCCCATGATTTTTTTGGTGAAAAAAATTTTTTGTTACGAAATCAAATAAAAGGGGTCTCATTCGAAAAAGGACGCCAAAAGCAATTAGTTTGGAAGGTTTCACTGGAAAGTATCTCAATTTGACAGAACTGGAACGATTTTTGTATCTCCTGGAAGCGTTTGGTTGATGAGTCATTTTTCATTCAATGCGAAATTTCCAGCCTGGAAAATTATCCTAATCCACAGTTTAGAATATCTACTTTCAAATGGCCCTGGAAATTTTACTGGAATTCATCGAATTAATTAATTTTGAGCATTCTGAAAATTGACTGGAAATAAGGCCATTGTAACGGTTTTTCGTCATTTTTTCCATGTTTCCAGGCTCTAGGAAACGGGAAAACCAGCTAGATCACCATTTTCTGGCATGCTCTTTCGAATGGCATCAAAATTTTTGCAAAAAAAATTTCACTCAAAATCGACAAAAATCACTGGCCTTTTATAGCCCATGATTTTTTTGGTGAAAAAAATTTTTTGTTACGAAATCAAATAAAAGGGGTCTCATTCGAAAAAGGACGCCAAAAGCAATTAGTTTGGAAGGTTTCACTGGAAAGTATCTCAATTTGACAGAACTGGAACGATTTTTGTATCTCCTGGAAGCGTTTGGTTGATGAGTCATTTTTCATTCAATGCGAAATTTCCAGCCTGGAAAATTATCCCAATCCACAGTTTAGAATATCTACTTTCAAATGGCCCTGGAAATTTTACTGGAATTCATCGAATTAATTAATTTTGAGCATTCTGAAAATTGACTGGAAATAAGGCCATTGTAACGGTTTTTCGTAATTTTTTCCACGTTTCCAGGCTCTAGGAAACGGGAAAACCAGCTAGATCACCATTTTCTGGCATGCTCTTTCGAATGGCATCAAAATTTTTGCAAAAAAATTTCACTCAAAATCGACAAAAATCACTGGCCTATAGCCCATGATTTTTTGGGCGAAAAAAATTTTTTGTTACGAAATCAAATAAAAGAGGTCTCATTCGAAAAAGGACGCCAAAAGCAATTAGTTTGGAAGGTTTCACTGGAAAGTATCTCAATTTGACAGAACTGGAACGATTTTTGTATCTCCTGGAAGCGTTTGGTTGATGAGTCATTTTTCATTCAATGCGAAATTTCCAGCCTGGAAAATTATCCCAATCCACAGTTTAGAATATCTACTTTCAAATGGCCCTGGAAATTTTACTGGAATTCATCGAATTAATTAATTTTGAGCATTCTGAAAATTGACTGGAAATAAGGCCATTGTAACGGTTTTTCGTAATTTTTTCCACGTTTCCAGGCTCTAGGAAACGGGAAAACCAGCTAGATCACCATTTTCTGGCATGCTCTTTCGAATGGCATCAAAATTTTTGCAAAAAAAATTTCACTCAAAATCGACAAAAATCACTGGCTATAGCCCATGATTTTTTTGGTGAAAAAAATTTTTTGTTACGAAATCAAATAAAAGAGGTCTCATTCGAAAAAGGACGCCAAAAGCAATTAGTTTGGAAGGTTTCACTGGAAAGTATCTCAATTTGACAGAACTGGAACGATTTTTGTATCTCCTGGAAGCGTTTGGTTGATGAGTCATTTTTCATTCAATGCGAAATTTCCAGCCTGGAAAATTATCCTAATCCACAGTTTAGAATATCTACTTTCAAATGGCCCTGGAAATTTTACTGGAATTCATCGAATTAATTAATTTTGAGCATTCTGAAAATTGACTGGAAATAAGGCCATTGTAACGGTTTTTCGTAATTTTTTCCACGTTTCCAGGCTCTAGGAAACGGGAAAACCAGCTAGATCACCATTTTCTGGCATGCTCTTTCGAATGGCATCAAAATTTTTGCAAAAAAAATTTCACTCAAAATCGACAAAAATCACTGGCCTATAGCCCATGATTTTTTGGGCGAAAAAAATTTTTTGTTACGAAATCAAATAAAAGAGGTCTCATTCGAAAAAGGACGCCAAAAGCAATTAGTTTGGAAGGTTTCACTGGAAAGTATCTCAATTTGACAGAACTGGAACGATTTTTGTATCTCCTGGAAGCGTTTGGTTGATGAGTCATTTTTCATTCAATGCGAAATTTCCAGCCTGGAAAATTATCCTAATCCACAGTTTAGAATATCTACTTTCAAATGGCCTTGGAAATTTTACTGGAATTCATCGAATTAATTAATTTTGAGCATTCTGAAAATTGACTGGAAATAAGGCCATTGTAACGGTTTTTCGTAATTTTTTCCACGTTTCCAGGCTCTAGGAAACGGGAAAACCAGCTAGATCACCATTTTCTGGCATGCTCTTTCGAATGGCATCAAAATTTTTGCAAAAAAAATTTCACTCAAAATCGACAAAAATCACTGGCCTATAGCCCATGATTTTTTTGGTGAAAAAAATTTTTTGTTACGAAATCAAATAAAAGGGGTCTCATTCGAAAAAGGACGCCAAAAGCAATTAGTTTGGAAGGTTTCACTGGAAAGTATCTCAATTTGACAGAACTGGAACGATTTTTGTATCTCCTGGAAGCGTTTGGTTGATGAGTCATTTTTCATTCAATGCGAAATTTCCAGCCTGGAAAATTATCCTAATCCACAGTTTAGAATATCTACTTTCAAATGGCCCTGGAAATTTTACTGGAATTCATCGAATTAATTAATTTTGAGCATTCTGAAAATTGACTGGAAATAAGGCCATTGTAACGGTTTTTCGTAATTTTTTCCACGTTTCCAGGCTCTAGGAAACGGGAAAACCAGCTAGATCACCATTTTCTGGCATGCTCTTTCGAATGGCATCAAAATTTTTGCAAAAAAAATTTCACTCAAAATCGACAAAAATCACTGGCCTATAGCCCATGATTTTTTGGGCGAAAAAAATTTTTTGTTACGAAATCAAATAAAAGAGGTCTCATTCGAAAAAGGACGCCAAAAGCAATTAGTTTGGAAGGTTTCACTGGAAAGTATCTCAATTTGACAGAACTGGAACGATTTTTGTATCTCCTGGAAGCGTTTGGTTGATGAGTCATTTTTCATTCAATGCGAAATTTCCAGCCTGGAAAATTATCCTAATCCACAGTTTAGAATATCTACTTTCAAATGGCCCTGGAAATTTTACTGGAATTCATCGAATTAATTAATTTTGAGCATTCTGAAAATTGACTGGAAATAAGGCCATTGTAACGGTTTTTCGTAATTTTTTCCACGTTTCCAGGCTCTAGGAAACGGGAAAACCAGCTAGATCACCATTTTCTGGCATGCTCTTTCGAATGGCATCAAAATTTTTGCAAAAAAAATTTCACTCAAAATCGACAAAAATCACTGGCCTATAGCCCATGATTTTTTGGGCGAAAAAAATTTTTTGTTACGAAATCAAATAAAAGAGGTCTCATTCGAAAAAGGACGCCAAAAGCAATTAGTTTGGAAGGTTTCACTGGAAAGTATCTCAATTTGACAGAACTGGAACGATTTTTGTATCTCCTGGAAGCGTTTGGTTGATGAGTCATTTTTCATTCAATGCGAAATTTCCAGCCTGGAAAATTATCCTAATCCACAGTTTAGAATATCTACTTTCAAATGGCCCTGGAAATTTTACTGGAATTCATCGAATTAATTAATTTTGAGCATTCTGAAAATTGACTGGAAATAAGGCCATTGTAACGGTTTTTCGTAATTTTTTCCACGTTTCCAGGCTCTAGGAAACGGGAAAACCAGCTAGATCACCATTTTCTGGCATGCTCTTTCGAATGGCATCAAAATTTTTGCAAAAAAAATTTCACTCAAAATCGACAAAAATCACTGGCCTATAGCCCATGATTTTTTGGGCGAAAAAAATTTTTTGTTACGAAATCAAATAAAAGAGGTCTCATTCGAAAAAGGACGCCAAAAGCAATTAGTTTGGAAGGTTTCACTGGAAAGTATCTCAATTTGACAGAACTGGAACGATTTTTGTATCTCCTGGAAGCGTTTGGTTGATGAGTCATTTTTCATTCAATGCGAAATTTCCAGCCTGGAAAATTATCCCAATCCACAGTTTAGAATATCTACTTTCAAATGGCCCTGGAAATTTTACTGGAATTCATCGAATTAATTAATTTTGAGCATTCTGAAAATTGACTGGAAATAAGGCCATTGTAACGGTTTTTCGTAATTTTTTCCATGTTTCCAGGCTCTAGGAAACGGGAAAACCAGCTAGATCACCATTTTCTGGCATGCTCTTTCGAATGGCATCAAAATTTTTGCAAAAAAAATTTCACTCAAAATCGACAAAAATCACTGGCCTATAGCCCATGATTTTTTTGGTGAAAAAAATTTTTTGTTACGAAATCAAATAAAAGAGGTCTCATTCGAAAAAGGACGCCAAAAGCAATTAGTTTGGAAGGTTTCACTGGAAAGTATCTCAATTTGACAGAACTGGAACGATTTTTGTATCTCCTGGAAGCGTTTGGTTGATGAGTCATTTTTCATTCAATGCGAAATTTCCAGCCTGGAAAATTATCCCAATCCACAGTTTAGAATATCTACTTTCAAATGGCCCTGGAAATTTTACTGGAATTCATCGAATTAATTAATTTTGAGCATTCTGAAAATTGACTGGAAATAAGGCCATTGTAACGGTTTTTCGTCATTTTTTCCAGGTTTCCAGGCTCCAGGAAACGGGAAAACCAGCTAGATCACCATTTTCTGGCATGCTCTTTCGAATGGCATCAAAATTTTTGCAAAAAAAATTTCACTCAAAATCGACAAAAATCACTGGCCTTATAGCCCATGATTTTTTTGGTGAAAAAAATTTTTTGTTACGAAATCAAATAAAAGGGGTCTCATTCGAAAAAGGACGCCAAAAGCAATTAGTTTGGAAGGTTTCACTGGAAAGTATCTCAATTTGACAGAACTGGAACGATTTTTGTATCTCCTGGAAGCGTTTGGTTGATGAGTCATTTTTCATTCAATGCGAAATTTCCAGCCTGGAAAATTATCCTAATCCACAGTTTAGAATATCTACTTTCAAATGGCCCTGGAAATTTTACTGGAATTCATCGAATTAATTAATTTTGAGCATTCTGAAAATTGACTGGAAATAAGGCCATTGTAACGGTTTTTCGTCATTTTTTCCATGTTTCCAGGCTCTAGGAAACGGGAAAACCAGCTAGATCACCATTTTCTGGCATGCTCTTTCGAATGGCACCAAAATTTTTGCAAAAAAAATTTCACTCAAAATCGACAAAAAACACTGGCCTATAGCCCATGATTTTTTTGGTGAAAAAAATTTTTTGTTACGAAATCAAATAAAAGAGGTCTGATTCGAAAAAGGACGCCAAAAGCAATTAGTTTGGAAGGTTTCACTGGAAAGTATCTCAATTTGACAGAACTGGAACGATTTTTGTATCTCCTGGAAGCGTTTGGTTGATGAGTCATTTTTCATTCAATGCGAAATTTCCAGCCTGGAAAATTATCCCAATCCACAGTTTAGAATATCTACTTTCAAATGGCCCTGGAAATTTTACTGGAATTCATCGAATTAATTAATTTTGAGCATTCTGAAAATTGACTGGAAATAAGGCCATTGTAACGGTTTTTCGTCATTTTTTCCATGTTTCCAGGCTCTAGGAAACGGGAAAACCAGCTAGATCACCATTTTCTGGCATGCTCTTTCGAATGGCACCAAAATTTTTGCAAAAAAAATTTCACTCAAAATCGACAAAAAACACTGGCCTATAGCCCATGATTTTTTTGGTGAAAAAAATTTTTTGTTACGAAATCAAATAAAAGAGGTCTCATTCGAAAAAGGACGCCAAAAGCAATTAGTTTGGAAGGTTTCACTGGAAAGTATCTCAATTTGACAGAACTGGAACGATTTTTGTATCTCCTGGAAGCGTTTGGTTGATGAGTCATTTTTCATTCAATGCGAAATTTCCAGCCTGGAAAATTATCCCAATCCACAGTTTAGAATATCTACTTTCAAATGGCCCTGGAAATTTTACTGGAATTCATCGAATTAATTAATTTTGAGCATTCTGAAAATTGACTGGAAATAAGGCCATTGTAACGGTTTTTCGTCATTTTTTCCAGGTTTCCAGGCTCCAGGAAACGGGAAAACCAGCTAGATCACCATTTTCTGGCATGCTCTTTCGAATGGCATCAAAATTTTTGCAAAAAAAATTTCACTCAAAATCGACAAAAATCACTGGCCTTATAGCCCATGATTTTTTTGGTGAAAAAAATTTTTTGTTACGAAATCAAATAAAAGGGGTCTCATTCGAAAAAGGACGCCAAAAGCAATTAGTTTGGAAGGTTTCACTGGAAAGTATCTCAATTTGACAGAACTGGAACGATTTTTGTATCTCCTGGAAGCGTTTGGTTGATGAGTCATTTTTCATTCAATGCGAAATTTCCAGCCTGGAAAATTATCCTAATCCACAGTTTAGAATATCTACTTTCAAATGGCCCTGGAAATTTTACTGGAATTCATCGAATTAATTAATTTTGAGCATTCTGAAAATTGACTGGAAATAAGGCCATTGTAACGGTTTTTCGTCATTTTTTCCAGGTTTCCAGGCTCCAGGAAACGGGAAAACCAGCTAGATCACCATTTTCTGGAATGCTCTTTCGAATGGCATCAAAATTTTTGCAAAAAAAATTTCACTCAAAATCGACAAAAATCACTGGCCTATAGCCCATGATTTTTTTGGTGAAAAAAATTTTTTGTTACGAAATCAAATAAAAGAGGTCTCATTCGAAAAAGGACGCCAAAAGCAATTAGTTTGGAAGGTTTCACTGGAAAGTATCTCAATTTGACAGAACTGGAACGATTTTTGTATCTCCTGGAAGCGTTTGGTTGATGAGTCATTTTTCATTCAATGCGAAATTTCCAGCCTGGAAAATTATCCTAATCCACAGTTTACAATATCTACTTTCAAATGGCCCTGGAAATTTTACTGGAATTCATCGAATTAATTAATTTTGAGCATTCTGAAAATTGACTGGAAATAAGGCCATTGTAACGGTTTTTCGTCATTTTTTCCAGGTTTCCAGGCTCCAGGAAACGGGAAAACCAGCTAGATCACCATTTTCTGGCATGCTCTTTCGAATGGCACCAAAATTTTTGCAAAAAAAATTTCACTCAAAATCGACAAAAAACACTGGCCTATAGCCCATGATTTTTTTGGTGAAAAAAATTTTTTGTTACGAAATCAAATAAAAGAGGTCTGATTCGAAAAAGGACGCCAAAAGCAATTAGTTTGGAAGGTTTCACTGGAAAGTATCTCAATTTGACAGAACTGGAACGATTTTTGTATCTCCTGGAAGCGTTTGGTTGATGAGTCATTTTTCATTCAATGCGAAATTTCCAGCCTGGAAAATTATCCCAATCCACAGTTTAGAATATCTACTTTCAAATGACCCTGGAAATTTTACTGGAATTCATCGAATTAATTAATTTTGAGCATTCTGAAAATTGACTGGAAATAAGGCCATTGCAACGGTTTTTCGTCATTTTTTCCATGTTTCCAGGCTCTAGGAAACGGGAAAACCAGCTAGATCACCATTTTCTGGCATGCTCTTTCGAATGGCACCAAAATTTTTGCAAAAAAAATTTCACTCAAAATCGACAAAAAACACTGGCCTATAGCCCATGATTTTTTTGGTGAAAAAAATTTTTTGTTACGAAATCAAATAAAAGAGGTCTGATTCGAAAAAGGACGCCAAAAGCAATTAGTTTGGAAGGTTTCACTGGAAAGTATCTCAATTTGACAGAACTGGAACGATTTTTGTATCTCCTGGAAGCGTTTGGTTGATGAGTCATTTTTCATTCAATGCGAAATTTCCAGCCTGGAAAATTATCCCAATCCACAGTTTAGAATATCTACTTTCAAATGGCCCTGGAAATTTTACTGGAATTCATCGAATTAATTAATTTTGAGCATTCTGAAAATTGACTGGAAATAAGGCCATTGTAACGGTTTTTCGTCATTTTTTCCATGTTTCCAGGCTCTAGGAAACGGGAAAACCAGCTAGATCACCATTTTCTGGCATGCTCTTTCGAATGGCATCAAAATTTTTGCAAAAAAAATTTCACTCAAAATCGACAAAAATCACTGGCCTATAGCCCATGATTTTTTTGGTGAAAAAAATTTTTTGTTACGAAATCAAATAAAAGAGGTCTCATTCGAAAAAGGACGCCAAAAGCAATTAGTTTGGAAGGTTTCACTGGAAAGTATCTCAATTTGACAGAACTAGAACGATTTTTGTATCTCCTGGAAGCGTTTCGTTGATGAGTCATTTTTCATTCAATGCGAAATTTTCAGCCTGGAAAATTATCCCAATCCACAGTTTAGAATATCTACTTTCAAATGACCCTGGAAATTTTACTGGAATTCATCGAATTAATTAATTTTGAGCATTCTGAAAATTGACTGGAAATAAGGCCATTGCAACGGTTTTTCGTCATTTTTTCCATGTTTCCAGGCTCTAGGAAACGGGAAAACCAGCTAGATCACCATTTTCTGGCATGCTCTTTCGAATGGCACCAAAATTTTTGCAAAAAAAATTTCACTCAAAATCGACAAAAAACACTGGCCTATAGCCCATGATTTTTTTGGTGAAAAAAATTTTTTGTTACGAAATCAAATAAAAGAGGTCTGATTCGAAAAAGGACGCCAAAAGCAATTAGTTTGGAAGGTTTCACTGGAAAGTATCTCAATTTGACAGAACTGGAACGATTTTTGTATCTCCTGGAAGCGTTTGGTTGATGAGTCATTTTTCATTCAATGCGAAATTTCCAGCCTGGAAAATTATCCTAATCCACAGTTTAGAATATCTACTTTCAAATGGCCCTGGAAATTTTACTGGAATTCATCGAATTAATTAATTTTGAGCATTCTGAAAATTGACTGGAAATAAGGCCATTGTAACGGTTTTTCGTAATTTTTTCCATGTTTCCAGGCTCTAGGAAACGGGAAAACCAGCTAGATCACCATTTTCTGGCATGCTCTTTCGAATGGCATCAAAATTTTTGCAAAAAAAATTTCACTCAAAATCGACAAAAATCACTGGCCTATAGCCCATGATTTTTTTGGTGAAAAAAATTTTTTGTTACGAAATCAAATAAAAGAGGTCTCATTCGAAAAAGGACGCCAAAAGCAATTAGTTTGGAAGGTTTCACTGGAAAGTATCTCAATTTGACAGAACTGGAACGATTTTTGTATCTCCTGGAAGCGTTTGGTTGATGAGTCATTTTTCATTCAATGCGAAATTTCCAGCCTGGAAAATTATCCCAATCCACAGTTTACAATATCTACTTTCAAATGGCCCTGGAAATTTTACTGGAATTCATCGAATTAATTAATTTTGAGCATTCTGAAAATTGACTGGAAATAAGGCCATTGTAACGGTTTTTCGTCATTTTTTCCAGGTTTCCAGGCTCCAGGAAACGGGAAAACCAGCTAGATCACCATTTTCTGGCATGCTCTTTCGAATGGCACCAAAATTTTTGCAAAAAAAATTTCACTCAAAATCGACAAAAAACACTGGCCTATAGCCCATGATTTTTTTGGTGAAAAAAATTTTTTGTTACGAAATCAAATAAAAGAGGTCTGATTCGAAAAAGGACGCCAAAAGCAATTAGTTTGGAAGGTTTCACTGGAAAGTATCTCAATTTGACAGAACTGGAACGATTTTTGTATCTCCTGGAAGCGTTTGGTTGATGAGTCATTTTTCATTCAATGCGAAATTTCCAGCCTGGAAAATTATCCCAATCCACAGTTTAGAATATCTACTTTCAAATGGCCCTGGAAATTTTACTGGAATTCATCGAATTAATTAATTTTGAGCATTCTGAAAATTGACTGGAAATAAGGCCATTGTAACGGTTTTTCGTCATTTTTTCCAGGTTTCCAGGCTCCAGGAAACGGGAAAACCAGCTAGATCACCATTTTCTGGCATGCTCTTTCGAATGGCATCAAAATTTTTGCAAAAAAAATTTCACTCAAAATCGACAAAAATCACTGGCCTATAGCCCATGATTTTTTTGGTGAAAAAAATTTGTTGTTACGAAATCAAATAAAAGAGGTCTCATTCGAAAAAGGACGCCAAAAGCAATTAGTTTGGAAGGTTTCACTGGAAAGTATCTCAATTTGACAGAATTGGAACGATTTTTGTATCTCCTGGAAGCGTTTCGTTGATGAGTCATTTTTCATTCAATGCGAAATTTCCAGCCTGGAAAATTATCCCAATCCACAGTTTACAATATCTACTTTCAAATGGCCCTGGAAATTTTACTGGAATTCATCGAATTAATTAATTTTGAGCATTCTGAAAATTGACTGGAAATAAGGCCATTGCAACGGTTTTTCGTCATTTTTTCCATGTTTCCAGGCTCTAGGAAACGGGAAAACCAGCTAGATCACCATTTTCTGGCATGCTCTTTCGAATGGCATCAAAATTTTTGCAAAAAAAATTTCACTCAAAATCGACAAAAATCACTGGCCTATAGCCCATGATTTTTTTGGTGAAAAAAATTTTTTGTTACGAAATCAAATAAAAGAGGTCTCATTCGAAAAAGGACGCCAAAAGCAATTAGTTTGGAAGGTTTCACTGGAAAGTATCTCAATTTGACAGAACTGGAACGATTTTTGTATCTCCTGGAAGCGTTTGGTTGATGAGTCATTTTTCATTCAATGCGAAATTTCCAGCCTGGAAAATTATCCCAATCCACAGTTTAGAATATCTACTTTCAAATGGCCCTGGAAATTTTACTGGAATTCATCGATTTAATTAATTTTGAGCATTCTGAAAATTGACTGGAAATAAGGCCATTGTAACGGTTTTTCGTCATTTTTTCCAGGTTTCCAGGCTCCAGGAAACGGGAAAACCAGCTAGATCACCATTTTCTGGCATGCTCTTTCGAATGGCATCAAAATTTTTGCAAAAAAAATTTCACTCAAAATCGACAAAAATCACTGGCCTACAGCCCATGATTTTTTTGGTGAAAAAAATTTTTTGTTACGAAATCAAATAAAAGAGGTCTCATTCGAAAAAGGACGCCAAAAGCAATTAGTTTGGAAGGTTTCACTGGAAAGTATCTCAATTTGACAGAACTGGAACGATTTTTGTATCTCCTGGAAGCGTTTGGTTGATGAGTCATTTTTCATTCAATGCGAAATTTCCAGCCTGGAAAATTATCCCAATCCAAAGTTTAGAATATCTACTTTCAAATGGCCCTGGAAATTTTACTGGAATTCATCGAATTAATTAATTTTGAGCATTCTGAAGATTGACTGGAAATGAGGCCATTGCAACGGTTTTTTGTCAATTTTGCCATGTTTCCAGGCTCCAGGGAACGGGAAAACCAACTAGACCACCATTTTCTGACATGCTCTTTCGAATGGCGTCAAAATTTTTGCAAAAAAAATTTCACTCAAAATTGACAAAAATCACTGGCCTATAGCCCATCACTTACAATCGTTGTTTGGAATCGTATCACGAGAACTAGAGATAGTTTACTGGTCAAATTGAGCGACATTTAAAAGGTGACGGTCCTAGAATAGAGTCTTGTGGAACCCGCAAATTGGCAAATAGCGGAACTGATAGAACACCATTTCCATATGTTAATTTGGTGATTACTAAGCAAACTTTTGTGGTGAGAACAATCGAAAGCGCCATTAATCTTATCTTTAATTTCAATTTTAATGCTATTCTCTCGTTTGTATTTCATAAATTCAATTTATAAAATTTTGCTAAAATTCCAATTAGCAAAATTTCCAAGTTTTTCGAAAACTCCTTCAGAACAAAATCCATTTGCGGGTAAAATATGAAACAGAATATCATTTTCGTTTATTTTCCGAGTGAATAAATTGCATTTCCTTGCATATATCTCTGTGCATCGCAATGTATTTTTCTCCATTTAACTAAATGTTCGTATTTCAACCCTGAAGCCAAAATCCTGACAGAGCTTTCTCTTCAAAGCCACGAATAACTAAATTTGGATACCATCTTTCTCCATATTCTCGACAAAATATTATTTGCTGAAACTCAAACGGAGAAAAAGAAACTTTTAATAAATTTTTTAAGAGGAAAGAAACTTTATTCAATGGCAAAAGGAAAGTTTATCAAGAGTATACGCAGTTCCGTAAAAGTTTTTGCCATAAAGAAAATTTACAAACTCCTCTGAACTTACTCGTAATGCAATTATTTTAAACCTGAGAGCAATTCAATTTTAGAGAAACGAAGGATTTTTAATTTCCAAGCGAAACTTTTCCTTTGGCAAGGATGGTCATAGCCACAAAATGATGTTTAATTGTATTAGAGAATCTGCTACTTGGATGGGCAGCAAAATAAAACTATTAATAGTCTTCCTGTCCACGACTTTTTCCAGACAGGATGTTATGATTTCTAACTGACTGGCACGTTCAGCCATTTATGGCTAATAATACCTGAGCATTCATCTACTGCCATTATTACCGGAAGATCTGTTAACTTAACTAAAGCGAATGACACTTTCATCCCCCTTTTGATGCTATTGATTTTTACACATACATCCTTTTTTAAATAATTTTTATTTCTTATTATTTCTGATATTCAAATTTCGAAAGCCTTGAAAAACTTGAAAGATAGTCAAAGTGACCAGAAAGCCTTTTAGATCTTTTTCTAAGATTTGGCTTTACGGAAGGTCTTCATCCCACACAAACCACATAAACATTGTGGGTAGAATTACCACCTCATGTGGAATTAATTTTTCGACTAAAAAGGAAGCTTCCTACTAAATCTAGTGTTTCAGCTTTATAGGTCATCCTTAAATAACACTGCAGGGATAAAAGACTTTGCTTAGTGTGCTTGAACTGGAGTTGTAGGGATAACACTACAGAAAGCATAAAGGTAAGGAGACTAGATATATGTATGCGCACAAGTATGTGTAGATTTTGACCTGGAGCACCTTAGTTATGACCGATATAAAGAATATTCTGAAATCGAATATTTCGATTGAATGAACTTAGATGCACTCCTTTTCATGTTTTATAGTCAGCATGGAACCAGAATAGTCGTTATTGATTGAAATAAGGGAATGGGTGCTTTTGAAAGGTTTTTTCTTCTATTATTAATAAGAGAGGATAGAGAGTGGGTAAGATTCTGGTAGTGCTTTAAGAAATTTAAATTAAATATATATTGTAACAAAATCGCCCAACAAAAAGCATACACGACATACAAGAAACAAAACTCCAACAATAAAAACAAACTCACCATTAAGCCAGACTCATCTGGGAATTAATCCATTCAACGGCTGAAAACTACATGGAGTCCCTCAAAGCAGCAAGAGATTTATCATCGCTGGTCATAACAATTTACGGACCCATCAAGACCAAGTCAGATGGGAGACTTTGCCCTTGTCCTTCGCTAAAGTAGGAAAAAGACACTAGAGATGGAATAAAAACAAGAGGAAAGTAAAACAAGCAAAAAACTGTAACGAAAGAAAACAAATACGCAGAAGATAAGACACAGAAAACACAAAAATAACCCGAAATCCACCACCGAATTCAACTCACCTGCAATGTCCATAAAGCGAATATTCTAATAAATATTTCCCGGCCAAAAACCCAATCCGCCAATCCTTGATCCAAAGTTGTCCGCCTGACCTAAAATAACAAAGAACCACCCGAATTTTGTCCCATTACAGCCAAATTTGAGATACCTACCTGCAACTTCCAGCTGTCAAAACTGCCACCCAGACGAGACGATATCTGGACGAACTCCATAGTCCCGGGGAATCCACAACAGGAAAATCCGCCAAAGGAAAATCCGCCACAGGAAAATCCGCCACAGGAATCTAGAGCACCTGAAACGAGAAAAAAGGAAGACACTGGAAGACGGGCCTGTACGCGGAAATGCTGGACATAACCTCACTACACAAAATCGCTAATTACTAACCCAAATGCTTCATAGGGCTATTTTTAACCCTAATCATGCAATGTCTACCACTAGAAAATGCAAATATTTAATTAAAATTTAACAAAAATTGTTGTTACCTGATGTAGGGAAATCAATTTAGGGCCCTTTAGGCCAGTTTCGAATTTCGAAAACACCCAAAAATTATAAGAGGCCGTCCGCCATTTTGTAAGCTCTCTTTAGAATTTTGAACTTCACACGGTAATACACACATTTTATAAGAGTCAAGTTTGCTGCTTTTTTTTTCCTTCTTTTGGGTCTCTTCACTAGCACGGCACACACAAATATTGCTGGAAGGCGTCCTCCAACAAGGATTTCCACAGAAGTCGGCTGTTCGAATTACGCCGATCCACCGAAGAAAACCCTGATCAAGGAGCGCTAGAGCACCGCACAATTTAACAAGAGCACAATTTTATTCATCATACCGGATTTCACAGTCGTCACAAATCGCAGCTATCAGCACTAGCACCAAACCAAGAAATCGCCGCGGGATTTCACCAAAATCGAGGCACTATCCATTTGTGGCTCGTTACACGAAAACACAAAACTTCACAGGTACGTGTTCTCCAAACTACCACTAAACTTAGGCACTAAGACGTTGCACTCGCGAATATTAACCACAACACAAAACATTTATTTCATAAAAAATTATATGACATGCAGTAAATGAATCGTCTGGGAAAAAGCTATAAAACCCCCAAAAATATAAGAAAATTCAAAGTCAGTGAAATTATGTTTTAGGGTTCCGCACTAAAACGGTCACAGAACCCTTATGGTGATAGTTAAGTGTCTGGTTGTATGGCATGAACGTTTTTCTCAGTCGGGAAGTCATCCCCCCCCCCCAGCTAAAAATCGTTGAAGAAAAAAAGCAATGAATCCCTAATTTGGCGCAGTATTCCTCATGCGCAGATAAGGGCATTAGAGGCTTGAAGAAGAACAAAAACGGTAACAGGATGAGTTTGGAGTCAATAAACGGTATTATCGCTATGTAAGGACAACAAGACAAGATGAATAGGCAAACGGACACCATGAAGCGTAAATGACAGTAAGAAACACTTTTAAAAAATTGCAGCAACGTGTGTTTTTACGCATATCTTTAGGGGGGTACATTGAAGAAAAAATACAACGAGCCTTAAGACTAAAACATAATGCGGGCAAAACAGCAAATGTCGCCGTAAAATACCCTGTCATTCGATTCAAATAACCCCATGTCTTCATGGGGTAGCACAATCAAAGGTCGTACAATTATCCAAAGATAGCCTAGAAGTAATATCTAACTGTAACCGAGGCATAGTAGTATTCCGGGAAATTAAGGAGCAGATGAGTTAGCTAGAAGGGGTTGGATATCTTCGCAACATTGGACTACGTGAGGACTCCAATCGGGGCCCTCAAGAAGGGCATCTATAAACATGCATGCAGGAAAGTTGATCTTCGGTGGCAAAACAGAGACACATGTTTCCAGACAAATGTGACCTGAAAGAAGACGAAAACGAGGACACCCCTCAGGGGAAACAGAAGTTTAATGGAGGCACTAACGGGCCAATGGTCTATATGTAATCACGCAAGAAGACTGAATGTGAATTAAATGTCGTAGCTGGAAGTATACTGGAAAAGGGGATACCCTACGCCCCACAAGGGGTTAAAGGAACCACAGATAGAGTTGGAAGGATCCAGAGGAGATGAAGCCAGTTTGATATGTGCTTTGTGAATACCCTGCTCTGGCAGAAAGAAGAAAAATGCTACTCGGTAGTTATTTCTTTGTGGAGCTCGGTGAATTGAGGAATCCGGATTGATATCGAGGCCCGGTAAATTAAAAGATGGTATCGCACGGAAAAAGGGTCACAAGGACCCAGAGGGAGGTGGTGCATGTGGCGCAGGCGTACTTCTCTGTCATACGTTATCTTAGTTTTGCAATTATAATATTTATGTAATTAAGTTCGTATTAATGTTAATTGAGTTATATCGGTCTATTGCCATTATATTTATACTTGTCGGCATATTTTTCTATGTACGTTCAGTTTGAACAGTCCATTCTTCTATTTTCATAATAAATCGACTCCACTGCAACCAGTCTAAACAAAACTTCCAAGTTAGTCAATTTAAACTGAAATCGTAATTGCCTCAATAGAGGAGCAAAGTATTAAATCATTACTTGTTGCAACCCACTCGCGCTTTTCTTAAATCGTTTTAGAATTGCTTGGCGTTGCCGAAGCAACATCTAAGGAAAATCTCAAGAAATCTCTCAGCCTACTTGCGTTACGATTGTAATAATAATATCAAGATAAGACCACCTAGATGAAGCTGTCATAGGCAATCGGACTAACTCGACTGGAAGCAATGATCATCAGCACTTAGCCTCAAACTGCTTGATATGTTCACCAAATGTAAGCGCAATCGCAATAGCGTTTTATGAATGAATTTTGAATGTGGAGAACTGGAGACGAACTGGGAACCATTACATACAATCCAGCCGTTATATTATTAGATAACGCGAATAAAAAAATGAAAACAAAGAAAATCAGGAGAAAATTGAAATTGCTGATGACTTCATCTCGTGTTCTCTGGTCTGATGCTGAAGGCCTTGCTAGCGGCCAAAAATATTCAGACTAAAGTCTTGAAACGGGCTCGTAAGTCTCAAGATAATTTTCGTGTAATAGATTGTGCGAGTGGGAAATATCCGTACGACAGACAAATTAATTAATATTAAGTTTTAATTATAGTTCAGTGTTTTAAGATAGAAGTCTACGTCTAGTTAGACGCTGGGCAAGCCTAGATTTTTGGTTTTTATTATGGTACTAAAATTATAGATAAATCCGGCCAAGCAGTACGCTGCAGTTTCAATTATAATAAATTGTCGAAGATTGAAGTATTCAAGCCACGTATTAAGTTGTGCTTAAGCTTGGCCATTTATTTGTTTCCGAAAATTTTAGCACACTTATTTTTGCCGAGTATCCGACAGTTAAATTGTGTATTGGCTGGCTGTTATTGACCTCGGATAAATAGGTTAAGCCATAAAAATTCGCGTAATATTGTCAGCTAAATGTTGACAATTTTTAATTGGATTCAGTAACTTTAATAAATTTGTTTATACTCAGAATATTGCGATTCGAACTCATTGAAATCTGGAGCATACATATATTTGTTGTTTTTGCAATTGAAGTTGATTATGACGACGTAGAAGACTTTTGGGAAGAAACTAATTGTAGTTTGACTGTTTTATTTGACTGGAATTAATTAGAGAAGTAAATGTAAATTCAGCCCAATTGATTGGTCGAAAATGATAGATTGTTTAGAACAACCAAATTTACATGATCATTATCACTTCTGTTGCAAAAAATGTATCTATTACACGCTTACGATAGAGATGTGTGTGGGAGATGTGTACCATATATATTTGGTCCCTCTCTAGTTCCCATAGTCCCTTCTGAGGCATCGGGCGAGAGAATAACTTCGCCCGATTCGAGACAACGTTTGCAACACCTACAATTTAAAGTGGACTCCGAACCATGGGTCGCCGTCGGTAAGATTCGAACATGGGATCTCCGGATTGGTAGACCGACACGTTATCACTTATACCATCGACGACTTTATATTTATTTATATATTTAGTAAGGTCTCAAAAATGTCAACGATACACCACTTCATTTCAAAGAAGGGGTTTACAACAAAAATACAAAATCATTGGAAAGTCTAGACTAGTATCTATTGCCTCGGATTCCATCTTTAGCTGCATTTGGAACATTTGTCATCCAATTGGTAAAACTTCTTGTTATTCTTTCCTCTTGCGCTGACAGACATATCTTATATTGGTCAATTTTCGAAAAGGCGTTTGACAACATTAATTGCGAGGAGCTTTTATGGTATCTCAGGACAAAAGTATAACGTCCTTCTCAGAGAAAAACGGTCGAAATCCTTTCAAGTGTTGAACAGAATGAGACAAAAGTGCATACTGTCACTTTTTCCTATTCTTGATTGTCGCTAATTTCAAAGTGGTCGGTGCCCTAGACAACTTAGGTTAGGTTAGAGGTGAGGAAAGGTGAGGTGCTGAAGCGTAAATGCCAATTAGACCATTATTACCAGAGGAAGAACTCGAATCAAACTACAAATCTCTCGGCCCAGATATAATCATCCCACTAATGTTGCAGAAGCTACAGGCATAGTAACGAAATGGCTGAGGGATATTTTTAGCGCTTGTATTGTTTTCAACTCTGCCCTTAGAAATGTAAAGCTAATGTTCATCTCTAAGGGTGGAAAAAGTGGTCAATAACTCGCAAAGGGCTTTAGTCTGGCATCGTAGATAAACTCTAGAAGGAAACTATATATCACCATCCCAACACGCTTATTGCAAGGGAAGATCCGAGTCTTCATGAAGTTTTGCGTATGATTAAACACTTATTAAAATACGAAAACTATATTCCAGCGGCATTCCTAAAGATAGAAGGGCCTTCAATAGCGTTCGCTCGGAATCTATATCTGTCGCCAAGCTAGGCGTACAACAAGGTCTTAGCCGTTGAATTTTAACGATGCTAAAATTGGAGGAAAATTGAACTGCTTAACTTCTACGACCTGCCGTGTTCACTGACAGTTCTAAGATGCGCTATGGTGTCGGTGCGGGTGTCTTCTTTGTATCACTACATATACCGAAGTTTTCTAGACTGCCGGACAACGCAAGAGTATTCCACGCGGAGGTGCTTGCGATCCTGAACTTAAGCTCAGTGAATTGTCGATGATGAACCTTGGCACTTTTACGGATAGCCAGGCTACCGTAAAGGAACTTGACTCAGTAACCACCTCATCGAAGCTCGTGAGCAAAATTCACCCTTACAAAGGGTAGATTTAATAATAACCTTTTCTGACTTCCACGTCATAGGGAGATTCCAGGAAATGATGATCTCGCCTAGGAGACAACTCTCCACTGAAAAAGAAGTTGGTCACATACCACTTAATTGCCTATGCGGAACCAATGGATGAATAGCACGATCACCTTGCCATGGATGCAGGTTTGTGCGTCAGCTGGCCTAGGTGTTTTTCATTTACAATTGAAAGAAATAAAAAATCCACTCCGTCTCTGGTCTGTTGTCTTGCCCGTAGCAAAGTAAAAGGAAGACATTAAATTTTTCGTCATTCCACTGCACTTAATTCTCTTTCGGCGATAGCCATACTAAGCTTTGCCTACATAATAAAAAAAGGAAACTCTTCCAGCACTTTTTAGAGAAAGACTTACCTCAAATGGAATACTTCTTAAGACCTGTGCCATCGTTAGAGCGACATAGCCAAGCTTCAACCAACGATAAAGGTTTCTAAGCTTAATTTGTAAATTTTTGAAATTTATGGAATCAAACGAGTAGATAAATGATGTTGCCTACAGACAGGCAAAGTTCCGGCCCTTCGAATCAAAAGAAGAATCGAAAGTTACCAACAGGTAACAACAGTCAAGCGATGTCTCCAGCGCAACCTGAACATTAATAGACCGCAGATCATTCTTAGCGCGCTGTACTTAGAGTAAATAAATAGAAAAGGTTCGGACGATCCTCCCAGTGTAGTAGACACCCAATGTCCCACAAGAGGTTAAACGAAACACGGATAACTTCTTTTTCACGATATGGCCAAAACCTAGGGGACAACCTTTTGATGCGTTAGCATGGCTTTGCCCAGAAAGGAATTTATTTGGTTTTTGCATTGCTGCGAGCTAAACAACAGCCCAGAGACGCAGTGACTTTTTTTTTAAATTCAATTTTAAAAACTCACGTGGAGACCTGGTCTCGAATCCGGGAACAAGAAAAGACTACAACTCTTCTGAATTACTGGATAGCCTAAATCTTACTATTCCACACATATGTCAAGTATTTGTCATAATTTATGTATTCTTGTTCTAATAGCACAAGCCTAGGTTTTCAGTATTGCTACAAACTCACTAAAGGCCCTAGATGCCTTCACATATAGATTTTTGGGACCATGGGAGAATTATTACAGAAAATCGTTAGAATTGTTGATTAGATACAGTAAGCCAGTCTATATTGCGTGACGATAGTCGAGAACCAGTAAAAAAAGTCTCCAAGGCAAGGCAACATAAACCCTCTCCCGAAATCAAAGTCACATTTAATTACAGGTGGTTTACATTTTAATCAAAAATTCACGTACCTCTTTTAAATGCCGCTGGTATAGTCATAAAACCGCATTGAGTCTTGAAAAAATTTCGTTTATCTACAGAAACTTTACAGGTGCAACGCGATTAACTGCAGTAAAATTTACAAGCAAGAAGTTTTTGTGCGCTTGATAAGGTTTCGTTGGTGGGGCTCCATTCGCGATACTTTATTGTTTTTTTTTTTTATATTCAAGCACAACCGTGAATAGTATCTTTTTATGTAATTGGAGCACCCCAGTCATTTGAATATGGATTTCTTGTATTGGGTCAAGTATTAGCGAACCTGCACCTTTTGGAGTGGATTTAGAGCTCGACTTATATCAGTTGGTGTCATTTATCGCATTTAATTGGAGTCAACGAATGGATGTTTCGTTTTATTTTACGAATTTGTTATAAACAAAAAAAAAATGGAAATGCTCATTATATGACTTTTTAATTATCAAACAGGTGCAAATGTGTGATAAAATTAGAACCTTATCAGGAAAGCGAATTATTTCTGGTCGTTTGTTTTGTGTTTTTAAGCTTTATGCAAATATTTTAGCGCGAGTGTCGAATTCGAGCTTTGACGTTAGTCGGACTTTATGAAAAGGTTTTGCACGTGTTGCAATTTGTTCTAGAGAAACTTAGTTTAGAGCATCTTATATTCGTTACTCCTCATTCTTCTTCATTACTACGTTATTTTCACTGTACGGAAGGAACAATAGACTTGGCTTCATTTTAATAATCCTTAAATACATAATTTACAAACTTTCCAACAATTTTTGACAGTCTTCACTTCCCCCGCAATACGAAAACATAGAAATTGAGAGAAATTGTTCATTAAGTACTGCGAACATTTTTGGTGAAAAGCGATTTACACAGAACAAATATAATCAAGTTCTCCTTTAGATAAGTATAACACAAAAATCTCGCACCGGGAAGCATATAATTTTGAGGGAAGAAAGTAAGCTCCGTGATGAATAGAGATGGTGTTGTCGTTCTTCTTAATAACGCAAGTTATGTAGTACCTACCTGTCGTGTCGTCTGCATTATGGAGATTTTCTCGGGAAATTTACGATTAAATTTATTTCATTTTTCGTAACATTTCAGATGCTTGGGAAATTTATTGCGAAAATAGCTGAAATTACCACTCCGTCCTCAGACCTCCTTTTCAGGGGTTGATTTTCAAGGCGGCATAGAGTCAAAAAGGAATTTCCAAGTGCGGTATAGGGTTACGACTATGAAATGAAGTCATAAATACTTAATTACGTCTAAGGTAGAGTTGTACTATTAATTAAGTATTCATACTGGTGATGATTTTAATGATAAATGTTAAAGAAAAAGTAATTTAAAGGTTGACTTTAAGGTGTGCTTACATAATCGTAAGACAAGTAAATTCTGCACATCGGAAGAATGAAGAAATATCTATAGAGGGAGCGCGAAATACATTAAGTTCTGCGATTATTCTGGCTAAGTTCAATTTCGACCAGGACGTTAGATGGAGAGTATTTGTTACCCAAAAGGGCGGTAAGGGATCCTGATATCTAGCCAAAACTGTAAAGAATATATTTTTTTTTATACGATGTGGTCAAATCCTAGGGGACAGCCCTTTGATGCGTTAGCATGGTTTTGGCCGGAAGGGAATTAGAGTAAGGGAAGTGAGGAAACTTGAGTCTTGTTTTTGCATTGCTGCAAGCTAGACAACAGCCCAGAGACGGAGTGGATTATTTTAATTTCTTAATAAAAGCTCACGGGGTCATCTGGTCTCGAACCCGGGACCCAGTTCTTTAATACCCTCCGTCTCCAGTTCTTTAAATCCCTCGTTGGTGTAGTAAGTGATAACGTCAAGACTATCTGGGTAATTTAGGGAGCCGGTTTTCTAGTAGTAAGCAATCTTTGATTTCGCTTTTCAACTTGGAAGATCAACCTTGCTCTGGATGACCTGCGGCCATTGATTAAAACATTGTGCGTGCCTTGGTGGAAAATAACCTAAGGATTACAAGTGAGGGTATTGCTGAGAGGATGAATATCAGCAACTCGAACCGCTTTTCGTCATTTAAGAAAAAAGGAGGTGAAGGTGCAGAATGCGGATAACTCGAGAAATCTGGTTTGCACCCAATTAAGTGGTTTGCTGAGTGTTTGGTAGTATTCCAAGGGAATTATTTATTAATGCGCTGAAAACAATCGCGGTGAGGACGAACATATGCAATGACCTACAACATATGTGACAGAAACCCCAACCCAACATTTAATACTTTTGGCCAAGGCTGTATATAGCGCAGTCTGGGCGTGAGTATTACACAAAACGAGAGGTTCTATTTTTCAAACAAGTAGAGCTACATTATTGCCTGATATGTTAGTCTAATACTCCTCCGCTTTAAATTCAATTAAATTAAGTTTGCAAGGTTGCTTAATATCCACTACAACTGAAACTTCCTTTTTCTGAATGGCCCTGACTTGGTTATTCATCTCAACTAATTCTCATTTAAACTAGAGAGAATGGTTACATCCACACACTATATCATTACTTAGCAGATCAAGTGTCACATAATGTAAATGTCATTGCAACTTAGTGGTATAGAAATGCAAGTCCATTGCAATTTGTAGTCAAAACGCAACGAATCCAATCTGTAAATAGTCGTAAAGAATTCCAGACGACAAGAAGCTGCCTTCTAGTAATACAGTTCCAGAGTAGTAAGAAAACCGAGAAATATTCCACTCAATTCAATTCGTTGCAATGCAATGGCATAATAGCAGCTGCAACTGGTGCGATTGCAAATAAAATTGGAATCGAGAAATGCAAATTCCAAATGTGGACAACGTCCGGATTAGTTGTAAACATTTGTCACTTGCCCCTCCCCCTCCTCTAAACTTTATGTGCTTTTAGAGATATGGAAGGTGTTTTGGGGTCAATTTAATTTTCATTTGGTCTGATGACCAAATCGGACTTGAATAATACTTATAAGTTTAAAGATCTAAACGATTTGATTTTAGCTCTCGAAAATGCAGTGTGTTTAGAATAAGTTTCTTGTTTAAATGTGCTGTTTGTGTTATTTTTGTTCGTTTATTTTTATTACATTGACCTGCTGCTGCAAGCTTCGATATAATTATTACATTCTAAATTCTCCATTCTCTCACATCAAAATTCACCTGACTGAACATCATAAAACTGATTCTATTAACAAGAAAATATTTTTCTAGAGCAGATATCTCTCACTAAATGTACGTCACGTCCGCAAATGTACATCCATTACCAGTGGATGGTATTTATCTGTTAAAAATAACTCCGGAATTATTTGGTAAGATCATATCACAGCTGGTGCAGTCGTCGAAGTGAAAACGATTCCCCCATTTGGAGAGAAGTCTTTTTAATTGAATTTTAATTGAAAAGAACATGTTCAAACGAAAATGTCCAAATGTGACGATTTTCAATTATTTCTGAAAAACTGGTATCGAACTGGCACAGGTGATGAATTCGAATAATTTAAGTATTCTAGATTTGCTGAAACGAATAACTGAATAAGTCGAATTAGAAGCGATTGCAATACTTTGATCTGTAACGGCTGGGAAATTTATTTATTTTTTCTGACTTTTCGTCAAAGGTAAAAAAAAAGTTTTTCAATACAAAAAAAAAAAAAAATCATAAATCTTTCTTCTGATTCAATTTGTTCCTGAACAGAAAAAAAAAACAACAAACAACGAAGCTCAAAGATGTTCCAGACTTTGAGCCACCCACGAAATTACAAAAACAAAAAAAACAAAATCGCGCGAATTATATTGACGATGCGGCGCCCCGTCGAACTCGCAATATATAAAGCTTTCAATCTGTCGATTGATTTGCGATGTGTCGAATCGCTTGAACAAATGTGGGAGTAACCATTCGGATACCGTATATGGCGCTGCGACAGACCTTTGTCACGTTTCAAGATTTGTGAGGTTTATTGACTCAAACTGAGTAGCAATTTCATTGTAATTTATTGACTTAATTATTGCCTTGGTTAGATTGTGTCTAGCAATTGCGATGATGCTATTGGCGTTTATGTAGATTAAAATGATTACAACATTAGAATAGAATAAATTTTGGTTTGGAAAAGTATACGGAGGCTGCAAAAAGTGGGTACAAGTGATTTTATCGGCATAACAAATCGAAATATTTTATAGACTAACACGTAAATATCCTGAAATGCAACGGAACATAGATGATTTACTTTATGTGCCACTACAGAAGCTAGAGGACCATTTAATATCGTTCGTCCTATATAACCAAGGCTGGAGAACTAGTACAAACTAATGCTTTTACCAAATTTCTTACGTCTACTTGCCACCATTCCTTTCAAAGACGATGACTTTAGACATATATGTAGTAGATATACTACCTTCTACCCGCAGCATGCTACGTATGTCGGACAAATATATATAATAGGACAATCCTCTAGGCAATATTTTGGAAGCTAGTTCCGCGCTGTCTAGCGTTACCTACAGAAGATTATATTAAATCAACAACCCAAAGTGCTCCGCATAAGGTGACAGAATAACAGTTGAGTTCAAGTCTAAGTGCGCTTAGATAGAAGCTAAAAGCTCAAGCAATCGCTCCACGGCAGCGAACATACAGCGGATCTGACACATCTGCGCTGAACAGATTTATACGTTTTATGTGAGCTCCGTAGACCGGAAACCAAATCTGACTGAAATACTCCAGGGATGTATATAGATGAAGCCTTATTTGGTGGCTAGAAAATTTTTTGGACCAACGAAAAATATATCCCAGCATAGCGTTGGCAATAGAAATTACATTATTAATGTACGAGATGAAGTTAAGTTGCATCCCAACAAGATACACGCCTAAATCCCCCACACCTTTCACCCGATTTATACAAGTATCTTCAAACTTGTTGAGAAACCTCGAAAAGACCATAACCTGACATTTACCGGTGTTCAATTTAAGATAGTTGTTGCAGCAGTTGGGCCCACATGACTACTCTGCGGAACGTCAGAAAAGAAAAGCATCAGACAGTGTATCACGAAAAGGGACTTAACAAGTTCTATCCGATAAATATGACTGAATCCATACAATGAGCGAGGGCGGCAAACCAAACTTAGCCACTTTGAAAACAATAATAGAGTAAGACTGGCGTTCTTGAAATCAGTATAAATGCAGCCAGTTTGGCAACCATTCAAAAAATCCTCCTGTAGTGCAAGAAATAAGTTCCGGCAAATTAAAAACCGTGGATCTACCGCGAAGGAAAGCGCGGTGCCGGGGACAGATTAAACCTTACTCTTGTCCAATTTGTACTGTAACATTAGTTCGACAACTTTGCTATTGGCTTATAATTGGAAATCTCCTTCTTATTGCCACTCTTGAAAATAGGGATTAAAAGGGTTGTCTTCCAGAGTGTTGGGAAGTGGCTCTTCGAGAGAGGCTTCGAGAGAGTAGTGTTCATATGCTGGGCCTATTGTGCGAAACCCTGTTAATGTAAAAGACTTTCAGCTACCCTAAAGAACGCCAAAATGTCTTTAGTGAATGAACATCAGTTGAGCTAAGAAATAGAAACTCCTGCTTGAAAACTGTTTTTCTAGATCGTGCTAAGGCAGGACAGTCATACAGAAAAAGTGTTGTAGTTTTATTGTCCTCCACACGCAGACGACACTCTGTCTCGTTAGACTAACTTTTGTATATGATACCTTAACCCGTGGTTACCAGATAGGTAGCCCACTAGTAACCTGAAGTCCGCTTTCCTTAAGGCGATAATTTCAGTGTAGGCAAAGGGTTTTATAAGCTCTTTAGCTTAGGGAAGTCTAGGGAAGTGTTCCCGGTATAGATACTATTGAAGTCTCAAATGGTTCACTGATGATAAATTGTAGGTCCACTTGCAATCGTTGTCTCGAATAAGTGAATGGGTGGAGTTCTTCGCCTGCCCCATGCTCCAAAAGGGGTTACGAGAACGAAAGAGAGAGAGAGAGAGAGTGCGATATGGTGTCGGCCTTGGTTGGTCTACAGCTTGACAATCCAGGAATCTTTCGGTTTTGGATTAGTACTAATAAAACGATGACGACCTTTGTCAGTGGGTGAGATCGAACTTTATCTATTGTTACATGACTACAACAACAACAAAAAAATCCCCAACGTAGTGAAATGTTATTCAGTTCCTTCAAATGCACGAGATATGCTCGTTTTTAGTGTCTACCTTCACCTTTGTAACTCATACCACAACTTTTTGTAATTAAATTCATTTAACTTTTAGTGTGTTTACTTAGCTTTTCGCTATTCATAAAGCTCATCAAGTAGGGCTTCCACATTGAACCAAATAGGACCAGAAAGTACCGTTTTTTTTGTGTGTATTCGTAAATTGTGCAGCCTTTGAAATTGTCTCCAGGTGTTTTGCAAAAACCTTGAGCTCAAGCAGTACTTATAGTAGCACAAAGGCATCTCTAGAATATACCATGGTTTGGTTTGGTAAAAGCCCCCAAGAGCAATACGTGGGTCGGTAATAAAAGCGGAAAGTACTAAAAGCAACAAGCCCGGCAAGCGCTGCAGAATGGGGAGATAAAAGCGTAATTTATATCTTTTAGCTTAAAACTGAAAGTATGTGTCCTTGCGGGGGTTAATTTTGTGAACATGGAAGCACTTGCTTGGATACATTTTTACGCATTAACACTATGAATCTGTACCCAGTATAATTTCGCAGTCTTGTCGATATTTGGCAAAAATTTTGTGTTGTTTACGTCATACTTTTACCGTAATACGGAATTTTCCATTTAAGAGACCATTTCGGTATTCTCAAAGGAGTCGAATTCCTTCTCGAAAAATTGAAAAACTTTTGAACAACAAAATTTTCGAAAGGCAACACAAAAGAATGAAAAAAAGTTGCGGAAGTGTGGCTCGTTTGTACACCTTTCCACAGTTATGATTCGTATCGTTCCTCATCTACAGGCAAGCAATTTCTACGGAAAAAATTGTATCGATTTTCAGTTATCACCTATTGAAATGGGCTCGGGTATTCAGAGCGCTAAGAGAATACTATGCCCGAAAGTATTATGTCACTTTAAGTTTCGTCAATCGACCGATTCTGGTGAATCGACTTGAAATCATTGTTACTAGAAATGTGGTGGTATCTCTGTGCCTTTGGTAGCATCTCAGTCTGACGTTCGTTTGTATGACATCCGCAATTAAAGTATTCTCTATCTCATGTCTAAACACTTCAATACTCAGTGAATGAAGTATCCACAAAAAACAACTATGCTCAAATTGGCACCGGCATAAAGCCTCGTTTACATTAGAACGTTATAGTCATGTAGTTGAGAATTGCAATCGATATCATGCAGTTAGGTGACGTCAGCTCCAAATAGCTTGCATCGAGCCTACATGAAGTACATACTTGCCAAGTCTGATGTGTTTTCCATCTCTGATAGGACGAAATGTGTTAAGGGAAAACCTTTGTTCACCCGGATGCAATTAGGTCAATGACTTTTCAATTTATTTGTTCGTGGAGAAGGAGACGGTTTCGCGAGACTAGATGAGGAGGCTCCATTTAAAGCACTTCCTTAAAATAGACGAAAGAATCCTATCTACTTCTCAAGATTTGAAATGGCAGCTTTTTTTTTTGAAAAAATGCATAATATGCAGGCAGGAAGTGAAAATGAGGACGACAGGATGCCCTAGGGCGATATTTTCATGTCAGCAATGTGGGAATGATGCAATGTGCTGAGAATATTAGAATTTACATTGCAACATGGATTTCCACTCTATAAATGGAGCCATTAATATTTTTTTTTATTTGTCATGTTGTCTTGTTGTATTTTGTGAAAATAGAGCTAGTTTTGCAAATATGAAGTTATGTGTGTGTGGTGGGGGGGAATCTAAAATGAAGATTTGAAATAAAAGTAAAGGACGGATTTTGCAACTATATTTAATTATGGCGACAATCAATCATTCAGCTGAAAAGCACTCACCCTCGCTGTAAACTGCACTCACCCTCTAGAGAATACAATGATGTCCTGGTGGTCCAGTGACAATGCAATATAGTATATCTAATATTGATGTAAATCCAATATGGCAGACGCCCCAAGACGGCGGATGAACTTTCTCTTCACAACCCCCTTGATACGGGTATCAAATGAAAGGTTTCGACGAGTAAAATGCGATTAACTATGTGACGTCAATAAATTGAAACTTAAATTACACAAAAACTGATAAAACTAAAAAAAGCACGTTTTTATGAGTAGGGTAGGGCGGGGCTAGTTGAGGTATAAATTGGGCAATTCAAATATTTCAAAAACACACACACAACACACATCACACGCTTCCTCATCGAATGGTGGAAAGTAGTTCTAGTAGTAGTGTTTTTTATTCAAATTGTTTTCTTATTATCTCATTTTTGTTTCAAATATTTGGGCTGGGCAATTGCTGCTCAACTAACCTCACGGTTTAAAACAAAAGCAATATATGTGTTTCTTTTATTTTAGGATGCGGACATATAAAAGAAAGACTACACGAGGTTCTATTTCTAGCCAAGAATTAAATGATGCAACAAAAGCTGTCCTGAACGAAGGCAAAAGTGTAAATGCCACCGCCAAGGAGTTCGATATCAAACGGATGACCTTAAAAAAATTTATAACGACTTTAAAATCTGGAAGTGGTACTACAGAAGTGGTACTTATGCAGCACCGAGGCAAGTATTTTCTACAGAACAAGAGGATTCTTTAAAGAAATACCTTGTTACAAATGGCATCAATCTTCTATGGATATTCTCCGAAAGACATTCATCGCCTTGCCTAAGAGTGTGATGTTAAATTCGGCATTAAAATCCCAGTCACCTAGTCAGTTAGAGTTAATGTGCGTTTCGCATAAGATTGGAACAGTATGACAATAATGACGAGCAACATGGCGTACATTCGAAATCGCTACAGACTATTGTCAAGACCGTGAACTCAACTGTCGAGGTTGTCGACTCGTGTTACAAAATACGCCTCCAGCTGCAGCCTATTTGACTTTGTCTACCATCGAATTTACTTGTGGCTCCACCTTTCGAATGCAGCCAATTATCTAGAAGCTTCTAGTTAGGAAGGCTTACTTCTGCTATCCATGGCCACACGTATTTTGTCCTTTTTGGGAGACGGATATGGATCAATTGGTTGAGTGGCACGATAACCACGCCATGGTAACAGGGTTCGAGCCTCGGTCTCCCCATTAGTTTTGAAAATAAATTTTAAAAAATCCAACTAACTGTCTAACTCACAGTATTCAAAAGCAAGACATTCAAAGTACCTCACTTCCCTTACCCTAATGCCCCTCTGGTTAAACCGTATTAACGCATCATAGGGTTGTCCCCTATCTATGATTTGGCTACATTATAGAAATAATTTGATTCAAATAAATAAAACAATGAGTTTCAATTCGATTGAAAGTCTTCCACGAGTACTGTTCACCCAATAGAAATGAAATGAAACAGAATTAATCCATTTCCAAAAATTCCTTCGAGTTAGGGATTTTTAACGGCGCGCGTACGTCCAAATTTAAACAGTTCAATCTTATCAACATCTTATCATTTCGAAATGAAATGGGAGAGTTCTATTTGGTGAAAAGGTTCTTCCAATTCTAATGAAGTGGAACTAACCTAAATCGATTACATAGAAACCCATCGTGGAGGGTGAGTTGGGTATCAATTCAACATCAATCTTGCAATTCATTGAACAGAAGACTGCTTTGCTACTTACCAATTTTGCCAAGCATTCTCAATTTTAATGGCTTTAGTAAAAGGTAATCCACGGTTGCAGAGCATATTGGCTCCTTGAAAAGGTGAATGTTAAAAGCTTGAAAGAAAATTGGATACCTTCGTGGAATTTTTAATTTTCTTCAATTTCGAATTTAATAATCCACGGAGTGCTTAAGATAAATCTTAAAAGCTTCGAGAAATATTTCAATTGTGGGAGGAATAGGAAATTGGAATAGTTGCCAGGGAAGAAAAACTCAATTACATGAATGACAACCCTTTAAGTCCTTGGCGAATAATTTATCACGAATATCTTTGAGCAATTAATGTGGCAGTCAATCAACCCACTATAAGAGCGATGCTCCAAAAACCCTAGTGACTCCTTAATTACGGGTATTATAGGCCCATCAGTCTTAATGCCTTAATCTTGCTGTTGGTTATTTACGGCCGACTTCGGAAGCTGTGGCAGATGTACCGTCTTCCTTTACAGTGTTTCGTCACTGTTAAACGGCAGTGTCACATCTGTTAATTGTCAATAATCTAAGAATATTGAAAATCGAATTTCGACGTTTTAGAAAAACATCTTGAAAATTATCCACCCCGGCTGCACCTGCCCAATTGCTGTCAAAGTCAAGAGGATTTTTTTTATTCAGGATGGAAACGCAAATAGACGGAAAAACGAAATTGGGCGGAGATGTGCGATACTAACCAGGGGAATAGTACGTTGATTCTATGAAGGATGCTAGAGCATTAATATTCGCATCATGAGGTCCTCAGTTTTTGCTGTTTAAATTGAATTTGGATCTGCTCCGGAAAGACTAATGCAAGAAAACGTACGGTAATACTCTCTGATGAGGGAGGACTTTGTGCCCTGTGCCTTTACGCTATTTACACTGAAGAAATATTTGCCTGACCTTGATTTGCCTGAAGTTCGAAACAATCAAAGCTGTAGAGAGCGTCCGCTACAGCCGTGACTTATTTTTCCGTAAAACTGGAAATGATTACCGAAAATGCTCAATTTGTTTCGTTACGAGGGTAAATAAGGAATTACAAAAACGAAGTAGAAATGGCGAACTTTTTTGTCGTATTTTGTCGACACGTTCAAGGGCTTTCTGGATTTGTTTCAGTCTTGGTCCCTAATGCCTCTGCACTACAGTGGCAACATGGAAATAAAATCTCTTATGTGCCGTGGAAGCGTCTTCTGATAATGCTCTAGTCAAGTTATAGATGTAAAACAATTTTAAGTTGCGCTTCTCTAAGCTGTTAAGCATACAATTTTCCTGAGAATGAGAAATTTTCGTTTGCATAGCGAAGCACTCTTCAACAAATAGAGCTCTCGAGTAATTGAAATCCTGAAGGCAAGCAAATAAACCACGAAACAAAATTTGTCGGAGCAGGACGCATATGCACCCGGTGTGTGTGTGTGTGTGTGTGTGTACTTGCACCGAAAGTTTTTTTTCAAATTCAATGAGAAAATCCAAAAGAAATTTCTTCAACAAAAGAAACTGCACTTGGAATAAACAAACCAACCAAGGTACAAACACACCAATAGCGAAGTGAAATGGTGGGGAGATGGAAGGAAAAGTTACAAAAGCCAGGACATTGCATGAAAGGATGTTGAGGATGAGATAAAAACGTTGAAACCCTTCAGCATTCTCCCAATTAAAGTGAACAGAGGACGAGAAAATATGCTGTGTGTTTAAAAGGATTGCATGTTACCCTGTGGGAGAACGGCATAGAAAAGTCTTTAAAAGTTTTTCGTCCTTTTTTCCACTTTTTCCTTAGAGTTAATTGTTCCCTGTTGCCTTCATTTCGTTCTATTTACGAGAACAAGGTGTTTTCCTTCTTTGAACACTTCTAACTTTTTTCCAGATTTTATGTCAGGCCTGAAGCTCATGAATGAATCCGCCTCTAGAGGCTTATTTAGAAGCTGCAAAGATGGCAATATATTCAACAACACGATTTGCGTTTGGACAGAAAAACAAAACTAAACACAGAGTTCAGGTCGGAAATTGTAAAAGTTTTATTTAATTACGCTACCCGTAGGACTTAATACGAGGAGAAGCACTTTAATGGAGTTTTAATGTTTAAGTGCCACTCGACTTTACTTGTACTTGAAAAAATATTTCTTGCTTCGTTGCTTGTCATTAAAGTTTTGAAACATTTTTTAAAGACAATTTCCTTTAAGCTATGAATACATTCTTACTTTAGATGTGAGATGTGCTTTTATAGGTCAAAGCCAGAAGAGTTCTGAACCGATATAAAATTTTATTTCAATTCTCGCTCAAAAACAGTGCCCTGGAGCGATTTGAAAACGAGAAATGATTAAACTGGAGCGATTAAGGGACGTTTTGGATGTTTTTTTTGGAAGTGGGCAGAGGTTTATCGAGAAATATTGACTTGTCCCAAAATTTTTACATTAAAGTAAAATAGGTCGCAGAATAGACTCTTGAGGTAATGATCACGAGCGGTTGCAAGGTAGTATGTACCACAATAGAAAGCCATGGAAACAATGCTTTCAACTCTGCTAATTGGAGCATATAATGACATCTCTGCAAAGGCTGAATACTCCAATGTATATTAGAAGACTTATTAAGGACTACTTCACAGTTCTAAAAATCTGCTATGACACAAAAGAAGGTTCACAGGAATATTGTATATTTAGACGCACAAAACTTCGTTTCTTCTAATCGAATGTAAAATCTCTTCTGTTGAAGAGCCACATGGAAAGTGACCTGTCAAATATCATCTAAGCTACAAGCCTTTATCAACTGGTGTCTCGGACGTATCCTTAACATCCATTGGCTAGAGGTGATTACCAACGAAGACCTGCAGAATACCTACAGTGCTCGCAAGCGAAAGTGCCAATGGATAGGCCACACATAAAGCTAAGGGCCAAACAACATCGCTCAACAGGTTCTAGATTGGTACCCGCATGGGACCCAAGGAAGACGTCGAATTGGACGATCGTGCAAAACATAGAGAAGGAAGGCGTACAGTTCAAGTTGAAGGCGTTGGGGCAGAACTGAACCAGGTATAGTAGAGACTCTATGCCCCACAAGGGGTCAAAGTAACCAGAGAAATGGTGGTTTTAGTAATTATTTGCACCGCTACAGGCATGACAATTCCCCTTTTTGTTCTCAATGCCCAGACACTTATAAAGACCCGGAGTACGCATTATTCTACTGCTCACGGTTTGTCAAAATGAGGGGAAACTTGCAATCAGTTCTAAGAGGCATATTAAGCGTACAAACCGCTAACATCAGAAACGCTTCACTCCCACGAGATCTGAAATGTAGTAAGTGATACTATTAGCTGCATCCAGTGTGAGCTTAGAAGAGCGGAAAAAAATGGAAGAACCGACATTCTAGAGGAATTGGTTTTGCTGAGGAGCTGAGTAATGTCTAAGGATGATTTCATGGAGGAAATCGGGTGGACTGAGGTAGTTTTAGTGTGTTGAAGTCCTACACCTTGACTTTCAATGCCCTATGCCTCATAAAAAAAAAGGTAGGTAAGTATGTATGGCCGTCAAACGAAAAGACACACTTAGACCTCGACGAACTCCACAACTTCTCATTGGAACCATCTCGACCTGTCGATGAATCGACACAGATCTCGCTCAGAAAGGCTTTACGGATGCATGTCAAGGCAGAACACGAACAGGGGAGATGAGATATAGTTTCTTCCACCTCCTCGACTCTGCAGCTTTTGCAGAAGCTATTTGAGAAGAGTCATAATGTCTTGGCATGTTTGCCAATAAAGCAGGGACCAATGATCATCCCTATTACTTCGCCGAGTTTGGTTTTATCCAACGAAACTGGACGCCTAGAGTGCTTAAGACCCAGCCTACGCTAGATCTGTCAATCTATGATTCACTTAGCTACTTAGTTGCCCCCGTGCTAAACAAAAGCTGGCAGGTGGCCATAAAGTATTGCCGAGCTCATCCGCCACACAGTTCCCTGGGATGTCACTGTGCTCTAAAACCTAGCGCAGGTGGATATTCTACTGCCACCTCATTTAGTTATGAGCGACAGCTGTTGTTTTGACTCTAAGGATTGCACCGTGTCTTAACTGTCCATCAGAATGCAAACAACCTTTTCAGTTATCTTCTTTTCCTTCAGCCAAACCATTGAATTGCCATTTCTTCTGTTTGGAACACACTACAGTGGCCCGGAAGAATAAATCGATATTCAGTTTTCCGAGAAAACCCACATACTCACAGCCTTACATTTAACTCCAATAAGAGGATGTCATCGGTCAACCGTCCACGACGATGACATTCTCTTTTTGAAGTCTAATGCGTGGCGTTGGTACTTGGAATCGAATTAAATTGAGCATATTATCAATGGATGTATTGACGATAAGAAAGATAGGCTAACGGAGATATACGTCAGAGAAAGAAGACGGTTGACTCATGCGGATTACCCTAACTAACTAACTAAGATTTTTTTTTAAATTTTATATCACAGGTTATGCAGCGATTAGCAGTCCCACTTGTCTATATTTTAAGTCAGTTTATATTGCGAAATTAAGTAGAGTTGGACCAGCGACTTCTAAACCATATATGTGGTAGAGGTAGTACGTGAGTCGTTAAATTATAAAATTATTTCGACAAACCTTTTTGTACATTCGACCGCTGTTCTCTTAATAAATATGAATGGCAAACTTCAACTGAAGTCAAATTCAAATTCTTACATCACACCAAATTGCGGGAATGTATCAATAAATTTGTTGTGAAAGGGGTTGCTTTGGACGACCGCTATAAAACAATTTTCAACAAAATAATTTTATGATAAAAACTAATAAAACTTTAGGAGGAGAGGAAAAGTTATGTAAAGGACCTCATTAAGTAAGTTTCTCATCGTGGTAGTAGCTTTAAGGGACATCCAAGTTGAAGGAAAGTATCTTTCTCGAACACGTTCTGTATATAAAAATAATTTGTAAACATTTGCGTGACAAAAGATGGTGTGGTTGGCTAAGCTTAAGGAACGTATCCGGACGGAAAGAAATCATCATTTTCAAATGGGTATGCTCCCCATGTCTAAAAATAACACTCGCATTCTACCCACTCGGGTGAAGTTTTTTGAAAACAAAACAGTTTTTTCTTCTGCACAGGCGATTGAGCAACATATCTGAATGTCTTCTGGATAAAAATAGGACAAACAAAAGATACTTTTTTGTTATGGCCACGTCGAAGATTTTTTATGTTTTGGTTTGGGCAGATGTGAACCGGAAAAAAAATTTATTATACATAGCTGGTATCAGGCATTGAATATCGTAACATCTGTAGAGCGGTGGTATACACGTGGATTCGGAGTGGTCCAAAGTTGGCCTTGATAATGAAAATGATTGCTAAGTTAATAAAAAAAAAGACGCATCGAACTTAAAAGCTCTTTGTTTTTGGGAAGTCGGTCAAAAAGGGAAATGGGTTGGGTTGCATTTCCCGTCTGTAAACACTTTTTCAAGGGAAAATTTCCACAATAAAATAAGCCTTACACAACGCACGATACATGTTCGGTATGACGCTAAGTTTAAAGAATTTTATATGAGGGAGGTAGGTATATTCGAGAAAAAGTGGGTGTTTTACGTAAATAATGTTCCTGGACTTGACAGTTTGCATGACATAATCTTGCTGAGGGTATTGTCAATATATTTAAAATAACGTAGGCACATATATGACAATTAGGGGACATAAATGTCATTTTAGCAATGTTTACATAGAGGGAAATTAATAAGCTTACCCCTTGCTGTTGGATTACAAATAACTGCAGACTGAATTAATATTAATTAAATGTTTGGATAAATGTCGCCAGTTGAACAATAAACTCAATTCAAATCCACCCTCATCTCGCTGGAAGTGTCGCATTTGTGCGCCACAGAAAACAGGAAGTAACGAAAGATATGACAGTTGTGCGTATATCCTTAACGCCGAATTAATTATTGCTCAATGACTTGATAAATTGCTTCTGATAATCGTTTCAAATTTAATGAGCAAGAAAGCTATGTTCACATTTACTGTCAGTTCACGCAGAATCTTGCTTTGCTATTAAAGGATTTTTTTTCATAGAACAGGAAAACGGAAGGAGTTAATCAACTTATTACACAGGTCTACAAGATTCTGTTGCTGGGCAGCTTGGGGTCATTTCCGAAGTAATTTGCTGCGTAGAATCCGAATACGAGGTCAGAATTGGGCCACTACGCGAGGATTTTAAAATATTTGAGGTTATGTACTCGAAAAGTAGTTTTTTTTGGCTACTTTTGAGGTTATGTACAGGATGCACAAACCGCTTTTATTCTTTTTTTCTAGTTTCATCATTTAATACTACTCTTACCCTTTAAAATAAGCTATGGAGCAGTCATTTACGATTTTTTCTTGCAAAGTTATGACCATTTTAAATTATGAAGTTCATATTTCATATAAATAGATATATTATGATTATATGAAATATGAACTTCATAACCAAAAATGGGAAAGGGCGAACGAATTTTTTTTTGAGCTGTGAGACGATTAGAGAGCGGAAGACGATCAGGGATCAGTGACGCCACATGGTGCAAAAGACAGGAACGGAAGCAGATTAATGACCGTATCAATTCTGCTACCGACGTCGCAGTTAAACAACATCTCAGAACTGCATACCGATATCTACAGAAAGGCGTCTACAAAAGTGTGAGACGCACTAACTTACATAACATTCTGCAAAAGATACCCTTCTTGTCACAGAAATACATCAACCGCGGAGATGGAGAGAATATTTTGTTAAAGTCCTAAATAATATCTTCGGACCGTAGACTACTTCTTTTCACGAGCCTGAATAGCCGTCGGCAGCGACTAACATTAACACCAGAACTCCAACAAGATTGGAGTTGACTAACGAAATTAAGTCGATGGAAATCGGTAAGGCCCCAGGGGTTGTTGAAATACTACTACTCCTTAAGGCAGATCCCATTGCTGCGCCTGATATTCTTCTCTCCATAATAGAGGAATGTTGCTAAACCGAGACCTCCTAGTGAATGGAAAAAAGGCGTAAATGTGAAGATTTCCAAAAACGGCGACCTGTGGAGTTGCAGCAATTGGCGTGGTATCTCCGTTTTAACTGCAGGCTCCAAATTGATGACTAAAATCATCTTAATGCGAATCAAGAATACAATCGAGCGCACTCTTAGCGATCACATCAAAAATTCCAGCAGTCCCCTTTACATCTAATGTTCTATGGGCAGCTTTACGTAGGAGAGGTATCCGAGAAAAAAATTTTATCATCATAAAGCAGCCCTACTCAGGAGCCCAATGTCACGTCTTACACAAGGGAAAAAGTCGCAGCCTTTCCAAGTGCTGAAGGGAGTGAGACAAGAGACAAAGATGCATACTGTCACCTTTGCTTTTCCTGATCGTCATTATTGACGTATTGTGCAGCGCTCTGGACGACCACCCATCGCGTGGAAGTAGATGGAAACTCTTTAACCACCTTACGCACCTGGTCGACGCATGTCGACGATGTACGTCTCCTATCCAATAAACAAAGTCATGTAGACGAAATGTCCGAAGCCATGAGCAGAGAAGTTCGCAAAGCAGGGCTTATGATCAATGCTGCTAAAATCAAACTTATAAGTTTGGACTCCAGGAGACAACATGAAAGTTACCTTGAAGAGCAGCATATAGAGCAAGTGCATACATTTTAGTTCTAGCAGACGGCGGAGCTGAAGCTGATGTACAGGCTTGCATATTACACACCCCGATTGTTTGTTTCTTTAATGAACAGATCTACTATTTGTACCTAATATACGTATATTAACTGAAATTTGATATATTTGGACTTTCACCCTTCTTCCACTTACCGAATCATTTACATACACTTTTCCAATCCATAGCACTATGCTCTCAATGTGCTCTACAGAATGGTGAAATCATCTATAAATTGTGGAACTTTTCCAAAGTCTATAACTCCCTTGCTTAAATTGAATTAGACTGGACAACAAGAGAATCAATGGCCTGATAAATATGGAGATTTTTAAACATCGATAGGTATTCCAAAGCTTACAGTCTCTGCCTGCAACTCTATTTCCCTTGTGGATGATGGAATTGATTTGATAAGTTGTCCAGGTGTATTTCTGTTATGCAAAATTAGTCGTATAGCCTGCATTTGATCGATTCAACGTTTAATCGTGACATGTTATAGGTTTCACGATAAAATGCAAAACATTCCACGCCATTTGAATATTTGAATAAATTTCAAATTCCATTTTACGCCATGTAAACAGAAAACTGTTTATCTAATCAAAAGTTCGCAACTTGTTTTCCTTATTAAACAAGTGAATGTAACATTTGCGATATCGTTATCCTAACATTTCGGAATTCTTGTTGCCTTTCGTTGTATATTACCTATATAAAGGAAGTTATACACTGAATCTATGCGATACGAGCCTGGTTTGAGCAGTTTTAAAACCTTAAACCCCCGACTGCTTTATATTTTCTCAGTGCACCCCTATGTTATCTTGGTTGCCTTCCGAAAGGATATGTAATTTATGTCTGTCAGCAGCGTGACAGTCTCATTAAAACTGAATTAAGGATAAGCTACCTTAGTCAAGGGATTTCCTTTGTAGACTCGAGATATCCACGCTCTGATGGGGTGCTGACGGATTGGAATGTTATTAAACTTTTTTTGCAAAACTTCTTTTTTAGAATTTATCTTCCTAAAAGTTTTTCATTCAGGAATAAATGTTCACACTTTTAGCACTTTGCACAGAGAGAAGAAGCATTTTGGGAGATTTTCGTGTTAGCAAATAAGAACCTGCCATGTTTTCTGTTAAAATGTATTAAGGATTTGTTTGGTACCAAAAAACGTCTCAATTATCCTGCCAAGTGTCAGATTGTCTAAATAAAACAACCTTCAAGTGTCTAAGTAGTACGTGTGTAGGTAGAATAAAGCTATAAATTTTAAAAAAGGTATGTTTTCTTCTGGCAAAAGAAATACTCTAAACTAAGTCGGGCTTTTAAATGTTTTTGAGTTTATGCAATAACTCTAAAGCACAGTAATTAAAGAGGCTATAAAAATTCACTTTAAAACGTCTTTCACAATAGCAGCAGTAAGGTTCTCTTTCAAAACGCACGAATAGATTTAAATTTTGAAAATTTCGACTGAAATTATTATCTCCTAAAGGTTTGGCTTTAACCCTCAGAGCAAGATTTGCATACTAATTAACGAGATAAGCTTTCGACTGGTGTTAAACTTATTCCATTCAACCCCAGAGGAAAATTTCCAGCCTTGAACAACTACAACACCTAAATCTTAGAAAAGTCGCACCATCAAAAGTTTAGAAAAATGGTAGAACGGAGAAAGAAATTGAGTTTCAGAGACAATTTTGTCGTTTCGTCAGCTGTTAGTTAAACTTAGAACAAAAGGCGAAACTGAAAATAAATCTAAATGTGCGACATAAAGAAGCCATATCCGTAGGAAATGGTGTCCAAAATGTGCGTCAAAATTGAAAACAGTCTGCTGACGTCATCGAGCGACAGATTGGACTCTGATAAGTATTCGTGAACATGTGTCGTTGGAAAAGATACGAAAGGATCAAAATCAGGATGTGAAACTCAGAAGAGTCCTTAAAGTAGAAAAGTTCTGCTATAAAAATGGAATTGAACGCAGAAACTGAGCTAACATATATTATGTGAAGAATTCAATGACTGAGGCTACACATAATGAGCAAGGATTTCTTGGCAACACACAGATTCTTTCTTGCTCCCTAAATGGTCTTAATTTGTTCATACATGTTTAGCCATAGACGAGAATTTTGGGATTTACTATGACTGGGTAAACATAGCATGTGCTATCAAACACAACCCACCTCCTATCTGCTACTCGTCGACAATACCAACAACTTCGCAACACGACTGTCGGAGTATTTGCAATGTGATTCCAACGGTTGACAGATGGAGGGATGAAAATAAGTTTTATGCCAAGCAGGAAAAGTTTTTTCTTCGATGGCCTTGAACGTGAATATTGTGGTATACATAAAAAGTCATCCCGAAATTCGTTTATCTTCGTTCGTGCTGTTCCAACAAAATGCCAGAGCTATAACTAAGAAACCTACAGAGCATCTAAACAAGCCCGTTGTTCGACATCGTCCTCACGTTACGTTATTTAGGCTCGAAAAGGGATATGCCACTTTGGTTTGTGTTACGTAATCTGCAAATACGAGAGTTTTCCGGCTCGTGATGACTACGAAAACAAATAATTTTTTCCCACATGCTTCGCATTTACATATCGAGGAGAATTGCGTTCTTAGTTGTCGACATATTTTTTCCCTCTACGTCGAGTGGATAATTTCGAGAATAGCAGAATAAGCATATTCTCAAAATCCGAATTGTAATGAGTTGACCCAATTTTGGGTTGAGTTTTGGGATTATATATCAGAAGAGGAATTCGGTTTTGGGTTGAACTTATATAATTTCAGCGCAGCTTTTACTCCCTTGGGACCACTCTACGGTGGGAGTCATTTTCACCGATATTTGTTCAACTCTTAATTGGATAAACAGCACTCCAGGAAGGATTTATGAGCTCTTGGGATTTAATGTACGCTAATTATGGTGGCATTCTGGCCGGAATTATAAATATTGTTGCTTTGGCTTTGTATTCCCTTGAACTCAGATGGCGGGTATTTAGGAATTTAGGAAATTCGATTTGGTGTACGAATTTCCAGGATTTTCAGAATACAGAGATGTTTGGATGTGGTGTCCACCAATTTAAAGTCAAAGTTTTAGATCCATTATACTACTGTGTCACACGCGTCATTGATATGAGATCCCAGTTCCAGGGTATAACAAATTTCACGTTCCAGAACAGTCAAAGTAAGATTTAAAGTAAAAAAGAGATATGTCAAATCATTCTTAGATTATTTTTCGTTGGATCCGAATCTGTGGTTCGCATTACAAGAAGCCGCCAAATTTTTCCTTGCATTATTGATGGCTTAGTCAAAAATTTTACAGAGGCGGTCTGTGCCGAGAGAAGGACGATTATTATCGAGAATCGATCTGTGCACACGGTTGATTTTAATGGCTCCAAGTTTCTCGGTCACCAATCAGTAGGCTAGATTAAATTAGAGTGGCTGCGTAAAAAGGCACACTTAGGCCAAAGTGGCCCATTGTGATACCACAGTTGAGGCTGTACTTTCAGATCCCCTTTAACCCCTAGGAAAAGAGTTGAGCCTACCTAATTAATTACTCTCTGTGAACCGAGCTAATTTCCTGTCACCAGTGGAATCTAGTTCTCGGGGAGCCAATATACAATGGCTGGGGCGGAAAGGGTTTAGCCTTATCACATATCAGGGGACAATTTAGAGCTTCTGACCAATCGAACTAGGTCACTGACGTTAGTGGAGCCTATTTGGGTTAACTCTTCAAAAACGGGGAGCCCAGAAACCGGTTCCCACGGCTGGCTAGGGCCGGGCAGTTGCAAACGAGATGGAGTATGGTTTCCTCTTCCTCTTCGTTTTGGCAACTCCTACAGAAGTCGTTTGAAGGAGCACCGAGTCTATCGGCGTGTCTGCCTGTGAGACAATGGTCCGAAATAACCACCAGTTTGTAACTCAACTTAGTCTCGTCATCATTGGATTTTGTTTCAGTTTATTGTCCGCCGAAATTTCTTTTCTTTGTTCGGCGATTTGTCCTCTGCAAATCGGAGAATTGACCCGGTCCAATCTCTAGCCAAAGACTGAGACATCTTCTTGTGTAGACTCGCAATCTCTTGGGTCCACTGGTACACCGGTGGGCTGCTTTCTGTGACGTGGTTTTCTCCTTGGCACAGAAGTATCGCATACTTTCGCAACGAGGCTTATGAAACACGACATAGTAACCGCAAAGTACAGAATGCACTTGAAATGGGGTTCACAGGAGGACCTTCAAAAGGAAAAAAAGCTAAGGACAAAAACGCCAACATTTGAAGAAACGTCAGTAAAGTTCTTCTCATTTGGGGTTCAAGTGCCTAAGTCGTAAACTCACTTGGAAACCCAGATGTACTCGTACGTTTAATTTTCTGGCGACTTTTTGAATTTAAATTTTAAATCTAAAATTGTCCTACTTGCACATTAGACCAAATTTAAACTACTGGCCATTTACGCAGCACTTGTAAAAATAGAGCATATGACGGCATAATTATCCCATCATTAGTTTTTAGACGATCGTCGCCTATCTAGGAGCTATGGACATAAAGATGAAGGGTTCTTTGAGTACAATAGGGCTGTGTGTGATGGACTTCATTTGTTAAATTAACCTAATCGGTTACGAATAAATCATTTATTATTATTAGCATTAGATGGGTGTCGAAGGACTTATATCACCCTTTTTTCACTTCGATCAGAGTGAACATTTGTGACAAGATCCTATAATAAATTTAAGCCATCCAATCGAGCTTTAATTAAGAGTCCCGCCAGGTTTGCAGAGCTCAGGTTTACCTTGCCAGCTATAAATGATTGGTCAGCGACAAGTATTTCAGTAATTCTCTTTATTCTCTCTTCTTCCGAACCACTCACATTAACTCTGCAACCCCCATGGCCTTTTTATCGTAATCTGTTTTCAGCAGAAAACAGCCATGGGTCGCCGTGAGCGGGCTTCGAACCTGGGACCTCCTGATTGGTTAGCCGACACCATATCATTTACTACACCGACAACTAGTAACTAGTAAATAGGTTATTTAACCTTTTAAATTTTAAAACAGAACTCCCGACGCGCAAAAGGCGAGAGAAACAAACGCTAAACTTATTGGCTACCGAATCTATTTGAGTCAACGCAAGCCAGTGATTTTGCATTTTCATAAAAGTTTTATTACACCATGTCCGGATAGAGAGAATATACAAATCTAGAGCCACCTCCGCCATCAAAAATATTTGTTCAATATTAACCCAAGAATCTCTTCCGGCAACGAAAATGTCGTTGATATTTAAATTATGTCCCGAAGGGAACTGAAAAGCAAATTGAGTTCCTGAATGCAATATCGAGCTACTCTTGCACATTTGCATATTTTCCAAAACCCCACCTAATCCTCTTTTAAACTAGTTCATCAAATTTTAATATAATTTGATGAAATTTCTCCATATTTGTTGGCAACATGGAAGCAATCGCATCTCCTATAAAATTACAAGGAGTTTTGGTATGCAAATTGTCTCAGTCGGGAGTGTATTCAGTGGTCATAGGACAGGATTAAAATTAAGTTTTCGTTCCGATAGTACTAATGGAGCAGATTACTAATGATAGCCGTAATTATTTAAGAAATTTAAAACCGCGGAGCTAATTAACCGAGATCAGATTAGAGGACGCTTTTCTCCCTCAAAATACATTGATTGATTGGACGAAATAGATTTTATCAAAATTATTGATGAATCGAATAAATAACGTCAACTTTTTGCATCATCAATAAATATTGCATAAGCGAGTGGATAAACATAGACAGTATCGTGCGAATTTCGTTTATTATGAACATTCATCTCTAGGCGTTGGCATTTATCTTAGAGCAGAGCATCTCGGCGAATTATGCCAGGCAGTGAGAATTTATTTTTGGATCACGATGCCATCTAAAGTGTTTCTTCTTCTTCTTCTTCTTCTATATGACACCTGCCACAGTATTTTATGGAGTCGGCAGCGTCACGGTCTCGTTCTTTAAATAATCACATGATTTTGTTCAATCATTAAACAAATTAAAAAAAAAGAAGAGAACAAACAAAATATAAAGAAAAATTCACAAAACTTTCGTTTGCTATTTTTGATTTGGCCCGAAAACAATGATACGAAACTTCAAAATTTTTGCTTTCTGGCAAATTACATTGAGAAATTTCCGAAACACATTGACTCGACCGCAAAAAATTTTGTGGTATTAATATCTGGACTAGAACAATTTAAATTTAGACAAGTAAATTAGCAAATGTCATCTGTAAATCACGATCTGGTGGACAAGAAATTCGCTCGAGGAGCAAAAACCTTTGTACAGAATTAGATTTTGAGGAAACGTATTATTTCTAAGGACATTCGTTAAGAGATAACAAAAGTCCTCATTTCTCCGTTGTAAAACCCAATATCGAAATAGTTTGCTTTTTCTCAAAAAACTTTTTATCAGACGACTGACGATTTAATAATAGAATATTCCGTCAGTTTTCGTACCTTCAACTGACCCGCTTTAACCATCACAATTGATAGGTAGTCTATTTTTGGGTAATTCTCAAATCACTCGTCCTCGATAGAAATAATGTCACCGAAATGCCTCCGGAAATTGATTGTGTCAAGGAATCCTTCAAGTAACCGATAAGAAAAACTCCCTGAATAGATGACTCTCCTGTACCAATCTGGCTATTTTCGAGTGTCGTCTTCGATTCGTCTCCCGATTTCCTTCGACTCCCCAGAATGGATCTTCCACATGCTTGACATGTCACATCAAAGATACGAAATAGGGGAGAATTTATCGTATTATAGTACGCCTGAACTAATATCGTAAATGAACTTTGCAACGACGTTCCTGATTCCTTTCCTGTCATACATGTACAGGGACAGCTCTTGTTGTGCATGATTTCCGTTTGGTTTTATTAAATTTTTAGCGATGGAAGGAAATTTATATTTTTATTTTTTTCCTGTCACACACAGTCAGGATTAATAATAATCTACAGTTTTGCCATCCTTGGCTTTGCCAGAACGATCGATGCTACGCTGTCAAAACAGGAGAGCAAAGTTTTTAATTTATCAACCAACCACATCCCTGCTCCTCTCGGTCGACGGACAAAGTTTCGTTCGGAAAGCTGCCGTTTATCTCTGGCTGGAACTATTTCGAGACAACGACTCTTATGATTTCGCCCACATCTGCCATTTCTTCCGAATGCAATAAATCAGTATATTTTCAGTTTATCGCAAAAACAATCTTTAATTGGAAAGTACGAACAGATTGGAAGATTAAAGATATTTGCAAAGACAAATGGTCCTCTTAATTAGAGCATTTCATCAGGTATGTCGCTGCGCGAGTTTTTGCACTAATTTTAGCACGCGGAGGAATTGAACATATTATGTCAACTTGCTTGAATTGGCTAGTGGCTAGTTAGCTAGCTCCTTTACTAACAGCAGCGGAAGACAGTATAGGGTAAGACCAAAGATCCCGGCAACAGTGGATTTCGGACACAACTAGGCAGAAGATAGAATGCAATAGGGCCCTGAAATATAGCCTGAATTTCACAGGCGATCAAGAATAACGTCGAAAACTACAAGACGATTTATTCCCAACTCTCACCAGATACAGTACGCTCCTTAAAATAGCCTAAAACGACTGCATCTGTCTACTATCAACTGTGGTTATGTCATATCCCACAAAATACTATCTAGAATAAAGGAGGCAATAGATCGAACGATTAGAAGGCAACAGGCCCGGTATAGAAAGGTTCGATCCTACATAGACCATATTTAAGGATGATTGTGAATACCGAATAACGGTCCCACAATACCTTGCCTTTGTAGATTATTGAAGGCGGTTACTCGGTTAATAGGCGCTTTATATGGCAGGCATTGCGGCAACGCGGTCTTCTAGGCTAGATCGTCGAATAAATACAGACTTCTTTTTAGTCAACGTGTACCACTAAAAGTACTGGCATTAAGATTCGGGTTTATCCTGACTCAGATAGCTCCAATGAATCTGTCATCGGTTCTCCGTTTGACTGAAGGATTCCTATTCGCAATTCTTATCGAACATGAGAAGAACGTTGCGTAAACAGTTCTGTGGGTTTATTAACTCGAAGCGAAACTGCGACCTCCATAATTCCTTATATGAAAGAGACGATGTTCTTACAATTGCCAATTTCTTTGTGGATTTCTTCCGAACTGCCTTCTGTGATTCTAATGTGATATTTCCTATTCTAATTTCACCCACTTGACTTACCTACTTCCCTTAGGTCCAGTGACTTAGTATTTGGTGATGCTTTTGTTGCCGAATTTTTGTCTAACCTTTCAGACGGATACTTTGGTGGTATTCCTGCTTCCTTCTTGAAGAAATGCCAATCGTCTTTTGCTCTTGCTTAAGGCCTCCGATAGGATTGACCACGGAATCCTGATCTACAAGTTCTCAAGTCTCTTCTCCGTTTTTCTTCTCGCTTTGTTGATTAGTTGTTCTCCCAAGAATTAGGTCGTACTTAGGGTGTCCTATTTCGGGGAGCTCTTTTTCACTTTTTCTTTGTTACCAAAGAGGTGCCTCAGGGTTGAATCCTTGGCCCATTGATTTTAATAATGTATATCAATGATGTTTCGCTTCTTCTGTCTATTGCTAGAATTCTGTGTTGTGCGGACGACAAAAAATATTTCGCAGTGTTTCTCATGACTCTTATTCTAGTCCCTTGAACTCTGGTTATGTTTTGTAATTGTTCTTTTCGTAATTCCCTTCCCTTAAGTACCGTGCACGGTGATGACTTTTTCTGTCGTAGAAGAGGTCCTTTCCTTTTCGATTACTCGGTCAGTGGTGTTTCCTCTGGCATAGGAACGATGGCTTACTTCGGAAGGCCTTCACATACTTATTTTTTTTTTTAATATCTCTTGTCAGTTTTTGAAACATCCTTGTGAACTGTTAGATGAACTTCACTTGTTTTAATACAAGTAATTGCACGTGTGCATACAGCTTAAGGCGAATTCCAAATCATATTATTACTCTGCAATCACCAATGGTCTTTTAACGTATATTGTAGAGACAGTCAAGTCAGTGAGATCAATTTGGTGGTACTGCAAAATCATGTGACATACATATGCTTGAGTCTTGTTACAGCTCTTATAGTACAAATTCTTCCAGATTGTTAAGACAATCAAGTTATCGACAGAGATAGAATCGTGTAATATTTCAGTTCTAATAATATCGAAGGGCTAACCTCAAGTAGTAAAAGTGGATAGTGGTGGTCCCATAGCTACGAAACTATACTCCACCTTTCCTGATAGTGTTGTTTGCCACGTGCATGACCATCCCATCGTAGAATACATTTACCTTTTCCGTAATTTCAAAAATAAGTGGAAGGTGGATCTAATCAGCTTTCTTAGGAAAGGAACCGAATTCTGTGATAGTTATCACTATCAAAGGATCCACCTGGATCAGGAAATCTAACGCCAAGATATCGCGTGAACTAAGAATATTATTTGATTTCGGGTAATCGCACAACGCAAGTAATAACACAGGTACGCCATTGTCTAAAATGCCAAAAGCAATTTCTTTGCCTTCCGGAATCAGTAAACAATGAGAAGTGTAAATTGAGCTCCATTAATTTGGTGTAATTACCCTTCGAACCTGTCCAAGGACACTTCTGCGGCGTAGATAAACACCTTTAATGAAGGGAAATCGATTTCTAGACGAATCCCCTGAGGCACGTGTTTACTTTTTTTGTACGAACGCTCGCCGTCCATTGAACTGGGTTCGATTGATTTTTTTGTACGTCGAAGTTGTAATGGTTAATGGGAACATTTATATCAAGAAAATTTAGTGTTCAGTTTGAAGATAGTGACATAGTGACCAGGATAATTGTGGTAGAATGAGATTGGGGCCCGGTATCTTAGGGTGACTTTGGCAAATAGAAACCAAACAACATCCGCCTATCTATCTATTTACTTCGATTACAAAAGAATTTACTTATTGATTTTCCACCAGGTAAAAGAATGACGAAAAATAGAACCGGTATAAGTGCGATTCCATTTCGAGGGCAAAAACAAATTTCCATTTTACGTTTAATAACAATAACAGTGGTATGGGGCTTTGTCATGCAAATTTGTCATAAAGTAGCTCATCAGCCGAATTCATACTTAAAATTAGGGCACGAATGCAAAAATCGTTGATTTCAATTTATTCACTCCCCCGCGATTTTTTTGCAAGGGAGCTAAGGAAGCAAGGAAGACAACTAAAGCGCGTAATTATATAAATTAAATAAAGGACTGAGGAGTCGTCCCCAAATTTGGTACGACCTACTGACCATGCCCCACCGAAAAAGCGTTTCATTGCCATCATGACAAGGAGCAATTAGGCATTCCTAGAACGTTCGCCGATTGTTTTGTTTGGCAATCAGGCGACAGTACCTTACCTCACACAACTGTGCCACTTACCTGACTTGGTGCCCTCCTTGTATTAAGAATAATTTTTCGGCTCACGTTGGGGCTTGTTTGACAAATGATCCCAGACCTAGTTGTTAATCCAAATATTTATGAGTTTTTCCGTGACGGAGTATTTCGAATTTTCGGAGGTTTCAGTAAACAGTGGGTGTATTTTGATAGGAGAGCTCGTCGTCATTGAATTATGCAAACTAGCAAATTTTACGTCATCCTTCTTTAAATTTTGCATTAATGAAAATCAAATTTCTCTTAAAATTTCGCGAACTTCTACTTAAAATACCTGAAAAATCCGTCTGCTGTGTCCTTGCATTTCTCTCAAACTTCATCCTTTAGTGGATTTTATTACGATGGAAATGTTGAAATTGTCGTTTAAATTGACTTATCTCAATGGGACTCCCATTTAGAATTCAATATATTCTCCCAGGACTCCATGCACAGGTATCCTCGCATTATGCAAATTTTTTAACACACGACGTAACTAGTAAAGTGCGCAACGTGTCCTGGTTGCGAGCTACGACAACATGTGGTTAACATTGTCTGAGCTTTAAGTTTTATTAGGATTTTAAGGAAAGACATTCCGAACACGAGCTTTACCTTAAGCGAATCGTTTACATTCCAATGGTGTTCATCACTGAGCTCCTGTTCAAGTGGTGACGACAATGATGATAAAGAAATTCGGGGCACAACCAAGGACTTATGACTTAGTTTCGAAGAAAGGACAGGTTATTGATGATTTTTGCACATATTGGTTATAAAGATGTTCCATTTTAAATTGCGCCCTATTTTTTATGTGTCAAAGTTGCAGCTGTCATCCTTTGACATTTGAGTAGAAAAATATCTGAAAATAGAAAAATGCAGGCTTCCGTGCCTCCTGTGTACTCCATTGAAAAGAGGCGCAATATTTCCAAAATAGAATTTATTTTCGATTTATTACAGAGACGGAGTTGGATTAATTGGTTGAGCGGCATATGACCAACATGCCCTGGTTCCGGGATTCGAGATCAGGTCTCCCCGTGGGTTCTAAAAAAAAATTGAATTAAAAATTCCACTCTGTCTCTGGGCTATTGTCTAGCTCGCAGCAATGCAAAAACATGAAATTCAAGTTTGCTCTCTCCCCTTACCCTGATTCCGTTCTGGCCAAAGCCATACTAACACATCAAAGGGTTGTCCCCTCGGCTTTGACTAAATCGTAAAAAAACCGATAATTTCAGCCACATTGTTAAGGGCTGCGAACGTCTCTCTCCCGCCCATCTCCCTGAGTAGTCGTGATTTCCTGTACGTTTCCGGTCACTGAAATCTGTATGGTATGCATAAGTCTATTACGGCGATGTCTTGCCTCTTTAATCAGCACTTCGCTAACTTTGACCTGAATTTCTCCAGGCTGCATTTAAAGCGCCAACTCGGGTTGTGTTTCGACTAATGCTGCAATTCAGTGATTAAGTTTTACTTTTAAGTTTAATATAAGTTTTTGTTATTTTGTTTTATTTTTAATCTTCAGTAATCTTCGTTATAATAATAAATAAAGATAGCTGCAACAATATGGTGATCGCTACCATACCATACCAAATTATCAGCAGCGCGATTAGACCTTACATGGGGAAGACACTTTCTCCAGCTTTTCGAAACAGCAATATGGACAATTTGATTTTCAGTTCCACGGTCTGGGGAAACACAAAATGTTCTCTCTGTGTCCTTTAACCTCTTGTGGAGCATAGGGCGTTACAAGCTACAAAATTCAACAAACAACTTTCGACTTGAGTTTTTGTTTTCAAGTTCAAAGTTGTCGTAAAGGAGCTGATGGAAGGCCTCCTTGTTACATCCGCTTGCTTGGTCAGCGTATATATTGGAATTATTGAAGTATTGCGTATCCTGGTCACTTCCTCTTCATTTAGGTTCGCTTAACCGTAGATTATTTATTTTATACTAGGCCATTTCTCGCTCCACGCCTGTAATCTTCGCGTATCCGCACTCGTCTCACAGAGTTCTCAGTACGAATTATCAGTCAGTCCGAATTATCCGAGGCGTACTAAACGGGTGGTGTGTAGGAGTTGGTTTTTCAGATAAGGGGGTTACAAACCTACCTGTCCCACAAGGAGGGCTGCTTCTGGGAATCACCGAGAGTGTATTTGTATAGCGCATAGATTCTCTCTAAGCCGAGGTGGGTTCCCTCCACCTGTTTTAACCGGGCTTGGGACCGGCTACGGCAAATATTAAATTCTACGAATTGGCGCGAGTGATGTTCCATCTGGAAAACCTATATGGTACCCTTTATAATTTATTCATACAGTAAATTTGAGTCCATTCAATTTGCCCATTCACGAAAACTTGATTGATTCCACTGGTGTTGCGTGCAGTCTTGACTCGACCTTTCATTTAGGAAGAGAGAGAGAGAGTTACGACACTTTACAAGGTTTTTTCAATCGATATTCAATTAACATTTAAAAACATGTTGAGGACATATTTTTCATTTTTGGCAGTCTGAACAAATATTTTCACTCTTAAAGTATTTATAACTGAGGCTAGTATAAGTCAACAGTCATTAGTGGCCGCCAATCGATGCATTCAAATCGACTTTTCATTCAGTCCAGATACTCATGGCTCCACTTTCGAGCGGTTTCGGATACATGACATGTATGTGAACTTTAAACATAACTTTCTGACGTAAGTTATCATTAATTGTTCCAAAGTACAGTTTATTTCGGCCCACATGTGACCCAAACTAATTACAGCGCGATGTAAATTTCCGAATTACTGAACATATCGGACGTAACAAGCGAGAACTTGTACGATATCAGTACTACGACACACCTCCACTTGGATTATTTTAGGTGCAAATAAATTCACTTGGCAAATGTTTTCCTTAGTCTGGTGCCAAGATATTCTGCGTACAGCTTTTGGGAAAATTTCAAAATAAAACCGCAAAGCATGCAATAAGTTTGTCAAATTTATTGATCGGACCACATAAGTTGGATATTCAATGCTCTTCACCAGGGAAGGAAAAACGTTTTTCTCGACCACAAAATGGAACTTCATTAAAGGCACGCTTTCAGCTTCCTCAACGACTTTTTTCCTTCATGATATTGTTATCGATAATCGTCTTGTTTATTTCCAAATCAAATTATCCTATCGCTGTGGGCTTTTGAGTTTTATGAATACAACTCATGATTACGGCAGGAAAATGTCTCTATGAAAAATCCAGGAGATAACTTGAGATTCATGGTGAATTCCTTTCAGCAATAACGACCCCTGCTGTTTGGTTTGACACACGTGAGACAGGCATGCAAAAAGCTCGGTTTTATTTGAATAGATGCCTATTGGGTTACGAACAAAAAATATATTTTTATATATGGAAGGACTGTTTCCATCCCGGGAGAAGGTATCTTTATACGTTTGGCAACTTCCTTGATTATTTCCGCATTTGTTTAAAATTTAGATTTCAGATTCTAAGATTTAAATCGACAGACAAAAGTACTACTGCACTACTGCAAAAACCGTATCTGGTTGCTCACTCTTAAAATTGTTGGATTGCCCACGCGGCAATAAAGCAAAGAAAATAGAGCATACTCTATATCCTTAGGGTATTATTAAATGATTTCCGCTATTTCAACCAGCACAGATAGTCCTTAGAATCCCTCTAGTTCTCGTAACCCTTGTAGGGCAAAGAACTTCAACCCTATTTGGAAAAATCGATTGAAAGTTGACCTACAATTTAAGCTGGACTCCGATTCACCGATATTACGCTGCAATTCTAATGACCTTTTTATCGGAATCTGCTGTCAGCAGAAACAACTATGGGTCGCCGCTGGTGGGGTTGGAACCTGGGACCTCCGGGTTGAATTATTATCACTTACTCCACCGACGACTAAGAATATACAATTTAAAATTTGCTTACACTTTCCGGTCCTGGCATCGATGATACTTGAATTACTCATGTTTATTACAAAAGCTACAGGAAAAACTGATTCTGAATCGTTGTTTTTTAAATCATATAGGAATCATCAAGAGAAATAAGACAGGTGGATATAAGAACCTTGGGAGCCGCCTTGTCACTTTGATGATGATTAAGAAGCGTTGCTCGCAAAGAACCCGTCGGGGAGAAGGATTATGTTTACGAAGGCCGCCACAAGAACCAGAAGATTATATGCGGAATAAAAGTCTGTTGCTCTGAACAAATTACGTTGATTGATTAATTTATAAAGAGGTAAGAGCGCCACTCCCCTAAGTTCGCCCGTTATCTATTGCACCTACTTCATCTCCTTTGCCAAAAAAAAACACTGAGCAGGACAAAGACAAATAAAGTCATCTTGGTGTCCTTTTCGCATCATCTACCTTCTCATCCTAAATCTAGTGTATAGTAGTACGGACAGCAAGGTTTTTGTTTACAGTCAGGAGCTTAGGTGGCTACGAAACACACAACCTCGAACTTTGAAAGCACTATAATGTGTGCGTAAACTTGACTGGATTGCAAAACACTTGTCGGATTAGAAATGGGGATCGACGCGCGGACAACGCTAATAAAAAAGAGCACTATTTGAGTATCTACAGGATAATTTTCGAATTGACATTGGTCAGTCCGGTATTGAACCTAATCGAATTATTTTCCAGCAGGATGATGACCCCAAGAACACCACGAAAATTGTATCACAATGGTTCGAAACCGACACTGTAGAAATCTTACAATGGCAGGAAATCTTTGCATGCCTAGCAGGCTGGTCTAGCTGTAAAAAACTAAGGGTTATTAGATCAACTACTAGTAAGCACGCTCTGTCGGCCATGGACGTGGTCTTTAACTCACAGAGGTGGTGAACGTTTTCTTGACTGCTGCACACATCATTAAGTACACTTACAACAGGTCGACTGCGCGATCTTTTCCCAGTTATGAATCCTATAGAACACTTAGGTGTTAATAGAAAACGCGCATACCTCGAGGTAGATTTGGCAGTAAACGGAGGTGTGACTTGTAGAGTGGGTCTACAGTTATCCATCAAATTACAGATACTCGGATGTAGCATCCTTTTTGCTCCATCATAGCCTCGGGTATTCAAATCAGCTGTCGCACATCGACCAAAGCATAAGATTCTGCACTGAAACTGGTTCGCGATATGTGCCACCTAATCTGCTCATCATTCGGTATAAATAAAAAACATTTTTTCGCTGCAGCGACGGACATGGCCCCAGCTTTGTTCTTATACTTACTAAATCAACAGTCACACATGCACTTAATTGCCACTTCGGTTGTCATGCTGAGAAAACGATTATGTTTCGAGTTGCTAGCAGCGAACGCAGACACATTCAACTGTACCTGGTAACCTATAGCGTCGGTGCAGAATGGTAGCCTCACTTTTCACTGGTGAGAATAGACTGCAGCCTTGTAGCATTTTTTGCACGGTGTTTCTCTCCGCTTTGGAATTGCTGCAAGTGCTGCCGAAAAGCTGAGCCTACCGTTGGGAGAGTAGAACTGAGTGAATGATGGGACCAGTTTGGAGACGTCAATAACTCTGCAGAGTAGTCCCGCGGGACTCTATCGCCACCAAAATTCTTGTGAATAAATACTTGATGTTGAGTGTTGCTAGGGTAGTAGAAAAGTCGCGAACATTCTTGCGGAGAGCGTCTACAAGCAAAACTTCTCAATAGAGCGACTTCGCGACTTAGTAACAGAGTTCTAATTATCTTAAATTTTTGGTTTTGGTTTCGATCTATTTTTTTTTTTAGTTTTTGTCTAATTTGCAAAGTTTAAAAATTTTAAGGGACTGTTCTTGGAGCTACCACTTACCGGGTGGCTTCTAAATTCTTGCTTGATTTTTTTTACTCTCTTTAACATATTCTTTACACTGTGTTAAGTTTTTTTGTTCATCATTATTCTTCGAGTTACTTTCCTTCATTTCATTCACTTTTGTCGCTTAGTTACCATTTTTCGAGTCTTTTTGGTTCCGTTCTATGTCTCAAATTTTATATTGTATTTTTATAGCGTAGCTAGTTTTTATAGAATTTTTACTATTTATAACGATGTGCCGAAATAAAGTGCCTTCATTAAATAAAAAAAAAATTATTAGAACAAGGTGAATAAAAAAAGGGACGAATTAGATTGAGTACCATCTCCAAGATCCCTACTGCTAAGAAACTCTTGCACGCTAAAAATAAAATGTACGATGACATGAAAAGGAATATATTATTTATTCCGCCGATGTCCCCTTTCCACAGATTTTCAGAGAGATGTTCAAGATTGCGCTACATCCATTAATGTAATGTTATAACACTTTCGTATCACCGTCTCAACTCAACTACGTCAGATTTTACGATAAAGGTGTTTCATTTAAAATTCAAAACTCATTTCAAGCTCATTCTTGAGTAAAATCTTTCTACGATAATTTTCGCGCAATATCTTCAAACATGTCGTGGTGTGGTCTTACATATCTCCTCGTCTAAAATAATCGAATAATCACCAGCGGGAACTTGTTCATCTCAAAAGAATGAAAAAAAACTTTCCTCTGACCCAATTCCAGCAAATATTTAGTTGTGCTGGTAAAGGTGCAGTAGGTTCCCTTTGTTACATAAGTATGTAAGTATATATTGTATAACATTCACCCTCCAGGGAAATCTACAGAAATCCTGACCAGCAATTTATGAAAAAAAAACGGTGAGTTTCTGAATGAAAATGATACTCAACGCGCATATATTTTTCACCTCGTACCAACTGTCTGGACTGGTAATTGATAAATAAATTCATAGCGAATGAACAAAATTATACTCTCGTCGAAGGACTGGCCTTCAGACTTGTAAGTACTTTTGGTATAAGAAATAATTTATGTCCCGATTTGCTTGAGACAGAGACTGTGATTATTAACAGGAAATCTGGTGTCTCTGCACGAAAATAGAATGATACTTGGGGTCTCTTCCAAAGCTGGAAAGATTGTTTCATTAATGATTTATGAGAGTTTCAACGGCGAAGTTAAAGTCATTCGGAATAGTTTTTACAACATATACGTAACACGTCCTTGATTTAATAAAAAATCAATTTTCCGCAGCAATGCCGACAATCTAATTTCGCAGTTGCAAACCTATTGTCCAGAAGACTACTCTATTCCTATACGGAATGGAACTGGATCGAGTTCCACAGACTCCTCCATCCTTACAAAAAACTGTTTTCATACTTAACCATGGCATTCACAACTATTTCAAGATTTTCAAATACTTTTTCATTTTCCTAATATACATGAGTGGCTTGTACGACTGAACCATGCTGGAGCCCAGAGATAAGTAGGAAGCACAATGGAAGGATAAGATGCACATACAATTCTCTAGCCAAGTGGTGCGCTTCAATTATGGGATTTCACTCTTCCTCCCTTCAAAGCTGGGGTAATTGAATTTCTTGAGATTTTCGGTTTTAAGTGAATTCCGAGGAACAAGAATAAACCGATTTTCATCAAGTGAATGAATTTCTGGATCTGTTTCAACGTTTTAAAGGATAAAGGATATTTCGACTAGTGGAGACATTTTTTTTAGTATCAACCGCATGTGAGACATTTTTTGTATTAAATTAAAGAAATTTAATAATTCAAACAAATTGTGACCCAATTTATTATGGAAATTAGGTACAGGTTTTGGGGGGTTGAATCTGCCCCGTACCGATTTGCCTCTTCAACGAAATAATTTTGCTGAAAGTTTGGAAGTCTTATGTTTCTCCGCGCTATTGATGCACTTAACGAAGGTCTTCTTTGACAAGCTTTTTACATAATTTCACATGAAGCCGCATCAAGCGCTGGCAAACTTCTTCAAACTTTTTACGGTTGTCGAATTACTTTGCGGCGCGGAAGAGAGATTTTGGGGATAACAACAAAACTTTTTATTTTTGGGGTGGAAAATCCTGCATGAAACACATCTCATTTATTATTATTTAAGCGAAAACAATTAAATTTAAGATTCAGTTAGCAACTTTACCTGAGCACAAGACTACGGGGCCAGATGATTTTGCACCTGAGCTAAATAAACATTATTCAACCATTTCTCGTTTATTTAATTTACACGGACACTGTCATGTTTGCAAGGTGGCTCTAAAAATAAGGTCGTGGAAAATATTTTTAGCTAGGTATACATAGAAGAGGAAGGATAAACATGGCGCATATACACGAATCCCAAGGGGGAAAATCAGTCCTGACGTGCTCACGTTGTTGAATCTCTAATCCTATGCCTATGCCAGAGATATTATTTATGGTGTCGGAGACCGCGCAAATTAATTCACAATAAAGGTGCAAATGATCGGGTTGGGCCCCATAACGGAGGGTTCAAAATCCTATAGATGGCCCGGACCATAGCTAATTTATGTATGTAAGGTGGGGTCGGATTTATTGCGGAATTCGTGGCATGTGGGTTCGGAGAGCACGAAGTTATTTGGATAGAACGTAATATGTGTCGTTAACGATTTTAATTGATGCCTGGAAATTGCCGCGTTAAATACATTTTTGGAATATTGTCGAAAATTATCGGAGTAAGAATCGATTGTTTATAACATTGCCGTTCTAAAGAGAGATAGTTTATAATTTATTTATTGACAATTTCGTCAAGGCTAATTACTTAAAAATAAAATAAAAAGAGAATAAATAAGAATACAATAGAAAAAGCTACTAAAGTGAGAATGGACAATTAAAAAACAAACAAAACTAAACAGTTAAACATTTTTACAGATCAAAAGAATTAAAATTTCAAATTCATTAAAGAAAACAAATGCAACAAAATCCTGGGGTCTAAAACGACCTTAACGCAGCTGATCACTCGCTTTAAATTTCGGCGAAGAGGGTGGAATAGAAACACGAATGTTAAACGATGACAGCAGTTCCGTTGAGTCGACAAAACCCTGTATGACATCAAACAGAAAAAAAAGTCCAAGATCTGTTATACATATCCTTTAGCGTGTCGAAGGACAGCAGTCCAAGCCTGTCCTTACACGCGTGCAAAATCAAAAGGTTATTCCATAGACAGAATGTAAATATGAAAAACCTGATCTGATTAGCCTCTATACGAGCAATGTGTACCGCATAGAAAGGAAACTAAACAGGACATACTCTAACACAGGTCGAGCAAAGGTACAAAAAAAAGTTTGGTGATAAAGCGATTGTTAAACTTCTTAGACCATCTCTTTATAAAGCCTAAAGAATTATTACCATTGTTAACTTTGTACCTAGATCCTTCATTGTCTCAACTCTGGTTAGCAAGTTGCCACTTACAGAATAAACATAGATCAACGGATATTTTCTTCTTAATACGAGTTAAGGTACACTTATCAACGTTCAAAGGCATATTGTTCACAATACACAAAGAATTAAAAAACTGAAGATCGGAATTCAGTGCAGAACAATAATTAATGTCAGAGACTACACAAAAACTATTAGCACCATCAGCATAGCATAAAATTTCACCAAGTTCGCTTATATGGAGCCCATGTCATTAATAAAAATAATAAAGAGCAACGGGCCCAAATGACCGCCCTGTGGCACACCAAAGTTATTGATATTTCACCAGAGAGAGAGAGAGAGAGAGAACCATGAAACAAAACTGAAGGTGAACAATCCTGTACGTTAGCAACAGTACGAAAAATTTTAGCATCGTCAGCATAGCAAAGAATTCTCGAATGATGAAGGATCGTTGATACATGATTGATGTAAATGATAAAAAGCAACGGTCCAACAGGACACCCCTGAGGTGTTACGTATTTCATTAGTAAGCGCACCACGGAACAAAACAAGTTGATACGAAAACAGCGAAATTTACAAAAACCAAAGTAAAACCTAAAACGTCCAACTTATGAATGAGAATCGTGTGGTTGATTCTGTAGAAAGCTTTACTAAAATCAATAAAGATGCAATTAACTTGCTAACCAGTCTCTTACCGGAGAATTCTAATAAGATGGTTGTAGTGAATTTGCGCTTCATTAAACCATGTTGAAAAGAGCTCAGAAAGGGTTTACAGTGAAACCGAAACACATCACAAGTTAAAGATTCAAAAACTTTCGCAATGCAACATAAATTAGCGATAGGTGGATGCTTCGTCTGCGACGGTGAGAATTCATGTGGTTCCACTCAACCGGGCCATTATGATACCACCCATGATGTGATTAATTCCCTATTTCGTCGACACTGGTGATAACCGCAACTCTTTTAAGGTCTTGTGCCAATTTTGTGGACAGCAGTTAGCCCCGATATTAAGTTCTCGAGAAAAATCAAGTATTTCTAAATAATCACTTTTTAATTTATCAAATCAAAGGATATCTATCTCCTAATCGACAAAGGCATGGACGATTTCCATAGTTACTCTAAAGGTGCGTAGCTGGACTACTGTAGTGTGTTTCAAGCAGAAATCCTGGTTATAGAATAAGAGGCAGGGCTATTACTATCACGCCGTAACGGAAGCGCCATAGGAATTTACATCGACGGTTAAACGAAAATAAAGGTGCTGGACTTAAACGTAATAAAGTCACAGCTGGTACGTAAGTGCCAGAATAGTCTACCAAACTTAGGAGCAACAGTATAGACAGACCGATCGGCCGGCTTCTAGAATTAGTAAAAAGAGAAGTTGACCTCAAGACAATTCAGTTTGCTACAAAAAAAATGGAGCAATCTGACAACATGCAGTATGATGCCATTACAAGTCATTATCTTTTTGGTAGGCATAAAACGCAGAACGTTTACGCATCCCCACCAAAGACTTTTGCAGAAGTTCTCTGGACGAGAAAGAAGTGGGAAGCTCGCGTCTGCTGTCCAGGTCTGGCCAGAAAAAAGTAAGGCCCCACGGATTTGATAACACAATGGATCAGATAGCCGCCACACTAACCTAACTAACGTAAATTAAAGCGCTTTTTGTTATACTCCGCATTTTTCGTTTTTGATACGCTTCGCTGGTTCAGATTTTGCCTAAGTAGTTATGCAGTGTACGGTTTGTGGCGTTATGTGAAACGTTTTTGAGAGTTCTGATCATAAAGCGTATAATCGCTTATAAGGCGTTATTGACGGACATAAAACAAGGACCTTTTTATTGTTTTATAGACAGCAAAGAAAGGATAACGTGCTGGATCTTGAGTATTAAATTCGCAGGCTTAGTCCAAATTGCCGACACCTGTGCGTTGTGCTCTTGATAATATCCGGTCACCTAAGCGACCAAATTCAATTCTTTGTCCAAAAAATAAGTTCCAATTTTTCTACAACTTATACACCGTAAAATACCACACCAGTCAGAACGTAGGAATCCCCATGCCATTTTCTGTTTAAATAAATTCCTTATTCCACGAATTATCCTTGGAATGCTAACAAAACCAAAAGTAGGACGAAAGTTTTCGTATTCGTTTTCAACGATAACAAGAAGGGGACCTCGTTGTCGTCCTTGTTGCCTATAAGCTCTTTTACTTCAATTCTACTTTGTTTTTAGTTTTTGTTGCTTTTTCTGGCACTTCAATCATTGCAGGACCCGTTCATCATTGCGTATACCGCCCCTATATACTATAGAAGATGTACTGGCAGCTGGATCCTTTCAACTTGCGGGCATTCATCCATCTGAAATAAGCTTTCAATTATAAATTATTTACAGGTGGCCAGCCATTTGTAATGACGTTTAAAGAGGTGAAGGGACAAAGGCAATTCAAGCATGTCAATGGGGTGCTGTTTTTAGATTCTAAGCCCTTTCTATAGCGCGAAAAGTGCTGCGCTATTCTCTTGCTTTACATGAAATCAATCAATTCATCTGAATAACCTCGGACAGTTTTTATTCTCTTTGCAGATTTTTTTTTTGCTCCTGATGGTTTTCATTCATGATTAGTTTAGATGGCAAAGGACAGAGCAGAATCTGAACGCGGTGGAATTCTAAATATGGCACCTTCGATGCTTTAGGAACTTCAATCAACGTCGAAGGATGGATCCTTCAAAACACTCCTTTGTGAACCACTCTAATATGAGTGAATATTTTATATGATAAAAGGTGAGATTGAATCCCACCTAGGTGCGGATTTGGTTAGTACTTTTCGATATTGAGACGCAGTTTGTGTGGACTAGTCTATCGCGTGGCTTGGAAACCAGTTGAGTGTAAGTAAAATGACGAAATTTATTAAGAACCTGGTGGAGTTGGTGACCACCTTGTGTATCGATTAATATAGTACCTATCATAAGAATGGCAATGTTTCAAACACAAAAGTGCACCTGCCACATTCAGTTGATCGCCCATCTTTGACCGCATTACCACAGGGCACTCCTTTAGCCGTTCCTTCGATTTCTATGAATACGAAAAGCACCTTCATTACCGCAAAGTAACGTTCAATTTTCGTAATTAAAAACTCTCCTTGTCTGCATATTTTATTGAAAGGCAACTTCATTTGTTTCCTTTTGTTTTATAACTATAAGCACAGGGTGGGTCAATTGATTTAACGTCGTGGGAGTGTAAATTGCATTTGTTCAAGTATTAAAACTCAATGAAACTCTGAAATTTTATTACCATTGGGTTTTGCGTCGTTGCACTCTCTATCCCGCTCTTTAAGTATGCAAGGATTCATAGCCTGATAAAGTTTGGAAAATCCAACATTAGATTTTAGCTTTGCTTGTTTTATTTAAGGAGCTTCAGGGCTACTTTTGATGCTGTACCGTTTGAAGTGCATATACATTTACGTCTTAAGGTCAGAAGTTTAGAAGGTTAATTTTATAGAGAATTGAAGTTGAAAAAGGATCCTGAAAATGCGCAGTTACCCTTTCAGAAAAGGATGACGTTTTTTATTTTTTATGCAAGGTAGAAATTGTTCGTGCTTCTAGCATAGCAAGAAATTTTTAGGTTTCTTTGAATTTCGTCATATCCTTTAACAGTACGTGAGTATATAGATTGATGGAAAAACATCGCAAAGAGGAAGTAATTTCTGTAAATTAATTTGAATTTCGCCTTTGAAAGTAAAGTACTCGACATGGTAGTGCGCTAAATCGATAACCTCAATTCCACGGAAATGAGTTCCAATTTAACGTTTGGGGGAGTTGCACTTTATATAAATGATTTTGTTAAACGATGGAAATGGTTTGGAGCTAAGGGAGTTAAAATTCAAGGATGCAATTTTAGATGGCAAGAAGTTTTCTTTCGATTTTAAGTGAGGAAAAGTTGTTGCTCCGTTTGTGGTAAAAGGGACCTACTTAGGTATGAAAGGCTTTACAAAAGGATGCCGTTATTTATCTCCATTATCAGCTCCTTTCAGGGACTAAGTACTTTTCATTTTCTAAAGAAAGGAATGAACGTTCCGCTAAATAAGATAATCTTGTGAATCGTTCCAGAACCTTTAGGCGATATTGTTTATCAGTTAGATCATAAATTAGATTTTGTTTTGTTACGTTTTTCCCTCTAAAGTCATGAACGGCTCAAGCGAATAGCGTGTTTTTAACAAGTTCATAAATTGAAAGACAATTTAAAAGATAAATTAAGGTTCTAAGTTTGTTATTGGTTGGTTATTAAATGTGATAAATTAGGCACACTAACACCGAATTCGCGCCGTTTTGAGACCACAACACAATAAGCAATTGTTGAAAAATGGCTTTGTGGAAGGAATTTATCTGGAGATCCAATCCGTGCATGATCTAACCAGTCCTGATCCTGGGGAAGTTCTGGATGTCATCAAAGAAAAAGCTGCTTATTGAATGATCTCTGTTTACCCTAGCACATGATCAGGCCGCCGAGAGAGGGGGGGGGGGGGGGGGGGGGCGAAGGGGGTAAATGCCCAGGGCCCGGGCTTTCAAAAGAGGTCCCGTCATCTAAGTCATCAATAGAAAATTTTTTCCATTTCAATTATATATAAAAAAAATGTTTCACGATCGAAAAAGTGTAAAATACTAGACAGATTTTAAATTGAAAGTCACTCATTCGATTGTTTATGGGCCCGTAAACACTAAGCCCCGAAATTCCTTTCGCGGAGGCCCGTATGTGGTACCCCCGGGCCCGAATTTTGTCTCAGCAGCCCTGCACATGATGGACAACTTTAGAGAAAGCAGACAACCGTTTTCTTCTGCTTTACATTCCCGCAGCTCTAGCCAACGATAAACACATACTCCATTGCAGATTTTCGACTTCGATTTCGATTCTGCGATTAATGAGATCATTCCTGAATTATAGAGGTGGTTCTAATTGTCTACTCTGATAAAGATAGCTCTCTTGCGCGCAGACACTTTCAACCAACCGGGTTACGAAATGTAATTTCTGAACGGTACACCTCACTCTCCAGTCCCCGTAAGCTTTGTGGGCATGGGGCGGGAGAAGAAATTCACTTAATTCGAGACAACGGTTGCATGTAGACCTACAATTTAAAGTAGATTCCAAACCACTGACATTTTCTCTGTAACTCTCATTACATTTTTATCATAATCGGTTGTCAGAAGAAAATCAACCATCGCTTGCTGTCGATGGGATTCGAACCGGGGACCTCTAGATTTTAAGGGCCAACTCCCCTCCCCCACCCTAAAAATTGAATCTAACTTCGTAATGCGTTGACCTTTTGGGGTGGTTTTTTTTTCTTCCTATTATTACCACCATAGAAATTTATGAGGTGTGGTGCGGGAGGCAGCGGGGGTGAGACTCAATCACTTAACGCGCAGACCAATCAGCCTAATTATTTTGTTGTTGTATAAAGTATGATCTCGTATTGTTAGTATGAGGAACAATTTTGACCGAGAATAGTGGTGGGGAAGGAGTAGGCGAACTTCGTAACGTGTAGAACAATTTGGATCATTCGTTTTGTGATGTATAGAGGATAGTCGTACATTGGTATCACGACACAAATTTATGTGGTGTTGATAGGGGAAGAGGGGGAGGCGGTAGATATTGAACCTAACTTCGTAAAACGTGAACCAATTTGGATGATTATTTTTCAAAAAAAAAATCTCACTCAGCTGTACGTCAGGAGCCCCATTTCTAAAGAGTTACCATAACTTCACCCACAGCAATTTTATTGACAAATCATTTTATTCATTTTAAATTTTTTATATTAAGGGAGGGCGTAGAGAGGATCTCTCTAGTTCTCGTAACCCCTTGTGGGGCATGGGTCGTGAGAACAAATTAAACCCTTTGGCCTTTTTATCGTAATCTGCTGTCAGCAGAAAACAGCCATGGGTCGCTGTCAGTGGGATTCGAACCTGGCACCTCCGGATTGGTACCGAATACTTGAGATACGATTGCGAATTCTTTTTCAACAACTCCTAGAACATTTTCTTTTATAATCTCTTAGCAGTGCATCTTTAATTACATCAATTCGCACAGCGAAATCATCATTCTGTTGTCTTTATGAAAATGGAGTCTAAAACTTCAGTTAGGGGATTCACCCGAAACAATTTTGATTTTTTTTTCTTTGAAAAGCTTACCGCACACGCAAGCCATCTGTACTAATAACTGATAAGCTTCTATCCCTGTGTGTTACAGTGCTTTTATTATAATTATTTCAAAGCTTTTATCGTTAAGTTATTCTAGGTGACAAAAATATCGAACATAATGTAAGCTTAAACAGAAACGCTTTTTAACGAAAAGTAATTTGACTAGAATGAGCAACTGTAAGCTTGAAAAGTTTAAACGAGTACAAAAACAAGCTATGGAACCTGACTGTGGGTTATAAAATTAGGTATTGAAAATATTTTATAGAAACTCCTTAATGCATGGCTCGTTATAATATCAAAGTATGTTAAAAAATTATCAAAAAATTTTTTTTATTATTGGCATAATACGGTTGATATCCTTTTGTAATGCAACTCACGATTTCCCCGACGAGGATTTCCTTTAGAGATTTACTTAACCTACCATTGCAAAGAAATTTGTTATAAATCTACATGGGATCAAATTTCTCCAAAGAACTATTTGGAAAAGAAAGCCTAGCAAATGACTCGGTTTTAAACTCAGCTTAGTTTATTAAGTACACCAGCTTCAGACGTGTAGATTCTTTTATTAGCATACGTTCCAATCTTCTTAAGAATCATAATCAAGACAAGACAAGACAAGAGCGAGATGGACCGCTAGACTAACACCAGACCTAAGGAAGTGGCTAAAGCGAGAACACGGAGAGGTAAACTACTACACGACGCAGTGCTTGACCGGACACGGGTACTTTAACGCTTACCTCCATAAAATGGGAAAAACAGAAAGCCCAGCCTGCCAATACGACGACTCCCAGAAGGACGACGCCCAACACACCTTCTTCAAATGCAGGTGAAACGCAGAGAGACAGGAGCTAGAAGAAGAGCTCGGGGGATTCACGCCAGAGGACATAGTGAACAGCATGCTCAGAGGTAAAGCTCAATGGGACCGAGTTGCAGTATTTATCCAGAAGGTCCTGCAACAAAAGAAAAAGGAAACCCCAGAAGCACTGGACGAACTGTAGTAGGATAAGACCCAGAACATAAGAAGCCAATGATGACGTAATAGGCACTATCCTGAAGTAATACGAAAAGTAGTCCCGGGGAGGAGACACGCCTGAAAGAAGGAGTTTTTTAGTGGGTGCGAGTCCCACACACCTCCAACAAAAAAAAAGTCATAATCACAGTTTATGTTCGATTTACCGTGTCGGTATTTTTGGCGGCTTCTGATAGACTTACTAAACTATCAATAAATTATGTTGCTTTTTTGTATAATAGGATGTGGCCAAAGGTTAGGGGACAACCCTTTGATGCGTACGCATAGTTTTGGCCGGAAGGAAATTAAGGTAAGGGAGTGAGGAAGACGAAAGCGGATTTATTAATTCTATTTTAAAAACCCGTGGGGATACAGAGTCTCGAACCCGGGTACCATGGCGTGGTGGTTGTGCCGCTCAACCTGTTATTTTTCAAATACTAACATCAAGTGCTCCGAAAGAAAACCTAACGACTTACATACAATCATAAGCTACATCCACTTTAGATATTTGTTTTTAAGGGCAGAATTGAAGGCTTATTGCATTAAAAGGCAGACATCCACAAGTTAACCATATTGAGGGCTTTTATTATTTTAGTATTATCTAGTGGAACTAGCTCGTAGTTTTGGCTGTTTCAAAAACCCAAAATTGCTTCGGATACCATCGTTTGACTACTTTGGAAGCGATATTAGAGTATTGAGCAAAACGTAAAAAGGAAATTTGATACAAAATGCAGAATTAAATCAACGTAGTGGTAACAAATCTAAAATCATCATGCGCGGATACGGTTTTCGGCATGGTTTCGACACTCCCTATCTTGCAACTGAATGCTGCCTTCAAGGTTATCCAACTATTAGTACAACTTTTTCGACTTCTAACGCCTTTCCAATGTCCCCTCAGGTTCACATACGTTCGTGCAACACGCTCAAGTCATCAAAGTCTTTCTAATTCGATGTAATTATTTCTATTGGAGGAGTTCTCCGAAAATTTAATAAAATTTATGAATCATACCGTATTTTAATTATCGCAGCCCTTCATAGATAAATAATGGACTTCTTCGCTCAAAGCCTGCAAACTATGTTATGCTGATCTTTGTGAAGAGACACTCTTCCAAGTCACTAAGTCAATACGATTTCGAGCGATATGTTAGTTGTTGCTTAGATTTATTTAACCAGTGTCTTAGTATGATTCCCTCAAGGATCAGTTATAGATCCGCGGTCTTTTAACTAAGTCTGTTGTTGTTGCAGAGATTTCACTTGTCTAAGATATCTAGTACTTCCGTACTTAGACTTTGTAGAAATTAATATCGAATTGTGTTTTGTAATATCGGCAATATATTTTAAACGGACAATTAGAGAAGGCTTACTATCACGTAGGCTTATGACGGTTGGTTAAGAATTGTGCAGGTTCAACTTTCGCGACAGCATGAGAAGATTGTTATTTGCTGTCAACAGAGTATGATGCTAAACGGCAATTGGATAATAATATCGATGGCTTACTTGCAATTGTTGTCATCAAATCGGTTCAAGTTTTTCTCTCCCTTATTAAGGGACTAAGTTAAATGAGTTGGTTGGTGCAGGATTTGGCCTGGTTACAAAATTTTTATAAAAAAAAAATCACTCCGTCTCTGGGCTGCTGACTACTTAACAAAAATCCAAAAGCAAGACATTCAATTTCCCTCGTTTCCCTATTCATAATTCCATTCTGGCCATAGATACATATAGCAACTCTATTTTTGAAGACTATTAAATTATAGAAGAATCTCGCTTTGTTCGTGTCATCCAATTATTTTGAATAAATTATGTTATTTTATTCAACGTACGGGTTTATCTGGTATATGTAAAAGTTTAGATTTACTTAGGACTGAGGGCTTATGATATTAAAAGAAACTTTATAAATTTTTACTTCGGTTCATACCACACGAACTTAAGTTTACGTAAGAAATATTTTAAAAGGTTTTAACCCCCTATCCTAACTACAAAAAGCTTACTTTATTTCTTTAGTGAAAAAAAGACATTTACATTACCTACCCTTAGGTAAATACTTGTAGCTGTCAACAATGTACGCGTCCCAGCAAAAAATGTCTTGGTGGCATACCCTTTGGTTTTTCTTTATATATATATTATTTTTTTGACTCAAAAATTCTCAAAAAGCCGAACAAACAAAATGTTACGTAGGTTGGCACAGTGTTCGCATTGTTGGAGTTACCAAAAAGCTGAAACATCTCCAGAATGTGACCCATCCTTGCCAACGTAACGACTCGTATCCTCATTCCAAGAAAATAAAATGTAATGCGTCGACATATTATAATTTCATAACAACTAGTGAAACGTCAGAAGTTTCAATCAATCTTCTCCTTCAGTGGAGAATTTCCAAAAATGAAGCTCCACCTCTTTTACCCCTTCCAAAAAACAAACACTTATTTCTTGTTCGCTTTCCTTAAAAGCTAAGCGAAAGCTTATCTCTATAACGTCGCAGGAATAAAATCACCAGTTGAGCACCCACCATAAGGTAGTATAGCACACGTGTCTGAAAGGATGTCATCGTTGAACTATGACAATCTTTTCCAATTTTATTTAGGTCGGCAATTACTGTCCAATGTTATGGAAACGATTTTAGGAAGAAAAAAAAAAGTTTTAAAATTTGTGTCCAGTTTTATAGATGAAAATTGTCATTAAGTCGAAATGAATCAACAGCGATTTTCTCCGGGGATGCTGGCTGCCTTAACGTCAAAATTGTCACTGGTAAATTTATTAAGGGCAGCCTTGAGTAAACTTTTACTTAAAAATTCTCAAAACTTACCTTAAGTACTCTTACTCAACGTCTCAAAAAAGTTTGTTGCTCATATCCTTCTAATAAATAATTGCACGCACTACAAATGACCGAAAAATCCTACGGTTGCATGTAGAAGTGAGCTGATAATGTTAGTCGTTATGTTTGCCGAGTTTAAAGTCTCTTGTATCCAACACATTTATTTCAGAAGTTGCACAGGAAATCTATCATGTCAACCATATGGTCACCATGCCTCAACCTACCTAGGGCAGTAAGGATCCTTAAAAAGCAATGACTATACTTGACTTGCGGCCGCTTTTACTACAACGTTTGAAAATTTAAACGCCATCCTAAAGGCATAGACGGAAGGTAAAAGCCGATTTGCCTTTTTCAGCTCACTTGTGTGGGTTTCACAAGTGACAGGATCTAGTCGTAAGCTGCCTATTGAACTCTGAGGAGCCTGAGACCAGTTCTACATTTATTTAAGGCTTTTAACTCCAAAAGTGTTCTCTGCATCTATGTACTCTTTTCTCTCGTGTTTACACTAAGGTAGATTTTTAACAGAAAAAACTTGCAGAGAATTGTGCAGGTAATAATCCTATAACATTTTTTAAACACTCTGTAAAGGTATTCATACTACCAGGTCTGATTGATATCTTATTGAAAATTAGTGTCATAAACTGGCACTGATGAGTTTACTGGTGGAATACCTGACAGGTAAGGTCTTGGGTCAGATTTCCGAATTTGATACATCTGGCTGGCTGAGGGGTACGAAACTGTTTGTCTGTAAAGACCACTTCTTGCTCGATTTGGTCAAGTCCGGTATGGCAAAATTGGGCAAATTGTGGGAGGCGGTATTGTGCAGATAATCTCCGGCTAGGACATTCCCGAAAGAGTGAGGCTATGGCTGCCACAACCTCTCCTAATGGCAAATGAGCTTCTGGCGGTCAGAGCTCTAGTATTCCCTGTGGGAAGTAGAAAGTCCTTCTCATGGATGATACAAAGCCGACGGGCAGGCATGTCCTCTTGAAACGGTTTCGGTTAGGACTTCACGATATGCGATATAATTCTTGCTCTCGACTCGAGATCGGAGATCGGTAGTAAGACTAATATCATTGGTAACAGTGCGATTATGAGAGCGAGATTAAGGTGACGAAAGCGGACGAGATTTAAGTTTTTATCATTTTATTGTGGAATATTTTTTAAGTTGTTTCAGTTTTTATATCGTTTCGAAAAGGATCAACTGTATGATTTATGGGACATATAAGTATACACTGCTTTCCTTATTCGCTTCTTCCTACATTGTTTCTTTCCTCAAGTATTTCCGTTTTATCCCCAATAACAAAAAAGAGTCTTTGTGACCTTGTTCGGGGCGAGGGGAATGAGAGGTAAATGCATATGTACGCAGATATATGTATATCACTTATCTTCACTTCCCATTTTTGCATTGAAGTTCCTTTTCTTATCTCGTCGAGAGCGTGACCGGATCGATATTGGCCTTTTTCTCGTGGAGATTGTGACGAGAGCAAGATCGTTTTCACCTTGACGAGACCACGATCGAGATATGCCTTGTCTCGGTGCCGGGTTGAAATGGGATGCATCGAATCTCGAGGAATACTGATGCCTCGGAAACTAGGATTACGATCACAGTAACTAAGGGCTTGGCGGAACAGACTGACGGGAAGGATTACCCTGCAACGAAACCTGAGCCAGTGCCTCGTAAGCTGAGACTACGGTCTCCGTAACCAAAGGCATTGCGGAGACGGGAAGGATGATCTTGAGCGGATGCAACCAGCAGATGGTCTAGTAGTTTAGGAGAACTTGGGAACCAAGGGCATTGTTGATCAGAAGGCTACAGCAGAGAGCATGGGGGAATCTGTGATGTAGACAGACTCCCCTGAGCTGGGACCTAAGTGGTCTTACCAGAGGATTTAGTACACGACTTATGCAGGTGGTGCAAATAAATCGTCAACACAGCAAACTCGCCTCTGCGAACTTACTTCTCCTGCATAATGAGGAAGAGATCGATCAAAAGCACAAAAAATATGCCTTGTTTTTTTTTATCAAGGATGCTGGTAAGACTTGTGGTTTGGCTAGAAAAGATATTCATAAATTTGTAACGTTCAATTAAAGTACCAACAATTTGACCGTCGTTTACCGAGAAGGAGCCAACAAAGCGCCAGTTCTACCGCATATATGGCGGATGATAGCACCTACCCACTTCCATGGGTCCTAAATTACTACAGAATTTTATAAGTCCGGTAAGTCCGAAAACCAACAAATCTTACTTTACTTACTTTTACATTCTTTTACGATAGAAAAAAACAAGATAAGATTTTCTATTACATCCTCTGCAGAGCGTATCAAATGCACTAATCCTGTTAAATACAATAACTGACTTTTACAGTCCCTTCCTGTAGCATTTCTCACATAAAATTGCACAAAATGTTTTCATTGAAGTGTTCGCCTGCAACTGATAAAAGTCTACGCTGAACAGAGTCCGCAATAAATATCAGTTAAATGTCCTCAACAATGTGCTGTTCGATTCTCTGCTATGATGTCCTGCTTTAAACCGTTGAAGTGGAAGTCTTGCTAATAAATTTCAATTTTGCAGTAAGGAAGGTATCTTGTAATAAAGAAGATAACAATCATTGCATTTTGCACAGTGTCACTATAAAGTCTTGTATAATCAGTGAAGGGTGTCGTTGTTCATGAGTCAGATAACAAGGGGAATATGTCAAAAAACAGATTTCAATCAAAAACGAAAGTCGAAAAATTGTTCCTTTGATTAAAGCCGCTTATCTGCTTAATACCATAACTTCAGAGCCTTAGAATCGGGAGTACTTAAGCTAACAACTTCAGCTTAACTGTCTGTGAAAATAAACGTATTTCACAAAGGACATCAATTTTTCTTACGAAAAAGGCTAATATGTTCCACCCGAACCTCCTCCAGCAAGTGTGGGGAGAGTTGCGTTTTGGCACAAAGCATTCCGACGTAGATAGGGCCTTAAACCTCTGTTTGCGAAGCGATATGACAGCAAAATAAGCGACTTAAAGGTACATTAAACAGTCATCTTAAAAAGGACAACAATTTTCTAGTGAACAATTTGCTCTTTGAATTTTTTCCGGTACCTGAGGCATTCTTACTTTATTTCACATATTGCCCGAGGTGTGGATGGCGCCAGTAGAAGGACGTCAAATTGCGTGAAATAAGCCTGGCGTTGTACAAAATATGCGACGACTTTCACAAAAGGTATGCGAATTATGTTTCAATTTATGCAGTTCAGTGATTTATGTTTTCTTAGGATTGTTTAGGGAAAGGGCAAATCTTACTTAGACTTGTGCAGAAATTCATGGTTGACATCAAGAATTCAAAGTTGGGGAAAGTATTCTTTTGTTATTAAAAAAAAAACATAGTGAAAGGTCATGAAATTCCGTACCGCTTTGCTGGTGACTAGTGTTTATATAAAATTATTTCTCCATTTGGTTTGTGATTTGCACCCACTCAAAGGCAAATATCTTAAAACAACTTAGGTCTGAAAACTTTTGTTTAAATCAACATTTGAATATTTTCTGAGCCGCCCATTAGCACAATTTGCTTGCGGTTTGAACCACAAAGTTAAGTTTTCTAAGTTTTGTCAAACAACTGAATTTGACTGAGGGCTACCTTTCCCTTTTTAATTTATTCTAAACGAATCGTTTTCTCTTTATTTTACTCGTTGAAAGTAAACAAAAGAATCGACAGAAGATTAATTTTGAAAGAAAGGAAACTTCGTGATTACGTCTATTGAAAAGAAGAACAAAAACTGGATTATCTTTAAAATCTACTTAAAAGTAAACCAATCATTGAAAGGGGCTGATTAAAAGCTTTTCACGGCCTTCACGGTCTTCTTGCGCTTGAAAGTCATTTCAATTTCTTCCTGAACCTTTTATTTCTGCGTTAAGGCAGAAATGAAGCAAATAGATGTGGCGTTTTTTAAAGGACTTGAGAAAATTGGTTTTAAAAGAAAGGTGATTGAGTCAAAATAAGCAAATCAAATAGTTTTAAGAAAGGTTCTATTGACTTCAATAAAAGCGCTACAAAGCATTCATTTAATGTTGAACCTTTTACGATATCTTGAAGTCGGCATCAAATTGATGAAAGAGAACAACCTAAAATAAAGACGACAGCCAATCATATTTCAATTTAGTTCGTGACTGGCTTTATGATTGGGAGTGCATTTCTGGAATCCTCGTAGCACCACCGGGGATTGCATACATTTATGCAAACTAACATAGAGTACGAGTTGAATCGGATAGATCCCTTTACAGGACACAGAGTTAATAGATCATTGATGACGAACTCCTCAGGACCAGCTCAATCTCCCGGTGTATACTAGATAAGTAGGGAAGATCGTGGGAATCACATGGACACAAAAACCAAAAATAAGGAAAAAGATGGTACTTTAAAAGTACGGTGAAGTTGGACGAGACTAGACCCTCGGGCCTAGTGGTATACAATGGGTCCATACCAACAGAAGTAAGTAGTCTGTTGCCTTCGGAATGTTTGGAGGAAGTGTCGAGTGGCAACACTAGATTACCCGAGCCAGCTGAGGCGAAGCTGAAAGAAAGCAACATGTGCTCCGACTCCGGGCTTAGGTTTCGTAAGCAACTTAAGAGGAAAAGGAGGAAAAAGCAAAGAAGGCAGAAGGTAGCGCTAGCTGAAGCTGACATGGAGGGTGAAGTAACCCAAGACATTATGAATTTAGAATTTACAGGTTAGAATCATCTGCAATAAAGGATTCGGCGATGAAGGGGACGTGCACTACCAAACGGTGTGGGGCAAAAGCAGGGAATAGTGTCTGCAGAAAACGTTACTAAAAGAGCTAAATCTCAAGAGGCTCGGAGAATGGAAACTGTTGAGTAGGAAGTCGCCAGAACAGCTCACAAAATTTCGCCTTTGGAAGGAGAGGATGCAGGGCCCATCAAGGGGACGTAAAACCGAGTAAAAGTGAGTAAACTGTCCCGGAAAAAAAAACAAACTTAATTGGAACGAGTGATGTTCTTAAGACTACCAAAATGATGATGATATTTGTTCCCGAGCAACCTACGGACAAGGATATTAGTAAGTAATAGCGGATGAACAGGTTGGAGCGAGTGGAAGCAGAAAGGATTGTAACATTGGATAAAGTAGGACGTGTGGTTGAGGCGTTTGATTCATTCAAGACAGCGGGGTCAGAAGGTGTATTCCCTGCCCTATTATACTGGGGCGGTGAGGTCTTGGCATCGAGGTTTGTTTAAATTCTGGCCTTACGCCAAGGTTATTTTCTTACCAAAGCCTGGAGAAAAGACTATACAAAGTCCTTTTGGCCGGTGAACCTGACATCCTTCCTATTGAAAACAATCGAGAGGATCATTGTTTACCACATCGAGGAGAGAACGCACCAGAATGCAGAAGAACCAGCACGCTTACTATGTTGACAGTTCTGCATAAACATTATCTCATATGCCACGGTACTTTGTCGGGAGGAGGAAAGAATACTGGTACAACGAATACTAGTTTAACGATAGCCACACCTTTGAAAGTGGATTTCTTATATGACACTTTCAAGATGGGTGAAAGAACGGGCGTTGAAGTCTACGGACCTAGACTCCGATTGCACAATTCGCTCGGATCTGCACCAACTATCTTTCAAACAGAGGATTCTGCGTGCGCGAGGTTACTCAAAGAGGATTACACGTTGCCAAAATGTATATAATTTCGGACAGTCAAATGGAACTTATGGCTTTAGGGTCTAATACCTTTAACTGTAGAATTGTCTGAGACTATCACAATGCCCCTAAGGAACTTGCCAGGCCAACAGAATCATATTGCCCTAGGCCTAGGGCATTGAAGGTAATGAGATGGCGAACCGCCTAGTAAGAAAAAAGCTCAAATTCTCAGTTTTTTGAACCTGAGCCGTTCTGTGGCTACTGGAAAGCCAGTTTGCATATGAGAGGACAGATGCAAACACTCACACTGGATAAATCCTCCGGGGTTAAGGTAAATGAAAAAGTGCATAACCAAAAGAAAATGGAGGCGCTGCCCTTGCTCCTAGGCTACCCCACTTAAAAAGGTAGAGCAATCTGTGGATGACACCTGTCGCTTCTGTTTGGAAGAGAAGGAGACTGAGGAACACATCCTCTGTCACAGCGAGGTCCTCGGTCGAATCGGGCTCGGACATCTCGATGAGGCTTTCTCAATACCGGTAGACATAGCTTAGGCTCCCAAGGAAATTTTGGGACTAATCGAGGAACTACGGTTTAATTGGGTGGCTTAAGACCATTATGGGATCTCGTCTCAAAGGATCTCTCTTGTCGAAGTGATAGAAGAGTGATATATGTCCTCCTGACTTCGTAGGGACAGTGATGCAATTTGTCACAGGTCAAGAATTAGCCATGGGCATGAGAAGATACTAGGTTAAATAAAACGTAAAATACTGGTTCCAGAAATATCAATAGAAGAGAGATAAGCGAAGTAAGGGTTTTCAAAAGATACCAAGAAACGCTTATAAATTATGGATCATTGTCGGAGAGATATTTTTTTTTGGTATTCCATAGTAAAAATACTTCATCCTTTTCATGTGCAAAAACTGCGCACTCGTTTATTTACCAACTGAGCTACAGTTCCTAGCCGTCAATATATATAAATATATTCTCGGTATTTACTCTTTTTAAATAAATGAAAACATTTTCATTGACAAAATATAAATGTATCGTATTGTGAAAACCCCATCATTAGCTAATTTCCTAAAGTAAAAGAAAGCCATAACAAAGATTTTCACGTCACTGTCACGTAAAGGTCTTTTCGACAGGACAATGATTTGATAGAAAACTTCCTTTTCAATGTTTCTCGAACTAACATTTTGTTCGATGCCAAGTAAAATAAGTTCTAATACTCATTCAGATGACTGAGGAAATTTTTCCAAGCCATTTCTCAATACGTTCGAACATGCCAATCAACAGAAGTTGACAAGTTCCATAGAATTTCTTTCATCGGCAATTTAGGGTACTTACCCAAATTACATTATTAGAAATTCCTCTCCATTTGTGCGATGGGACCCCCAAAGAACAATTCATTTGCATTCAATTTAACTTCTATGACACTAGTAAGGAGCCAGACACTGTAGCAGTAATGGTAAACATATCCTAACTGCAGTCAGTAAAGCTTAATTTATCCAGATTGCTTAGTACCGGAACTTATTTGCATATTGAATAACATTTTGGAATTCCTAGAATCTACATTTTGGGGAAGGTAAAGTCACATTGGACCTGCCAACATATCCAGACAGTATTATTGCAACAATTGTGATGTAAATTTTAAAACAATTAACTTCTGTCGAGTTCGTCTGTACTGTGCCGGTATGCCATTAGGTAAGTGGTACGTGAACTGAACGACTATACATACCTTTTAGATTCTGGTAAATATACGAAAATGAGAATTCCCAAAGAATGACCATAACAGTGAATGTTATAACCACTCAAGCGTCTACAAAATTGCAAGACGCTATTGTTGAAACCTCTCAGCCAGAGATTTAATTCTCGAAAGTCACTTTATAGAAAATTTGATTTTCTCCTTAGATTTCAAAAGCTGTAAAAGGACTTGTGATTGTACACAAGGTTTCATTTTGAACATTTTTCGTTTATGGCAAAGGTTAAAAGTAAGGTTATCGGAATTTTTCGAGCAACGAAACAAATTTCCTGATTTGCCAATTGTAAAATATTAAATGTCTTCAAAATTGTATAGCTTTTCCAAACATTTTTGACTACAAAACATCCAACGCATCGAGTTGGCGTTAAACTGGTATTACTGTGCTTAAATTAAACTATTATGTAAAGTGATTCTCTCGTTCCTCGTTTCGTTAGTGTTAGGTGATTGTTGCTGTATGGAAAAATATTCTGAAAACGTGTTTTATTTCGTCGCGCACTGTCTGTCGAAATTAATAATTTCTGAGGTGTACCTCAGGGTAGCCAACTAGTACCTTTGCTTTTTATCATCTATATCAAAAAATAAAGGCATGATCCTAACTGACTCAAGAATTCTCTGTTAGGCTCATGATGACAACATTTTAGTGTTGTCGCAAACGGTAGTGAATGTGTCCTTTTAAATTCTGACTTAGACGCCTTCCATAACTGGTGCTCTACATATTAATTTCCGTCCTCCAAATATTGAAAAAGTGCTGTGTTATGTATTTTCTCATAGGAGAAATCCTTGGCACCTGAATATTACTATTAACGGTAGCCCATTGAGCAGGCTTGACAAAACCAGTGACATGGATTCGTTCTTAATACTAAATTTTCTTTCCAGGAATATGCTGACTTTGTAGCTAGTATGGTTAATGCTACTCAGGGCTTCGTTAAAAGATGGTTTAAGGAGACTGATAACCGGTGTGTAATGAACCTCCTTTATTGCGCTATTTTAGACTAAACCTAGAGTATGCCAGTCTAGTTTTACTTAGTATTTAAGAATGTTCAGCGCAGATTTGTGAGATTCGCTCTTCGCGGCCTTCCATGGGGCGATCCTGTCCATCTACCGCATAAGCTGATCAGCTTATGATTCTTTTTCTGGCTTTTGACTGCCTGCGTGGTGTGATTAATTCCTCTGAACTGTTGGGTGCTTTTGGTTTATCGGTTCCGTCCCTCTCCTGGAGGAATCGGAATTTTCTCCCTTACCAACTCACTAACATGAGCCCATAACACTTCAATGTCTCGCCTCTTTAATAAGTTCGACTTTTACTTATCTAAAGCTTAAATCAGGGACTAGCTTGGTTAAGGTTAATTTAGCTCTTTTTCTCCATAGCCGGCAGTAATCAATGTAAGAATATTAATCCTTTAAACAAATGTAAACTTAATCTAATCTTAGTTTACTTGCATATTTTAGTTTTCTGAAAATTTGTTCCTTTGTTAGTTTGTAAGCAGTCAGCTATTTGACGAATATGTAAATACGTAAATAAATGTGGCTTAAACCAGATAACATAATAGTTTTAACCTTGACAATCGTTCTGAAATGAAATAAATCCGAACGAAAGCATAGTGTTTCCCCTTTTAAGTCACGTAGACGAGAAAGGTAATAATTTTCTGAATTCATCCCGTTTTCCTAACACTAGTCCATGCGGTACGCGTTTGATGTTTGTTTAAATTTAAATACACCAACCAAATTAGGTAGTTCCCGACTACATAGTTACAGGAGTAGGAAACCCGAATTTGATTATAACAGCAATTTCAGTTTCAAAGCAAACGCCCGCTCCCAGCAATATTTGCACTTCTAGAACTTCGTACAACCTCTAAAAGGCACCACAATTCACACCTCCGTTGCGTATGAAATTTGGCAGTTGCTTCAACATTTGTTCGTCTCTGACGTTGTTCATCGAAGGAGGACAGAATTATATTAGGGAAAATCCCTTTTGACCCTACAAGGTATATTCTCTGAAAGCAGTAACCTTATGCATGAAACTTGAAACTTTAAATTGACTGAGTTTTGGATTTTTCTTAATATTTGAAAATGGCTGTTTCTCTGCTTTTTAGCTTAATTATGCTGTGGGAGCTGTGTTCGTAGCAGCAATATTCGGGCTGCTGTATCAAGCAATTCACACCTAAAAATGTTCCTCTGGATTTGGGTCAATTACTTTAGGTTTAAAATTTCATCGCCACACTATTACTGGTCACAAATGAGAACGTAAAATTGTCGTAATACAAATGTCTGCTTGAGGGATTTTTATGGATATGTGAATTGAAAAGGAGAACTTTGTCTGGAGTAAAAGTGTTGTATAAATAAGTCTCTACAATGGCTGGTAGATTTTCCAAGGGTTTTACATTTGTTGCGCAAAATAATATGTGAGGATAATTTTGAAAATTTCCTCGAGATTTTTAGGAAACATGGAACACTGAGAATTTTCGGGACCAGTTAAACTACTACATGTTTTTGGCTGAACTTTTCAACGGAAGTTTCGATAGAGGAAGTGTAGCAATTTGTTATTTCTGAGAGGAGCTTGCATATTTTGTATTTTCTTAAAGGCAACAATTTCGATAAAATCGGTTAATTGGAAGCAATTTAATGTCGTTGCTTAATTTAGCCAGAGCTTTAGAAAAGAGTGTTGCTAGACTAATACATAATATTTGATACATTTAGCAAATTAAACATTTATTTCAACTTATTTTAAACTATTTTGGAGAATTAACTGATCAAAACCAATTTCTTAAGGGGTCTTAAGGGGCCAGAGTACTCCAGAATTTCAAAAAATCGATTGTTCATATTTAACATAATTTTTTCCTGCATTCTTTTCCCTTTAATTTGCGACCACTCCGAGCGCTGAATTCAAAAAAATTGGCGTCACAGCAGCTATTTCCTCCCCCAACTCATGCAGCGTCTTTTTTAAGGACACTCGTCCCTCTCACTTACACGTATTTCTGCTTGGCCGAATACACACAAAGCTTTTATAGCCACCACGGCGGAAAAAGAGAAAGAAACAGAAAATTAGAGAAACAAAATACAATAGTTGATCAGCTGTTGTTGTTTACATTAAGGTTATACGCCCCGACTTTGCTTATTGTGGAGATTTTTTAACGCGATTTCGAATAGAATTAGTCACGAAAAAGACTGAGTCGCAGCCAAAATCCAAGAATAATTACGTACAAGTAGTGATGGGTAAAATCGGTCACTTTGCTGACTCAGGTTATACGAGTCATTTGGCATGTGACTCAAAAAAAAAAAATATTCGGTCATTTGGGTCACTTGTCACTGTAAGTATAAGGTACAGTAACAGCACAGGTAAGTATATGGATCACATGTGCATCAAAACTTCAAACTCCCTGAAATATGAGCGAGAGCAACAGGAAGTACATAAAATTGAAGGAGAGCATATCGCCTAAGTTTTCAGTTTTGAACTCAAACGAATAGCCCACAATGCATTGTGCACCGTGCACTAGTGACGGGCAAAATCGGTCACTTTGCTGACGCAGGTCATACGAGTCATTTGGGATAAGGGACTCAAAAAGAGATTCGGTCATTTGAGTCACTTGAGTCTTTTGAGCACGTATTATGTCTGCAGAGAGTCAAGGGAAGCATTTGAGCCCTATCACTGGAGAAGTTTTCCAACTTTTCAGGCAACGGATCGTACGAAGTGCTTTTCTTTCTGTTTTGTTCTGTTCATAGCTCGCAGTTACATGTTGTATGGTCACTCTGAGTATATGGGAGGTATAGAGATCACATGTGTATCACAACGTCAAACTCCCTGAAATATGAGCAAGAGCAACATAAACTACATAAGATTCAAGGAGAGCGGGTCGTGCGAGTTCTCAGTTCTTGACTCAAACGAATAGCCTACAATGCATTATGTTCTTAGAGATATGATATGGTGAATTGATACAATGGATAAGTGAACGAATGACTGATATAGTAGCAAAACATTTCCTCAAAATGCCATTTATTCACATAGTGGGCAGTGCTTACTGGAAAAAAACTATACAAGATAATGACTTCCTGTTTGAGATAGGACTGTAGACAGTTTAAAGTCACTCGTTGAGTGGAGAATTTTTTCCCTGAAAATTAGTTTAAGTGAAATATTGCGTCACTTACGAATATTTTTTAAGGAGACATTTGATATAACAGTGACCGCAAGTATCACAGGTGCTCAGAAAATATTAATTTGTGTTTCAGATACCAGAAAATTACTCGAGACTGCCCAACGCCTGCGTACGACACTTTTGCTGCCTAATTTTCAAAAAGCAAAACCTTGGAAACGGAAGAAGAAAATTTAAATTTTTTATAAGTCAAAATAAAGTTGAAAATATAATTATTTTGTATTTGAATATTTTGGTCACATGAGATTTTTTATTTAACCCTCTAAATGTTTGAAAAATGTTAATTTTGTGACCCCTCTAGAGAGCCCTGGCCCCTTAACCGAAAGTATGTAAAATACTACGTAAACTCAAATTAACTCACCCACAGCAATGAAGTTCTTTAAAATGGCAAAATTCTTCGGATTTCTATCACCGAATTTTCAACTGCAATGCACTGCACTAACTCAAACCATTTTGAAATTTCTACAGATTTCCATCACTAAATTTTCATCCCTAACAACACACACACACACACACTCGCATAACCACTAAAATCGTTTGAAACACTACACAAAAAATACCGTCAATTATAATTGCAGACACGAAATGGACATTATTTGGCTTGGAAATACAAAATATAAGAATTTTTCTATTTCACAATCACGAATTTTTACGAATAACACAAAAACTACAAAATTAAAACGTAAATCTCGACGCCCTGCATGCACGATCGGTTGGGCAAACAAAACAAAGCACTGCACTTATTCGGACAATTTTCAAGTCAAAATCACTTTTAGCATCTAGCAAGTCACACAAGAAGCACAATATTTGTTATTTGAGTTTAAAAGGTTTAAGGGAACACAAAAAATTGCTTTTAATGAACTGTAAAATGTCCAGGGTCACCATTAAATTCCACACAAGTTTGATAAAATGACAGTTCGATATGAAGTTGGTTGCGGTTGCGGATTTTACTACAATTTTAAAAATTCTAGTAGCGCCATCTCCTTATTAGTGTAGTAGTCAAGGAAATATGAAACGTTATGTCCGCTCTGACTTACCGCAGGCATAAGTGGGGACACTTGTGCTTTGCTAATGAAGAGGTGGCGCTAATTGAATTTTGAAATTTCAGTGGATTACAACCAACTTCATAATCCTTGTCACTTTTCAGCGCCGCGCTTCGATTAAATGTCGCACTCGTTGCAATTTATTTGAAAAAAAGTGTTTCTTTGATCTCTCGATAATTATCGTACTTTATGTCAGTGCTGGGATGTAATGATTCTCTCCTGGAATTAATTAATTATATTTGTGAATTGAGCGTCTTTAATTACGAATGAAATAACAATTAAGTAATAAAATCGTTTAATTCCTAATTACGAAAAGTAATTAAGGCCTTAGAGAAATAATTTCTTGTAATTGTAATCAAGCTAAAGTTCATTACAGAAAGGAATCAGTACATCCCACCATTGGTAACTGATAAAGTGATTTTAAGTTAAAATTCGTCAGAAAATAACTGCAGTGTTTGTTGCTAAAATGGTCGAGAAAGCAATAGGAGATTTGTCAGATAAAATTTTAATTTTTTGTATTCTTAATTTGTATGCTATTTTTAGAAAAAGCATTTAGAGAAAGTATTCGACAATTTACGATTTTTAAAATTTTTTTTCTGATTCTTTCTCCTGAATTTTTTTGAATTCGATTATTTAAGGGATTAGCTCAAGGCCAAGCTGATATATTCCCCAAATAATTGTCCAATCAAATTTTTTTGTCTTGAGGTCCGCTCGAACAACGAGAAATGCCCACCTAACAGTTTCGATAGTGATAATGCCTAACCCAATACTATTCTTATGTCATAGTTTGAGATGAATTTAATGTTAATTTGTGTATAAAAGATACCTTAGCTAACCAGTTCTCGTATTTTCTTCAGTCTCTTCACCTACACGTAGTTAGTTATTATCCTACTTATAATAATTTAGCAAATCCCTCGCTTCTTCACCTAAGTTCTTGTTTCAGTTCGTGATAGGATTATTGTACATAATCAAATCAGTCCACCGAGCACATTTGATCATGATTTCCTTTTCTATGCCTTAGCATGATGAGGTGATAATTCATCTTCGCGATTATAGGAATATTAATCTTCCGTAATGGGTGAATGCCTGCTTCTGCCTTGGGACATCATTTTTGAATGTGTCTCGGTTGATGATAAAGTTGATCTCTTCACGTCTTTAACGATATAACGCTATAAGGCAAGGTTGTTATACAAAAACTCTCGCAACAGAACTAAAATGGCGATCAGACGAGCCAAGCGGGAATATTTTAGCTCCAAACTGAACACTATTATCGGGGCGGAATTTACGACAAGCTTGAGTACATGGCAAGGACTTTTAACCGGGAAGAAATTAACATATTTTTTACTTCTCTAAATAATATGCCTTCAGTAGTTTCGACTGCCAGCCAAGCTGATCTATCTGATGACCCTTTGAGCACACTTGTGATTAATAATTCCGATCTTTGTTTTCGCTGGATTGACTGACTTTGCGAACTTATCATTTCTATTAATTCCTTACCCGAATTTTTGAAAATGATTTACTCGCCCGGGCTAATTCTCGAGGAATGGAAAAACAAAATCATGTGGGAATAAAATCTTGCAGGGATGCATTCATAATGGGTAAAACGTTTCCAACCACTAAAGACCAACACTTTTGATTTTACTCACTTTGTGTATTTAGCCCGGATTTTTAAACTTTACAATTTTTTGCGTTGTCTTTGGGGGTTGTAAAATTTACCGAAGAGGTTGTAAAATGTTTTTTTTTCGGTTAAGCCGATCGTACTTCAACACTATTGAATGCTTACATTGTTGCGGATAATGCTAACTGGGGGAGTAAAAAAACTGCTTACGTACGGGGGTGTGGTTTCAGGTTTAACTACCCCAAACTTCATACCATTAAGACCGTAATTTTTCTGTTCCTTAATGAATGTTCGGAAAATACGTCAACTACTTGCCAGTTCAGTCTTTTATTTTCAAAAATCTCACCAAATCTCTTTTTGGTAACATCTGTATACCAAATTTCATCTTAATAGTTTTATGAGAGGATGGGGGGGGGGGGGGGGCTGTGACTTACAGACAGACAAAACCTATAAAAATTTTTTGTTGCTACATGAATGTTGCCCACGGATGAACTTCCAATTAATAAATTTAAATTGAGCAGGTCAAAAAGGTGTCTATTCTCCCCCTTAAAACCTAGATCCACGCCTGACACACACAATCTCTTAATAATAAGTTTCGATGTAGAAATCGAAAGTCCTCAATGGTGAAATTCTAGATCAATCACTGGTCATACCTATATTGTATTATCTCTTAAGGGACTTAATCTCAGAATATTCACATTACACAATCTAGTCAGAATCCTTGAACAAAAACCTACGGTAACCATCACTAGCCGTCTAGTCAGATTTGGACGAATAGAAAAGCCACATCGAAGGAATTCCACAACCATAGCTGAGCACTAGTGAAATCGTCATTCCACCGTAAGAAAGGTTAAAATTCAAATAGTTTTCCTCTCACTGTAAAAGTAGTTTTTAAACCCACTCGCATCAGTAGCAATCGCAGCATAACAACCATCCCACAACAAAACCCTGCATAACTTCTTAAGACTCACTTTGTCTAATAAATCCCAAGCAGAAGATAAACTTGCTCACCATCCTTAACAACAAATTGTACGGAATCGTAAAAATTCTGTTGCAAAACACAACTATTTTGAATTCTCTACAAAATTTTATGATAATGTTTCTTCCCTTAAGATTTTTATGCTGACATTTTGAAGATATTCTAATTCACTTAGGTATCCTTCGCCTACACTGTGCACCTAACCCTGAACGAGGTTATGGGGAACAGAGACTCAAACTACTTTCATACCAGAAATTCCACCCTAAGTAAAACGTGTTGCTTCCTTAAGTTGATCCAATAGTTCTCTGGACACAAAAGTTTGCAACCATCACAATGTCGACATGATATTAACGACGGTCCCCATTGACTAGGGAGTTGAAGCCTATTCACAACTTTACCAATTAAATTCTATTAAAGTCAACATGAAAATGAGTTGCTGCCAGCATGTCAGCAGAACGTTTAGAAATCTGACAAAATCAGCACCCAGATTCCTTGGAAGCATCTTTGAATCTTCCGAGTTCGGACCAAAGAGCTTTTCGATGTTGTGTGGGCAATAAACTTTCTCCCAACTGAGTCATATGCAAATTACTTGGATCGAGCTTTTGAAGCTGTTTCGCCGTTACTGGAGCAAAATACTCATATTCTTCCCTATCAGGCAAGATATGGAATTTATTAAAATGTTCACACAGCAAGGAGTCCTTGCTCCCTAGGCTCAACGATACTTCAGGCCTGCATAAATTTTCTAATACGAGATTTTTTGAAACGTAAATTTCGAATATTGTGCTTAGCTCGTTTTTGCCTAGATAAAAGAGGTCATAAAGGATGATTGCACAGGTGCAGGGTAAGTGGGCATGAATAATATATTATATTGCCAGGGCCGTGCAAGTCGACTAAGACTGAATCAGATTTCCAATTTTCAGGAACGATTTCATCGCCTACAGAACTTTGTCGCCGATGCATTTTTGCAATGGGCTGGAAGCACTTAGGTGTCAAACACAGTAAAAAAAATCTTAGCACATCATAGGATATGTCGTATCTATGCAAATTCAAGTTAAATCAAATATCATGGCATAATAGAAGTGAATCAGTCGATATTGGATCATATAATTTTACCGTGCCATTTAACGCAGCTTTTATTAAACGCGAGTGTTTGGAATTATGACAGCGTTATTTTTATACTAGAAGGGGGTGGATTCCTTCATCATTCGCATATGGAACTGTTGGCAATGTAAAGCAGTTAAGAATGAAATTTTATGCGATTGCGAAATATTAATATATTTTTATACATCTAAACGATCGGCTCAGGGCTTCAGCCCATTAAACTTTTAAATTTTAAAATCGGATCTCAGCCTTTTATGTAACATCTCAACGCTGTATGTTTTATTGGAAGAGAGAATCCGAATAGACAAGGTCACTAACATTTATATCTGAACCAAGCTGTTTTAACTAACGTCAAGTGAAGTGTTTAGATAAATACATATTATATCCTCGATGAAGCGCACTAAGAACATGTAACATATCCAAGGCGACTTTGCCTAGCTACATATTATGTATAAAAACAGAACATCGGTTCTACTGCACAGATCAAGAGATGTTATTGCAAATATCACTGCGATCTAATCGGGCCACTGTCTTATAGGCAAATATGCGGTTAACCTTGGCGCTCCTTATAATACGGAATATCGCAGCTGCGGCTCTTGTAAGGGCCAGAAGGAGAGCTTAGGGGAAATACTTCTTTAAAAACCTTAAGGAAATTTGTAACAGAACTAGTTAGATTCCTAAATCACTCAGGTTGGTTTTAACCCTATCCGCCTTGGGGCCACGATTCTAGAAAGGAACTTAGAATTGCGAGTGAGACTGAGCCCTCCAAGCGGGTCTTACGAGGATTGCTACTTAAGTTTTGAGATAGACAAGTAAAAATAAATATTTATAATCGAAAATGGCTTTATTATTTTTCAAAATATTCTCCACGAAGATCAATGCACTTTTGCATGCGTTTCAACCAATTTTGAGATCACTTCGATCTACGAGGAAGTAACTTAAGGAGAAGAAAGAAGCTCAGGAAATCGTGGCAATTTTTTAGCTTGTGTAAGATTCCCATGCATACAATCTCACAAGTGACAGGCAGGTGATTAAAAAATTGTTTTATATTCGGGGGTTTTGACGTGTATTTTTAAATATTGAACTAAATAATAAATTGTGTGCCGACAGTGACACGAAGTGACAGCTTAGATCCAGACTACAGATGAAAAGCCTACTTCCTCCTAGCAAAAAGTGAACAAATTTGACAGCACAGACCCAGCCGCCGAACAAAAACTTGCTATGCTCATACACATGACTTATACACGATAGGGCTTCTCCTTTAGTTACTTCCTCGTAGACTCCGATTGAGGTACCATTAAAACATGTGATTGGAACGCATCAACCGCTTCTTTAATCATCGAAAAACGTTTACCTCGCATTTGATTTTTGATCTGCGGGAATAAGAAGAAACCATTGGATGGCAAATCTGATCTGTACGGCGGATGACCCATCAATTCGATGTTCTGGATGCTCAAAAATGCACTTGTTTAAACCGATGTGTGAAAGTCTGCATTGTCGTGGTGGAGAATGATTCGTCTTCTGTGATTTTTCCGAACACTTCTGGCAAACAAATGCTGGTGTACCATTCTCGTTGCTGTAATGGCACGGTGACGAAATGCCCAATTATTCCAAAAAAACAGGTGACCATTTGCTTCCATTTGTTGGATTTCGCTCGCCTTGAAAGACCCATACAGTCGATTGTTGCTTAGTTTCTGGTTGATATGCCTTGACCCATGATTCGTCGCCTGTCACGATCTTATAGACGTTTTTTGAAGCACCGCGATTGAATTTTTTCAACATTTCTTTACACCAATCGACACGAGCCTTTTTTTGAGTGATTGTCAAATTATGCGGTATCCAACGCGAACAAATCATTCAGGCTTGGGAAAAGGCGCAAAGTTGCTGACTTGGTCTTTATTCACCAGCTCTTGAACTCTAATATAGACTCGGGTTCGCTTGTTAGCAAGGTTTCCTTCAGACAGTCCCAACATAACCTTCGAAGACTTCCTTTATTGCATGTTGAACCATCCAGATCAAATTATGGTATGCATCATGAACCAAATGTCCTAATTTTGACTTAACTCTTAGCAAGGTGTTGTTAAAGAGCGATCTATTTTCTGTGCTCCCGTGACTCTCTGTTTTGCATGTTATGTGCTGGGTTTCCTTACTTGTTTTTTTCCTGTTCTTTTCTTTTGCTTGTTATTTTTTCCTTTTCATGTTGGTGTGGGAGCCTCATTTCATCGTTTTGGTGCAATAGTGATTCTAGGCTCCTGTCAAAGAAGTGCGCCTTCTGTGTTAGAAGGGTTAATTCAAGTGCAAAAAAAACCCCGATTGCAGCAGTCATATAATGGACCATTGCCGGTAGATTCGAGATCAGGAAAAACCTGTATTTTGCTTATGAATGAAGAAAGTAGAACGAAATCTCTGGACAGAGTTAAACCAGATCTTTTACTGAATTTGAAAAATCAGAATACACCACAGGAGGTACAGAAGGAAGCAAGAGAGATACCTCCAGCAGCACCAACCATTACGAGTAGAGGGCGTCTAGTCAAAATTGTAGATAGGTAACACTGGAGGGGAGGTGTGTGGCGATACAGGTAGGCAAGAAGATTACGATATAAGTAGGTCAGGCAAATACAGCTACATTACAAGTAGGCTAATTACAGACAGTGCACCTGGACTATCGAATTAGAAAAGTTTCCTCTAGAGAAATCCCTAAACTTTTATGTAATATTAAAATAAAGTTAATTAAGGGTAAAACATATTAGAAAATTACAAAAAATTTTCTTATTAAAATACATAATTAAATATTTCAACCACGCTGCTATGTTATAGCGCATAGTAAATCGCATGTAGGAAAAACGCTATTTATCTGAACAATCATCTCACGTAACCACAAAAATCCGGAAATAACTGTGATCCTGATTAACTGAATGGGAGAAATTCAAAATGTCACAACAGTACACATGTCCAATATAAATTTACATCAATTGATGGTTCTTAATTATTCCCGCAAATTTGAAATTTCGACATCCAATTCAGCGGTCCAAGTTGTAAGGGAACTTTTGTGTCTGTAGCTTTTCATAAATATTGACGTATATTGATTATAGTTATTACGGGAATGTAACCCCCTAAATGGTCTATATATTCTCATTAGGATGGACGTATTCATGCATTTTAATAATCTCTTGGGATTATAGCTTTTGTCATTTATTGCAAGGGTTGGTAATGCCGGCTACTCTTAATTTTATTAAATATTTTGTGCATACAACAGTGTTGAACTTTTTTTCCGAATGCAAATGGATTTTTCTTTTGAATAGCTTAATGACTGCATTGATGCCTTAATAATGTATTGATGCTCCAGCCATGTATTGAATAACCGATCCATACTTTAGATTTAGAAAGTAATAGTCGAAGCGAATTAAGTTGTAAGTGTAAGTTTATTTGTAATATTTCTTTAATGAAATTCTGTTCAGCTGACAAGTATTGATGATATGCTTTTGTCAATATCTCAACCTTCGCCTTTCTCCACTCATAATGAATTTGTTTTGCTGATAACAAACAAACAAATGATTGGCAAATGAAAAATTAATAGTACGCAGTTTTTTCTTCTACAATTAGCCTTCCCCCACTTGTCATCAATATCAATACTAAAACTGATACAGTAGCCCCCCACCAATAAATCACAGCTCGTAATCGCTGACAGAGCCTGCCAATTTGTTTCGACTGGCCCATTTTCACATGTTGAGGCAAATTTATTGATTACCATAAATAATGATAGATTGACAGCCGTTTTAATAAAGGGTTGAAATCAAACAGATCAATTAGCTGATTATAGTGCTGACGGGGCTTCAATTAATGAAATCAACAGGAAAGGTGAGTATTTCATTGATAAAATTTCGCTTAGTTTTATATGCCAAAGATAAAAGTGCAAACGCGAAAAATTTATTTTCATCAATCAATCTATTTGTGAAATTTTGTATATATATCTCAATCCGTTGCGTATTTAAATAATAAATTCGAAGCTTTTTTTGTATTTTCAAATCATAAAAAAAAGTCTCCAAAATCAAATCGCGCCGACTCCGCCCCTCCACCCACACACTATGTATGACGTCAAAGCTTTCATCCCCTATTTGTACAACAAAATCAGTAGAAGATTTCGAGATTTTATCAGTGCCGGCAATCGGCGGAAGTATATAAATCCCGAAGTATCCTGACCATTAGTTTCACTGTTGCATCTGACTTTGCCACGTGCGGTTGTTGGTCTTTCGATAAAGTCCGTAAAGTTTTTGGGAAACTTCCTATAAGTGGTGATTCCCACATCAGGGCTAAATTAACTGTTCCTACTCAAGTGACAAAAAGTTTGTGATTTAAACAAAGGAGTGCTTATTTAGAAATTCCATCAAAATCTAAGTGTTGACATAGCAATCGTAAAGTTCTGAAATTTACTGTGTTGGCTGATTGCTGTTGATCAGTATACGAACGCGGCCTGAACACAAACTTTTCTCAAGGTATGTGACTTTTTGTTTATTTAAGTAATTGCAAAACTTTGAAAACAACGTTCCTGTATGCAATCAAACAGAGTATTTAAAAAACTCCAACAACAGGTTAATTTACAGGAAATATTTTCCTCTTTCATTTAACATTAAAAAATTTATAGGCCGTCTTGCTTGAGTGAAAAAGTTACTCAGGTGATTAATGTAGACTCATTCGGAATTTAAGAGGAGTTTTTCAAAAGGCCTTCTAACCCAGTTATTGTAAGCTGTTCGGACCCATTAACTATGCTATGCCATACTTCGGTTACTGGTGAAATGCATAGCCCCAAGCATAAATGAACCGCGACGGCAGTAATACGGAATTTTGATTTTATGAATGGGAACGTTATTTGGTCCACTGCAAGTATATGTCTCGTAAAATAGATTCGATGCTCAATTTTGTGCGACAATGCGTACCAACTCGTCTACAATGTATTGTTTGAATTATTTCGAAAAGGTGAACGATATCGGTGCTAAAGCAAGAATACATTCGCTTTTTATGTGTCCTGCTATGGGTTTACATATGTTAAGGTATCGTATTGCCTTTTTGTGCGACGAATTCTGTACAGAACCCAATCAAATATTGATAGAGTTTCCGAGCAGTAATTTTTGTGAATTTTTCTTTTTTATTATGTTTCACGAAAATGGGTCCTTAAAAAACTTAAATAAGCAACAATCGCTAGGTGGTGAAGCAGTTTATTGTTGTGTATTTAAATGGTAGCAACAATCACTTTTTGTAGCTGATTTTATTACGTTACAAATTTATTACACGATATATCTTAAGGTTCTCGTATAGGTCCGGTAGTATTTATGTACAACTTGTCAATTGTTCAAGTTCTAACGTGAAGATAATTCTAGACCAAATAAATCATGAATAGCACTTGATTCTTATTGCTAAATTATTACCTCTTCTATTTAGTTGGGGCAACCAAACTGGCCGAGCGTCAAAGTAACATTGAAGGCATTTTAAAATAATTTATAGATATCTATCATCTGTTAGATGGTGTTTAACATAACCGTATGAAATGAATGACAAGATTTTAAATCATATCTTTAGATTTTGAACCTTGTCCATTTTTACATACCATTTTCCTCGAAAGAAGTTGCCTAGGCGCCACAATAGCTGAGAGTCTTTTACAGAGAGATGTGGTAAACGGGAAAGATTTGCAGTTCCCTCCTAACGTGAACGTTAGAACTCTCAGTGACTAAATGTTATCGATTAGAAAATATAAAATAATTTTACCGAAGTTTTGAGATTAAAGAACAGTAGGATGCGCACTATATTGCTATGAGCCAAAGATAAATAATACTGGGCGATTAAAATTGATATTCATAACGGGTATCCTCCCCAAGTGTACGGCACACTAAGGCAATAATCGCCCATTGTCGTACCATGTTTTGGCTTTCCATCCCTATTAAAAAAATACCTAAAACCATTTGGAGCTAATGATGAACCAAACTAGGTCCCTGATATCAGTAGATCCCAGTTCGACAAACTCCCTAAAAAAGGAGAAGTTTAAAAACCAATTCCTGTGGTAGTTAGCTAGAACCGGGTAGTTGCAGAGGAAATGAGGGATGGTTTCATCTTCTTCCTCGTCTTGACAACTACTACACAAGATATTCGAGAGCACTCCGAGTCTATCAGGGTGTCGGCCAATAAGGCAATGATCCGAGGTGATCCCCTGTCTACACTATCCATAAATTATGGTATACCTATGTTATTGCTACGAAATTGACAGTGTATACCATGCTGAAATTATATGCAATATATAACCGACCATATTGCTAAGTAAATTGCTAGCAAAAATTTGAAAATGGCTGAAATTAAAATAACTCGTACCGAGCGTAAGATGTTCTTCAATATCATAATTTGTTTTTTCGCCAGAAAGGGATTCGCCCATACCTTTTGTATTCGTTATCTCTTCATCTCTGTTAACTCGGTGAGCTCAAAATTCTTTAATGCAATCAATCCTCTAATCGCAGTCCTTTTTGGTCTTGACAACGCCATCGTCTAGCCAAAAGTGAAATATTATAAAGTAATTTACTCACATCAAAAATTGTATTTCCAGGATGGCGTTGCCTTAAAATATTGTAAGACATTTTTTATGGACACTTCCCACAGAGAGTGATATTTTGCTTGAGTTAGAAAAGTCTCGAATTTTATTTTATACTTTTGCTAAAATTTGGAGTCTAATTACATCTTAATCTCTAAATGATAGTGAAAACACGTATAAGTTATATGAAAATGTTACCTCTCTGTCAAAAAAATTATATTTTTAATCAGAACTAAGAAAACGCTACCTCTGTTAACTCCGGAAAAGTCGGTCTGGACCTCTCTCAGAAACGCTGACACCTGCTCAAAGTCGGTAGTTCTGCAGCCCGCGGCGAGGGTCATAGCGCGCTAACAGTGCTAATTTTGAACGTGTTAAAACTACCGAAGATGATCGAATTTGAAAAAATCCTCCGAAAATTTGCAATAAAAAATCAATTTTTTCAAACTGACCAAGGTAGAGGTTTCCCTTAAAGTTCTAGTTAGGAGTTCTTGCGATCTACAAAGCTTGGAAATTTCTTCCTAGATATAGCGCAGGAGGTTATGCCTCACCATCTGGTGTCTATTGTTGATAGAAAGTGCGAGACGAGTTCTGTCATTCCCCTTTAAGTCTCTATGTCCTGGGACTTAGATCAAGGTGATGTTGAGTGGTTAGTTGCTGTACTACCTACTGAACCTCGCACGTCTTCAGAATAGCTACATCCTCTGCCTTGAAGAAACTAGCGTAGTCTGGTAGTCTATATGAAAAAATGAAAAGTAAAAGCACTTGTTTTACCTTCCGCAAATAGGAGTGAAAGGAAACTTTCTGATTAGTCTATATGAGCTGGAGACCCTCAGAGATATGGAGTATATTCTTGCGCCAACTCTGCAGTTCATTTTAGAGCCGTAAGTAAATATTTCTTTAGTAGAGTTTCCGACTTCTCCGTCTCTCCATTTTATCTTGGTTGAAAACCTGAAGGTGAATATTTTTCTGAAACTCAGCTTTGGAATGATATAGTCAAAAAATAAAGGAATTAATTGCTCTGATAATTTATTTACAATGTGGATGCGACCATATTATTTCGCGGTCCAACAACCAGATTTCCTAAGCCTAACTGAACTACCCATGAACCCCCCCCCCCCCCCCCCCCTTTGTTCATAATCTTTTCCTCCTGTTGTCCACACGCACGTTGGATTCAATTTTTTATTTCTACCAAAATAATTCCGAACTTTTTTTAATGACAAAACATTTTATTACTAATATTGACGACGTTATCCTCCTGATTATGCACTTCAAAGTCTTAATTTACGCAAATGTAACATCTCGGCCTACCAACCTACCTATCCGGAGATCCAGGTTCGTATCCCACCGACGGCGACTCATGGTTGTTTTCTGCTGACAACAGATTACGATAAAAAGACCATGAAGGTTGCAGAGAGCGGAATCCACTTAAATTGTAGGTCCACTTGCAACTATTATCTGGAATAGGGTGAAACTCTTCCCCCGCCTCCTGCCCCACAAGGGCCTCCGTAGACTTCAAGAAACTCTTCATGCGTTAGGAACAGTTATGATTCTTCCCGCAATCAGGATGATATGATAAATACCTTCAAGGATTGGTAAAGATCTAATGGCCTGCGTTAAACTTGAATAAATGTGAAGTTATGTCATTCTATAGGAACTTCAATCAGCTCGTCTTTGATTACATCTTTGCAGAAACAAATATCCGTCGTGTGCAGTACGTTACTGATCTCCGTCTGAAGCTTGACAAAAAAAAAACTCGATTTCCCTTTGCACATAAACTATATCGTTTCCAATAGTAATTCAGTTTTGGTTTATGTAAGGCGATGGCCAAGAGAGTTCTCTAATCGACAGACCTTAATTCACTTATTCTTTTGTTTGGTTAAATCAATCCTCGAATATGCATCTCAAGTTTTGTCACTTTGCCATGCTGTTCATTGTAGACGCATTGATTCGGTACAGCGGAGCTTTGTTACGTTCGCACTAAGAGACCTCCCGTGGAAAGATCCACTCAGGCTTATCCTTATGAGGATCGCTTCCGGTTGCTTAATATGCACTCTTTGGAAGAATGACGTAGAATTGCTGACCTGGTTCATTATTATTTACTCAACAGCTTTTGAAGTCGAACATAGATTATCGTACTCTCACAGGTAAGTTTTGTTATAGGCATATCCGGTATAGCTTTAGGAAATTGCCTTTACTACACGTCGTTCACTCTCGGTCTAACTATTGTATGCATGAGCCTGTAAATTGCATGTGTAAGGCCGTGAATATATGCCCTAGTTTGAACTTAACTTTTACTAAGAATTCGCTGAAACGATCTCTGTTCTGATTGTTATGTGTGGCGTATTCTGATTTTGGCTATTTAGCCTCATTCACCTCAATATAATGTTACATTCCGGTGAATAGGTTAATTGTTTATTGGCTGCTGCTGAAAAGTGCGCCTTCTGAGTTAGTAGGGAAATTAGATAAAAAATGAGCAAGTTATTAATAAAAATTCAGAAATAAGACAGGTTTTATCAAATGACAAATTAGTGGGTCTAATAATTTGGCCAGTGCCGGAATGTTTCTACCTTGTCAAGGTTCCTGTCTCTTCTGTCCCTAACTTTATCTCATTTGATGGCATAGGCTGCTACTATTTGAGGTGAATTCAAAATCACCGATACTACTCTGCAATTTTCGCCGTCCTTTAAGACCATTTATTGTCTGACCGTTGACGAAGGTCGAACCTGCGACACTCATAGTAAAATGCTGGTATCCCTTTACACTCCGACTATAAAATTGATTTTGATAGTGATTGTTGCTAAAATATCAACTGTCGCTTCACATCTGGCCGTCACCCACCCTTCAGTAAAATTTCCGCTTTAGTCGTCTTGTATAAACTACTAATGCGGTCTAGTACTTTGATCTATCGGAAGCTTTATGAACTATAAAGGTGCATTAACACTGATTTACCTATCTCAAGTGTTGCATTAGCATTGAACAACAGTTTACACTATCTCTTGTGTTATATCTAATAATAGAGATTTTATTTACAGTTTGGAATATTGTTTTCTGATTACAACTTCTAGTAAGTGCCTTAATTTATTTGCAACTTACCAGAAAAGTTTATATAATACTTGTCCCAAAGCTTAGGACACCAACAAAATGTTTACATAAAAACGACTTAATTTCAAATTTGTTGCGGGCATTTAACATGAATAAGAAATTCGATGAAAAAGGTCCACAATCCTTCTTAAATGTGGACGAAAGGGGACCGTTTACGGTCTCCTTCCATTTTACCGACACAAAAATCAAGAGAAAATGAAATTAGGTGAACTTCATTAAAAAAAAAAAATACTTTCTTCGGGTACATCTTAATACTTTCCGTCCTTTCTTTCTTAATTTCGTTTTTTTATTTTACTTATAAAAACCCCAAAAGTTTTCGGCTACCCTGTCAACAGATTTTTCACTCATGGCTTGAGTCTTTGTCAACTGCCATTGATATGTCAAGGTGTATAAATCTCAACTGAATAAATACAAATTTATCTACAAAATTTTCAGGTCGACACGACCCTTCTGTTTCTGTTATATTAACGGCAGGTATTCATTTCCTACACTCCAGATTTACAGATGTCGACATCAATTCTGTTACAGGCCACTGATGCCATATCGTTTTTTGGGATTGAAAAAATGGCCAAGGATTTCTTTATTAACTTTTGGTTTCGGTTAAAGGACAGACAATTCTTTGA